>CAMAPF010000148.1:10000-610000 GCA_945859915.1 Cuscuta epithymum | reverse complement strand
ACCTACGTCCAACCATTTAGTGACTCAGTTACCAACGTTCACCCGCTCAATTATAATTATTCGATCCGTCAGTTATAGTTACTCGACTCTTCAATTACAGTTACACAATCCGTTACAGTTATAATGACCCGATTCGTTAGTTAGACTTGCCCGACCCGTCGTCCAGTTATAGTTACCCGACATGTGATCGGGTTACACTTATCCGACCCGTCGTCCAGTTACAGTTATCCCACCGCCATCATGACAGTGACTTCCGCCCAATGACCAATCCGATCATGACCAACTCGACCATGACCAATCCGATCGTGACCAATCCGACTAGTGACCAACCCGACCAGTGACCAACCCGACCAGTGACCAACCCGACTAGTAACCAACCCGATCAATTACCATGGTCAATTTGACGAGTGACCAACCGACGATCGACAATGACCAATCCAAGCCTCATTGACCGCCGCCATTTTCCGACGGAGATTGCCGCCACCGCCCGAAGGTGACCACCACCACCCACAGCCCCCTCCCTAGCCCCCAACAACCCCAACACTCTCCCCCACCCACCAGCAGCTCCATCCCCCCTCCAGTACCCTCCCCCAGCCACCAATAGCCCCCAACCCCCTCCAGGACCCTTCCCAGCCCCCGATAGCCCCCTTCCCCTTCCCGATCAGCCCCTTCTTAGCCCCCCTCCCGTTCCCGACAGCCCCCTTCCCATCCACTTCCCATTCCTGACCAGTCTCCCTTCTCCGTCCATTCCTAAATAGCTTGAATCCCTCCAGAAATTTCAGATCTGAGTAAATCAAGGTCAATGTCGGATTTGCTCAGGCTCAAGGTGGAGGACAAGTTTGCTCCATCCACCAGAGTCGTCATCGAGTACCGGATTTGTCTCAACTACCGAAGCTCGTCGTCGGATGGATGAAGGTCGGAGATGGAAAGCGAAGCTCGAACTACCGCTACGAGTGCCGGCGTCGCTGGCCGTCGACGATAAAGGACTGGGGCGGCAGGCTAGACACACAGGCTGGAGGCAGGTGCGCCAGTGTTCCGTCCATTAAGCTTTGTCGCAGATGGCTTCGTGACTGGAGCTTCTTCGAAGAAAAAACCTGCCCTGCGGAGGAGTTTGGAGGCCGAGATCTGCGATGCGCTAAGAGACGGGAGTGAGATGCAAATTTAATATTTGAGGGCACTTTGGTCTCTACAGCTTTTTTAATCTCTTTTGTGTCCATACGTAAATCATGTTTAATTTTGTCAAGTGTAAAGCCCATTGTCTTACTCTTGTCATTATTTCAATTTTTTAGAGGAAAACTTCGTTCGAGGGTTAGACACTCTCCCTGAGTTGCCCGCTCCGTCGTCTCACAGTCTCACGGCGGCCGGCGCATCTCTCTTCTCTTCGCTCTTGCCCCGCACTCTCTCAGCTTGCCTCTCTTCGGTTCGATTCCCAGCATTTCACCCCAGCATCCAGTCGTTCCAGCAGTCTTCCTGCCTCAGGCTTTCTGCCGTTCAATATGGTTTGTACTTTTGTAATTTTCTTCATCGGCTTCTTTATACATTCATCGGGCTTTCAGCACTTTTCCCGTTTTATTTTTTTAAATCTATTTAATTGATTATTGTTTATTGTTAAAATTCAGATCTTAGATCGCTGATTAGTGTAGAATTTCATAACCGTGTGAACCTTTGAATAATTGATCATGTATTAATGTTTGACTATATACGAAGGTATTTGATTCTGTGAAATTCATTTTGAGACCTAAATAATGTTCTATTGGGGAATATATATTTTGACATTTTGTTGATTCTGGAGATAATTTTTTAAACCACCTAGCACCTTCCAATTGCTTAAAATGAAATGTTAATCATTGCAGAAGGAGAAATGCATAGAAGTGATATACAATGTATTAGGAAAATTCGAAAGATGTGATTAGATGAGCAAATAGGGCAGAATTTGAGAAGACTAAACCAGTCTTTTTCAATTCAGAGTTAGAAGATTGACCTTTATTAGTTGATTACTGCTCCTCAATGCCTTTGTGCTAAAACCAAAACAAACAAATAACTTGATTAAAGTACCGTATTTGGTTACTCTATGAAAAAGAGTTGTCATTCAATAAATATAGCTTATATTTCATACTCCGTATATATATTCTTTCTTACTATATGTTAACTGCCCTTATATTATTTATAAGGTGGAGCCTCAATTTGATATCTAAAACAGGGCCTTTCAAATTTACAAGAAGGCTCTTTATTAGTTTTCATGAGTGTCTTCATCATTTGGCGCCTCCAATTATATTGGCTTTGGCTTGGTTTCAAGATTATGGTTGAGCTAGAGTACAACGGAATGCTTTGTGCACCACGATTTCTCTGTATAATAACATTGGTAAGGTATGAATCTTATTTGAAATGTCCTCATTTTCTTTACTTCTAGCTCCTCGCGGTACAATTGCAAATGATTTTGTCCTTTTTGGGTTTGTATTCGATTAGAGCCTTTCACATTAATTTAATTTATGCAGTGCCATTTGTAGAATTTCATTTAGATTTTCATCACAGTTGCTCTGCATCTTTGTTTGACTCTTGTGTTTTTAAAATCAGTTTGATACCTCGATAAAAATGAAATCAAAATAAGTGGGTGAAAAGTATACCTATTTCCTACTATTTAAGATTTTGGACTGCCTTTATCTAGTTTCCAAAGTAATATGGCTTCTTGAAACTCGTATTAAAACTTCCATTACCAAGTATTAAAAGAAGGATACATGTTATGTTGAAAATAATAAATAAAACTCACTTAACCGCAAACTGATGAGATCTTGATTTGAGAATATCTTGGTCTTACAGGCTTATAATTTGGACGAGGATGTCAAAGTGATTTTTGAAACTAGATCAGCTACACTAGAATCAAATGTGAGATGCTCATAACTCTGCATTACAATATCACTCAAATTCTCGAAATCTAAAATTAATTTTGCGACAATCTAGGACGTTTCTTAAATTTTTGGAAATATATATATATTCACACGATTAAGATTTATTAAAAGAGTGGTGAAATACAACAGACATTTTGCTATTGGAATTTAACAATTATAGAATCTGTTGTTAATTAATCTTGCATGACACAATGTTAGGGTCGCAGTGCCCCACACATAGACTACCTTATTTTAAAGTCAAGTCACTTAGAGATATCTTGCGTTGACTTGCATGGTAAAACTTTTACTACTCTCTTCGTCTCAGCTCTCATATCTCAGCTCTCTATATATTTGTCTTTCTTACCCTTTCTTACCTCTCAAATAAAATAAAAAATTACAAGCTACTTTTTCACGCGACCAACTATAGTATTATACGCTCAACCAATAAATAAAACTAACCCAGATGTCACGAAATACAACGGTCTCTATGTTACTAATGTTAGGATTGATGTTTATTGAGTATGGATGCATATAGTTAATTTACACTCATCTATGTCATCCATTTAACCCTATAATATTGCTATTTAAAAAACAAAATAGTTCCATCCAGCCGCACTACTTTAAATTTGATGGTCAATCAAAAGGTTTCTTAAAAGAAAAGCTTACCAAAATTTGGAAACATAGTGATAAAACTTGTCTTCCACATAATATTACTTATATAATATGAACTTGTGTTTGAAGAATAACATTTCTTTTCATAGCATAACATTTAATTCATAGCCAACATATACAATAATTTCATTCATGTATATTTACACTTCCTTGTGCAGATTACAATACATACGGTTCTAATAAAACTGTAAAGTTAAAGCGATGACATATGGACATGAGATTTCTGTTGTGGATCAACACTAGAAACTTTACCAAACTTATCTTATTATTAATGCAATGGTTTCACATGTCTATGCTAACTTCAATGTTCAAGAATCAATTGAAAATCAAAAGAAGTGAAAACTTCTAAAAAGGCAAAGTCTGATGCAAATAGACGGAAGAGGAAAAAAATGTTACTCTAACAAAAGAGAGGTCTAAGACCGGGCTGGACTTCACCAAGGTAGATCATCCCATAATCAAGATGATTGATGGAAAGAAAATTGGCGTAGGGAATACCAAGAGGGCACAATGTAAGTATTACCCTACCCACCTTGCTTGTCATTCTACTAACAATGGAACTAGTAGTCTTAGAAAACTCATTGAGCAAGTTTGCCTAGGATACGGATGGAGGACATATTTGAGTAAGGGTTAGACCCATTTATACTTTGATGGGTCTGATGAAGATGTTTTAAACTGGCCTCAAGAAAATTGTGTCATTGCTGCTACTGAGATGATTGTGATAGATGAGCTACCCTTTAATGCCATCGAAAGGCCTGGATTTAAAAGGTTTTGCAGAGTAGCTATCCCTAAATTTGTCATTCTGTGTAAGAAAACCATTGTAAAAACTTTTTTAAGGATGTACGATGCAAAAAAGGCAGAAAAAGGAGCTAAGGAACCATTGTGTGTGTGTTTGATAAGTGATACATGGACATCAATTCAGAACATAAACTACATGGTTATTACGGATCCATTCATTGATAATGGTTGGAGAATGCATAAGAGAGTGCTTAACTTTTGTCTCATTCCTAACCATCAAGGACAAACGATAGGTAAGATTCTGGAATGTTGTTTATTGCAGTGGGAATCAAGAGGGTCTTGACTATTACAATAGATAATGCGTCAGCTAACAAGGTAACATTTGATTACATTCAAAAGAAGTTGTCTAATATTGATCCATAACAATTATTTGGAGGAATGTTTCTACGTGTGAGGTGCTTAGCTCATATTATAAACCTGATTGTTAAGTCCGGTTTGCATATGTTATACAAATCTATAGCTAACATTAGAAATGAAGTTAGATATGTTAGAAGCTCTCCAGCTACACTGGAACATCAATAAAATGAAAACCTAAATGGAAACCTAAACATCAATAAAGTGTGTGTTAGACGTTCCAACAAAATGGAATTCCACATACGTCATGTTGGATACTGCATTGCTGGTGAAAACGAGATTTAATAGGATGGCTGAAGAGGAGGATGTGAGGTGGAGGAGTTACTTTGATGAGAATGAATATGTAGGTGAGGAAGACAAAGAGTATGTAGTTGAATCACCATGATGAAGGATAGGTCCACTGGCTGAATCAGATTGGGCCAAAGCTGTTGTCTTTGTGAAGTTTTTGAAAATATTGTTTGACGTAACAGTGATGGTGAGTGCAACAAACCGCCCCACTTCATCCAAAGCCTTCCATCACATGATTATGATTGAGTCAGAGATTGAGGACTTGTTGAATGATACATTGATACCGATTGTCTGTTTTAAGTATCTTGTTCGTCATGATTTTTTTTGGATAATATAAGTTTTCCTTCATTTCAAAGTTGAAGGGGGTACCGAAGAAGAACACATGTATGAGGACTGTCCCACTCCCACAGATATTTTGATCTCCTTAAATGAGGTGCACATTGTCATTTGTAATCATGAAGTTTATTTTCACAAACACTATCCAGTTCACACAGACATTACACATTAAGTGCACATGCATAGTATACACGTCCTCACCGACATAAATTTGTGTCTGCGTATATGTTCCCTAACTTTGATCGTTATGCGTAGGTGGGAGATGACAAGTACCCTACTTTAACACCCCACACTCCATTTGAAAACTTGGAGTGGGATGGCCTTGGTGATGATGTGGTAACTGCCGGTGTAGACATGATGGCCCTCGAAGAAGCTAGTATGAAAGAAGTGAGAAAGAGAAAGAGGTTGCCATCAAAGTACATTTACAGCCCATTCAAAGAGGCCGAAGGTTGGAGGTTACCATAAGCCCAACTCTACTTTAACTAAGTGATGAAGAATGTGAATCCTTCAAAGCATGGGTGGAGGAAGATGCTGAGTTTGAACCGTGCGTACTTGAGATTGTTATCCTATCATCTTACCCGACAAATAGGGCCTTCTTCCGAGAGCTGATTGATGAAACCGCATGGCTAAGTCGCCAGGTGAGTGTATATAAGGACTATTTCATTTTATACAATTATAGTTGAATGGGTTTTTTAGGCTTTGATAAACTGTTATTTTGAAGCATTTGGATGCACTTGTTCTTCTATTTCGCAAATGCATACACGCCGAGGCCTACCAAATCATGAGTCCTTTGTTCGCGGTAATTGATTAAAACTTTATATTGTGTCTGTGCCTTTGAACTTTACTTATCTGTGCACTTATAAAGTAATGTCTGTGCAAAACTTTTGTTGTATGTAATTTTGTTTTTGGTGTAGTACCAACTTTTACAGAAGGATATAGTTGACGATTCACAATGAAGTGGGAACCGATTGCTTAGCAGAATGGACTGGACGCAGTTTGAAAAGGTTAGTCTTCAAAATAATAAAATATGAAGTAGTAAGACACAAGCTGAAACTACTTATCTTTTAATTGTTCTTATCTCTTCTATTTAACATAAGCCTTTTTAAAGTAATCTTAATTCTGCTATGGATGTGGTTGATATATGAAGTGAAGGTTAAAGTCATCTTTTAACTACTTTATTGTTTGTACAGGTGTTCATGCCGTTGCATAGTGATGGAAAACACTAGGTGTTGTCTGAAATTGACTTACTCAATAAGGTCGTACGGGTATACGATTCTATGAAGACGCGTAGATTAGTTGGATCTGTGAGACTTTTGTGTATGAGACTTCCACTGCTGTTTAAAAATATAAAATGCAACCCCGCTCTTAGCGCCACAGCAGATTCACACCCTTGGAGAGTGGAGGCAGTGGACAATGTTCCACAACATCAACCCGGGTACATTCATGTTCTGTGGATATTATTTTGTTTGCACACAAATATTGTTTGTCTGTGCATGTAAATGTAATGTCTGTATTAATTATTTTGTGTCCAGATCCGGTGTTTGTGCCGTCATGGTTATGGCCTTTGCCGAAGCACTCTTGCAGAAGTTTCCATTGCTGCCCGAGTGTGCGTATGAGAACATGGCAGCAAAAAGATGTGAATTCACAATGAGGCTGTGGAGTTTGAGGAAGCGATCGAGTTAGACAAGATTATTGGAGGATGAGTTTGGTTGTAAAACATTTATGTAACGTTACTATATACTCCCTCCATCCCTATTATATCTTCCAAATAGGTTTGGCACACAGTTTAAGATAGTGAGTATTGTGTGGTGGTGAGTTGTGCAGAGGAGGGACTAGGGAGAAATGTGTTAAGAATTGCTATGAACCATAAATTTTGGCCAAAAAGGGAAAGTTGGAAGTTTATTTAGGGACAGAGGGAGTACATTTTATTTTGGTCATTGTTTGCCTACATGGATTTGGTTGTTAAATGTAGGAGGTTGTACAATGTTACACTATCAATGTTGTACAATGTCCTAGAATGTACTCCCAAGGATTACCAGAATGGGTGGCATACACTCTTGGTTTTTGTGACAATATATACGGATGATGCATTTGCTTGTGAAGAAGAAAAACCTTGTATGTGTTATACGACTTTGTCTGTGATTTGTGTGTTGTTATCTGTGATTTGTATTGTGGTAATAAAAAAAATTAATAGCTAGTTTATGTAATTAATAACTACAACGTTTAGAGATAATTGGTATCATTTCGCCATAAATAAATAATTGTTGAAATTTGTATGAGGGGAATAAATTAAATCACGATATTAAGAAATTATTACTCACTTTATAATTTTAATATTTCTAACAAATTAATAAATAAAAGTAATCAAAAAGTAGATAAGTGAGAAATGTTAAATTCAATAACTTTTATGTAATTTAGTATTCCACTAATTTATGTAATTTAAAAATAACTTTCTAACATTCCACTACTTTATGTAATTTAATTACTTTTATTTGAAAAACTTTACTTGTTTTATACTTCGTAGATGTTTAAATAGTAGTAGTATATGTAACCCATTGTGTAACGTGTTTGTGCTGTAATACGATTTTGTCTGTGATTTGTGTCGTACTTGTCAGTGATTTGTGTTGCATTTGTCTGTGCAATGTTTCAATTTTTTGTAGTTTCAAAAACAGACATAACAAAAAAATACATTTCTGAAACACACAAAAATTTGCCCAAAAACACGTCTTGTGTTTGTAAAGACCAAAAAGTTTGTTTGTGAAGTATTACATAAATGTCTGAACAAACATGCATGCACATTTACATCAAACTAAGATTTAAATCTAAACCACTATAGTACATCATGTCATTCTGATCCTCCCGTGCATTGCCATGGTCAGTGCTAGCTTGTGGGGCACTTCCATTGTCATTCCTAGCCCCCAATTTCTTCTTCCCATTCTCTAATGGTCCCCTTTGACGGTTTTTCCTCGGAGCACCCTTGCTCTTTAAACACTTAGGATCTCCTATGTTTTTTGGAACCTCACATTGCACACGACTACTCGGTTGTGGGATAGATGTTAGGTTACCACATATGGAAGACCGAGGAACTTGGGGAGGAGTATATGTCGACAATTGAGTCTCCAACCAAATAAGAACACTTTGGTACTTGAGTACTTCTCATCATCATCCACAATCATATTTGCAAGTGATTCAAAAGTCTTGCACAACTTATTAAACCGTTCTTGTTCCACCGTTGTGATCCACCCATCGTAATTTATTTTCACCTTTGTGTAAGCTCTATAACATCTTTCCTCCATCTTCGCAATAGGTAAATCTCGGGTAAGAAATCCAATCCAAGCCGACGTAAGACCACAATCAAGTGTTTACATACAATACCCCTAAATTTAAACAAATGACAACTACATATTCCAAAAGTAGTTAATGGGCCATATTCAACAACGAAGTCAACGGTCTTTCGAAACCCATTTATCTTTCGGACCTCCTTAACATGAAATTTTCTATCTCCTTCGTTTTGTAGTAGATCACAATACAAAAGACCTACAAGTTCATCTTGAAACTCCTTGAACTTAGCTAGGGTGTAAATTTCTTGGACTTGTTATTCCATTTCAAATTATGAAACACAAGGAATCGTTTTTGCAAACGAACTTGCATCGGCTTGAAATTCTTTTTCTACCTTTTTTCGTAATGCACGTCCGTATTGCTCAACGAATTCCTTAAGACTAGTTTTGGAATGCACAAAGTCATCGAAAAAAGCATTGATACTTTCACTTCGTTGAGTCGTAGACATATCCTCCCAGAAAGTTGTCTTTAAGAAGCATGACACCCACCGGTGTCTTTCATTATACATCACTGCAAGCCATTCATGATCTTGTAGGGGATACTTGAAATAACATTAAAAATATATATGAAGTAAAGATATAATGTTTGCTCACAGACATTATTGTGTCTGTGGTGTACATTTTGTATGCCTGTGAAGAACACATTTATTTATTTCACAGACAAAAACCTTCTGGAATGGGTCAAAGTTTTAAGGAAATAAAGGGTACCTTTGTATCATTTCCTTCCAACTTTGCTCAAATTGTGGAACATATTGTGAGTCATAAATGGATTCATGAATAGCATCCAAGATTTCTTTTTTTCTGTAATGCCTCCCATTTTTCCGGTACCTTTTTCATAATATGCCATAGGCACCATCAATGTCTTGTATTTGGAAAAACAATTTGGATGGCGTTTTGCATTGCACGGTCTTGATCCGTAATAATGCCCATCGGAGCACGTCCTTCCATACACTCAAGCCATGCTTTGAATAGCCATACGAATGTTTGCGTATCTTCATTAGAGATTAATCCGCAACCTAGCAAACTTGATTGACCGTGGTGATTAACATCCACAAATGGTGCAAAAGGCATGTCATACCGATTCATGAGGTAGATTGTGTCGAAGGTTATGACATCTCCAAAATCTTTGTATGCATATCTACATCGACTGTCGGCCCAAAACACATTACACAATCGGGACTCGTCATCTAAGTCAAGGACATAGAAAAATCCGGGGCTTTGAGCTTGCATTGTAGAAAAAAAACTCTTGAAGTGCCATGGCATCACCACTCCCTAACCTAAGTTGTCTTAGATTTTCAATGTAGTTCCTACAATCTTTTTCAATAAAAGGGAGTTGATCATACCCACCGGCTTCAACAACAGCTGCATTGAAGGTTTTATAAAGTCGTATTCCGGCCACATCGTTGATTGCAACTTGCCTCTTTGCTTGGGGAGTCAAAGTCCTATAGCACCGGAATAGGCGAGCCTTAGTTGGACTCATGGGATGGGTATGCTCAAGACAGATTTTTGAAATTTCCCAACATACCGCATAATTTGTGTGTGCTCGTATTCTTGCTCCACATCCCATTTGCATTGAAGGTTGAGGCTTCAATTGATTTTTTGACCTAGTAGATCTACTACCGGCATGAGAGCACTCTAGTAACACTCCAACTATATCTACTCCATTTTTGTGTTTCGTGGTACTCCTAGTTCTTATGGGAAATCCTAAACGCTTCCCATATGCCTTGTAGAAATCATACACCGCTTCTTTGCTATCAAATTCCATACCGACATCCGGAGCTTTTATAGAACCATCATCACTCTCATTTTGCTGAATTTCTCCATCTGATCGACATTCACGTAATTCAACGAATAAACAATGTGTATATTTATCTGATTTGGGGGGCTGTTATGATTCTGAGAAGAGCACTACGAGTTATGTGTTCACAATTGGAGGTACGGCGATCAGTTGGATGTCCAGACTACAAAAGAGTGTGGCTCTTTCAACCACAGAAGCAGAGTATATGGCCCTTTCTGAAGCGGCAAAAGAGTTGATTTGGTTGAAGAACTTTCATTCGGAGTTGGGCATGAAGCAGGGGGATTGCGGTCGATACTGTGACAACCAGAGTGCTATTCATCTCGCGAAGAATCTAGTGTTTCACAGCAGAACGAAACACATCAAGATGCGATACCATTTCATCCGAGAGTTGATTGAAAACGGTACCATAAATATGAAGAAGATCCTTGGCACGAAGAATCCAGCAGACATGCTTACCAAGGCGATGACAAAGGAGAAGTTAAAGTTATGCATGGCTTCAACTGGCCTTTCAGATACTTGATGAGAAGGCGTGAACGAGAGAGATCAGGGGTTTTACAGAGGATACATGTTCTTGGATGGCAGATGACTGTTGAACAAGCCTTCAAGTGGGAGATTGTTGAAGATGGAGCCTTGTTTTTTTTAATACTGGAGCATATACCCGACCGGGTAGGTTGGATTACCCGACCGGGTATGAGGATGGTTTTACCCGGGCAACTCTCTGGAAGTGATACCCGACCAAGTAGGGTATTTTACCCGACCGGGTATCTTGGCAGTGAAGGCTACCCGCCTGGCTACCAGACCGGGTAGCGTGGAGAAAGGCTCTCTGGATCACATACCCGACCGGGTATGCGGGAAATTTTAATTACGGGCTTAGTTTTTGGGCCTGCGGCTCTAATCATTGTTTAGGTTTTCTTAAACCTATTTAAACACATCTTATGTACGTGAAAATTCTGACGCCGACATAATAATACATAGCTCTCTCTCGTTCGCCGTGGACTAACACAATCAGCCCGATTATGTGAATCACGTAAATTCTTGTGTTTTAGCTCTTTAATTTATCATTTTACTTAACCTAAATCGTAACAAGTAGGACATGAGCTTATATTGAATAAGCAATTTTTCAGTCATCACATGCTATTGGCATTATGGTGATCTGATAAGACTTGCAAGTAGGGGCTGACCTATGCAATGTTTATAAGCCATTTCTCATATTTGTAGTTTCACATTTTAAAAGTGAGCACAAATACTCTGATTCATTTAGCAATTCTCTATATAGCCAATTGCCTACACCCATGTAATGTTAATTTCAAATTTGATATTTTCTTTTAGAAGAATTGAAATCTGAAACTTAATGATAGAATGAA
The DNA here is from genome assembly GCA_945859915.1 of Cuscuta epithymum. NCBI lineage: Eukaryota > Viridiplantae > Streptophyta > Magnoliopsida > Solanales > Convolvulaceae > Cuscuta > Cuscuta epithymum. Next base: position 598,170 of record CAMAPF010000148.1, on the reverse strand, counting down.
TTCTAATCCACTTTTTGACCAACACTTTCAACTCTAAACTAAATCATATTAGAATGATGCCTATAGACAGTACATTTGATGCCAAGAGGTTATAAACATAAATTCAAAGAACAAATCATATGTCTCCAAAATAAGAAACAAGAAAGCTGAGATCTGTTTTGTAAAGTAAGAAAGTAATTAAGAATGTTTTAATCAATTTAATTTCCCTATACATTTCCTGATAGCAAGAAATCTGTTTTAAAATTAAAAATCTGTAATGTCTTTATTCACATATAAACTTAGAGGCTGAAGAGATGGTTAGAATTTAAGCTTACTTTGTCCAATTGAATAGTCTGTCCTTTTCCTCCCAGATTGTTTAATCTGAAGCACAAGAAGAAAAAAAGATACCAATGTGAATGATATTATTAGAGCAAACTGAATCACAACAAAATGAGGATAAAAGAAGTATGTAAATTTAGTCATAAACTTAACTCTGTAGTTACGTTCCATGTGCTCAAGCAGCAATCTCAATCAGATATGCAACAAATATTAAGGTTAAAGCCTTAGATGTGTGAGGTCATAGTACCATACTCATATAGTAGTTTCATTGAGTAAAGTGTGAAATGCAAACTTCAAGCTTTTGATGTACATGCTGCAGACAGAAAAAAGAAGTTGGAATAAGACATTTGACAACAAACTCAGATTCAACAAATAGCAACTTCATTGATTCATGTTTAAAGTGCAAACTTCCAAATTTTTCTTTGTTAATCTCCCATTAGAAATAATCCATTATTTTTTTAAAAAAAAAATCATGTGAGCATATAAGAATGAAACCAAACCTAGAAAATCCAGACATTATCTTCTTATAACCTATGGAAAAATAAAGGGATATACTTGTATATAGTTTCCACCTGATGCCGTGCTGGTAAGGAGCTTAGAAGATTTCAGCAATCCATAGATTCCATCCATTTGGACGATGAAAAGTCTCTTGTTTTTTTCTCTTTCCACCCTTCACCTGGTTTATGCTTCCTCTCCTAGTCACTTTCTTTTGGTCTCTCTCAATCAAAACATGCAATTCAAGGTTAAATTAGGTGTCATCTCAATCAAAACATGCGCTCAATCTCGTTCTATAATCCGTTAGGACGTTGCCGGCCGCACTAAATTCTTGTTCCACGGTAATTGTTGATACCGGCATTGCTAGCACTTGCTTAGCCATCTTTGTTAAAACCAAGAACATTCTTACGTTTTCCTATCACCACTGCAGAACGTCCAAGTCATCCTCATCTTCATAGTCAACAAGAAACATTAGATATAAAGAGAGTTCGTTAATCGAGCTTTGTGAAATAGCGGAAGTTGATTTACTTTTTTCATAAGATTGCCAAATGTAGATTTCAAAAATGATTTTTCTTTAGATGAAGATGTTCGGGTCGGGGGAGGGTGTGTGTTACCATATTGTGCATGAAACTCATTATATAATTGATGAAATAAATTACTAACCTCATTGTATTCCTGTTTAGGATCTATGGGCTTATCCTCGTACATAGGAAATGGACCAAAAAAAGAAGCATAATAGTACTCTAAACATTGTTGCAAAGCGTTAAGTCTGAAATGAGGATCAAGATCAAATGCAATACCATATATATGCGGAATATGTGAATAATATTTTAAAAACTTTTTTTTCATGTAATCACAAAAATGATGAATGTAAGGGGAATCGGAAAATTCACAAAAAGCACCGGCGAGATTAACAGCTTCAACAAAAAATTGGTTTGAGGTAGGTTTATAAACATGACTAAAAGTTTGAGTTGCATTACTAAAATATACCAAAACATTCACAATTTTTTTCATAGTGTCGATGTCAGCTAGATTTATAATATAGTTAGCATATTCTTTTAAAATAGCAGGAAAATTGTCTTTGAATCTAACAAGTACAACAATTAAGTGTTATAAGTACTATTCCAGCGAATAAACAAATCTTTAGGAAATTGACAATATTTCACACGTCTATCCTTTAGATATTGAGACCATTGCATTTTTAGTACACTACTAGCCCAAATAAGTCTAATTCCCCCATTCACACTAGTAGAAAACTGGCTTAGTTATAGTGACACTTTGATAGTGACACTTTCTGAAATAATACCACTAGTAACACAAAAGTGTCACTATTTCCTAACACAAATACATCAACATCATGTAGTGACACTTCACATTTTTAGGGAGTATACAACTTAAGTTAACGCACGCGTAAAGGCCCGGCCCAGGGTTTAATATAGGGAAAATTTTACAAATAAGACCAAATCATACCATGTTTCTAAAATTAGGACTTCCATCTAACGTAGGACAAAAGTGAACACGTTTTGACTATTATTCCCTCTATTTAAAATCAGCTCAGCAAACATGGAGAACCAGATCAGCTAAAAAAATCGCAGATCTCTCAACGGCGAAAACAAGCGCAGACTTAACTGCGAAGACAATCGCAACCTAAATCCTTTTCCATAGCTTCTGGTTGAATCGCAGCCGGAAAGGGCAACCAAGAAAGCCGGCTACGAAGAAAGAAAATTTTTCTTCACTTATGAAGAAAACTGTGTGCTGCCAGCCCAAAATTTGTGAGATTTTTTCGTTCGAAGTTAACAAATTGTTCGCCGATGGCGAAGCCGTTACCAAGAAGTGCGGAGAAGAGAAAGAAGACTCCTACTAAGCAAAAGTGAAGCATAAACAGAGTGAAGAAATGGGTGCAAAATAGACGGAAACAAGGGAGAAAATGAAGAAAACAAAGAAAAGAAGGATTTCGGACGATGATTCCGAGACAATGGGGAAGAAATAAACAACGAATGGAAAAAAGGAAGAACAGAAACTAAGGATTCTTCCATGTGCCTAGGTAATATCCGTAACTACTTTTGTTTAATATTATGAAAGTATGAAGTAAAGAGTTCAATAGAGATTGGGCAATTTGCTACTAACATATATTGGGCATTTAACACATCGCGCAACGCGCGTCTCAAAAACTAGTATGTGATAAAAATTGATGAGTTTATAATGCTTGATAGGGTAGCTACTGAGGTTTCAAATGATGACATGGAGATGTACCAAGAAAAGATGACAACGGAACCACATTTGTATGCATCAATAAAAAATAGCTTTACTTAGTGGTCGTTCTTTCCATATGTATCATAAACAAGCACATTTGTGGTGGTTAATATGTAACTTGACACTTCAATATGTATTGTTTGCACATCTCGTTATGTTTGGAAGTATTTAAGTGGTTAAGTTGTACTGATGCAGTTAAACTTTTTATTTTAAGACCCGTATTAATGTCTATTTTATGCCAAAATGCAGACATTAAATTTCACTTAATGTCATGTATTATTTGTGTTACAAATCAAAATTCAAAAAGCAATCACATACCTCTTATAGTCAAATTATTTAAGAAAGAAGTGTTAAAAGTAGGTAATTAAGAAATCAATGTTTTAGTTAATTATATCATCTAAACGTATCTTAAATATTTCAAATACAAAAAATAAACTATTGTGTTTAATTTTAATAAATTTATAAATCAATTGTTGCTTATATCAATTAACTTATATTGTATACAAAAAGGAGTTCTTCATACTTGAATGTCTTGGTCAAAAGAGGTATTTGATGAGAAATATTATATATTAGTCAAACATTAATTACACAATAAAAGTCAATAACTAGACAGTAAAAAGACAATAAGCATAAAGAGCTATAGTTGATATTTAGAAATTGACTGAAATCTTGATCAAAGATGTCAGCTAGTTTTTGAAATGGCTATTATTTATTACTAAGTACAAACTTTAGTACAAAATTATGAAACAACTATGAAACATAATAGATTCAACTGTTAAAATGATATCTTATTATATTTCTTATTCATAGGTACAATACAAATCACATGAATATGATCATAAAAGTCAATACATTTCTTTTTTCTTTTTAGGTCCATACATTTCTTTTGAACATAAAGATAGATGAATGATTCGAAAAATAGAGGGCTCTGCTTAAGGTATACTTATAGACATTAATCAGTCCGTAAGTAGACAATAATTTAAAAAATATCAGCTAATTAACTACACATCTCATAAGAAAAAGGTTGAGTATGAATAACGAAAGTACATCAAATCAAACCCTGAAATATCATGCCAATTAACATAAATTCCAACAAAAAGTCTTGGTGTACACCCTGGGTTACACCCTGGGGTACACCATATATATACCCTCCCCCAAAAAAATTACCCCTCTATTTTGGCTTCAAATTTCTTTCACGTATCTCACTCATCCGCTCCATTCTTCTAAATGAATTGCGCCTCCCTCCCTACCAGCCTCTTTCTGTCTTTCACGTTTTCCCCGGATCGCATCGACAACCCTCAAACAGTTCGAAAACTACTGTGAAGGGTCGCTCCTATACTCCAACCACTCCATCATTGAAGACCCAGGTCATAGACGACGGTCGGCCGAAGGCGGAGGTGTGCGGGCATTTCATGGTGCGAACAAGCTTGTCCGGAATGGCCCAACGGTATGTTTGAACTCATCCATTTTATATTATTTTTGGTTTTGGATTTAAGTTGAACTTATTCATGAATATGCTTACATCTTGCTGAATTTGACGTTGGTACTTTAGATGATGTGTATGTGTTTGAAGAATATAAAATTGGAAAAATTGGTTGTGTTTCTGTTCGAATTGCAGTGTCTGTGTGGCAAGATGATTTGACATAGAGTTGTCTGTAAGTTGTTATGTAAGAGTAGTGAAGTGTCTGTGAGGTTGTTGGTGCATACTTACATCGGTTAGTTGTTTCATGTGAGATCAATCTTGCTATTTGTTGTTATTTCATAGTTTAGGTGATGTTCATGTGTATTAAAAGTAAAAAAAATGGAGGTATGAACCAATAATTGGTTGTGTGTGTTCGAAATTGCAGTGTCTGTATCCCCGGATGATTTGACTTGGAGTAGTCTGTGAGTTGTTATGTAAGATTACCAAAGTGTGTGTGAGTTTCTTGTGTGAGATCTATACAAAAGTGGTAGGTTATTGAAGCTATTTGGTGTTTTTGTGTCGTTCATATTGTTGTGTATGAAATGAAACTGTTGGATTTGTTTGTGTATTTTCTGAAGTGCTTTTTGTTGGTGTACACAGACAATATTTGCTTAGTAAGTGTTTGTGCGCCAATATGGTTTGAGTTGTAGTTGTTTGTGAGTTGTTATGTATGATTAGCTAAGTGTGCTTTTTTGTGTGAGTTTTATACAAAAATGGGAGATTGGTGAAGTCATTTGGTTTGTAAGTGTTAGTTTGTTAATATGGTTGGAGTTGTCTGTGAGCTTTATATGATTTGTCTGTGACGTTCATATTGATGTCTGTGAGCTACAATTAGGTTTTTGTGAGATTTATAGTACGTAGTACTTGTTTGTGGGCTTCATAAAAGTTGTGTGTCTGTTTCTTAAAAAAAATGTCTGTCAGCCTCACATTTAGTTTGTGCTCACAAACAATTTTTTTGTGCTTGTGCATATCTGTCCATAACAGTTGTCTGTGCTCACAGACTACTTCCTATCATATGCATGTCTTCATAAAGAAGTTTGTGCTTGTCTAACTTTTTACATATTTATTTACGTTTGTGGGAAGGTGATTCGGCTTCTGAGAAAAATGATGATGAGGTGCGACAGATGAATGACAACGTCCTCATTGATTATAACATCTGGTGTCTGTGTGTACAGAAGAATGAAGACATTCTCATTGACTTTACCCACAAATATTGTAATAAATGTATTATTTATATAGATTTGTGTAGGTCACCTACAAAATGTATGAAAGATGTGTGTCAATATTGTAGTTCAATAAATAGAACTATTTGATTTTGTAAAGAGATGGATACAATCAACTTGGGCAAGTGTTCAACGTTGTACAAAACAATACAACCAATAATGTACAACATTATACAAGATGAAGCATTTCACATTGTTATTTTATGAGCTTCATATGAATTGTCTATAAACTTCTTGGAATTGTTTGTGAGTAATATTGTTGCATGTGAATTCATTCGCTTCCAGGGCGCTTTAGGTAGGCTACAACAACGAGGAGGGAAATATTTATGTACTTGCTATTATTATGTCTACACATGTTTGTGACTTGTTCATATTGTCTGTGTACACCGAAAGTAATATCTCTTAGTTGTTATTATTGTATGTGTGCACCGACAATAGTATCTGTGTAGTTGTTATTTCTATGTGTGTACTGAAAGGACTTGAAATAAATAAAAAGAAGGGTGATTGGTAGCATTTGTACACACACACACACACATATATATATATATATATGAATGTGTTGTCTCTTAAATTACACTAACACATATGAATCTTAGAGACAACAATATTACTCACACACAACTATTTGAATTTCACAAACAACTACCATAAAGCACATAGACAACGATATGAACCTCACATGCATATCATATGAAGCTCACAGACAACTCCAACCCAACTCCAACCATGCTGGCAAAATAACACTTACAAACCAAATAGAATCATAAATCTCTCACTTTTGTATATATCTCACACAACAAAAGCCGTTACATTTCGTTAATCTTACATAACAATAACAAGTTAACAACTCAAACCATATTACTAAACTCAAACCATATTGTCACACAAACACTTACAAAGAAAGTACTGTCTGTGTACACCTACAAAAACACTATTACTCTGTTCACACCGACACTAGTTGTCAGTACAATCACCCAGGAGCCTTTCATTCGTCTGTGCACACCGACATATGTACACTTTTTGTAGAAATCATAAACTGCGTCTTTTGTAGGAGACTTCATGCCTATCTTTCGAATTTGTTCACATTCATCACCATTGTTATTTCCATCTGTTCACATAATCAAATAATTATTTTACATTAACTCATTCATAGATACAACATTCATCTTTGTAGGTATACATTATAGTAGTAGGGTATATATTAACAACATTCATAGATATAAAAAAAATCTTGATAGGTATACACTAACACATTCATAAATCAAATACATCTTTGTAGGTATACATTAACAACATTCATAGATACATAACTCATTCATAGATACAACATTCATCTTTGTAGGTATACATTAACTCAATGAGAATTTCTTCAGTTGTCTATACATACCGACACTACTCTGTACACAACGACATTAGTTGTAGGTACACACCGACACTGCGTATGTAAGCTATCTGTGTGTGTGAAAGAAAATACCTCCAACATCTCATTCGTCTTCTCCCTGCTATTCTCTTCCCCGTCACAACTGTAATCATCCCGGCTTTCAAATATCGGAACTTCGTTGACGCCTTGTGTCACATGTCCACCACCCGTCCCACCTAAGTCTTCGTCCCTAGCGTTGTTTGGACCACCATCATCCTCGTTCACAGCCCACCATTTCTGTCCTCCGTCGCAGCTCCATCTTCTTCGTTCACAACTTCTGCGTTTCTTCCATTTCCGTCGTCCGTCGTAGGTAGGTATCTTCCAAACCTCTGTCATTTCCGGTCACTTCTCCATCCACCATCAAATATGCTAGAAAACCATCCATTATATCTGAAAAAAGAAAATTAAAAAACAGAGAGAAAGGTGAGAAGCAGAGAACGAAGAGAGGGATGTGGGAGAGAAAGAAAATGTGCGTGAGGGATGGGGAGGGGAGGGTTGTGTGAGATGAGGGGTAAAGAAAGCAGTAAAAAAGAAGGTTTATATATGGTGTACCCCAGGGTGTAACCCAGGGTGTACACCAAGACTTTTTTTAATTCCAATGCCAACTAACCGTGACAATTAAGAATAATGAGACAAAAAAGTATAAGTTCTATAAATGTTATTCTAGGAAATAAAAAAAATGAATCCGTAGAATATTATCAAACTAAGAACTATCGAGCGAGATACAACTCCTGCAACTACAAGTGACTCCCCACGACGATACCAAAGTGTCAACATTGTTAAGAACTGAGAACTTTGCAGTAAAACATCCCATAGGGCAGTATCCCCAGGTTTGAACCAGCATTGTAATATCTTCTTCTTGCAAGAGTAGAACGTTATGCCTAGAGATTGGGAAATACTCCAACTGCGTACCCCAAGTAGTATCCTTGTTGTTGTGAAACAGACCGGCCCAAGTTTTTCTGGAGGCTACACTGGTTTCTGGTTTAGGACTTTTGTCGAGCACTTTATGTGTATTAGTTGGACCCTCTATTTCAGCAAGTTCTTGGACTAAAACTGGTTGTATCTGGTTCAAGATCAGTATAAGAATTCAAACTTGAAGATGACAAAAGTAATAGAGAATATATAAATGAAATTCGTTTATAAATTAAAACATCAAACCGTAACAAATTTCTAGAAAAAATGAGTAATAAAACTTACTAAAATGTATAGAAAATTTGCAGAGCATATGAAGCCCAATGAACAATAAACGACGCTTTAGAACAAATCGTGGACCGTACAAACATGATCGGAACCGGCAAAGTGAGCACAAGGGATAAAAAAGAAGAACAACTTGATCTCAAGATTCTCAGGTGATTACACAGATGAAGAACGAAACAAGAAGAAAAGGTCGGGGCAGAAGAGATCGATCGTTTCCAGGTTCTGTCTTTAATACGCAGCCTAAGTGGAGGATAAAAACGGAAACTAAAAATTAAGTTTCCTAAAACAGAACTAAATAAAGCTTACGGAAGGGAAAAAACTAAATAAGTCCTAATCTTGTAAAGTTTGTATGATTTAGTCTTACCAACAACAATTTTCTCTTTAATATACGGAGTAATATTTCAACACTCAGCTTTTTCCTTCTCTCTTTCAGACTTGCATCGATCCCGCTCTTGTTCCTGCTACAAACCGTAGCTAACAGTTGCGCTATTCTCCATCGATTGATTGCAGACCGCGTCTTTCTTGGCCTGAGGGTTTATTCGCTGACTCGCAGTGCCGAGTGGAGTGTTCGGATGACCTGAAGATGCGGACCATGAAGATTGGATGCCGACTGGGAAGCTGTCTCCGCTGGACGCTGTAGCCGGAAGCCCAAGCTTTGCGGCCACCATAGGAATGGTTTCACCCTACCGGCGAGGAGCGTTCCGACCTGGGGGATGGTGAACACCTATTCGTGGAATCCTCGAAGTAGGCTCAAACCAACGGCGACCTCAGAGGAGCCACCGGCTTAATTAGGAGCTCGGCGCAGCTATGGTCCATGCTACCGGCTTCGTGAGCGATTCTCGTCGGTTTAAGGTATGTAAATTATCCTTCATCTCCTCCCAATGTAATCCTTCGTGAGCGCAATATCTCTTGTTTGCTTCCACGATTGGTTGAAGGCCGAAAGTAGAAATCGAGAAATTAGCATCGCCCCCACCTTCCACTTTATGGAGGAAACACCAACTGACGGTGCCGGAGATTCCGACTGATTATTATTTATTATGAAATATATTTAATGTATTAAATTTTACTCAATTCTCAATTGCAGTTCATATTTCCAATAAATGTACTTTAACTTTTTTATATCTAGTACTTCTTGAATTAATTTTTAAACAAGATTAAAAAAAAAGTGCCCGACCCGGCCCGGCCCGACCGAGACCCGGGCAGGTAGACCGGCCCGACCCGGTCCCGGTAGAATCCGTGGCCGGTACCGGGGCCTTGAGCCCAAAAATTAGTACCGCCCAGGCCCATCCCGAGGCCCTGCCCGGACCGGGCCCAGTCCATCCCTAGTTGGTATGTAGAAGACTTAGTTCCAATAAACTAATGATTATCTATAAAGGAATTTAAAGTGAGCAACCTGAATTAAGTTATGAATGTGACAGTGACATATGGAAGAGATATTTCGAGGAGAATAAGAGTCTGCGGGGATGTGAGACACATTTTTGAGACACTGAAAAACGGAGCTAAATGTGGACAACCTTTGAATACAGTGAAGTTGGCATTGCTGGATGTTCGTGGAAGCTACATTCTTGAAAACTAAACTTCAATCAAAATCTCATCATGCTACATTTTTTTTTTTTTTTTTTTTACCCCGGAAGGCAAACCACCGCATTCAGTGGGGCAAATGCCGGGGAGAATTTGCCGTTATATTATTAATTACCAGAGAGCATACAAATAAGAGAGGGGGACCAGACCAAAACCTCTCCCGAAGGGGCATCCCCCTTCAAAATATTGGAAGAAGAAAATGAAAGCAAAACGGATAAAGCATAAGGCAACCCTGTCCAAGTCAAGAAATATATGGTATCATCAGAGCATCCAATCTTAGTGCACCCTCCAGATTCCTCGGAACCAAACTCCCCAATCTCCACCTGAAGTCCCAAAATAAGCCCAGCCTAGCAACTGCTTGAGCTGCCTTATTAGCCCAATCTGGAATATAGGAGATGCCCCTGCTAGCCCGGCCCAACGATAAGCCCAACTCCATAATCTCCAAATAGGAAACATCAGTCACCCTATTAGGCAACCCCATTCTATCCGCCCAATCCACCGCCTCTCTAAATACCTCCACCTCCGTCAACGAATTGTCTCGCAAGACAAAACCTTCTGCAGCAACCATGGAGCCAGAATGATCTCGAAGAAGGAAACCCACACCCCTCTTGCCATTCTGAGTTACAATCGCCCAATTGAGCTTAACCTGGGAAGCTTCCGGCCGCTTCCAACAAAATGTTTGCGGTCTCCTCTTCCTGAAGTTTTGAGGTAAAAGCCCTAGACTTTGCAACCTCTCACCTCCTTTCAAATTCGAATGTGCCCAGCACCAATTAATCATGAACTTGCTAATTTGATATATAACCACGGTTTGGATCGGCTTAGAATCTTTCCAAATAGCATGCCAGTATATTTTCCAGAGGTGCCATGCTATTACTCCAGGCAGAATAGAAATGTAAACTTCATCCAATGTTTTTCGAGAAGTAGAAATCCACCATTTCATGAGTTGAGATTTAATACAGTTTGCTCTACCCCCTTCTATTTGCAGGGAATTACCAAAAAAATTCCAGACCGATTCTGAAAAGGAGCACAGCAACAATATGTGATCACGCGTAACATCTGCTTGTTTGCATAGAGGACAAACGGTGGGGAAGACCACTACAAAAGAGGCTAGCTGCTCAGGAAAAGGAAGCCCACTATGCCATAGCCTCCACAAAAATACCCTTATCTTTGGCACCTGATTCTTGCTCCAAATGTGATCAGTAGATAAGGTCCTTCCGCTCTGCGTCCACAGGGCCTGATAGGCAGATTTGGTTGAGAATTTTCCATCCTTGGTATATTTCCAAAGCACTGTCTGAGAGCCCCTAATCACCATACCTTCAGCCTCCTCATGAATGAGGCTAATTCTTCTCCAAATAGGAGAGTCTATAGGCTTACATTCCCCTGGGGCTCTCCTACCATACTTACTTTTCATCAAAATTGTCCAAATGTTCTCCCCTTGCTGAAACTCCCACCAGAGTTTAATTCCAGCAATCTTTTCAATATCACTAAGAGACCTAATGCCAGCCCCACCACAGTCCGTAGGCTTACACATATCCTTATACTTGATCCAGTGATGCTTCGGTTTGTATTGCTACTACCCCAAAACAAATTAGAAATTTTCCTCTTAATCAAAGACATAACTGATTTAGGAATACTAGTAACTGCCATGACATGGAGGGGTATAGCATTAAGCACATGCTTAATTAATGTCAATCTGCCCCCTTGAGAAAGCCACCGGTTGCTCCATGTTGATAGTCTTCTATCAAAAAGATCCAAGAGATCTTTACAATGAACCAACCTTGTAGTCCCTTTGTGTATTTGAACCCCTAAGTACTTGAAGGGAAGCATAGAAGCTTTCATGCCCAGAATATTTCCAATGTGTAAAATTCTGCCAGCCGTCATATACTTACCAGCAACAAAACAAGACTTGTCCTTATTAACTAACTGACCTGATGCATCCTGATAGTCTTGAAGGAAATCATTGAAGTGATGCACAGACCTTGACGACCCATTAAGAAACACCATCAAATCATCTGCAAACGCCAAATGTGAAATATGGGCACCCCTGCCCAAATTGTAACTCTCAATGGCTCCAGAAGCCACTAGTTGATTCAAGCCTCTCGAAAAGGCTTCTGACATTATAATAAATAGCAATGGGGATAACGGGTCCCCTTGCTTGACCCCTCTTGATGGCTTAAAGAAACCATAAGGAATACCATTAACCATAACAGATATGAAAGTGGCTTTCAGATTTCCAATAATCAAATCTTGCAATTTTGAATTAAAACCAAACCTGTTCAAAACAGCTTCTAGGAAGTCCCAATCCACCCTATCAAAAGCTTTCGCCATGTCCATCTTGATCACTACATTAGAGGCTCTGACTTTCTTATCCAGACTGTGAAGCATTTCAAGAGCCACCAACACTTGATGCTTAATCTCCCTACCCTTCATAAAGCCTGATTGCTCAGATGAAATAATTTTAGGCAAAACCATAGCTAATCTACTAGCTAAAATCCGAGTATTCACTTTGCTAAGAAAAGTGGATAAGCATATCGGTCTATAATCCCCAAAAGAGACCGGATTCTTTTTTTTAGGAATAAGAACCATATTCACACTACCCACGCTACTCGGGATAGGCAGGCCCAAAAAGAATTCTTGGACTGCAAGAACCACATCTTTCTTAATAAAATCCCAACAACCCCTATAGAAGGATCCACCGAACCCATCAGGACCTGGGGCAGAATCCTTACTTAAATTCCAAACAGCCTCCTTGATTTCGTCTTCATCTGGCATAGTAGTTAACATATCATTATCTCCTTCATCTAGCAATCTAGGTATGTGACAGAGAATTCTATCATGAGAAGTAGTATCCTCCTTCTCGTACAATTTAGTGAAGAACAAGACAGCCTCCTCCCCAATTTCCTTCTTATCATAGCACCATTCCCCATCCTGCTTTTTAATAGCTAAGATCTGTTGCCTCCGAATCTTATCTTTAGCATTCTCATGGAAAAAACGGGTGTTAGCATCCCCTTCACGAATCCATTTAACATTGGCCTTTTGCTTCCAAAACTCCTCCTGCTCTTTCATCCGCTTAAGAAGCACAGCCTGCCTTTGAAAACAGATAGCTCTATTATCTTCTGTGGGGTCTAACTCAAAAGCAGTTTCCGCTTGTAGTGCCTCAATCTCAAGTTTCTCAGTATCCCTAAAAATATCCCCGAAGACTTCCTTATTCCACTTTTTCAAATCACCTTTTAGAAGCTTGAGTTTAGCACAAAAACCCCTCATACCCCCGAAAGTAGGATAACTTTCCCATTTGCTCCTCACATAGGGCATAAAGTCTGCCCTTGAGAACCACATATTTTGAAATCTGAATTGTTTCGGACCTCCCAATCCTTGTTCCTCACACAAAAGAAGGATTGGGCAATGGTCCGAGCTGGATTTACTCAAATGTTGCGTACTGACTGTTCCAAACTTTGAGTTAAATCCCTGGTTCACCATATATCTATCCAACTTTTCCCAAACTCGGCCATTGGACCTCATACCAGTCCAAGTATAAGTGGAGCCAATCGTTGGAGGCTGAATCAGCTCACAATTATCAATGCAACTTGCAAAGTCCATCATGTCATTTAAAAGCGGCCTAGAAGGCCCTTTGTACTCCGATAGAGCTGAGACGACATTAAAATCTCCTCCCAATATCCAATCTGAAATATCCCGCTGTGCAAAATTGACCATCCCCTCCCACAATCGTTCCCTATCATTCCTCGTATGTAACCCATAGACTGGCGAAAAAGCAAAATGCAGATTCGTAGGAATATAAGTAACTTTAGCTACCAAAAACTGGTCATGCTCCTGAATTGACTGAACCTCAAAGGAATTCATATTCCACATCATCCAAATTTTATTAGAAGAAGACATAAACAACTTAGAGAAGCCAAGAGAGTGCATAAAAAAATCCCCTTTATTTTGATTCACCATAGGTTCAATAATAGTAACAAGATCCACCGAATAGTGCCTAGTTAATTCACGTAGCCTCGGGCACGAAGAGGCAAGGCCACGCACATTCCAAGTTAAAAGCTTCATGAGGAAACATCAAAAGATGGATCCTTTGAACCCCTCTTGGCCGCCAATCTTGTGGTGACCGATAGCGGTGGAGCCTCTTTGATTTTCCTTCTTGGAACAACTCCCAATGCAGAAGCTTGTTCCTGTTCAATCAATGCTACCTTCTTTTGCAGCTCACTGCAAACTGACTTCCAATATTCCTTAGTCACATCTTCCAAATTGATATCCTCACCTTCCAAGTCAAAGCCTTCCCGTTCCACCAGCCTCCTCTCCCCAATCAAATCACAACTACCTTCTTCAAAAGATATTAAAGTAGTTACATCAGTAACCGGATTAACATACAACCCCTCAACCGTCTCCCCTCCTATTTGTTTATCATTAATCACCTCCTCCACTATAGGATCTTCCTTCCTATTACTATCAACATTCTGGGAAGACTCAATCACCATGCCTGCCCCACTAACCAACATTTGTTCAGGAACCACCGGCACAATATCATTTGGCACACTTAAATTCCCTTTTGCCCCACTAACCAACATTTGCTCAGGATCCACTGAGACAATATCATTTGGCGACCTTAAGTTCCCCTTGGTCAGATTTGTCCCATCTCCACTCCTCCTTGAAGATTCCGCTTTATCCTCCTCCACCACAATCACTTCTTTGCCCTTATTTTTCCTAGAAACCTGGATCCATTGTTCTTGTTGTTTGGGAGAACCTTTCCCCTGCTCCTTATTAATAACCTTACCAGTGACAACCCGCTGATCTTCTTTGTAATCTCTTGCTTTTGGGATGCCACATTCCTCTTTGCCATGACCCAATCGATTGCATTTAGTGCAGTATTTCGGCAGATCCTCATACGTCACAGACTGAATAATCTCCTTGCTGCCTTGCATAATCAAGACCTTGGTTGGTATCTCTTGAAGTAAGTCCAACTCAACACACACTTTGGCCGTTGATGGACGAGTTAGGTTTGCCGTTGCGGCATCCACTTTGAGGGGTTTGCCAATCATCCCAGCTATAGAGAAGAGAGCTCTCTTGTCCTGGAAATGCAATGGAAGACCATCGAACATGACCCAGACTGGAACTATGGGAGATTCCACATCTGGACGGAAGTCTGGTGTCCATCTAGAGATTCGCATCTTAAAGCCCCTAATACTCCATGTCTGCCGTAGCCAACATCTTTGGAAGTCCTCCTCATTCCCGAACTTCAAAACGATGTGCCTTGGATCAAGTAACCCCAGAGATAACGGACCTTTGAATCCGATTTTCTCAAACTCCTGCCTTAGGGTTGCCATCGATGGTCTGCCTCTAACAAAAGATCCTACAAGAGCAAATTTGTGTTGATCCGCGAGCTCCACGACTTCTTCATCAGAGAATTGAACCGCAGGAAGCCCACGTCTCCTAAATGGGATTTTTAATGGTATCTCTTTGTTAGCAGCAAGCACTTCCGCAAATGATCTCGTCCCTGCTCCCGACCCTCCGGCCGGAGCAGCCCACGCGGCTGACATCCGATTTTCCCTTAACCCTTGAACGAAGAGGAAGAAATACCTGCCTATTTGCTTGCAATTTTACACCTCATCATGCTACATAAACATGGTGGATATATGATCTATACGCGTTCAATAAGTATCCATGCAGTGATGTAGTGTGAGCAGATTTAATGGAAAAGGTATCAATGTGTGCTGGAATAATAAAAGATGGGAAGAACACACATTCAATTATAGCAATCATTGTGGAGGGATAAACATTACATAAGTGCAATTTATGCATTGTATGAGAGTACAATGATCGAACCGAGGGACCCATTGGAGATGGAAACCTGGAAGTCACTTTCGTGCATCGTTGCCTACAGAAGAAAGATGGGTAAATATAGAGCCCGTTTGGTAGCACCAAAATCGGCTGTTTTGGCTGATTCTGCTGAAATTTATGATATTCTGGCTGGAGTGGCTGTTTTGGCTGATTCTGCTGATTTAAGAAAAAAATATTTTAAAAATATATTTTATTAATAAATTAAAGAAAAAATTATATGTAAAAATAGCTAAAATGGTCCTCTACAGTAACTTCAGCCAATACAGCCAGAAAAGTAACTCCAACCTTACTTTTTCGGCTTATTACACAATTCAGCGCGCGAAAGTAAAAGTTACGTGTTTGGTGAAAAAGCTGGCTGATAAGCCTGATAAGCCGAAAACAGAGTTCTCCAAACGGGCTCATAGTGAATTAATAAAATAGCTTAACTTGCACACAATGTTTACATAATCATAGGTAATAATACCATTTTGTGATGTGCAGGTACAATTGCAGAATATTTGCACTCAAAATGGCCGAAAATCTTATGATGGGAAGATAAATTGTTAGGGTGAAGGCAGATGATGTGAAGATATACATGAAGTTTTTTACAATTGAACTTAAGTGAAAGCTCAAAAGTCATAGGGCTTGTTTGCAAACACTTAAATTGCTTGTGGCTTTTTTTTAAAAGAAAAGAGCACTATTTTACCAAACACTATCAACTTTTACTTTCTCGGATTTCGTGTAGAATCTACTTTTTTACTTTTTCTATTACACAAAAAGCACTTATTTTACCAAACACTACCAACTTTTACTACTAATCACTTTTTCCCAAAAAGTGCTTTTATTTAAACACAGCACTTGCAAACAAAGCCATAGTCGTGGATTAGGAAAGTTTTATGTTAGAACTCATGGAATTGTTTTGAGACTATGAGTGCCATACATGGCACAACTTGAATGTCTTTACTGCACTAAAGAAATTACACAATGAAAAATTAATTTACAATAATGTGCAACAATCCGTAATACAAGGTATATACAATCGTTACTAATGCGTAGCAATACACCACAGGGAGAACCCCGAAGCCCAGGCGACTCAAAGAGAATGATATTGAATAGAAAGAATATTTTTGAGAAAAAACGTTACACATAATTTTTGACTTATTACCCTAAATGGGACTAAATTGTTCCTGAAATTCCTAAATAGGACTAGGTATATTTTTATTCTCCAAATAGGACTAGATTACCATTTTACCCTTATTTTCTTCCCCTTTAATAGTTTAATTTATTTCCCTGCGGGCATACCGACCCATTCCCCTCCCCTGCGCAAGTCTGTGCACATCTTCCCCCTCCCCCACGTCTATGCATCATTCTTCTTCCCAGCCCCCATCCATGCGCGTCATTCTAAGCTTCTCCTCCCCTGCGCATTTCTCCTCCCCCTTGCTCCCCTGCTCGCACATCTTCTTTTCCTTCCACTTAGCACAGGAACAACGAACCTAGAAGCGCAGTCACCGCCTCCGCCGTCGCGAAGTCCACCACTACTGAAAATTGATTTTTCTTCAGATCGGATTCTCTTCTCTTGATGTTCTGCCCCATTTCTTCTTTGATTGTTACAGAATGCCAAGTTAAACTCAGAAAATGCCATCAAAATGGCATTCTTAGTCTTCAAAAACTTTGTATTTTCCTTTGAAAATGCCATTAAAATGGCATTTTGATAAAGCTCTTGGAATTCATTCTGGCAACGGGCAGATCTGCAACTGAGGACGTCAGATTTGCAGCGCCAGATACCGGAATACCTGCGGCAGTGGCTGGATCTGCAGGGCAGCGGCCGACAGTCGGTGGTGGCTAGATCTGGCCATATCTCCGGTGATGCCCGCCAGATCTGCATCGGCGGCGGCTAGAGCTGCAACGACGTCAAGTTTTTGAGGCGATGAAGATGCCCGGCGACTGGCAGAGACCGATGGCGACTGGTGGTGGTCCAGTGTTCTGATCGGCAGCAATAAGACTTCTAGGGTGTTTTTTGTCCAATTGGAAATAATAACTCCTATTTGAGAAATTTTTAATCTTTAGTCCCATTTTGGCAATTAAAGATTGATTTACTCCTATTTAGGTAAATACCTCATAATTTTTTACACAAAAAATATAGACATTTTTTAAATTTGAGGTTGATCGGGACCTAATTTAGCCCCCTAGCTACCCCCCTGGGCTTATCATTATCCGAAATTCAAAGAGAAAGTTTCCACAATAAGAAGAGAAAAGGGGCAAATAAGGTCATGCACTAACCAAAAAAGGTCAAATAAGACCTTATTTAGGAGGCTTTGTCTGGCCATCGCCATTTGAGGTGGTTTCCGGTAGAATTCTTTTATGAAATTTTTTGAGCATCTTATTCATTAAGTCTAGTTTACTCATACCAAATTTCAGCTAAAACTTCAATCGGGAAGACATTCAAATGAATTCTTGAAGATAAAGCGCAGTTATCTTCAAGAATTCATTTGAATGACTTCCCGATTGAATTGTTAGCTGAAATTTGGTATGAGTAAACTAGACTTAATGAATAAGATGCTCAAAAAATTTCATTGAAAAATTCCACCGGGAACCACCCCAAATGGTGACGACCGGACAAAGTTTCCTAAATAAGGCCTTATTTGACCTTTTTTTTGTTAGTACGTGGCCTTATTTGCCCCTTTCCCCCAATAAGAATAAGGGTATGTTTGCAAAAACTTACAAATAAGTGATTTTTAGCCTAAAAGCTAAAAGTGTTTTCTAGTGACAACTTCTGTTTAAATAAAATACTTAAAGCCTAAAAGCTAGAATCTGCTTTTTACTTATTCTATTGTAGAAAAAACACATATTTTATCAAACAATACTAACTTTTACTTTTCAAAATCAATTTTTTCAAACATTACCAACTTTTACTATTAAACACTTTTTTTTTCAAATCACTTTAAAAAGTGATTGTTTAAAGAAAAAGCCTTTTCGTAGATAAGATTTATTAAGTTATAACTTTTTCTTTCTACAACCGCCGCCTAGGCCGGTTTAGGGTTTGTCCGGAGACGGCTCTCCGCCGTGTCTGCGAGTCCTTTATTCGTTGGATGTCTCTTTGGATTGTTTGGAAGACGTTGTCCATTGTCGAAGGCGTTGTCCGGGTTCCTCGGTCCGAGCTATTGAACGAAGGGTTTCAATACGTGTGCGAATAAGAGTTCTCTCGCTGCAGCCCCGTTTCGTCGGCGGATAATCGGATATGGAGGTGAAATTGAGTTTCGGATATTCGTTTGAATTTTCTCTTTTTGGCCTGGAAAGCTTTGTGGACAAGTACACGACAATGGAGATTGGTGCACAGGAAGAAGAATTGGATCTGAATAAAGCTGATGTTGAAGTTGTGGTGGATGAACGGTGGGCGCGTCCCCCTCCTGAGCCGCCGCCATGGAGTGCAAGCAAATCTAGGGTTTGGAAGAAGATGAGTGAATTCGTTTTTAATTTCGTTTTATTCAGTTTGTGTTTTTCTGTCGAATTGCTTGTTGTTTGGTTCTGTTTTGTTCTTTGTTTTTGCTTTATTCCTGTGTGTAAGACGTTGTTTTGGATGTGGGGATGAGAGGAATATGGTGACTGTTTTTGGCTTTTGGTTTCTCACTTATAGATCATCGAATTATATTGCTTCTCTAGAGGTGATTAATTTCAAGTCTGGTTCGCGAGATAACGGTTATCAGATTTCTTTTTGTCATTTGACTCATACTCTGAATTATCTGTTATAAATGTAAGCCGAATTCTTCCAAAAAAAGAAAAACCATTTTCATATACTCCTTAAAAATATTTGAGAATTCGAAAACAGTACAGTATGTAACATGTTTTCCAAAAAACGAGTACTCCGTATGACTAATTACTTTTAGGTATAGCCAATTTTTGGGGGCAATTTCCAAAATCGAAATCACCTCCTTAATTCCTTTTATTCCCTTTTAACCCACAACTTTTTTCTGTGTTAGACACTCTCCCTTTCCTCGCTCCGTCCACTCACAGTCTCACGGCCGCCGGCGCATCTCTCTTCTCTTCCCTCTTGCCTCTCACTCTCTCAGCTTGCCTCTCTTCGGTTTCGATTCTTAGTATTTCATCCCAATCGTCCAGTCGTTGCAGCGTTCTTCCTGCTTTAGGCTTTCAGCCGTTCAATATGGTTTGTACTTTTCTAATTTTCTTCATCTGCTTCTTCATCAATTCATTGGGCTTTCAGCAGTTTTCCAGTTTGATTAACCATTAGTGGACTATTGGTCAGCAAGCTTTCACAGCGGTTTCCGGTTTCCCGTTTTATTTTATTTTAATTTAATTTAATTGATTATTGATCATTGTTAAATTTCAGATTTTAGATTGCTGATTAGTGTAAAATTTCATAACAGTGTGAACCTTTATTAGTTGATTACTGCTCCTCAATGGGGTTGTGTGTTAAAACAAAAACAAACAAAAAACTTGATTAAAGTACTCTGTTTTTTTACTCTGTATGAAAAAGATTTGTCATTGATCAAATATAGCTTATATTTCATATATTTTCTTTCCTTTTATATTTTAATTGCCATTCTATTGTTGAGAAGGTGAGGCCTCAATTTGATATCTTGAACAGGGCCTTTCAAGTTTATTAGACGACTCTTTATTTGTTTCCATGGGTTTCTTCATTATCTGGTGCTTCCAATTATATTGGCTTTGGCTTGGTTTCAAGATTATGGTTGAGCTAGAGTACACCGGAATGATTTGTGCACCACGATTTCTCTGTATAATAACATTTGTAAGGTATGAATCTTATTTGAAATGTCCTCTTTTTGTTTACTTCTAGCTCCTTGCGGTGCTCTTGCAAATAATTTTGTCTTTTTTGGGTTTGTATTCGTTTTGAGCCTTTCAGATTACTTTAATTTTGCAGTGCCTTTTGTTGAAGTTCACTTAGATTTTCATCACACTTGCTCCGCATTTGTGTTTGACTCCATTTTGTACATCCAGTTTGATACCTCGACAAAAATGAAGTAAAAAAATGTGGGTGAGAAGTATACCTACTATTAAAGAATTTGGACTGCCTTTATCTAGTTTCCAAAGTAATATGATCTCTTGAAACTCTTACTGAAACTTCCATTTCCAAATTTTAAAAGAAGGATACGTGCAGTGGAGTATCCAAAAAAAATCGTTATGGGGGCGAACTTACCTTAGACGTTATCTCATGCATGTTACAAACTAATTTCATGAAGAAAAAAATTATAGTCTATTATCAATAGCAAAATATCAACTGGATAAAAACATTATGATATCATATTTAAATTAATTTCACTTTGTTAGAAATAAATTTACCACATGACGTTTGTAATGTGTTCAAATTTATATTCATAAATAAATTAATCAACTAAGGGAAGGATCAAGCATTTACTTAGAATAATGTTAAATTGAGAATTCACAAGTATATTAAAAAATTCAGTTTATATTATGTACAAAAATGTAATTGTTAAACTTTATGAATCATATGTATAACTAAAATTGTAATTATATTGATGTAGTTTAAATCTTTTCCACAAGATAAAAATTAAATAGAATTGTGTAAAGTCAGTTTGAATTTGTCTAAGGCTTCAAAAGGCAAAAGTAAAAAGGCAATCACAAAACTGAAGTCAAGTTTCGAACACCTGACCTTTGCAAAGCATTTTTCATACCTGGACCCTTCTTTCCGTTCTACCAAGGACACTATTAGTTACAATGCTCGTAATTGTTATATAAAACTGTAAGTTTGAGAGAATGGAATGAATTGATTTATTCCATCATTCGGGTAAAGTATATATAGGATACAAGTCTAACAGCTTCAATGATGAGATCCTAAAAATTAGGATCTGACTAACTACTAATACTTATCTAATACAAGAGAGCTAATTACATCTGATTACATTACGTATTTATCTACAACTGACTTACATTTTTTACACTCCCCCTCAAGTTGGTGAATATATATCATACATTCCCAACTTGCTTATTAGTAATTCAAACACTGGTTTGAACAACCCTTTTGTTAGAATATCAGCAGTTTGATCCTTGGTAGGCACAAATGGTGTACACACAATTCCAGCTTCAATTTTCTCTTTGATAAAGTGTCTATCCACTTCAATGTGCTTTGTTCTATCATGTAGTACTGGATTGTGTGCGATGCTAATAGCTGACTTGTTGTCACAATATAGTCTCATAGGTAACTCCAATTCCATGTTTAGTTCTTTGATCACTCTCTTGATCCAAAGTAATTCACATATACCATTAGCCATTGCCCTGAATTTTGATTCTGCACTACTTCTAGCTACCACATTCTTCTTCTTACTTCTCCAAGTCAGTAGGTTTCCCCATACATAAGTGCAGTACCCTGAAGTACATCTTCTATCACTGCCAGCATAAGCATCATCTGTAAAAGCCTCTACTGCCCTGCTATTGTTCTTTTTGAAAAACAATCCTTTTCCTAGACAACTTTTCAGATATCTCAGAATTCTGTAAGCTGCCTCAAGATGTTCTTTATATGGACAGTGCATAAACTGACTTACGATACTGACTGCAAAAGCAATATCTGGTCTTGTATGTGTCAAGTAGATAAGTCTTCCTACCAATCTCTGATATTATTGCACATTGACTGGAACCCCATCTCTGACATCTCCTAACTTTTGATTTGGGTCTATAGGAGTGTCAGCGGGTTTACATGCACTCATTCCTGTTTCCTGAAGAAGATCCAAAACATACTTCCTTTGAGATACAATAATTCTCTCTTTTGATCTAGCTATTTCCATGCCAAGAAAGTATTTTAACTCTCCCAGATCTTTGACCTCAAATTCAGTAGCAAGTTTTTTCTTCAGGTTTTGTATTTCTCCATAAAAGTCTCCTGTAATGATAATATCATCTACATAGACAATTAATATAGCAATCTCCCCCTTACTTGAGCATTTTATAAATAGAGTATGATCAGCTTGGGCCTGTTTATATCCTTTTTTTTAACAAACTGTGTGAACCTATCAAACCAAGCCCTTGGGGACTGTTTGAGTCCATACAAAGATTTTTCTAGCTTACATACTCTTGAACCAAACCTGCTTTCAAATCCAGGAGGAGGATTCATGTACACTTCCTCCTCAAGTTTTCCATTTAAAAAAGCATTCTTCACATCTAACTGTTGAATAGGTCAATCTAAATTAGCAGCAAGAGAGAAGGATTCTGATAGTATTCAACTTTGCAACTGGTGCAAAGGTCTCAGTATAGTCTATGCCATAGGTTTGTGTATAACCTTTGGCAACTAACCTTGCCTTATATCTTTCAAGAGTGCCATTTGCCTTGAACTTAGGAGTGAAAATCCATCTACATCCAACTGTGGGCTTGTTTTTAGGTAGCTCTACAACCTTCCATGTCTGATTCTTTTCAAGAGCATCCATCTCTTCTAAAACAACTTTCTTCCACTCAGGTTTAGATAGAACTTCCTGTATGGTTGATGGGATAGAAATAGAAGAGACCATAGAAGAGAATGTTGCAAATGTAGATGATAATTTAGAATAAGAAACATGGTTTGAGATAGGATATTAGACACATGACCTTCATTCTTTTCTGAGAGCTATAGGTAGATCAAGATTAGATGAGTCATTACCTTTTTCATTTACTGGCACCAGGTCAGATTCATCAACAGATGTAGGTTCAGAGACTTTCTCTTCTCTTTGATTTGGAATTTTTCTCTCATAAACCTTGCCAAAGAACTTACTGATCTGCAGATCTTCTTTTCCCATTTTATCAGTTGTATTTATTTCATTATTTTCTGAAGCTTGACCATTTTCCAATGCATCTAAATTTCTAATAGAATGCATATCTAGATTAATGTCAAGAAAATCAAGATTGTCATGAATATGTGACACATTGTTAGCATCTTCATTTAAACTCTCCCCCTGAAGATGAGTATAAAAAAATACTTGATTTTCAACAAAAACAGTGTCCATTGAAATAAACATCTTTTTTGTTGAAGGATCAAATCATTTATACCCTTTCTGTGTGGATGAAATGCCTAGAAAGACACACTTTGTTCCTTTAGGATCAAATTTACTTGCTGTTTTGTCTGGATTTTTGATAAACACGGTGCAACCAAAGATTTTTAAAGGAAGGGTGCTTATCAATCTAGTAGTAGGGTAACATTCCTGATGAATACTAATTGGAGTTTTAAACCTTAAAACTTTTGATGACATCCTATTTATTAAATAGGTAGTATGTAAAACAACATCTCCCCATAAATATTTTGGAACTTTCATTGAAAACATGATTGCACGTGTGACTTCAAGTAGATGTCTATTTTCTCTCTCAGCAATTCCATTCTGAGCTAGAGTATTAATACAAGAATTCTGATGAATTATTCCTTTTTCAGCAAAAAAATGATTCAGATTTGTAGAAAGGTATTCACGGCCATTATCACTCCTTACTATTTTGATATTGCTATTGAATTGAGTTTGGACCATGGCTTAAAACTGCTTAAATACATTTTCTATTTCTGATTTTTCCTGAATCAAGAATACCCAGGTCACTTTTGTATGATCATCAATAATTGTTACAAACCATCTTTTTCCTTTTAAGGTAGGGACTCTAGATGTTCCCCAAATATCACTATGCACAAGAGTAAAAGGACTGGTAGGTTTGTAACTGTGGGGAAGATAAGGATTTTTATGATGCTTTGCAAGTGTGCACATATCACAATGAAACTGTGAAACATTTTTATTATGAAATAATTGAGGAAACAACTTTTTTAAATAATGAAAACTAGGATGACCTAGTTTATAATTCAGTCCCTTTATCAAAGATATAGAGTCCATCTTCTTCCCTAGCACTGCCAATCATCTTCCCCGATGCCAGATCCTGAAAAATGCAATAGGAAGGACAGAATTTAACACAACATTGGAGATCTTTGGTTGATTTGCTAACAGAAACAAGATTACATGAGAGATTTGGGACATGTAGGGCTTTAGAAAGATCAATAGAAGTGGAAACTTTAACATTTTCAATTCCTGCAATGGCTGAAAGAGAGCCATCTGCAACTTTTATTTTTTTATCCCTTGCACAGGGTTTATAAGAAGAATATAGATTGGAAGTGGAGGTCATGTGGTCTGTTGCACCTGAGTCAATGACCCAGGTGATATTTGGTTTTCCAGAACAGAAAAATGATGTAATTTTACCATTCTGAGCAAAAGAACCAGAAGGATTTTCTCATTTAGGGGTCTTTTGGGTATTGAGAAGTTGCAGGAGTTGCTCTATCTGTTCCTTGGTGAAAAATGGCTGCTTGAAATTGACTTGTTGCCCTTGTTTAGTCTTAGGTATGGCAGTATGTAGGGCCCTTTCAACCTTTTTCTGTGCTGCTCCAGGTAGTTTGTCATGAATCTTCCAACAGGTTTCCCTATTGTGCCACAGCTTCTTGCATTGATCACACCAAAGCTTCTTCTTCTCATTTCCTTTGGCAATCATTGCTGAGGACTCTCCTGGTTCATCATGATGTACTGGAGTGTTATTCATGACCTTTTTCCTACTATCTTCCACCCTGATTTCAGAAAATACCTCCCTGATTGAAGGTAGAGGTTTTTTTCCCAAGAATTCTTCCCTTAACTTCATCCAGGTCTCTATTAATTCCTGCTAGGAACATATAGACCCTATCATTTTCCTCCCTCTTCTTGTGTCTTGCCAGATCCTTGGCACTCTCCCACTCTTCAGCATCATAGCATTGGTCCAACTCTTGCCATAGGGATACCATCTCATTATAGTATGAGATGACATCTCTACTTCTTTGTTTGGACTGCCACAGCTTTGTTTTTAATTCATAAATTTGAGAAGATTTCTCAAGATCTGAATAGGTTTCTTTAATGGAATCCCATACCTCTTTTGCAGTTTTCATGAACATGTGAGGTTTGGCAATTGATGCATCCATTGAATTGAGAAGCCAGACTGTTACCAAAGAGTTTTCTGACCTCCAGACAATGTAGCCATCATCACCACTTTTCTTCTCCTCTATTTCACCCGTTATGTATCCCAGCTTTCCCCTTCCATCAATTGCCAGCTTGACAGACTGTGACCATTCTAGATAATTAGTTCCATTCAATCTATATCCAGTAATGAGCATAGACGAATTAACCGAGGCCTAGTAGTTTGTCATTTGGCTAATTTGGGAGTGAGGGTGATGGGTTTGTGAGTGAGGGGAAGAATCAGAGTGCTCGGTTTCCACCATTGTGGTGTTTAAAGAGCCCACACTGATACCATGTAAGTTTGAGAGAATAGAATTTCATTTTCATTTTCATTTACCCCAGTGCCACAAAGGCTCCCACCTATAGTGGGGTAAGGGTGGGTCGGATGTACGCGGTCTTACCCCTGTACTAAAGTACAGAGAGAATGTTTCCGGATGACTCATAGTGAAAATCGCGTTCAGAATTGCATGGATTGACCGCTGCTTCATAACAACGAAGCGCAGACAGTTTAGTGAGCCATCTTGCTTTATTCCATCATATTTTCAAGCCAAAAAATAATTAATCTCTGGCTCCATTGCAAATGATGGAAATTTGAGAGAATAGAATGAATTGATTTATTCCATCATCCGGATACAGTATATATAGGATACAAGTCTAACAGCTTCAATGATGAGATCCTAAAAATTAGGATCTGACTAACTACTAATACTTATCTAATACAAGAGAGCTAATTACATCTGATTACACTACGTATTTATCTATAACTGACTGTGCATTTTTTTACAAAAACCTATATATTTAGCACACAAATATATGGATATTTTTAAATTGGATATATGGATATATATATATATATATATATATATATATATATATATATATATATATATAGGGGTTGGTTGTGGGTTGAGAGGGGGCAGCTGCCCTCCTTTCCCCACCTTGGATATGCCCCTGGATATGTGTTACATTAAATTCATTGAAAATAATAAATAAAACTAAGTTTGGTGGAGGTAGAAGCAGTGGTAATAGTGGAATTACTCTAGATGGTAAAGAGATACCGGTCAGTGATATGTCCGTTACTTGGGCTCCATAATTCAGAAGGACGGTGAACTAGATGGAGATGTATCCCATAGAATCAGAACAGAGTGGATGAAGTGGGAGAGTGCGTCAGGATATCTATGTGATAGAGGTATGCCGACCAGACTGAAGGGTAAATTTTATAGGACAACAATTAGGTCTGCATTGCTGTATGGTGTAGAGTGTTGGGCGGTGAAACAATGTCGCATCCAAAAGATGAGTGTGGTAGAGAAGCGCATGTTGGGTTGGATGTGTGGGCATAATAGGAAGGACCACTTGAGAAATGAGACAATCAGACAAAGGGTGGGAGTAACACCTATTGAAGACAAGATGCGGGAGTCTCGCCGACGGTGGTTTGGTCATGTGCGTAGAAGACTGAATGATGCACCTGTCAGACGTGTTGAGATGTGTGGAGAAAAGGCAGGGAAGAGAGGAAGAGGAAGACCCAAACAGACGTGGGTTAGGACAGTCCGAAGTGATATGCTTCTTCTTGGGTTGGATGAGAGTATGACTTTGGAGAGAGCAAAGTGGAAGGCGGGCATTCGTGTGGAGGAGTGATCTCGTATTATTATTATTTCCCCTCATCTTTTCTTCTTCTTGTTTTTTTAATCTTTTATCCTTATATATATAAACATTATTTTTATCCTTTTTATTTTATCATTTTTAAGTACATTCATCCCGTTTTATATTATTGTTTTTATAAAAGCTTATTTTTTATCTTTATTTTCTTTCTTTTCCTTTTGGTGGTGTTATCATGTATCGATTCATGTTAGCTGACCCCAATATCTTTTGGGACTAAGGCTTGGATGTTGTTGTTGTAGTTAACTCCAAACTGGCGAGATCTTGATTTAAGCATATCTTGTTGTTTTTTATTCCATTTTAGATGTCGTTTATTTAGTTTCCAAGGTAATATGAGCTCCTGAAACTCATATTAAGACATCTATACACAAGTACTTCATCCATTCTTCTGCTTTCATTTTCATGTTTGTCAATGCACAACTTTGACCATTGATATATTCAATTCCCTGATTATAAAATTATGAATATAATCACATATTGAAAACTTAAGATGAGATCAATTAATTTGTTTTAAAAAAATTAAAGTTTTGTTGCATTCATAAATAAAATGTAGTTAAAATGGACCACGTGAGTAGTGTTTTTTCTAATGTTCAACTATTTAAGAACGGAGGTAGTAATAAATGACGAGTACATTTCACAAGCAAAATAAAAACAAAACTCCGTTAACTTGAAATTTACGAGATCTTGATTTGAGCATATCTAGTTGAATGGATGGACTTGTATACATATTACTGAATAATGTGACTTACATCCATTCAACTAAAAGAAGAAATATCGTCATCAAAAGTACACTTACATATTTGCTACACACTGGGTGCTTGTGAATATGTCTAAATGATATTTTAGACCCTTTTGTGTTCACTTTCCATGATTATGGAAAACATATATTAATATATGTTAGGTTACTGTAATTTGAGAGCTAATAATGGAGAAAATCCAATATGTAACAATGGCGGTAGTTCAGTTCGTACAACAGAAAGTAGATAGAGAACGAAACAGATTTCCCAAGTCGTAACAAGGTTCCGACTCCCAGTCCCAAGTCCCAAGCCTAAGATAATTCTAACCTCCCCTCTCTCCTCCCAGCTCACCTTATTTATTCTTTTTCTAATGGGCTTCCCTCAATCTATCTATTTAATTGGCCCAACCCACTATTACATTTTACTAACATACTAGTATAGTACCCGTGCGATGCACGGGATATTATTTCCCAAATATTATAAATTAATAATAATTCAAGAGTAACATAATAAAACTCAAAATTTTATATGTTTTACAAATTCTGAAACACTTTATTGTATATAACATTTTGTTACATATCTTTTTCATGAAAAAACATTTTCAAGCTTATGCCATCCAACATGTGAAAGCCTAGCATACAATTGTACAAATAACCATTAATGAAAACTGTTTTTTATGGACTTTCCAATGTCAAATTATGATTGTCCTAGACTTTGAACAGAACATTCTATATTCCAATAAAAATCATTAAACCAAAATTCAAATGAGAAATATACAATGAGAAGAAAAAATATTAAGTGGAAAATAATTAACTGCAAAATCTGATCTCCCAAATCCTTTATACGCTATTTGAGCCTCATATTTGAACTTCCCCTAGAAATGAATTAAATTAAAACTCAAGTGAGAAAGAAAAACTAAATTGTACAACTCAACAAAACTTAGTTTCATGTCATCTCAAAATCTACTGGTCCATTGAGCAAAGTTCAAGGATTAATATACTGTCTAACCCATCAGCCGTTCAGCATCCAATTACCTTCAAGTTCAAACAAACAACATAACAGGGCAAAATGGAAATAAGTTTCCACCGATGATCTCTAATCAATTGTTGTACTCATTTGGTCTCATTGGACTTTGCTAAGTTTTCCTTTGTAGTTCTGCACATTTCTTTCTTCTATGTATAAATCTCAACCACACATCCTTGTCACACATAAAAATTTCTAACTCATCGTAATCAGCAAATTGTGAAAGAGCAACATGCAACCAACCATGACTGAAAATAGATTTTAAGAAAAATAGGCCAACATTGGACAATGATTCTTTACATTGCACTTTACCCCGATTACATGTCAATATTTAAAAGTGAATGTACATAGACTTGGATTCGTTAAACAAATGTTTATCTCCACACTTAGATTAAAGATGATATTTGCATTTTGGCCATATCAATTTGACAATACGTAAAACCACAATAAAAAAACTCCGTATGTACTTTTTATTACACAGTTCATAGTTTAAGGCTATGTTTGGCACACAAAAGACTCTAGCTTCTAGCTTCACTATTCTTTAAAAAGACCTTAAAAGACTCTAGTTGTATGTTTGACATGACATTTTTTAAGAGTTTTTCAAAAACTAAAAGATCTTTTTTGAGATGATATCGGGTGTAGCATCTGAGAAAAGCTCGTGACTTTTAGTATTAATTAGTCCTAACAGTTTGTATATCAAACCGAACTAAATTAAACAGTTAGCTTTTTACCAAACAGCTATCACCTTTTCTTTTTAAGATCTTTTTAGTCACTAAAAGATAACAGTTACTAAAAGCTCATAAAAGTATCTTTTTAGCTAGTTGTGCCAAACATATCCTAAAGTAAAAATATAATTTACCTACATTTCTTTTTACCTGAGTAGCTTGCTTCCCTGTAAATGCAACTAAAGACTAATAGTTACGTTGGGCAATTGCGACCAAAAAGAAAAACCAAAGGTACGAAATAAAATAATTCCTGTGACTTAAACTTTGATAATAAAAAATTACGTAGTATAAGAAATGAATATGTGGAAGTTACCATCAAAATCTGTCTCTCATCAAGCACCCCCCTTGCTTAGTTTGTACTGGATATTGCGCGTAGGTCTATATATAACTGGTCTTCATAAGAAAGGCTCGCAGTTAACTTCGAAGTCTGATCCAATGGAGCCATAATTACTCATCGGGAATTACAAAGGGCGCTTAACTTTTTTAAAGCATCATTTAGGTATAATTACTTAATTTTGATGAATCCATCTTGTACAGAAAAATGTTAATCGATGGGATGATTCCGAATTGAAACTTCAAATGTCTTTTGATTCTTGAACATTTAATGAGTAGGGCCAATAAATGGTTCAATATTAGCCAAATCCTTTATTTATGGTTTCGGTACCCAATAATAATGCTGGAACGAACTATATTACTGGTATTATATTACTTCTTACTTGTATTAGTTATTACTCCGTATTAATATTGGATAAGTCAGCGGACCATTTGATGCCTCTTCATCATTCATTTCAGCTTCCAAAAAACATCACTCTTTATTTTCCCTTGCATAGATCCAACAAACTCAATCATTCACCCACCGCCCCACGCAGACAGCCACACTCCCAATTTTATGTTACAATCTTTCCCGCCCAAATTCCATTGCCAACATTTTGTTATTATATATATATAGATTAAGCCCATAAGTCCAGGTCTCTAACGTCACTCCCCCCTTTGACAACCACCTTGTTCTCAAGGTGGGGAGTAAGAGCAGCCATGCCATCCAGCTTCATCCTCGTGCCCCTTCCTTCCCAGTACCTCACTGTTTGCTGGACAAGGAGCTCCCATACTTGAATCTTACTCGCTACTTCATTCACATCTATTCTTCAACACAGTGCATCAAAAACTCCAGCTCTATTGTTCTGCTTAGCCCATTTTTCCACTGCTGGTTGGTTTGGTTTAGTAGCATCTACTAGAGTTGTCTCCAAGCTACTCCTAGATTCTGCATCCATAACCGCAATGATGCTGTCCAGTGAAGGAATGTCATCTTCAGCCGCATTTTGAGTACACCCAACAGCATCCCGCCAATCAACTTCCATTGAAAGACTCCACCAAACCCTCTCTGCAACTTCACCTTCCCAAGGCATAGAGTTGACTGTCACTTGCTTTCTTGGAAAGCCGAGTGGGAAACCGTGGGCTAGCTTCCAGAGGGAACAATCTTTGCTAGTGTCATGCCAAACAGAGATAAAACAACTTGTTGTACAGAAAACGGAAGCAACAAGCAACACTTTCAGTCCCCACATTAATATTGTAGCTATCCATCGGGGTGAAGCTTGAATCTGACAAAACATGAACCCCACCACACAAAAAGGCACTGCAATTTCACCACCATGAACATGATAAACCATCTGGTTAAGGGTTTCAACATCGCTTGGAAGATCAAAAGGATCAAATGTGACCTTCCTTGTCTCTTTATGTGCAGCTTGTAAGGCTGGCTTTGTTTGAGTATATGTAGCCAGTTCCTGGTCAGGGTGTTGAGACCCAGTAATATATATATCCTCATTTAACTGACTGCAGACACTAGATGTTTCCGTACAGCCATTTTCCCCATCCTCCTCTTTTTTCTTGAGTATCTTGATCCACTTACCAGCATTAATCATAAGAAACAGGTAGTCAAAACCTACAGCCTCCTCTTGAACAAGTATACAAACCGTTGGCAGCCCCTTAACATCTTCACCCACGATTAAGACATCTGTGAAGAGACCAGGAAAGAGATCTTTGATCTGCCTCAGATTCACGTCAGCTTCAAACTCAGTAACATATCCAACATGTTGAGTGCACATCATAGAAGTAACACTATCTAATCGGAATCCATCAATACCCATTGCTACTCTATTGGAACCAACGTACATATAATGACATGATCCTGAGCCCAACTTGGTAGCTAACTGATGGTAATGTTCAAGTGTAGTTCGTAAATACCTGTCAGCATCCCAAATTAATGTGTTGTTTCCAAGGATAGTTGCAGATTCTCCACAAAGAGCAGCCAAAATGGTAAATGCAATATGAGGTTCAGTACGAGAGTTCTTAGAAGTGAATTGTGAGAAAATTTCCCAGCCAGCCAGCTCCGGTTGTACTCTTCGAATCACAGGTACAGGAAAGGACGCCCAGTTACGTTCATCAATAGCATCAGTGTATGAGCTGAGGATTCCCTCCAATCTATCTTGAATAGCAAACTTTCCTTTGCACACAACCTCCATACGATCTACAAAACTTCCATGTGAAAACTCTACCCCAAGTGGAATCTTTGCATCTGATTTCCCAGAACAGGGGTGAGCATGTTTCTCTGGTGCCTCTGAATCAGTCCTTTCATCCTTAAGCTCACTGAGTTTCCCAAATGCAAGTTTAGTCCCATCAGATGAAACATGTGGATCTAAGATAGGCAAGGTTGATGTACTGGTCATATACACCAGGTCAAACCCCAGGAACATGCCAGCGTATCCATCAGTAGTATATCCACCCATTTTCTTCCAATTTCCAGTCATTCTTTCCCCCAATACATTTTGAGTGTTCTTACTAGAAGTATCTCCATCAAATCTGAAGCCCTCAAACTCAGTCAAACCTTTTGAAATCCCCTTTGATATCTGACGGTGCACACTTGGAATATCATAAGTATGGATTCCTTTGCCAGACCTGCTCTCCTCATCAGCCCTGGTGAAACTGTTGTTCATTCCCAACGCAGGATCATGGTGGTAGGTACAATTTCCTTCCTGATTGTAAGGAATATCAGGTTTGAGCTGTTTGGATTCCACCAGAATTTCTGGTGGGTATCCTGTCTGTTGATTAGTGTCCTTGTCAGAATTTGATTCCAGAACTGAAGTATCTGCCTGTTTACATTCCAAATTTGGTGTCAACAATAAAACCCCCTGCGTAGACACTTGAGCCGACTCAGAAACCTTCGACGAAATTTGCGTTGACCATTGGTTATGCTCATTTAACCGTGGCAAACTAGTAGTAACTGTTATAGCCGGAGACGAAGCTTGCAATCCCAGCGAAGCCAGTAGCGACGAATTCTGCGAAGTAACCTGCGAACCGGTAACATCAACTTCGAATTTCGAATTGGACTCTTGTGCTCGTGAGGATGCTGACGGACTAGGAGAAGAAGTTTGCGACCAATCCTGCGAACTCACAGAAACGGTTCGCGATTTCGAACGGTGAGACGAAGTTCTCGACTTACCTGCAGAGGATCTGGAGTCGCGGCTACCATTCCACACACTCGTTTTGGAGGTTTTTGATCGGCCACTAAAGTGGTGATTAAGCTCCTTCCTAATCATCTTGCGTATCTCTTCGCAATCGCGCTTGGCTTTCTCACTACTGATTCTGTCCTCTTCGCGATGCCTCTCATACTCGCGCTCCATTTCTGCGGACCACCTGGCCAACTCGCGCTTCATGTTTGCGGATCGCCTCGCCAACTCGCGCTCCAATTTCTCCAATCTTCCTTCCATCGCTCTGCGTGTATCGACCGTTGATAGGCTACAGGAACGAATTCTCTGATACCAATGTTAGGTTACTGTAATTTGAGAGCTAATAATGGAGAAAATCCAATATGTAACAATGCCGGTAGTTCAGTTCGTACAACAGAAAGTAGATAGAGAACGAAACAGATTTCCCAAGTCGTAACAAGGTTCCGACTCCCAGTCCCAAGTCCCAAGCCTAAGATAATTCCAACCTCCCCTCTCTCCTCCCAGCTCACCTTATTTATTCTTTTTCTAATGGGCTTCCCTCAATCTATCTATTTAATTGGCCCAGCCCACTATTACATTTTACTAACATATTAAGCCCATAAGTCCAGGTCTCTAACAATTTACCAACCAACAAGAAAGATGAATAAGGTCAAACAATGATGTCCAATAGAATAACTAGGGTGAAGTTTGGGATAAACTGTTTATGTTTGAGGGACTGGTTTACTTTTAGGATATAGTGGGGTTTGGGTTTGAGATCGTTAAATGATTCGACCATCATACTATTAATACTACAAACAGTCTTGGTGTACACCCTGGGTTACACCCTGGGGTACACCATATATAAGGCCCAATTTTTTTTTTACCCCCCCACACACACAGTAAAAGCTAAAAAAACAAACCGCCTCTCCATTCAAAAATCGACCCATCTTTCCCGCATCCCTTCCCGCTCCGCCTTCCTCACCCCTTGTGTTGCACACCTTCGCCGTTCATCCTCATCCCCATTTGGAAGACTTAACACGTCCAGCTTCCTCCTCCATCCCCATTGAGCAGACTTCGCGAGTTCGGCTTCCTCCATCCCGACTTCCAAAGCCAGCTTTGCGTCAACAACGAAGGGAGAAGACCCCATTGTTGGAAGACGAAGACCTCAGAGTTTCGAACTTCTTCGCGAACCAGACTGTCCGAAATGGCCGAACGGTATGTATGAAGTCATCTATTCACTTTTTATGTTTTGGGTTTGAATTTCAGTTGAATATAGTCATGACTTTGGAAGAAATCGGTTGAATGGCAGTTGGTTCATCATGAATTGGTGAAGTGTGACTTCCAATTGCAGTGTTTGTGTGACCTTAGGGTTTTAATTTTTTGTTTTTGTAGGCTTGTATTTCAGTTTAATAAAATCAATTTGATTTTGTGTTGGAAAAGTCATGTGCACTTAGTTTAAGAATTTACTGAAGATTTTTGCTAAATACCAAGTAAATCGGCTGTTTGCATCATGGAAGTGCAGGTCCCAGGGTTTGGTGGCAGAACTGGTTGACACCAGTTCAAACTAATTCCACCTTGTAGTCTTGTAGAGTTTATTGCCTATTGGAAGTGCTGTTTTTAATTTGAGTGATGGTTACTATAACAACACTCTCAACAGATGCTTTTGTTCTTAATGATTACTATAACAACAATCCCAGACTCTCAGAACTCTTCATGTTTTCCATCAACCCCTAAACTAACTTAATGAAGGGATCCCTGAGTTCAAGGAAAGTTCTGAATGATTTGGGCCACTTTTCTGAAAATATTAGAAGTGGTCATATTTTGTCCCTTTTTTGGGAAAAAGTCATATTTTGTCCATTGAAAAGCTAGGAGTTATATTTTGGTTTTTAGTTAATCCATTCATAATATATTTATGTAGTCTCTAATGAAATATTATTTCAAAAGTATATTATCGGTCAAAGTTAACAAATTTTGACTCGAACAATCACATCAGGAACTTTAACTAGGCATGGAAGGAGTATCTCTTAATCCATGTTAACGCATACCTGATCTCAGAATGTTGCAATATAAAAACAAACACTATATAAGCATTAGATGAGTACTAGTACAGTTAGCATCACTGTTTATAACTTAGTGTTGTTACCTCAGTTTCAAATTCCACAGACTCAACATCAATGTTTATGTCAGCAATGGTCTTTACAAGATCAACTAATAGTCCAGGTCTATCTACTGTCTCTACTCAAAGTAAGCTGTAAAAACATAAGACAATTAGACAAACATGTCTTAAATCATCCATTGCATGCACACACAGCTTTTGCAATGATTGCATCAAATGCAAGCTTAAGTAAAAAACCAGCTTTAATTTAAAATAGAAACTAACCTCCGTTCAGGGCTGTCATCGTAAACATGAACATGGGTCGCTATATCCACATCAACCTGAACATTTTGTACGGAACACATCAAAAGATTTGGACTTGTGGATAAAATGGCAGCAGTGTGGCCTCTTTGTTATGGATTATTAGTTAACAGTGGTGTTTTACATGATTTTTCTATTTATATTTTTGGGTTCCTCCCCTTGCAGAAAAGACTGTTGCCCCAATGCTTTTGCACAGTTGCACGCTTTTAATATTTGCAATTATGTACCTTACTTTTAGTAAATCAAACATAGAGTATATTACTAGTACTACACTACTACATTCTACATCCTGACCTTGAATGTTTTGTCCCTTAGTAATGGCTTTGCGGTCCTATGTCGTCTCCACAACTTGCTTTAGCTTATCTAGGGGTGAGTTTTGTATTTTCGGTTCGCTTTTAACTTTTAAGGCAAAATAACAAAATAAATAGCAAATGTCTGTGAGTCTTGGTTTTGTGAGTTATATATTACTCTCTGTGACTGTTGTTTAACATGTTAAATTGCAGGGCGCTTCACTTGCAAATTCCTGTGAGTGAGCATTTCTCGGGCTCTTATTCATTATGCTTCAAGTATTCCGAAGCCGCGAAGTTGCTGAATGCGCATTTGTCAACAGAGCAGCTCACCATGTTCAAAGAAACTCTGTGGGGTCATTTGCTGGATGCTCCGGAGATGCAATTCTCTGCCCAGATCATCCACATGCTCTTGTTACGCCTAGTGCGTCAACAACTTAGCAGATGGGAAGCTTTTGAACTTTACTTTCAATGATTTTGTCCGCATAACTGGACTACCATCTACCGGTGAGAGGCCTGAGTTGTCCACCGATGAAAAAAAGTTCATTGTTAAGAAGTTCTTCAAGGGATGCACTGAAATTACATATCAGCAGCTGAAGAATAGGATGGAAGAATACAAGGCTCCAAATAGAGGTGATCCACTACAGGGTGTCAAGCTTGCATCTCTGTACTACACACAGTGTGTCCTGCTTTCCAGAGACAAAAGGACCAAAATAAACCCAAAGTTTTTTAAATGGATCGATGACTTTGAGAGTTTCAAGAAGTACCCTTGGGCGTTGGAATCATACAATTCGACCGTGACTCATATGAAGTCGCTAATGGTAGGCCAACCGAAGTTTTTTCAGGAAAGCAAGAAAGACGATCCTACGTACGAAAAAGCGAAGAATACGATGTATGATTTCCCGCATGTGTTACAGGTATGATCCAAATTAAACACACTTAGTATATTTAATAACAAAATTTATCACTACTTTTTCCATTTGTATAGGTTTGGGCGTACGAGAATATACCGAACTTGGAAAAATTAGCCGCTACAAAAGTAGCTGAAGAGAGTTGTTCCATGCTTAACTGGAAAACAGAACGATATTTTCACGCTGCAAAGCTTCACGAAAAAGTCTTCTTTGAGGTAATTATACTAACTCACATCGCTGTATGGAGACAAAATCTGTGTAATCCCTTGCTCAAAGTTGTTATTTTTTGTTCTAGGAGAGTGTGTCTGCTGATGAAGCTGGGGACGAATATTTGTTGGGACATTCGGTTGTGGTTGAAGAATTAAAAAAACTAAGGTTGTGTATTGAAGGTTTGGAGTCTCGGTTGAAAGTTGTTCAGGACAGTGTTGTTGAAATGAAGGCGCTGGTAGTTGCACGCTTTGGAAAATCTGATAAAAACGGTGCTACGAAACCCCTTTCTGGAGAGGATGAGGTAAGCATGTATAACTTATTACTTATATTGTTTGTGTGTACCGGCAGTAATACTTTTGTGAATTTACAGGTTGTTGCTCAAAGAAGCCCCCCAATTCATGAAGAAGGTTGTCATACTCGTGTGAACCCCATTGCTGTAGAGGATGAGGTAAGCATGTATATGTTACTACTTATGTGGAGAGAATGAGGTAACCATGTATACGTTACTACTTATTACTAATGTCAGTGTGCACCGATGCTTCAGTTTATATTGTCTGTGAGTACCGTAACTAATACTTGTGTGAATTTTCAGGCTGTTGTCGAAGGAAGCCCCCCACTTGATCAAGGACCTTCTCATACTTCTGTGAACCCCCTATCTGGATGAGTTAATCATATGTATCCCTTACTACAAAATTAAAGGACTAAAGTTTGCCATATCTGTCCCAGTTTCGCTTTCAAACCTAGCTAGGCTTGTATTAATATATTTAGATTAATTCAATCATACAATCTAGGAGGTTAGCTATAACAATAGTTCTGTATTATGCATAAATGATGGAGGAGTGCATGCCAACGGTGAAATATAACTCTCATATTTGCGGGGTGTATTTTTTTTGGTTAAAGACATGTAAATTACAATCATTTTTTGTTGTTTCTATACAAATTGAGTTCCAGCCTGTTGGAAAAGGAAGCCCCCCAATTGATCAAGAAGCTTCCCATACTTGTGTGAACCCCCTTTCTGGAGAGGATGAGGTAAGCATGTATAACTTATTACTCCCTCCGTCCCAATTTGTAAGATACATTTCGGTTTACGATGTTTGACTGACGATAAAGCAAATTGATCCCTGTCAACACCCAAATTAGTTCTAGAAAATAAAATTTGCATATTCAAAAACTACATTAAATCCGCTACAAAACCTTCAAAAAATAATTCAAACTTCATAAACTTTTGATATATAAAATAAAAGTTTAGGAGTGATTTATGTTGACCAAGTGAATAGTAAATGTATCTTACAATTTGGGACTGAGGGAGTACTTATTATTACTGTCAGTGTGCACCGATGATTCGGTTTATATTGTCTGTGAGTACCGATATGTTGCTACATGTGTGAATTTTCAGGCTGTTGGCGAAGGAACCCACCCACTTGATCACGGACCTTCCTATACTGGTGTGAACACTCTTTCTCAAGAGTGTCATACACTCACAAACCTCATGCTCTGCAGTTCTGAGGTAAACTTTGTGTATGTAATCTTAAATATCTGTACATATACACTATGAATGAGGTTGTCTAAAAATAATGTCTGTACATATCTCAAATTCAAGGTCTGAAAATTAAGTACACGGTGTGATAGTATGTAGTTATTTTTTTAATGTGTAGTTCGGTGCCGATAAATTTGATGAAATAAGTGAAAAGGCCCCATTTGAAAATTTGGACTGGGCTGAGGTCGATGAAGAAGGTGGGTCGGCTACAATAGATGTTCTGGTGCTTGAAGAGCAAAGCCGCAAAGCAAATCTTAAAAGAAAAAGAAAGTGCTCTGAGTACCGGTGTAGCCCATTCACCGATCCTACAAGAAAGAGGGCCAAAGGACAAAACACCGACCCAAGCCCAACATTTGTAGACATATGTGATGATGAGTGGCTACAGTTGAAGAAGTGGGTTGAAGAGGATGACAACCTAGAACCAACCGTGGTTGTAATTGCTATTACGGGCTATAATCAAGGGAGCCATAAGTTTTTCCGAGACCTGATTGAACCGGAGGAGTGGTTGTCGAGTGAAGTAAGTAACTAGACTACAAATATTGTGTGAGTATACTAAATACATTATCCATGTAAGTAGAATTTATTGAAGAGTAACTTTTTTACTTAATTATTTCAGCACATAGGCGCGATTTGCTCACTCATACACAAGTCCATGGTGAACAAAAAAATTGGCCCCATTAGTCCCTACTTTACGGTATTTTACTTATTCAATATGATAAACTAGTGTAACGTGTTAATACCAATCCAACATTTCATTTCATTGACTATAGTGTTTTAATGTACT
Source organism: Cuscuta epithymum (assembly GCA_945859915.1). Classification (NCBI taxonomy): domain Eukaryota; kingdom Viridiplantae; phylum Streptophyta; class Magnoliopsida; order Solanales; family Convolvulaceae; genus Cuscuta; species Cuscuta epithymum. Next base: position 558,671 of record CAMAPF010000148.1, on the reverse strand, counting down.
ATAAATTTCTGAACAATGACATTAAAGTTGCTGAGCACTGGGCAGAAGACATGTTACTTCCACGAGTTAATTGGTCAAGTTTTGAAAAGGTAATTATGTGAAATGCCGGTGAACCTTTTATTTATGTTTGTGTGAAACAAAAGTTTATGTATTCAAACATTTGTTAACTGTCTGTGTGCACCAATAGTTTCTGTATTCAAACATTTGTTAATTGTCTGTGTGCACCAACGGTTTCTGTGTTCAAACATTTGTTACATACCATTGTCAATAGGTCTTAATTCCATTGAATGTGGATGGCCTACATTGGATATTGGCGGAACTTAACTTTAAAGCGAAGGTGGTTAGAGTGTATGACTCTTTGCGGAGTGCCAAATCTAAATCAAGTGCCCATCATCTATGCATTAGACTACCGTATTTACTTAGTGTGATAAAATGCTTCGAGTCTGCTGCAGTTTCAGATGGGTTCAAACCATGGCCTGTGGAGGTAGTTCCCGGTGTACCGCAACAACGAGGGTATCTACTTTTTTCACCCATGTTATTGGCTATGCAAAATATAACCAAAATGTATGCAAACCACAAAGTACATACTTCGTATTATTGTTTGCTTTTTCAGGAGTGCGGAGTGCGGAGTGATGACGATGACATTTGCAGAGCATTTGACATTGGAGTATCCTTTGACACCTGGATGTGACTATGACAACATGTTGAACATGAGATGCCAGTTTGCGGTGCGCTTATGGCGTCTCAAGAAGACTGATGTTTGACACCGTTTAATTGACATTATTAGTGTACTTGACATTATTAGTGTATTTGACAATATGTTTTGTACAATAGTGTTGCGCTTTTTGTACAAGGTTATACACTGGAATGCCAAACTTTAATGCTTCCATATTTTGTCAACATTTTCATGTTTTGGATAAGCAATTGTTAATAAATTCAATTGTTACAAGGTTACAACATTTTCAAAGTTTTAGTAAAATATTACTAAATTCAAACTTTACTAAATTTATTATCATAGTGTTAGATTATTATCTAGCTATATTAAAATTGTTAGCACTATAAAGTGGTTAAAAGTAAGAATATTTTAATGGGAACATAATGTTAGATAATTCCAAAACTATCACCAATTCAAAATAGTGAAACAAACTATAGAAATAATTAGAATGCGTTAGATGATGTTTTTGCATTAGTAGGAGGTTAATACACTTGTGTATTAAAAGAACCATATGAATCCTGGAATACACTTGTTTGTGGCATAACATAGGCTCCTAAGCAAAAAGGTGTGCACAATGCATACACACAATATGTGCATTTACATCACAATCAATGTCATATTCAAAATATTCATTGCAAAAAACATGCACACTACACGTGCAATTACAACACACGCAATGACATATTCAAATCTAAATCTAAATATTGAACACTTGAACTTCCGACCTCATGTCCAACCTCAACAACCGACGAAGCTTGGCCCTTTTATTTGTTAGCCCGTACCTAATAATTGGAAAAAGATTTGTTAGTGCACATGAAACGACAATCAATATTCATATATAAGTATAAAATAAACTTACAGTTTTGGTTTTCTTTCCCTTTTCAAGTGGTCCCTTAAGGCGGTTTTTGCGGGGTGCACGTGAGCACTCTACTACCTCGCTAAGCAACCATTTTGCATGGATGGTTGAGGTTTCAAACAGTTTTTCAACCTACTACCTCTTTTGCCTGCACGTGAGCACTCTACTACAAACGCGATCAAGTTCCCTTCTTTATCCTTCTTTGAAGTGCGGTGTCTAACAGGAAAGCCAACACATTTGGCATACTTTTTGTAGAAATCATAAACTGCATCTTTTGTAGGCAACTCCATGCCTGTCTTTGGAATTTGTTCACATTCATCACCAATGTTATCTCCATCTGTTCACATAATCAAATAGTTATATTACATTAACTCATTCATAGATACGACAATAATCTTTTCTAGGTATACTTTATATTAGTAAGGTATATATTAATAATATACAGTAAAATAGTGTATGAAAGTTTTCCTACATTTTTCATAAAATGTTGGATGAAATATATATTTAGTCCACCAACTACTATATGGAAATGTGGCTGCATTTTTAAAACTATGTGATTCTATAAATGGCCTACCTATATTTCTAACTTAAATATTTGTTGTTCTCAATGACTTCAAAATTTTTATTTCAAAATAGTATAAAACAAAACAAAAATGACTTTGAGGAAGAGAAGCCTAATATTATCTCAATGAGGATTTTCAGTTGTCTGTGCATACCAACACGGAGTATGTAAGTTGTCTGTGTATTTTAAAGAAAATACCTCCAACATCTGCGTTTACATCAAATACACCTTCGTAGGTATACATTAACAACATTCATAGATACATACATTAACTAATTCATAGATACAACATTCATAGATACATACATTAACTCATTCATAGATACAACATTCATCTTTATAGGTATACATTATCTCCATGAGGATTGTTCAGTTGTCTGTACATACCGACACTGAGTACGTAATCTGTCTATGTATACCGACACTGAATATGTAATCTGTCTGTGTGTGTCAAAGAAAATACCTCCAACATTTGCGTTCATCTTCTCCCTATTATTCCCTTCCCCGTCAAAGATGTCATCATCCCGATCATCAGTGATCGGAGCTTCGTTGCCACCCGTCTCACCTAAGTGTTCATCCCCAGCTTTGTTCGGAGCTCCATCTTCTTCGTTCACAGCTCCACTATTTCCGTCGTCCATGGCAACTCCATCTTCTTCGTTCACAACTCCATTATTTCCGACGTTCACAACTTCTTCGTTTCTTCCTTTTCCATCATCCATCATCCGTCGCTAGGGCTGTGCATTAACCGGGTCGGACCGTATTTAAGACCTGAACCGGACCGGAATGAACCGGTCCGGACCGGACCGGTATTAACCGGTCCGGGTTTCGGTCCTTAGTTTTTCAAGATTCCGGGTTTCCGGTCCGGTCCAGGTCAAACCCGGAAAAAACAGGTCCGGACCGGAATGGACCGGTAACATATTGTTCTGTAAAATATATACTTCGTTCTATATCATTAGTCCATTTATATTTGGCTTACTAGTATGTTTATGGCTTACTTTTGTCTTTTATTATATAAACGAATATATATAATTGTGTATTTGTTGGCTAATTATTTCCTAAGTTGTTTATGATTTTTTTTTGTTCGGGTGTGCACTACTATGATCGTAGTTTATATTTGTTTGATTTTTCCAAATCGCTTTTTATTTGTTTCTTTATTTGTAGGTGTGTATGTAGTGTATACGAGTATATTTTTGGGCGTAATTTAGTTTTTATTACTCTACAATAGATTTTGCCATTTTAATATACACAAAAGATTATAGTTTTAATTATTGTGGGAAACTAATTGTTACAATTGAATAGTTTTGATGATTATATTCCAAAATTAATAAATGAGCTAAACAATTATTTAGTCTATTTAGCATATTCACACATAAAATTATAATTTGAAACAACAACAACAACATTCAAGCTTTATTCCTATAAAAAATTCGATCGACTAAGGGGGTGTTTGGATCTGATTCTCAAAACTGATTCTGCTCCTTCAGGTAGCAGAAGCAGAAGCTGGAGTGTTTGGGTGAAATTCCAGAAGCACTTCTGGTGCTCTAATTTACTCTCAGAATCAGTTTTTTTAGAAGCTGGGGGGTACCAGCTTCTGAAAACTGATTCTGATTCTGCTTCTACTTTAAAAAAGAAGCAGAAGCAGAATCAGTTCCAAACACCCCCTAAGAACACTATAAGATAATACTTCGTATGTCTTTTTTTAAAACCGGGTCAATTAGGGTCAAACCCGGACCGGACCGGAAAATTCAGGTCCGGACCGGTCCGGACCGGTTAGATTCAGGTCCGGTCTTCGGTCCACAGAAAATGATGATTCCGGTTCCGGTCCTAACCGGTTCTGGTCCGGTCCGGTTTTGGACCGGTGCACACCCCTATCCGTCGCAGGTAGGTTTCGTCCAAAGCTCCATCGTTTCCGGTCACCTCTCCACCTACCATCAAATATGCTAGAAAATCATCCATCAGATTTGAAAAAAAAACAGAGCGTCAAAGGCTGGAAGAAGAGAAAGAACATAGTGAGTGAGGTGGGGAGGGTTGTGCGTGAATGAGGAGAGGAGGGGTAAAGAAAGGCAGTAAATAATGAGTCTATATATGGTGTACCCCGGGGTGTAACCCTGGGTGTACAACAAGACTTTTTGTTAATACTATTCCTATCATAATGGTTAGAGACATCCCCTTTTCGATTGAAGATAAATCTACCAAATTTTATGTGTCTTAATGTTAGAGTCTAACAATTGGAATAATACTCGGACGTTTTATTTAACGCTCAATTGTTTTTAATAAGTTCTTTTCAGCTTTTGACTTAAAAAAGTCGAATTTGGTGTTTTCAAGTTAAAGCCTCTACTTGGCAGATTTCTATATTTTCTCTTAATTTGGGCTAGCATTTTCTCGCTAAGGTTTGGGTAGATCGGCGTCGCTTTCGATGATCGATCGAGTAGTTTTGAACAGCGTTTCCGGAGTCTTTTCAGGACATAAGGTGCGTAGAGAAGCGAAAGGGACCTAGCGACGGGCTAGCGTTTCAATCTGGCCGCGAAGCTCTCCTCACGCAGCTTTCTTCCACAGTAGTCCTACGGCAGCGGCTTCGTCCGCTTCAGGTGAGAACTCACGCCGAAGACTCACCCTCCAAACCAGAAGTCTTCGAGATTCGGGGCGATTCACACCGCTTTTGTTGGGTGATTCCACTCCGGTGGCCAAGACGGGGTTCCTGTGGTGCGATGGGAGCAATCAGTGTTTTCAGCGGTCGCCGTGAACTAGTGGTGGTTAGTATTGGGAGGGCTAATGTGACACCTCAAAAATTTAAATAAAATAAATAATTTTATTAGTCAGATAAAATGTTACAAAAGTGACATTTTAGTAATTAAGTGAATCAGATAAAGTTTTAACATCAGTGACATTTTTTATCAGATAAAAATGTTTCAATAATAAAAGTGACATTTTTATAGTGATTATGTTGACCAGATAGGATCTTGACTTAAATAACAAAAGTGACATTTTTGTAACAAGTGATAATTATACATATGATATACGGAGTAAATAATAAAGGTGATATTTTAACAACTTTGAATCAAGGATATTGGCTAGTAATATATGTACAAAAGTACACTAAATACCACACAAAAATAACTCTTCGGACCTAATATATACATGTATACATAATACGGAGTAGTAAAATACTTGCCATAACAATAATATACCCCACGCGTACTAATAATAATATATATAAAACGAGTATAACAATAATTTAGATATGTAACCAACGACCAACACACATGCATCATAGATATGTAACCAACGACTAACACACATGCATCATGCATGTATATGTCAAAACTTGTGAGATAAGGCCAAAGATAAGAAAAGTACTACCCAGCTTAGGTGCAATGTACTCTGTTTAAGCAAGACCTCACTGGATCCAAAGGTCGTGCGATTCTAATAATAGTAGGCACATGGGATTCTATACAACTTACTACTCCTCAATGATACACCTAGCAATACTGCGTACAAACATATCTTCATAAACCCACCCATATCTTTTGGAGACAAAACCTACGATGCGTATTGTATGCAATGTACTTAACCTTAGCCTGGAAGCAGTGTTTAAATAGCAATCACCCAATCGACCCTCACTGCATATACCCAAAACGAGCGAATGACTTAGAAAGAAAAGGGAGCAAAGGAAAGGGAAAAGAAGGAAAGGAAAGAGAGAAAGTAAAGTCGGGCGTAGGAGAGAAAAGATATATAGTGAAGGAGAGAAAGAAAGGAAAAGTGCGAGAGAAAAGAGAGAAGAAAGGGAAGGATGCTCAATCGTCGCCGGAAACCGCCGGACTGGGTCCCACACCGGAGGTAGAACGCCGTCGCTGTTGTAGGAGTAACTAGTGCCGGAGGAGGAAAAATGCCGCGGTGATTGCTAGGCTACGTCTCCGAGTCTCCGTCTAGTCCTCAGATTATCAACCGGCCATCTCTTCCATCGTGAAGGAGGTAAACTCCACCATCTATAGCCGAAACCTCATTTACGTTTTTTTTGGCTAAGTCTGGTTCTAGTTCTGATTGTGCCGGAGCTTTATTATGATAAGAGAATAAACTTAGGCTCTAGTTTGGGATTGGCCGTAGGTAATGTTTATAGCACTGAAATGACAATAAATAGTAATAATAGAAATAGTTACAATGACATTAACAATAATAATAATAATGATACGGATAATAATAAAATCAACCGGGTTGGGAGAAATTGAATAAAATGCAAGAAATAGAATAATGTACTGATTGTGAAATTTTAATAGTTAAAAGGTGGTTGCGGTGAAGACTGAAATAACAACTTGAATATGAGTGAAACGAGTCGAGGTAAGTGTTTACATCAATCAAAATTACTATTCCTCTAGTTAATAGTTTCAAAAACTTGTATGTAAACTATGTCCCAAGTTTTGAGATTCGATATTATTTGAAAATATGTTAAGTATTTGGACTTGCTAAAAATTACTATTTTACTAGTGTTATTAAATATGTGAGTTTTGGAAACTTTGATAAAATATTTGGATATTTGAAATATGGCTATTTTGTGTACAAAATAGATGGATGGTATGACTATTTTTGAGAAAGTGTGATTTGGATATTAAGTTCTTTTTGGAAAACTACAATTTGACAATGGATGGTATGACTACTTTTGGGAATATGACAAGTCCTTGTTTCTATAAAAATTATTCTGTAATATTTGAAATACTAGTGATTTTGAGAATACAATTATTATTTCTAAAGTTTTGATAAAAATCATACGTAGTATTTATTTGAGACTAGTAAATCTGTGTATATATCTATACAAGATCGAGTTTATATTTTCAACGGTTTATATTTACATCTCATAGACGTTTTTGATAAATCATGATAAATGTATACGGAGCATATTTTAAACTACTACATTTAGGTGTACATTTATAACTATATTTTGAATCTATAAAATTTTGGATGATTTTGAGAGGTTTTGATAAATATATAATACGTAGTACTTATTAGCTATTTGATACGTGATATTGAAGATATGGTTACAAGTACCTAAATTTTCTAAAATGTATATATATTTTTGCCTCTTCGATAATTGAAGGAATTTCAATAAAGTTATACATGTATGCAAAACTACTATTTTTTTTGAAATTATTATTATTTTTTTAAATATACGTTTATGGTAAAAATTTATGTTTACGAACATTTACTATTTTACCTCATCAAAATTTTTGAGATGTTTTAATAAAAATATTTATTATAAAATTCGATACTTGAATAATATTACGAGCATTCGACTATATAGAAAATAAACACCTTTATATATGAGTATAACTAGTACTTATTTTTATAGCAATGTAGATTTCGGTGCCAATCAAAAATGATTTACCACATAGTTATATGTATGCAATATTTAAAATATGGGAATTATTTATGACTTGGAAATTTTATGATTACATGGATTGAATTTTTGGAACATATGAGTATTGGTGGATTATTTTCTATGGAGGATTAAATGTATATTATTTTTAAAGAATATTGGTGGATTGATGTTTATTACAAATGATATCTTTGGAAGTGTGACATGAATGATTTTGGGGAAAACTTAAAGTTTTCATAATATATTTTTACGTCTCGAGAGAAACACGAGGCGTGGGTGGTAAGGCTGGGCACGGGCCGGGTCGGGGCGAGTAATACAAAATAAAATGGAACCGCCGGTTCCATTGTACGGTTCGGTCCGGTCCGGGTATTACAATTTTCAAAATAGGAACCGGAAATTACCCGGCCCGTTTGAAACGGGTCGGTCCGGTCCGGGTTTTACGGTTTCTATTCTCATGTCTTGAAATTAGTAATAACTCACAAAGTTCCAAAAATCAATAATCAATAATATAGGACATTAGCAAGTTTCAAAATAACAACATAGTGGTGCATATATAACACAAGTGAAAAGTCCAATACTCCATATTTTCTTGTACATAAGTTTCAAACAATTAAAGAAATTCCAAAAATATTCAACATAGCCAAAATACATATTTTCTAACATTTGTATTTAAACATGTTGTCTAACATCACATATTTAAGTGATTGCTTTTTTTTATATTAAATTTTCAGTATTAGCCAAAGTTGACACATACATGGTGGGTGGTAAACACAATTTATATGTTTTAATAACAATATAACAAAAAAATATAACAAAATCGTCTTTAACAAATAATTAAATTCGATAGAAAGGAATGATTCAATAACAATAAAAAGTAAAAAAATATTTATGAAACATTTAATTAATAATTTGAAAACAAAAGGATGTTACTGCAACTCAATTTAAAATCCTACTTCTAGCACAGGAAACAAAACTATTTCAAAACCGATTATCAAAAAACTATTAATAAATTAATATACAATATATATAACGGGCCGGGCCGTTAAACCCGTTATTTTTTAATTTTGGAACCGGTCCGGTTCCTTAAAAAAAATTACCCGACCCTACCCGGACCGTTTTATGGAAACAAAAAATGGAACCGGCCCGTTTTGGACCCGAACCGCCATTACCCGGACCGGACCGCGGTTCCAAGATCCGTTTGCCCACCCCTAGTGGGTGGTTAGGGCTACTACTACTTTTGGTGAAATATATTTGGGCCGGTAACCAGTCCGGCAATGACACGCTCCGGTAGACATCGTCCCGGGCTTTTATTTGAGGATTAAAGATCCTTTGGTGGTCGTAGTAGTAGTTACCTAATTTACCCTTGGACAATGTCCCTTGTGAGTAGGTGGTAGAAAACATCTTGCCTACTTGGATTTCTTACTACTCGGAGAGCTTGAAATCTCTTTTAGAGGGTGTGCACACTTAAGGTAGAAATTCAGCTTCCAATTGGTGGTTGGTGGGAGCCGGAATTCTGGGATGAGTCGTAGACAACAACGACTCATTGGGCTCGAGGAATCTTGAGTTTCGCCCACTCTTAAAAGAAACATAAAGTATTACTTCTGTTGGAATTAAGAATGGAAATATCTATTGGAGGAATTATTTTGTGACCTTAAATAATTTTGGATATATATATGGGAGGATTAAATATTTTGGGAAATTAAATTTTTTTATTACCATTGAGACTATTGTGGAGAATTATTCCTTATATGGGTTGTTAAAGAAATCTTACTATTCAAAGTTTATAAACATTATTTTGAGCTATGAATGCTATTCTAAAATTTTTACTCCGTATTTAGTATGTTGGAAAGTATACATATTTAACAAAGTATTTTGGAGGACTATGTGATATCAAGACATTATTTTACTTGCATATGTGTGATATGCTGTGCGATGGAATAATTTTTACAAACCCCATTTAATTAGTGTGTGTATTTATGAGATCAAATATTTTACTTGCATTTGAGGAATTGTAAAGTATTTTGAGAAGGTTTTGATATGCCGTAAAAAAGGGGTTTTGACATGTATTTTGAAAAATGATATATGTATCAAACATGATTATTTTACGGGGTTGAGTAGGCCCTTACTTAGGATTTCAAGCTAATTTTTGTTTCTTTGTGTTTTCTTTCTGTACTTTATTTGTGCAGGAATAGAGGATCATATTGAAGTTGCTTTCGAGAGCTTCCGCTATAACACATAGACTAAAGTTGATTGAGTAATTTATTTTGTTTTTAATTTTAAGGAATTGTAGTTGAACAATTAATTATGGAAAAATTTAATTGTTGGTGGTGGATAGCCTGTGCACTCAGTTATGTGAGAACCGAGTGTGGCGGTAACACCCCTTATTTCCATTTAAATTTCCGCTGCACAATTCTGATGTTTTCAAATAAAGTTTAAATTCCTTTGAATAAATCATTATTTAAAGGTATTTTTGGGAGGGAAATTTGGGGGTGTTACAGCTAATTTCCATATGCTTGTTTTGGTAGTGTTGGCTTTGTTGATTTTAGGGATGAATACTACACGAGTTGTGTTTGATCCGGGTGGAACAATGTCGGTTTGGCTTTTGGTGGAAGGGGAGAATTTGAAGTCCATCAAGGTGGGTGAGGGATTGGCGCGTATGATCCGGCCGCCTCAGGTGGTGGAGGAAGAAGATGATATGAGGAAGCTTCATCCCCCTCCCGAACTGCCGCCATCGAAGAAGTGCTTAATTAGGCTCTGGAATATGGTGCTTGGAAAATGGTCTTCACTGTTCTACAAGCTGAAGTTTGGAGGGATAAATGAGGCAGGAGGCCATGAAGACTTTAATTATTCCTATATTTTTTTCCTTTTCAATTGCTCATGTTGCTTTTACTTTCGTTATGACCTCTAGATGTAGGTTGGGAGCTTGGTTTTTATATTTTACTCAGGATGTACTACGGGTGGAAGCGATAAGGCTTGTTTGGTCGTTAAAAACTTCGAAGCTCTCACATGGTTCGCGAATAGTTTCGCTCCTTTCGGGGTGGTCTATTTTATGTCTAGCCAGAGAGTGGGGGGCCTTTTGGCTATGCAGGGCCTCATGAGAAGGTTTGGCGATGTATGTTGGGAAGATCGTTGGAATTTGCGTTTATATAATATAATATAATCAGTTTCCTTTCAAAAAAAAAGTTAGAGCCTCTACTTAAATTAAGCATTTAAAAGCTAAAAGCTTGTAAAGAGGTGCTTTAAACTGCTTTTCACTTTTCACTCTTTAATCCTTATTTCAGCCCTTTTACATCATTTAATCATTTAATCCTTATATCTTATTCTTGTTGCCTATTATGCTTGTGTGAAGTAATACGGGTTTTTACTCAGTATATAGTACTCCATAGCATTCTGCTACTTTGAGTGGTTTCCATGGGTTTCTTCATTATTTGGCTCCTCCAATTATATTGGCTTTGGCTTGGTTTCAAGTTTACGTTTGAGTTAGATTACAGCGGAATGCTTTGTGCACCACGATTTCTCTGTATAGTAACATCTGTAAAGGTATGAATCACATTAAATTAATCTATGTTTTGTAGAAGTTCACTTTGATTTTCATCACCCATCTGTGTTTGACTCCTGCATTTTGAAAATCCAGTTTGATACTTCTATAAAGAGTAAAGGGTCAGTTTGGTCCTCGAAGTTGCAAAAAAGGGGTCAAATAAGTCCTTATATAGAAGATTCTGTCCGGACGTGCCATTTGAGGTGGCTCCCGGTAGAAAATTTTGATGAAATTTTTTGAGCATCTTATTCATTAAGTCTAGTTTACTCATACCAAATTTCAGTTAAAAATTCAATCAGGGAGACATTCAAATGAATTCTTGAAGAGAACTGCGCTTTTAACGGCACAGTTATCTTCAAGAATTCATTTGAATGTCTTCCCGATTGAATTTTTTATCTAAAATTTGGTATGAGTAAACTAGACTTAATGAATAAGATGCGCAAAAAATTTAATCAAAAAATTCCACCGGGAGCCACCTCAAATGGCACGTCCAGACATAATTTTCTATATAAGGACTTATTTGACCCATTTTTTGCAACTTCGAAGACCAAACTGACCCTTATCCCCTTCTATAAATTAAAAGAAGTCAAAATAAGTGGGGAAGTGTAACTACTCTATCTTAAAATCTTATAATGCCCAATGAGAGTGTGAGTATTTAAGGAATGAAAAAAATGTTGGTGTAATGGCTAGCTTAATTGCAAAGTACATTATGTTTAACGGTATGTACTTTATTAAAAAGGACTTAACTCTCCGTTTTAATTCCGTAGGTCGTTCCCATCCGTTCCATCGGTCTCTCATCGTAGCCTTGCTATCTTTCAGAATTCCACACTCCCATCGTTTCCGTGGTGTGCCATTAAGCCGCTAACCATCCAGGTATATTTTCTTTCCGTCTTCTCTGCTTGGCCGGTAGTGCACTTTGGTCATCTCCTTCCTCATTAATACCCCACATGATTGTCATTAATACCTTACAATTGAGTTTATCATTGGCATGAACTATGAGGAGACAAATTATTTGGTCTGCCGTACATTTGGGTTAGTTTGTATTTTGGCTTAGGAGCATCTTACTTTATGTCTTGTATTCGAATTATTATTGAGCTAAACAACGTTTTGTTTGAATTGGTTTCAAGCAATTATTTTAAAGCAGCAAGATGGTTTGACTGGAGAGACAAAGGTTGACGGGCCTTTACTTGTTGATCCGGAGCCTTATGGCGACTCCTTGGTCGCCTAATTTACCTTGCAGTCACGCGACCCGGCTTGACCTATTCTGTTCATATTTTATCTCAATTTATGCAAGCACCATGTCAAGCTAATTGGGATGCCGCCCTTTGGGTGGTCCGGTATCCTAAAGGTTCCCCGGGTCAAGGTATTCTTCTTCGGGCTGACAGTGATTTTTCACTGGCTGGATGGTGTGATTCTGACTGGGCCGCTTGTCCTGTCACTCGAAGATCTTTGTCTAGACGGTTAGTATTTCTTGGCCACTCTCCGATTTCCTGGAAAACTAAAAAGCAATCTATTGTTTCACGATCCTCGGTCGAAGCTGAGTACAGGGCCACATGTGAACTTAAATGGCTGAAAGCGTTACTTCTTAGACTAGGCATTGAACATACCAAAGTTGTCCCTCTGTTTTGTGATAGTCAGTCTGCTTTGCATATTGCTCGCAATCCAATTTTTGACGAACAAACCAAACATATTGAGGCAGATTAAGGACGGAATAATAATAACATACTTATCTTTTTACGATTGTAACATGGTATCAGAGACAAACCGATCCATAACCATGGTGTGGGTCCCTTATGAAAAATGACGACACAATTATGAAAAATGAAAATGACGAATGACAAAAAAAAATGACAGCACGATCCAAACGAAGTGTCTGGTCGTGAGGAGGGGCGATAAAGTCCCACACCGGTAAATTAAGAAGGATTAGAGTGCTATATTAAGTTTCGGGCTACTCCTCCTAACAGGTTGACCTTTTAGGATGGAACCCCGGGTCTTAACACACATGTTCACAACTGATTAAATACACGTGACAACAATCCAGCAGTTGAAATACTAAAAGTAATAGATTTTTTGGAATAGGTTTGGTGATATGTTTTTCCATGTCATTGCTATTCACTGTTACAGTTCAGAGTCATAGGGTATGTTTGGCAAATGGCTTATCAGCCGGCTTTTAACTTGTTTGACCCATTTCAGTTGTTTGATTGGTCAAAGAAGCTAATAATGATGTTTGGTAAATGGCTTTTAAAATTAGCTTGTTGAGTTTGAAAAGCTGAAAAAATGGATTGTTGAAGAAGCTAAGGGGGCAGCTTATTCATTCGGCTGGTTCAATTTACACTCTATCAGCCATTTCAAAACAACCAATTTTACCAAACAATTATCTATAATCAGCTAACATAACCAGCCGGTCAAAACAACTAACACAACCAGCTGTTAGGAAACAGCTGACACAACCAGCTGTTAGGAAACAGTTGACACAACCAGCTAACAACAACAGCTAACAGTCATTTGCCAAACATACCCGTAGTCTATTAATATACATGTACACGGTTCTTTTCATCATCCTATCGCAAGTAAAACCACAATCCAAACTCGAATCCAACAATCCTGGTTATTTAAAAAAAAAAAATAGTTTGTGTCATTTTGGCAATTTAGTTTTTAGCAAAGGGAGTTAGAAATAAAGTAGCACATGAAAGGAGAATAACCTTAGCTTCCCAGAAATAGAGATCAGTGACAAAGAGAGGACTTGATCTTGGTCCTCACCTCTGTATCACTCTTTTCCGTTTTTCTTATATTTAATCTACTACTCCGAATTAATTAGACGGGAACCAAAACCGCCTTCCTATCAGGTGAGGTTTTAAGCATACAAGTTTAAAATATAATTGTTAGGATGTTTTCTTTTGGACCGAAATTTGCTGGTCTCGTCTGGTCTGGTCTGGTCTGGTCTGTTTAAGTCTGGTCTGGTCTGGTCTGAACTGGTCTGGTCTGGTCTGGTAAACGTCTGGTCTCTGTGTATTTTATAACTACGGAAGTCTGGTCTGGTCTGGTCTGTTTAAGTCTGGTCTGGTCTGGTCTGTTTAAGTCTGGTCTGATCTGGTCTGGTCTGTTTAAGTCTGGTCTGGTCTGGTCTGGGACTGAAAACAGTCCAAAAGAAAACATCCTTAGTTCTATAGAAATAAAGTCAAATTGTATTTCTCAAATTTTGTTGGTCAACAAATCAACCAACGAATTCACAGCGTACTGGGCTGTCTATTATCGTTCGCTTGGACGGGCTAAGGGCACGTTGGCGGTGAATCGGGTAGAAAGTGAAAGTCGTCAAACGAATTGTAATACAAGTGCAATGCTTATATCCTATTGATTCTTGATGCTTAAAACAAATAGAGATACATATATATGATTAGTTAATTGAGTTAGAATTTAAAGAGTGAGCTATTAAAGTTTTACCAACTCGGAATTCAATGTCTACCTACATGTTTGTAAAAAATGCCCAAAAGACAGTCTTTTGATACTTTTAATTGTCTGGAACCTTTTTCAAAATCTTTGGTCCTGTTTACATGATATTTTGATATTTTGATTCGAAATATATTTATCACCTATTTCCAGGAAAAGTTTAATTCAACATTTTTTATCTCTTTAATGCAATTAGTCATTTTAATGTAATGGTGCTTATAAGAACTTCTATTTTTTTTGTAGGTTGGGTACATTCCCCTTGACCATGAGCACATGCCTCCTCAAATGAATATGCTGAGAAAATTCTAGAGGCTTCAAACACAGGAGCACATAGATGGAAACCGACCATTTATTTTTATTGGTTAATATTTTCCGGTTATCAATTGGTTTTCATAAATAAATCTAATGATGTATATTGTTACGGAAGTTATTCAATGAAATTGTTAGCCACCTTTTGGAGCTATTTGAAATATATGGATGTAATGGAACTTTTCATTTGCATGGAAAGAGGTAGGTCTCCAATATGTTCAATCAATTGGATGCACTAAGAATGTTTTTACTTAATCGGTAATTTGCTGGTCTTATCTGGTCTGGTCTGGTTTCTTTGTGTTTTTATAATTATCCAAGTCTGGTCTGATCTGATCTGGTCTGGTCTGAGACAAATTACCGTCCAAGTAAAAACAACCTATATTTGTTTGGAGGGCTGACAGTTGCTTGTCTAGCTCAGCCCCTACTTAGCTTTCCGGTAGGCATCAGGAAATTCTATTCTGAATTCCCACTTACGCATGTCAATGTCAAATCCCCTCAATATACAATTCCAACTCGGCCAAAGGGCAGATGGTATGTATTTAGATCCATCCTGATTGTTGGATTTAAATGAAAATCGACTTTATGCGAAAAACAATAGAATCCAAAATATTTATTCATTACTAACATAAACAACCACATTTTACTTTCCAATTGCTACAGAACTAGAGCTTTCAAAGCATTCTGTTATGCTAACTACATGAATGAATTTCGAAACAGAAATAAGTCAAAGGATAGGCCTTAACAAGTAGAAAGAAGATAAAGGAACTCCTTTTTTCACTTCAATTGCATACTAGGATTCGAAAGATTCATTCTGTCCTTTTCCAACCTGCATGATAAAAGATCCTACCCTACCTTGAAGAAGAAACAGAAGAGAAAGGAGATGAACTGCTGACAAAGGAAGTAAGTTTTAATAATCACTTACGTCAAATACTTGAAGAGTTTAGATTTCTGAATTTTGCATGATGTAAATTGTGTTCAAGAAAATGTAACATATGTCGTTTAAAATGTAACTTCTATTAGTATAAGATGTAACTTGTAGTTGTCTAAGTCAAATGATGTTAACTGTTTTACCATGACATGTAACTCTTGTCTATCAAAATGTAAACTAATGTGTTGTCGAATGTAAAGTTCTTAATGATGATTCCACTGTTTACCAATGTATGTGATATGACACTTTCTATTTTTTGTTAATTTTTATAGGAGTGTGTGAAGGAAATTGAGGCAGTTGCACAAAATTCAGTGATGGCGTGATGCATATGTTGAGTTTTCCAAGCCGTCGTCAACCATTTCTAAGAAGTTCCCAAATTCTGATATATTGAAGAAGATATATTTGACAACTGCTGATTACTTTATTAATCAAGCAAATGGAGATCAGAACATGGCTTAGAAAGAAAGATTATCAGAGAAGTGTGTACTTAAAGAAGATGATGACTTTTTTAATGAGCCTAATTATCTTCAAGAATTCATTTGAATATCTTCCCGATTGAAGAAGATGATGATTTTGGTGCAGTGTCAGATCGTGCTCTTCAGCTTTTAACTGCGCAGTTATCTTCAAGAATTCCTTTGAATGTCTTTCCGGTTGAAGTTTTAGCTGAAATTTGGTATGAGTAAACTAGAATGAATGAATAAGATGCTCAAAAAGTTTCATAAAAAAGTTTCACCGGGAACCGTCCCAAATGGCGACGGCCGGACATAGCCTCCTATGTAAGGGCTTATTTGACCTTTTTATGTAAGTTCGAGAGCCTATCTGACCCTTTTCCCTGACCTATAATACTTTTAACGGGGACAAAAATTAAACTTGTTCCCCAATGTAGGTTAAAGTTAACAATTATTATGCCCTTAATTTTACTAGAAAATGAAGGTCAACGGAACTTAAATCACCAACGACTTAACCAATTTGGAATATAATAGTTCTAGCCTTAGCTATTTAAATTGATGTGTTTTCAGCAAAGCCTAAGCTCATTTTGTATCACCTACTAAAGTGGTCAAGCCACGCATAATGCAGATATAGTCCCATTAATGTTAATCACGAACTTGAGATGTATCAAGTGAGCGAGACATATAGTAATGTAACAGTTGCAGCTTAGGAATAAAATTAACACGAGGATAGGCTGATTAGCCTTGTAATTTATTAGATGGAAGTCTTCCTTGTAAGTTATTAGATAGAAGTCTTCTTTGTAAATTATATGTTGATTAGTGTTCTGTTTATTATAGAGATCAACAGATGCACCAACATGTGTGATTTATACATTTATAGATACATAATTGACTCATTGCAATGGAGATAGATTATCTATAATTTTTTTTTTTATCTATAATACAATTTTGTTTTTATCTTTTATATATACAATTGAGTTTTCAGTAATTTAGTTCTCTTTATATTTAGTATTTGTTTAGTTATGTTTGGCTGTACAATTATGAATTACTGAGTTTTCAGTAATTCACTTCTGTTTATATCATAGTGGATCTGTTTGGAACTAGGAGAATGCTATGAACACTATCATGTTTTTTAGATTCAAAGACCAATTTCGATTTCAGATTGAAGGGGAGAATGAGATTATCACAGTAGTGGTACACAAGTAAGATAGAGTAAAGAAAAAGAATAGCACACAGATGCATAACACCAACTCCATAACACTAAAGTATTGTTTAATAAACAATTAGATCAGAATTGTTGGAAAAAAGTGTGTTAAATTGCATTAAATGGTCATTTTGGGGCAATTTTTTGAGCGGGGTCCACTTCCGATTTGGGTCGGGTCAAAGTGGTTTCGGATAGTCCTTGCTTAGGGATACAATTCGATATATGGTACGCTCAAAACGGATAACGGGTGAATGAGAAATCGCTTTTCGAAGTTTACCCGTTGGAATGGAGAAAACTAGGAAAAAGTGAGTTTTTGGTATGGGTTTTTCCCACACCGAAAATCACAAGGGATTTTGGACCCTTTATAAAGGGAAACCCCCCTAAGGAGTTAAGATTCCTAAGGTGAAAGGCTCTCTCACGCGCGCAAGGGGGGTGCGAATCAGATCCCGAAACCGAAGAACAAAAAGCGCGACTTGCGTGTGCGGGCGACCTGCACACACGAATGCCGTCCGAAAATCCTATCTTCTAAAGATAACGTTAATTTTTGTTCTTCCGTAATGTTCCTATGTTTTGCTCCATTAACTGCCCACATATATGGATTTAACTGCCCACGAATGTTTTGACATTAATGGTTCCAACGTTCATGGCTGTCCAAACGTTTTTAACCCATGCAATCCACCCCTATAAATTGCAAAAAGAACAACTTCATACACTGCATGCACGTTTATACACTCTGAAAAACACCTCTAGCTTCTGAAAACATCCCTCGGTGTTCATTGCTTTGTTCACGTTCGTTGGAACTTTCGTTTGAGTGCTCAAACGCTTGTTCGTAGTCATCGTATCCTGGGAAACGATTCTTGCAACGCTCCTAGCACCCCGGGAGACAACGAATACGTTTTAAGGAAATCGTGCGTAGTACGAGCTTTGGCTTATTCTGCTTCATCTCATTTCTTGGTTTTCCTTTAAGTCATTTTATTTAATTAATTAATTTTATTAGTTAATTTTCTTTCTTTTTGGAAACACAACCAACAAGAATTACACAAATACATTAAGATCTTGTTCAAAGTATTATCAGGAGGAGAACAATGACAATTCGATGTGTTCTTTCAATGTTATTTTGAACTTTTGTCTCCTACTCCACTCTTTTTTTCATTCTTTTCTCTTGAAATTTGTTTAGCATTTGTTAACGTATTTTATTGTTTTGGCTGCAGATTTTTTAGTGTTTTAATATGTTCAGCACTGGGCAGACTAGTAGCTCTATACTGAACTACTGCCTGTCAATGTAGTGCTCTCTTCTTTTTAAATTTAGATCCTATACTCCATCACCATTTTTATTAGTACCACTCAATTTTTTAATAAAAAGTTTCAGCAATTGGCATTTAGGGGGGTGTATTGTATTTGGATTTAGTGGCAAAATATTAGAAGTCCATGGACTTTAAAAATCTAGGTGTATTGAATATAGACTTTTAAAAGTCTATCAAAGTTTAGGTGTATTCAATTAGGACTTTTAAAAGTCAATAAAAGTATGGGTGTATTCAAAAAATTAACAAATCTTCTGGATTTTAAAAATAGTGGATTCTCATGGACTTTAGAACAACTCGTATACATAACCATTCGATTGAATTGTCTCGTGCTCCACCCAATTATTTTACGCAGACTTTCTCCCCCGTAGGGTTTTCACGCCTCTGCTCTTGTACGTCTCGCCCAACTCGCCTCTTCTGTCCCAGGTATGTACGCATCTGCTCTTGGATATCTTCTTCATTGAATTGTGCTTTTAAACTCGAATTTTAGTTGAATGAGTGGGGAAAAACCTAGGGCCTGTTTACTAACAGAGATATTTTCCTGTTTTCTACTTCTGTTTTTCATTCTCCAATTTTCTGTTTTTATTTTTCAGTGTTTCTATCTCCAATTTTCTGTTTCTATTTTGTAGTTTTCCATTTTCAAATTTGAAAACATGTTCATCAATTTTTTCACACAGTTCTCCAATTCCACACCCTTGACCCCTACCACTACCCTTACCACGATCTTACACTCTACCCATACTCCACCACAACCCTTCATACACACCCATACCTACTTGTAGGGGTCGGGGTAGGGAAGTTATGGGTGGGGGTGGGGTAAGGGGTATGGTCGGGGTGGGGTGGTAAGGTCTAGGGGTAGGGGTTGGGTGGGGATAGTGGGTGGGTTAGGGTCGTGGTTAGGGTTTAGGGTGGGGTAGTGGGTAGGGTTGGGGTAAGGTAGGGGTAGGGTAGGGAGGTGGGATAGGATGGCGGTAGGGTGGGGTCGGGACCAGGGTGGGGCCGGGGTAGGGAAGGGGTAGGATGGGGGTGGGGGGTAGGATGGTGGTAAGGGTGGGGGTAGTGGGTAGGGTTTGGGGTTGGGGTAAGGTAGGGGGTAGGGTAAGGAGTTGGGATTGGATGGCGGTATGGTGGGGTCGGGACCAGGGTGGGGCCGGGGTAGGGAAGGGGTAGGGTGGGGGGTAGGATGGCGGTGGGGGTAGGATGGCGGTAAGGGTGGGGGGTAGTGGGTAGGGTTTGGGGTTGGGGTAAGGTAGGGAGTTGGGAGAGGATAGCAGTAGAGTGGGCCCGGGATCCGGGTGGGGCCGAGGTAGGGTAGTACGAGGGTGGGGGGTAGGATGGCGGTGGGGTGGGGTCGAGGTAGGAGGCCTGTGGTAAGGGGTAAGGTAGGGGTAAGTGGTAATATACGAGGGGTGGGGGGTGGGGTCGAGGTGGTAGGAGGTGGCGGTAGAGTAGGGTGGATCGAGGTGGGGTCGAGGTGGTAGGGGCTGGCGGTAGGGTAGGGTGGATCGGGGTGGGGCCGAGGTCGGTGCATGTGGTGGGGGGTGGGGGTAAGGTCATTATAGGGAAAAATGGGTACGCGGGGTGGGGGTTGAGTGGGTAGGGTAGGGTAGGGGTAAGGGGTAAGGTACGAGGATGGAGGTACCGGAATGGAATCGACATCGGAGCGGGACCGGACCCACCACTAGGTGTAAAGTATGCAAATTCATTGCAAAAGCATTGTAGCATCTGCGTTTTCCAAATTTGGAAAACTAGTAAAAGTCACTTCTCCAAATCATTAAGGAAAAGAGAGACATGTTTCATTTTTTTTGTTTTGGAAAACGATTTGGTAAACGTGTTTTTCTTTTTTCCTTTCTCCAGTTTTCCAGGAATTTCTTTGGTAAACACGTTTCCTGTTTTCTGTTTTCCAGTTTTCCAGTTTTCTGGAAAACTGGAAAATATTTCTGTTAGTAAACAGGCCCCTAGTGTTTGAGCTTCACGCAAACTTTTCTTCATAGAATGCTTTTCCGCAGTAGTTTGCAGAAGACATAAGGCGTTAACAAGATCGAACTTATAATGTTTACATGTATTCCTATCATTATTCCTATGTGTGCTATGTATTTATATGTATATGTATACATATGTATATTTATATAAATAACAAGATCGAACTTGTAATGTTTACCTCTCCACTATATATCTTTTTCCAAAAGACTATACCAGATTGCAAAAGTGGCTCATCACGTACTTCAATTTAACTTTGATGATATCATCAACTTCTTCCTAAGCTATGGAGTTATGTGATTGGTGTTGGTAGGAGTAATTTAGAACAAGGTCTGAATGTTTAGTGCACTGTAAATCAACCTCCACCATTCGGATATGGTCTCTTGTGTATGTTTTTTTCAATTAAAAAAAATAAAAGCAGGGAGCCGACAGACAAGCCTAAAATGCGTAGTATGTTCATAAGCAGGGAATGGCAGTTGGGCTTTTTTGTTTACCTTTTTTATTATTAGTATGACTATTATAGTTTTGTTGTTATTTGGGTTTCTATCTGCTTTTTGTACCCCTTTTTATTTACAAAGTATACGTACGATCCAGCAGTAATTCGATCACTCCTATTATTGTTTTGAGAAAGGATTATGAACAGAGTACTACTGTTGCTGCTCTATTTGGTGGACAACCTAAGCAATCACAACTCGGCTAAGGACATTCCGTAGAGTATATAAAAATGTTTTTTCTATTCCTGCCCATTATAGTCCATCCGATTTTCAATATATATTTTTTTGTTTTCGTTTTTACTTTAAAATCATGGCGTTTGAGATTTTATATATATAAAGAGGACTGATTGGATTTTATTTAAAGATGTGTTAACTAACACCACTAATTACTAAAGTCAAACGGTATGAGTTTGTCTTTATTGTTTGTGTGATTGGTTTTACATGTCTTGTAGATGGGTGATTCACAAGGTAATGGAAAAAAAAGGATTATAAAACTTGGACCATAGAAGAGAGTAATGTCTTGCTTCAGCTAATGGTTGAAAGTGCCAAACTTGGCCTTCGTGATATAAATGGTGTGATAAGTAAACAAATGGTAGAGACCAGACTCCTTCCTAAACTTAAGGAAAAGCTTGGTTATGAAATTAGTTTTAATCATTACCAAAGTAGACTCAAATGGTTTAAAAAACAATACTCCAATTACTCTCAACTTATGCGGCACAACTCTGGATTCGGATGGGATGCATCCACAAAGAAATTCACTGCTTCCGAAGAAGTATGGGCTGACTACCTGAAGGTGGGCATTTTTTTTATTCATTTGTGTATCTATTTTTTAACATCATAGTAACAAATTTTATATTTTTTATATATCAGTCACATAAAGAACATGCACACCTTCGATCAGAAACTTGTCCGGACTATGAGGATCTGAGAATCGCAGTGGGAAATGGAACTGCAACTGGGATGGGTGCAATTGGTCTTGGTGAAAATACGGATGCTGCAGTGTTAGGAGTAGATGATGAATCGAGTGGAATTGGTGGCATTGATGGGTTATTTTTTGATCCAAATACTAACACGTTCACACCGAGTGAAAATGCATCATCCCACCAGGAGGACTCATCATATCTTCCCCAAGATGGTGGTAGAAATATAGAGGATCCACCTTCATCAAGCAATAGAGCTAAAGGAAAAAGAGGTAGAAATGATTTTGAGAACAATGGAAGAACAAAGGAACCTAATAGTCACGGAGAGGTTATTGAGAGCTTGTCAACAGGGTTTAATAAAATTGTTAAGAGTTTTGATAAAATTTGTTATTTAATGGAGAAGAGAGAAGCAAGGGACAATGATGTTTTGGATGCTATGAAAGAGACCCCTGGATTAACAGACGAGGATTGCTTTAAAGCTCTTGATTTGCTGAATACGAAAGCGAAGCAAGATTTCTTTTTAAGAATGACCCCCGAACAACGCTATCACTGGATCGTCAATCGTTAAACAGCTTCATTAGATTCGTCCTCTAGAGATATCTAATAATAAATAGGCCATGGTTGCGTATTTACTTTATCTTTTGTTGGAGTGATTTAATTTATTTGGATTGCAAAGTGATATGGATTATTTGAACTATTTTATGTATTATCCGTTAGAATGCTTTTATTATAAAATACATCATAGTTCACTTTTTAAAGTTTATGCCTTTTTTCTTCTTTTAGCAATGTGTGAAACAGATGTGTATGGAGCAGATGAAGATGAGGTTGAGTTTTATGGGACTCTTAAGATATTGCTAATGGCAATAGAAGCAGTAACTTACTTGATATACAATCTCGCTTCAAGAATTAATGATGAACCTATTCCATGCCCATTGACTCGTCGACCTGTGACGGCTAATGGGATTAAATAGAGTACAAGGTTTTATCCTCATTTCAAGGTCAGTAATGCAAAACTTTATTGATGATTAAGGATGATTAATTAATTTTTTTTGGTATTTTTTTTCCTAATGCACTTCACCAATTTTACATGATTAATGATGATCGATTAATTATTTTTTTTGGTATTTCTTCTTTTCCTAATGCTAGGATTGCATCGGAGCAATAGATGGCACTCATATTCCAGCAATCGTACCTGGACGAGAAGTGAACAGCTATCGAAATCGTCATGGGACTATATCTCAAAATGTACTAGCTGCTTGCAACTTTGATTTGCAATTCATATATGTGCTTAGTGGTTGGGAGGGTTCTGCCCATGATTCAAAAGTGTTAAATGATGCAATTTCAAGACCAAATGGTCTTAAAGTGCCACCAGGTACACTTTAACATGTTTATCCAAATCTCTGTTACCAATTACTTATTGCATTGTATAATAGACTAATTGTGTAATGATTCAATGTCTAGGAAAATATTATTTGGGGGATTGTGGATTTGCAAATCGGTGTCAATTTTTAGCTCCATTTCGAGGTACTCGGTATCATCTAAAGGATTTTGGTGGTGAAGGAAATCACCCTGTTAATGCGGTTGAACTATTCAATCTTCGTCATGCTTCTTTGAGGAATGTGATTGAACGGATATTTGGAATATTCAAGTCACGCTTCACAATCTTCAAAACAACACCTCCTTTCTCTTATAAAACACAAGCAGAATTAGTTTTGGCATGTGCAGGAGTACATAATTTTCTTCGACGTGAATGTCGATCCGACGAATTTCCTCCGGACCCAGAAGAAGACCCACCTAGCGATGATGAGGACAATCTTGAATGGGATAACTTTCAGACACAAGATCAACAAAGGGAAAAGGCCAATGAATGGAGGATGAATCTTGCTACTCAAATGTGGGAAGCTGCTGAAAATGAATAATTTTGATCCATAGTTGAGTAGCACAAGACGTTTGTTCCCATTTTGTGCATTGATGACTTTATTTTTTTTCTTATAATTTTTTAATGCTTATGCTTGACCTCATTCGGAATAGAGAACATTAGCTATTATATTTGACATTATTTGTCATATTTTCTATGTAGCGATTCTTATTTATTAAAGTCTGATTTGCTTTGTTAAAGTCTGATCTAGTTAGATCTGGTATGAAATAAGTCCAAGTAAAAGTCTATGGATTTATTGAAATCCATAGAAGTCACTCGTTTAAAAGTCATTTATTTTAAAAGTCCACGGATTTAAAAGTCTACAGATTTAAAAGTCAGCGGATTAAAAGTCTATGAATTTAGGGAAAATGGAAACTAATAATCCAACCTTTTAGCAATCTTCTTACAATAGTCCAACCTTTTCATTATTCAAGAATAATCCAACCTTTGCACCTCATCTTCATTCGCTGGTCCCTGACCGGTTAATGACCTGCTATTTCAAGTTATTTTCTTATCTTTGCAAAATATTATCGCTGTGAAAGGTGAGATATATGGTATAATGGTTTGAAAAGATAAGAAAATAACCTGGAATAGCAGGTCATCAACCGGTCAGGGACCAGTGAATGAAGATGAGGTGCAAAGGTTGGATTATTCATGAATAACGAAAAGGTGGGACTATTGTAAGAAGACCGCTAAAAGGTTGGATTATTAGTTTCCATTTTCCCATGAATTTAAAAGTCCATAGACTTTTTTAGAAGTCCATAGACTTTTTTAGAAGTCCATGGATTAAAAAAAAGTTCACCACAATCCATATTGAATACACCCCCTTACTGTACCGAATATCATCACTGTGACAATCGTGTTCAAATGCCAAAAACAAAAATGATAGTGGGTGGGAATATTATCCAATTTATTAAGATTTCCATTTTAGAGAACTTTGAATTTTAGTGGTCTATACTAGTTTTGTGCTATGATTCGAAGTATACTAGTAAGTTTTTAACTGTTCCAATGTTAGTACAATCTTTTTTTATGACTACGTACTTTACTCCTTACATATATTATGATATATAAATGTAATTACTATATACGATTATACGAAGTATGTAATTTTTACCCAATCTGCTATGCTTCCTCTATTTACCACAATGCTATCCATTACATTTTATACATCGGTTTTTCCGCCATAATCCGCTATCAGCTACTGAGCACGCATAACCCTCCGAGGTCCTTTTCCCTTTTCAAAATGGGTTCAGCATGTTCATGCAATGAAAATTACAATATGACAGAAGGTAATACTGCCTCTTGTTTCATAAAACCGTTCCTCCATACCGGCATACCCACTCAAATTCTATGTTTCATTCTATACCTGAAGTTCTTCAACATGCACCTGTGGACATATAAAAATTATTGGACCAGTTGAGATGTTTAGTGGGCCTCCTTTGAATGATATCTAGCCCATGTCGATTTTAGTGGGCTGCTCGTGATGGTTGGTGGGCCTTATCAAGAAGAAAATAGTGATATGGATTTCTTGGGATAAAATTTATTAATTTAATTAATTTGGATCATTCGAAATATCCAATTAATTTAATTATAAATTAAATCTTTAGAAGAATGGATCGGTCCTATTAGTTTTGAGCCCATTATCAAATAGTGGCTCAGTACATAAGAGGCATGATCCAATTAAAGAAAGCAATGAATCTGGTTAAGAAATATGTCCAAATTCATGAGAAATAGCTACGAATCTTGTTTAAAAGGCTGTCCAGATACATCAAACAAGTGCTGATTTTTCTAGCTATTAAATGCGAGCAAACAGAGCCCGAAGCCCATTTTAATTGAGGCCCTAGGCATATGGACGAATTTCATGAAACCCTAAATCATTTTTCACCCCCTCCACACCTATAAATAGGGGTCTCAGTTGAGAGAAAGGGAGGAGAACTTCCAGTCGAAGAAACGCTGCAGAAAAGCTCTGAAGAACTCCCGAAAGGCTCTGAAGGATTCCGAAACATCGGAAGATAACAAGCCACGTTTTTGTCAAGAATATATGATTAATCCTTTGTGATTTTCATCTATTCTTGATCAAACAAAGCCAAAAGTTGAAGAACGTTCGAAGATCTGAAGAACAAAGCTTGAAGATTCGAAGATCTGAAGAACGAAGCTTTGAAGATTCGAAGATATGAAGAACGAATCTTTGAAGATTTGAAGATGTTCATATGAAGATTGAATCAAAATTCAATTGAAGATCAAGCCATATATCCCGGGAGGCCCTTAAACATAAGATTAAGCCATAAAACGGCCCTTTTGTTGAAGATCAAGCCACTTGAAAACCGGAGGCCCTTCAAGCTGAATTCTTTATTCAAGAAGATTTGAAGATCCGAAGAATGAAGGTTCGAAGATTCGAAGATCTCAAGAACGAAGATTCGAAGACCCGAAGAACGTTCGAATATTTGAAGAGTTAGAGATTTAATTTTAAATTAAATTCTTTAATTATATTCATATCAAATTGCAAGTGAAGAATTAGAGGATTCATATTTAGAGATTGTACCCAATATTCTCATATATTATTATTTGCGATCAATTTTAAGTAAATACTTAAAATTTGTTTCACAGCACCATCTAGATCTAAACTAAAAATCCAACACATCTAGTTGAGATTTCTCTTAAAACTAATTATGCATGAGTTAAAAAGCAAAGTTATATATCACTAAACTATTACCTTAAAGAGTGAATCAAAGAAAAAGGATAAATTAAATGTTGGGAAAAGGGTCAAATAGGATCTCGAACTAACTTAAAAAGGTCAAATCACTCCTTTTATAGGAAACTCTGTCCGACCGTCGCCATTTGGGGCGGTTCCCGGTGGAATTTTTTGATGAAATGTTTTTAACATCTTCTTCATTAAGTCTAGTTTACTCATACCCAAATTTCAGATAAAAATTCAATCGGGGAGACAGTCAAATGATTTTCTGAAATGTACTACGCTGTTTAACTGCGCAGTTATTTTCAAAAATTTATTTGGCTGCCTTCCCTATTGAATTTTTAGCTGAAACTTGATATGAGTAAACTACACTTGATGAAGAAGATGCGCAAAAAAATTCATCAAAAAATTCCACCTGGGACCACCCCAAATGGAAACGGCCGGACAGAGCCTCCTATAAAATGGGTTATTTGACCTTTTTAAGTTAGTTCGAATGCCGATTTGACCATTTCCCTTAAATGTTTTATATATGACTTTTTACTTCTCAAAATACATGTATGTTTTCAACATTATGCTTTTGGTATACATGTGTATAGTGGTGAACGATTTTATAAGCATAAAAACTAATGTTAAAAGATGTATATTGCTTTCTTAAAACCTTCATATATTATTAAAAAATAACAAATCTAAAACGAGCCAAACCGAACCGAACCAAGCTGAAAAATAGTATGATTTTTGTTTGATAATTATTCTTCCAACCCGTTCCAAATCAAACATTATCAAAATCGATAAAAACCAAATCGATAACCGATATGCCCACCCCTAATACAAACCATGCCTCTTTTATATTTCATCTCCATCTTTTATGAATTTAGTGTTTCTAGTTTTTTTATATGTCTCACATATTAGGGGTGGGATTTTGGAACCGGGAACCGTAGAACCGATTGGAACCGAACCGTTAACATCTAGGAACCGAACCGTTAACCATTAATGCCTCATTTGTAGGAACTGAACCGAAACGGGTTATAACGGTTCGGTTCCCGGTTCCTATAAAAATATGTGCATGGAACCGTTAAGGAACCGTTATTAAAATAAAATAAAATAAAATAAAATAAAATAAAATATTAGTAGTAGTAGTAGTAGTAGTAACAATAATAATAAAAATATAATAGCAATAATAACCACCGCCACAACAACAATAATAAAATAATATAAGATATTTAACTAACAATTCCAATTTAATCAACGGAAAAGAAGTAATAAATATTGTACATGAGGTTGATATAATACATTAAACTCCTTTCTACAAATCAAGTTTTGTTCCATCACATAAATTTTATAAATATAAAATAACCCAAATAACTTGTAGTTGATTGCACATATTTTACTTTACTATTTTCGTGATATTTCTAATTATTAGATTTATTATGAATCAATAGAATGTAATATTTTATTTTTATATCTATACATGCAAACTCAATGTCTTTTTTTTATGTTTTGAAAGACTTGAAGTGGGCATCCTATTCTTGCTACTATGATGACGAGTAACCTTCATCGCTCCGACACTACAACGATTTTTAATGTTTGATTTATTACATGAAAATTTAAATCACTTTTGTTCTATTAAGTGTTCAAAGTTCATTAGTTAAGTTTGAGCTTTGATGTTTGAAGTGATTAGAGTTTCAAATAAAATTTTAATACTCGTGTTTTGAATTTTCGACGTGTTTAAAATTATGTGTTAATTCTTAGACGAGAAAAAAATATTCTAGGAACCGGTAAAAGGAAGAACCGAACCGTTTACTACCGGTTCGGTTCCATAATGGTTCTTGATTTTTTATATAGGAACCGAACCGATTTCATTAGTTAAAATTTTTATAACGGTTCCACTCATTTTGAGTAAGAACCGAACCGGTCCCAGCCCTATCACATATGCATCGTAATGCTTAATGCATCTCACCTTCTTTAGTTTTTTAAATTACAAATAAACTTGATGTTTTGAAATTGAATTAAAATGCATTGTAAGCCATACTGAAATTAGGGTGGAACCGGTCCGGTCTGGGTCGGGTTTTTACTAAACCCAGAAATTACCCGTAAGGTTTCGGGTAGGGGTGGACTCGGGCCGGGCGGCCCGACCCGGAACCGGCCCGGTTACTGTTTGGCCCGGCCCGGCCCGGGGCCCGGTGGGTCCATCGGTTCGGTTTGGCCCGGCCCGGGTGATGGGCGGTCCGGGCTCGGGCCCTGCTTTAGGTGAACCGGCCCGGCCGGTTCGGGCCCGGTCCGGGCCGGATTTTAATTTTTTTTTTTTGAATTTTTTTTTAAGTTTTGGGTTGGATTAGGTATTTTGGGCCATTTGAGGTGGTTTGGGGTGGTTTGGGGTTGAGGGGGAGGGGTAGGGGGTTAAATAGGAGAACCAAAATATAAAAAAAAATATGGACCGGTTTGGCCCGGAACCGGAACCGGCGGTTCGGGCTCGGGCCCTAGTTTTCTGGCCCGAGGCCCGGCCGGGCCCCGGCCCGAACCGGCCCGAGTCCACCCCTAGTCTCGGGTTTTGAAAATAAGGGACCAGAAAAAGCCCATTAAATTCGGACCGAGTCGGGTTTTTGGTAGCCCGGATTCGGTCCGGGTTCGGGTTGAGCCGGTTAAATTAAAGTCCGAACGTGAATTCATCTCTTTTTTAAACCCATTTTCAAATAAAATTAATCAAAAATACAAACCGCAAATAATAACACAAATATTAATCTTAAAAATCACCAACAATTCAAATCCAAAGAAGATAAATAAAAATATAGGTTTTCTAAAAACATCACTAAAAAAATTATGGATAAAAATATGACTAAAGTTACTATAAATATATTTTCATAATCATTACGGTATACAAAATTGAACATATTTGTAATCACAAAAAGTTACTAAGTCATTTTTCATCCACGATAAATATAATCATATATTAGGAATTATTAATAAATTAGATTTGTATATTATATTGATTTTATTTTAAAGTTAATTGTTTTGGGTTTTGTCAGTCCAGATCGGGTTATAGATTTTAGAGCCCGTTTATAAAATATTTTGAGATAGGTTTTTTATCGAACCGGTTAAAAAGAAAAAACCCGGCCCAGAAACGTTATTTGGGTCAGGCCAGGGTCCTTTTGCGGATTCCCTTCTGTTTTTTTCCGCCATATAGACTTTGAAATCGCCTCCTTTTATTCCCTTTTGCTCTGTCCTCTCAGTCTCATGGCGGATGTCTCTTCTCTTCGCTCTTGCCTCTCAACTTGCCTCTATAAGCAAAAAAAAAAACTTGCCTCTCTTCCGTTTAGATTCATAGCATTTCATCCCAATCACCCCGTCGTTGCAGCGGTCTTCCTGCTTCAGGCTATCAGCCGTTCAATATGGTTTGTACTTTCATCAATTCATCGGGCTTTCAGCAGTTTTCTCGTTTGATTGACCATTAATGGATTATTGTTCATCAAGCTTTCATAGAGGTTTCCTGTTTTATTTTATTTTTAATCTAATTTAATTGATTATTGATTATTGTTAAATTTCAGATTTTATATTGCTGAGTAGTGTAGAATTTCTTAAGGCTTGGTTGTTGTTGTTGTTGCAGTGTAGAATTGTTTAACAGTGTGCACCTTTGAATAATTGATCATATATTAATGTTTGACTATATAGGAAGGTAGTTGATTTTGGGGAATTCATTTTTAAGACCTGAATTATTTTCTACTACGTATTAGGCAATATATTTTGACACTGTTGGTTCTGGAGATAATGTTTGAAACCACCAAGCACCTGCCAATTGCTTAAAATTAAGTGTTTAATCATTGCAGCAGGACAAATGTGTAGAATTGATATAAGATCTATTAGGAAAATGCGAAAGATGTGATTAGATAAGCAAATAGGGCAGAATTTGAGAAGACTAATGCAATCTATTTCAGTTCAGGGTTAGAAGATTGACTTTTATTAGTTGATTACTGCTCGTCAATGGCTTTGTGTGTTAAAACAAACACAAACAAAAAACTTGATGAAAGTACAGTTTTTTTACTCTGTATGAAAAAGAGTTGTCATTGGTCAAATATAGCTTATGTTTCACATATTTTCCTTCTTTTTATATTTTAATTGCCATTATATTTTTTTATAAGGTGGGGCCTCAATTTGATATCTTGAACAGGGCCTTTCAAATTTATTAGACGGCTCTTTATTGGTTTCCATGGGTTTCTTCATTATTTGGCACTTCCAATTATATTGGCTTTGGCTTGGTTTCAAGATTATGGTTGAGCTAGTGTACAACGGAATGCTTTGTGCACCATGATTTCTTTGTATAATAACATTCCTAAAGGTATGAATCTTATTTGGATTTTGGAATGTCCTCTTTTTGTTTACTTGTAGCTTCTTGCAGTGCTCTTGCAATTAATTTTGTCTCTTTGGGTTTGTATTCGTTTTGAGCCTTTCAGATTTTTTTTGCATTGCCATTTGTTTTCATCACACTTGCTCTGCATATGTGTTTGACTCCTGCATTTTAAAAATCCAGTTTATATACCTTGATAAAAATGAAGTCAAACAAAGTGGGTGAAAAGTATACCTACTATTAAAGAATTTGGACTGCCTTTATCTAGTTTCCAAAATAATATGACCTCTTTAAACCTATGTAGCACCGATACCGGTACGCGGAAACGCGGAAACGCGGAAACGGGTACGGGGATACGTCAAAACCAAAAAAAGTTGGATACGGATACGGGGCCATATTTATAAATATTAAAAGTTATGGGGGTGTATTTACAAATATTAAAAGTTATAGGGGTCTATTTATAAATATTAAAAATAGATTTTTTTTGAAAATATATATATATATATATATATATATATATATATATATATATATATATATATATATATACATACATACATATATATAATGTCTACTCATTCATTGCATTGAAGCATTTTCCTTTTTAATAATACTTAGTAATAAATTCATAATATTTCTCATATACACTAGTGCATCTCGAAATATAAATGTAGTCAATAAGTCATTAATTTAAAATGAGAAATAAGTCAAGTACAATCTTGAAATTAAAAGTGCAAGTATTCAATTCGGAGTATGAGTTAATGACTTAATTCGGATATAGCTATATAGGCCCATTATTTGATTATCAAGTAAAATGTAGTTTTAGATTTTCATTTTTTTTAGAATTTTATTAAGTAAATTTTGGGATTTTTTTTTTTAAAAGTTGATACGGGTATCCGTCAGGATACGAGTATCGGAAACTTTCAAAAAATTACAAAAAAAAATGGAAACTTTTAAAAATTGCAGATACGGCCCGGGAACGTACGGTACGGGTATCCTAGAGTATCGGATACGGGAACGTATCGGATACGCCGATACGCTACCCTAGCGAAGTATCCGTGCTTCATAGCTTTAAACTCCTATTGGAACCTCCATTACCAAATATTAAAAGAAGGATATGTGTTACATTGAAAATAATAAATAAAACTCAGTTGACTCCAAACTGATGAGATTTGATTTGAGCATATCTTGTTGTTTTTAATTCCATTTTAGATGTCATTTATTTAGTTTCCAAGGTAATATGAGCTTCTGAAACTCATATTAAGACATCCATTGACAAGTATTAAATGATGAGTACGTATCACGTTAAAATAAAACAAAAACTCCGTTAACTTCAAATTTACAAGATCTTGATTTAAGCATATCTCAGACCTGTATACATATTAATGGATAGTGTCACTTACTTCCATTCAACTAAAGGAAGAAATATTGTCATCAAAACTACACTTGCATATTTGACCCACACTTGCATATTTGACCCACACAGTTTACATTTTGTATAATGTGATTTATATACACAATTTACATTTTGTATAAAGTCATTGACACCAACATTTAACTTTTGTATCTATAAATAATATTACATTTACAAGTTAATCACATGTTCTAAAAAATTATAATATCATTTACAATGTATTATATCACATTTACACCAAACACACAATATTTATATTAAAATCCGCTACACATTATTTATAACGGCATTTACATAAAAACATAGTATGAGTTGCACAAAATTATAACATGAGTTATATCAAGGACTTATGCATGAGAAGTTACATGAAATTTACTCATACTTACATCATTCTTACTGCATGGGAGCATCAGTCTCATGAAACGCTGATGTCACATCATAACAACTTCTCCAATATGGAGTCATATGTCATGTGTGACCTCACAATGACCATTCATTTGTGAGGTGTCCCATTATATTTCCACTTTATATTTGAGTGGCAGTAATAAAGTCACATATGCAAATATGAGTTCATAATGAAATCATATATGGTTCCTAAAGATTATATATGTTAATGTTATTGGCTTATTGCGTGTTTGTCATCTTCATGTATATTCCAATCGAGCCAATAGGCTTTCTTTAGTTTTTTTTATTGTTGTTTCTCAGAAAATGCTTAAATTTGAGTCATTATTCTATCCTCTCATTTTTAGTTTGTGTTATACTTCCTCCGTCCTAAATTGTTTTGCAAAGTCAACAATTTTTGGTCAATCAATTATAAAAGTCAATCCTCCCTATCGATAATTAATTTAATTTTTAATAATTAAAATTTACATATTAAAAAACTACATTAAAATATCTTCAAATTTTCAAAGTTGTAAACTCCAAATTAGAATATATAATTAAAAATTGACATCCTAATTAAGCGAATAAAATGAAACTGTTTGACCAAGAAAAGTCAAATTTGCAAATCAATTTTGGACGGAGGTAATATTTTTATAACTTAAATACTAATTTATTTTTTAATACATTTATTTTGTTAGGCCTTATACTACCACATTCTCATACTTCTCCCTCTATTGATTTTCATATTCATGAGCACTCAACCCTTCCTTCTCCTCATCCTTCCACATTTCCATACTTCTCCCTCTATTGATTTTCATATCCATGAGCACTCTCCCAAATAACGTCGACAACGATAGCATCATACACCTAGAATGATTTTTTAAACAAAGAGAGCGCCAAAAAAGGTAGACCATTTGACACATTCCAAAGATCATACCATTGCTAACTAGAAAAGGAACAATAAGGTATGTTTTTGTTATTCGTTGCTTTAGTTCCTGTTTTTGTATTGTAATTGGTAGTGCTTTATTAACTGAATGAAGATTGCTGATTACATGTGGGAAAAATGTGGAATGCATAGACCTAATGGCATCTGGCGATACACATTGAAACACAAAATTAGGCAATAAAACTAGTCTGCTAATGTCATGTTTTGGAATGATGCGACACACCAACTGCTTGAAAGGGCTGTAGGGGATTTAAGTGAACATCTAGACACGGTAAACCATAATCATTTATTTTATTTTACACTTCGATATTTATATTGCACTTCTCCTACATGTATCATCCAATCATTCTTTATTTTATAGGATAATCGTAGAACAAAGAGTTGTCGTGATGCAATAAATGAACTGATTGGACAAAAGTACTTCTTCAAAATCAACCGTGCATATTCAGATCTTGAAAGTGGCGGACAGATATATGCCATAAGCATGGTTTCAAAGAATAGAGAAAAATAGATGAGATAAAAAATGCAGCAGTTGAAGAATCAATTAGTGAGGTAATATAGTAATACGCTAATATAGTAAAAATGGAGCAGTTGTAGTTATTCCATTTTCCATTCAAAATAATCACATAAAATTCATCGGCGTATAATTCCCATGAGGAACTCGAATCGATTTTTGAAATCATATCAGCTATAGTAGAATCAAATTCGATATGCTCCTAAAATGCTAAAATTATTTTTTCAACAATCGAGGACTTTTCTTAAACTTTTGGAAATGAAGAGACTATTGATTCACATGATTAAGATTTATTAAAAGAGTGGTCAAATAAGACAGACATTTTGCTATAGGAATTTAACAATTTAAGAATTTTCTATCAATTAATCCTGCAGGACACATTGATACGGTCACGGTGCCCCACACATTGACTACCTTATTTTAAAATCTAAGTCAGTTAGAGACATCTTGCGCTGACTTGCGTGGTAATGTTTTTTACTACTTTTTAACTTTCAATTGAAAATATTTTACTACCTAAATACTAATTAGAAAGGCTATCGTTATTCAATTGTAAAAGCAAACATATACTAGTGTTAGTTGTCTAAAAGATAGCTTACAACTTCAAATGAAGAGATAGACTCATTACAGGTTGAAGTGGTTATGGTGTTGCCGTGTGACTGAGAAGTCACGGGTTGAAGTCTTGGGAGTGGCCTTTCATCAAAATTACAAGGGAAGTGCAATGTGCATCGGGCTTCCCTTTCCGCACCTTTCTGGTGGGACCCTTCCTTGGACCCCCTCGCCTTGCAGGGATGCCGATGTGCACTGGACTTCCCTTTCCCTTTCTTATCAAAATATCACAACATTAAAAATAACATTGACTAGACTATTGAAATGCAACTTCTCAATAGTTTCATACTTTGTGATTAATATTTTCACATATTCCCACCATTATACTCTAAATCGTATTGCAGGATACATTGGACACCGAGAATGATGCAATCGGGACTCCAAATTCAACTTCACCTCATCGAGAAATAGAAAAAGAAACATTAACTCCCAATGGTGATGACTCAACAAAGGAATCGTCTAACAAGAATTCGTAAGCGGTTAAAATTGACAAGCTGTGACATTTTTCAGTTGTTCTAATTAGACCAAATATTGTTCATTTGATAAAAACTCTTTGTTTGCTTTTTAATTCTTGCACTAATATTGGGCTTTGCTTGGAGAATTTACTTTTAAATATTACATGATTTGGAGTTAAATTATGATTAGGTTTTGAATTATAATAAAGTGTAGTTTGCTTTCTCTTAATGTTTTGGTCACAATCTTCATATTTTTTATAATATTCTTTGCATGATTTAAGTGTTTGCATTATACTTTTAGATGCTTAAATTTGTGGCATTTTTCTATCCTTTTCATTTTTAGTTTGTGTTATATTTTTTATAACTTGGATTTTAATTTTATTTTCAATACATTTATTTTGCTAGACCTTTTTTCTATACCACATTCCCATACTCCAATAAACATTGGATATTGAAGTGCAGAGAGTGGGACCACCAATGCTTCTTTTGACCCTGGTTTTGAATGCTTTTCGTTTGATCAGGCACAACACAAGCGGCATATAAAGCAAGGTTAATCCTTACTAGGGGTGAGCAAATAACCGCCAAAACCGAACTGATCAGAACCAATGATCGAACCGACCACAAAGTTCAGTTAATTAGGTTATCGGTCGGAACTTCTAAAACATTCTGTTATTTGGTTTTTTGGTTGTTAGTCGGTTTCATTTATCGGATGTGAGTAGAAAAAAAATGGAGGTAAGGGTCAGATTGGTACTCGAAGTTGCATAAAAAGGGTCAAATAAGTCCTTATATAGGAGGCTCTGTCCAACCGTCGCCATTTGGGGCGGTTCCCGGTGGAATTTTTTGACGAAATTATTTTAGTATCTTATTCATTAAGTCTAGTTTACTCATGCCAAATTTCAATTAAAAATTCAACCTGGAAGACATTCAAATGAATTCTTGAAGATAACTGTGCAGTTAAAAACGCAGTTATCTTCAAGAATTCATTTGAATGCCTTCCCGATTGAAATTTTAGCTGAAATTGGATATGGGTAAACTAGACTTAATGAATAAGATGCTCAAAACATTTCATCAAAAAATTCCACCGGGAACCATCTCAAATGGCGACGGCCGGACTGTAAGGACTTATTTGACCCTTTTTATACAACTTCGAGTACCAATCTGACCCTTACCTCGAAAAAAATGCATAGAACTATTAGTTATATAATTATAATTGGTAATCATATTTAGTAAATATAACTATATAACTATTTTATTATTTGTAGATGCAATCAACAGGCTCAATGGGCGAGGAACCACAAGGTCAAAATGACCAAACACACGGAGCAGGAGTATGACCTGCTTTTACCGCTCCAAATGTAAGCCAAAGAAAAGAAAAGAAACACGAGTGAAGTCAATGGTATGGGATCGAAAAATTCCAAAATGATGTAGGCCATCAAAAAGCTAGATGTCATCATAGTGAAAAAGAGCTATTTGCTGACTCCAAAGGAAATGGAACCAGTGCATTGTCAGCTCACATACGAAGCTGTCCCGCACTTCGTGATAAGTTCGATCCCTCACAAACAGAATTAGTTGTCCAACGCATGAATGGTGAGGTTCATTGAGATATGGTAAATATGATGAAAGTAAGATTAGAAGGGCTGTGTCAGAAATGATCATTATCGATGAGTTGTCATTTAAGTTTGTCGAAGGAAGGGGGTTTAGAAGACTCATGCTTGCCGCTTGTCCTAGGTTTCGAGTTCCATCACATTGAACTATTGTTATGGACGGTTCAATATTTACTTTGAAGAGATAAAGAAACTGTCCAAATTGCTCCAAACCACTTGCCATAGAGGTTCACTTACCACTAACACATAGACATCTTTGCAAAAAATAAATGATGTGTCTCACTCGTCACTACATTGATAATGATTGGAAGTTCCATATAAGAATAATGAATTTCTGTCCAATATTCAGTCATAAGGGTGAAGATATCGGTAAGTCTGTTGTAAAATGTTTTCGTGATTGGGGAATAGATAACTTTTTCACAATCAGTGGGTAATGGGAGCTCAAATGATGTTGCCATTGACTATTTGAGAAATAAGTGTAACAATTTGAGGTTCATTTTAAATGGAAAGTTTCTTGACATAAGGTGCATTGATCACATTGTTAATTTAGCTGTCAAAGATGGATTGAAAAATGTGGATGAATCAGTTTCTCATGTTATAGGGGCAGTGAGGTTTGTGAGGCACTCACCTGCTAGGATCGTACAGTTTAAAGAGTGTTGTTTTAGAGAAGATAGAGTTCAAAGCATTGTTATGCCTAGATGTTTTAACTAGGTGGAGCTCTACATTTCTAGTGTTGAATGCAGCACAAAAACTTGAGAGGGTCTTTGAGATTTTTGATCCCCATTACAATCAAGATATTAGTAATAGTGATGGCATTGCCGTTCATGATGACTGGAAAAATGTTAGAAGGTTGTCACTTCAAAATGTTATTTTACTGAAATATGTGAACTTTATTCTGTCTCTGGTTGGGTCAAGAACACTGATCCAAAATTCAGCTTAATGGCTCAACAAATGAAGGATAAATTTGACAAGTACTGGGGTGTTGTTGAGAAAATGAATATGTTGTATGTCGCAGAATTTTGTATAAGTTGAAGGATGCATGTACAGAATTTTGTTTTAAAAGGATGTATACTGATACTCTAGCATCTACCTTGTCTGAAAAACTGAAACTAGGATGCTGGATTTGTTTAATGAATATAAAAGGCTGCAAGATCCTTTATCTTCCCCTTCAATGTATGAAAATTCTCAACCAACTCAAAGGGGAGTGAGGATTTATCCTTAGAATGTCAGGGTATAATTCATGGGAGTGGTGAATGAATTACCAAGTCTTCACTACCATCATAAGGATTTGGGTAGTACTTTCACATTACCAAATTCTCAACCAACATTCCTCTTCACTTTACCAAGGCTGCTTACATCTCCCTCCATAAGGATCCGGGTAGTACTCATATCTAGCTTAAACACCAGTTCCTTGCTTCCTTGGCAGATTCTCATACATTATTCCCTCCAGGTGCCCTTTTAGTAAATGAGACAACACCACTAATGATCATCTCTTCTATCTTTGCCCCTTCTCTTCTCAGGTTTGGAGGCATTATCCTTTTTAATTTCTTGGTAGTTGGAGGCTGATGGGGGAAGTTAAGAACGTCTGTATGCGATGGTTGGTAGCTGCAAACACATACTCTCTTGATGGTTTTTTTCGTACTCTCTTGATGGTTAGAGATGGTTTGTACATTGCTCTGCTCTCAACTTAATGCTTGAAGAATCATTTCTGGTGTTCAAAATTATTCGTTATGCTGGTGCCTTTCTCAAGAATGGAAGGTGGTTGACAAGGCTGCATTACTATTGCCAGGGGATCTTTTACCATCTTATTTCAACCGAAAACGACCAACGACGTTCAAATGGAAACATGCTTGTTCGCATATGAAACTGAATCTGGCCATGTATAAGAGGAAGTTTGCTGATTTTCAAGTGGGAAAGCCTATGTTGTTGGGTCCTTTATTCTGCCACAATAAACTGATTTTCACCTTCACCTCTACGCCATGCAACTATGCAAGAGCTAATTAATTGGTGCACTACAAACGGGTTTATAGCATTGAAATTGATACTTCTTTGGAGACCTTGGTCAATCAAATTTATCATCTTTCGTATGTTCAAGACAATCATGCATGCTCATGCAAAATTATGAAGGTTTTTTTCATCCCAAAATTTTCCATTTAAGTTGTGTTTTTGCTTACGTAGTTACATCCCGATGGTGTCCAATCCCACACCCACCACACGTACATCATCAAATATCTTCCTAGTCACATTAACTGATCAATTGAATTAGATAGATTAGAAATTCCTTATATTTGTAAGTAATTTATTGCTTCTCTTGTCAATGCTTGCGTGTAGTCATGGACCCGGGCCGGGCCTCAGGTTTTGTGAAGGATGCTCGAGACCAGTCCTGGACTTGGGCCAGGTGGCCCGACCCGGAACCGATACTGTGCTGAACCGGCCCGGCTCGGTTGCCCGGCCAGTGACTTGTCCGGCTAGGCCCGGTGCGGGGGGTTCCCGGTGCGGGCTCGGGTCTCCCAAAAGACAAACCGGCGCGACCAGTTTGGGCTCGGTTCCGGGCTTTTTAATTTTTTTTTCAATTTTTTTTTTAACTTTTTGGGTTGGGATGAGTATTTTGGGCCATTTGGGGTGGTTTAGGGGGTTGGGGGTGGGGGGGTTAATTAGGAAAAGGGGAAAAAAATTGACCTGAGGCCCGGCCCGGACCCGGTGGCTACCCGGGCCGGTCCCGAGCCCACCTATTCAGAACCGGCGGCCCGGTTGGGCCTAGGTCCGGCCCGGGCCCGAACCGGCCCGAGTCCACCCCTACCCGGGACTAGCCCGTGCTATGGGCGGTGCCGGTTTGGGCCGGGCCACCCGCCCGGGTAACGGGTCGGGCCACCCGTCGGGCTGGGCCGGGTTAGTTGATTTTTTTTAATACTTTATAGTTTATACAAATGTTTATTAAAAACAAAGTCAAGTGCATTTATTTGAAATATGAACTACATTTGAGAATTGAGAAAAAAATTACAATATGAAATACATTTTCAAGTAAATTAAAAACAAGGCTAAAGGGTCAAATAGGCCCTCGAACTAACTTACAAAGTGCAATTCCCCCCTTCTTTAAAAGGCTCTGTTCGGCCGTCGCCAATTGGGGAGGTTCTCGGTTGAATTTTTTGATGAAAATTTTTGAACATATTTTTCATTAAGTCTAATTTACTTATCAAATTTCAGCTAAAAATTCAATCGAGAAGACAGTCAAATGATTTTTTAAAGATAACTGCGCAGTTAAACAACGCAATACATTTCAAAAAATCATTTGACTGTCTTCCTGGTTGAGTTTTTATCTAAAATTTGGTATTCATAAACTAGACTTAATGAAGGAGATGCTAAAAAAATTTCATCGAAAAATTTTACCGGGAAGCGCCCCAATTGACCACGGTCGGAAATAGCCTTCTATATAAGGGGTGAATTGCACTTTTTAAGTTAGTTCAAGGGTCTATTTGACCCTTTAGCCTAAAAACTATTTATTGTAAGTTGTAAGTTTGTAACCAATTAATTAATTTGAGAAGTGCTTCATATGAAAAAATGAACGCATATTTATTTGAAATATGAAGTACAAGTTTACAAATTACAATTGAGAATTGAGGGAAAGATTAAAACATGAAATACATTTTATAATAAATTGTAAAATACTAATCAATCGGAATCTCCGGCATAGGTAGAGCCACCATCTGTTGTTGAGTCATCCATAAAGTCTTGGAAGGGGGTGATGCTCATTTCTTTAGTTCTATGTGCGGCCTTCAACCAATCGTGGTAGCATATAAGCGTCTCAAGAGAGTTTGTGCTCAATCTCTTTCTAGATGCCGTTAGGACGTTGCCGGCCGAACTAAATTCTTGTTCCACGGCAACTGTTGAAACCGGCATTGATAGCACTTGCTTAGCCATCCGTGCTAAAATCGGGAACATTCTTTCTTTTGACTTACACTACTTTAGAATGTCGAAGTCATCATTTTCTTCAAATTCAACTTCATATGTTAAATCCAAAGTAATCTCATTTATTGCGCTTTGTTCAGTAGTGTGAGTTGTTTTAGTTTTTTTTCATAAGATTGCCAAATGCAGATTTAAAAATTGATTTTCCTTTAAATGACGATGTTCGTGTCAGGGGACGAGGCGCGTTGCCATATTGTGCATGAAACTCATTAAATAAGGCATAAAATAAAGTAATAACCTTGTTGTATTCCATTTTCGGATCTATGGGGTTATCGTCACACATTGAAAATTCACAAAAAAAAGCAAGATAATAGAAGTTGAAACAATCTTCCACATTAGCTAGTCTAAAACGAGGATCGAGACTAAAGCCAATACCATAAACATGTGGAATATGTGCATAATATTTTAAAAACTTTTCCTTCATAAAATCACAAAAATAACTCACGTAAACGGCATTTTCAAATTCTTTAAAAGCACTGGCGAGATTAACAACTTCATGAATAAATTGGTTTTCGACAGGTTTATAAACATGACTACAAGTACTATTCTTAGTACCATTCTAAGAGATAAACAGCTTCATGAATAAATTGGTTTGTGGTAGGTTTATTCAGTTGCATTAAAAAATATCAAAACATTACAAATTTTTTCGCAAGTGTCGATGTCAGCTGAGTTTATAATATAGTTATCATGTTGTTTTAAAAAATCAGAAAAAAATGTTCTTTATATCTAAGAACAACTTTAAGTAATTTAGAAGTACTATTCCAACTAATAGTCAAATCTTTAGGAAAAGCAACATATCTCACACCTCTTCCAGTCAATTAATTTTGTCATTTTAATCTAAGTTGACCACTACCCCAAATACGTCTACCCCCCCCCCCCCCCCGACTACCTCCATAACATCTCCTAACGCTTTTAGACCGTCTTGCACACATAAATTTATAACATGACATGCACAACGTTGATCAAAAAATCTACATATCAAACTATTGGCACCACACAATTCACGCAATCTAGGTATAACTGCAGTATTATTAGTAGCATTATCGAAACCAATAGCAAACACCTTATCAATCAAATTATACTCAATTAAAATACGCTCAATCAAAATATAAATA
This sequence comes from Cuscuta epithymum, assembly GCA_945859915.1. NCBI lineage: Eukaryota > Viridiplantae > Streptophyta > Magnoliopsida > Solanales > Convolvulaceae > Cuscuta > Cuscuta epithymum. The sequence goes on along the minus strand of CAMAPF010000148.1, from coordinate 516,653 downwards.
TGTTCAGCGGTGCAACAATCATTAAATTCACGAAAAGAAAGAACACGTTTACGCATATTCTAATCCTCATCAATATAATGTGCAGTCAGACCCAAATAATTTAAATGATGAAAGTCAGAACAAATAGTAACACGCCCATTAAAGTTTGCAAATACATTTTGTAACCTTGCCTTTTCCGCACCATAAAGGCTGATAATTTCTTTCTTAACAGTTTTGCGACTATAACCTCTAAATTGGGGATTTAAACTACCGCATGCATAATCTCTTAAAGCAAGACTTTCAGAAAAAATACAAGGCAAATTTTCTTCACAAATTAAGTTAGCCATACCAGTCAAATTTTGTGCATCATTGTATGAGAAATTACCAAAAGGTTGAGAATTCGCAAACCTCGATATTTGAGTTTGCTTCCCCGTTCCGCCGCCTAATTTTGCATACTCCACGGTGTGTTTTGCCTTAAAATGACTTGCGGCGGATCCGTATCCGCCGGAGGTCCCCAAGCTATAATTTTTGTTGCACCACTTGCAAGTTGCGTACAGAAACCCGGTTTGTGCGTCCTTCCACTTATCAAAATTATTTTGCATTAGTTCAGATTTACTTTTTTTCTTACCGGGTTGGGATGAGGTGGGCTCGTCCGCCTCGTCGTCATCGTGGTTGCTGTCACCCTCGGCTGTCTCCGGTTCAAGTTCATCCGCATCGTCATTCTCGAGCTCATCTTCGTCAATGGTCGTCGGGATTTGTTGTTGTTGGAGAAAGCGGTTATTATGTCGGGCGAATTCTTGTTGTAGTTGTTCTTCGGACATCGCATCTCCATCCCTTCTTTGGTAACCTGTTTCAAAATCATCTCGGCTTTGAGATGAAGAACCAATAGGTTCTTTAACTTTGCGGGATTTCTTCCACCCAATCTCGTTCCTTCGGTTGCGGTCGAGGTTACCCATATCAACCGAATATCTACCACCCTCCATCTTAAAAATGTAACAAATATTAATTTGCAACAAATATAATAATGAGTACAAAAGTAATGCAACTAATTACAACTATTTTAATTAATACTTCAAACTAATTTAGTGAAAACTACTTTAATAAAATGTGAAGTACTTTAATTAAGTAATGAATTAAAGTGTGACTCTAAAATAAAAATTTATTCGAACTAATCAATAGCTTTTTTTAATAGGGAAATTTCCCGAAATAGGACTAAAACAGTTTGATAATTCCAAAATAGGACTGACATGTTTTTTATTCCCAAAATAGGAGTAATTGTTGGGCCTGCCGCGGGTCTGCGGTCAGCAATCTGCCAGCCTGCCGGTGCAATCGGACCGCGTGGCGCTTTGCCTGTTCTATAAAAGGGGGAAGGGCGTGCTACACTATCAGCGATTGCTTTTAGTGTAGCGGTAAGCGCAACGATCCACAATTGGTATCAGAGCCAAAGGTCACGGGTTCGACCCCCGGCAACAGCATGCTGCTCAGTTGTAGGCTGGCAGGTGCTGGGGGGGGAGATTGTTGGGCCTGCCGCGGGTCTGCGGTCAGCAATCTGCCAGCCTGCCGGTGCAATCGGACCGCGTGGCGCTTTGCCTGTTCTATAAAAGGGGGAAGGGCGTGCTACACTATCAGCGATTGCTTTTAGTGTAGCGGTAAGCGCAACGATCCACAGTAATTATTGTCAAGTTTGGAAAATACTGTCATGTTTGAAGTCTGGTACTGCCAAAACATGACAATAATTAGTTCTATTTTGGGAATAAAAACATGACAGTCTTATTTTGGAATTTTCAAACCTTTTTAGTCCTATTTCAGATAATATCTCTTTTTAATAAATACTTAAAACTAACAAGTGTGACTTTAACTAAAATGTGAGTAATTAAATTATAGCAACTTTTCAAGTATTTTAATTTAGTGAAAACTACTTTAATAAAATGTTAAGTACTTTAATAAAATTAATTGAACTACTCTTTTTTCCTTCAAATATAAATTCAAACTATTATAATGTGACTTTAACTATAATGACAATTAACTAGTTTTTTAAAGTAGAGACAAAGGTAGCAATTAATGGGAATACTAATTAACTAATTAACGACTTTAATGAAAAATGTAACAATTATTGGAAATACTAATTAACTAATCAAGTAATGTTAATACAAAATGTAAGTAATAAGACAAATGTATGAATGTGTATACTAATTAATGGGAGTAAATGAGTAATAGAATGATTTTAACTAATATTAATTAAAGTGTAACTAATATATAATATATTGTGTAAGTATATATATATATACTTAATATATTAATTAGATGTAATAAAAGTATAAAAGTAAGTAAAAATCGAATATGTATATATATACACTTAATATATATATATATGTATGTATATATATATACACACACACACACTTAATATATATATATACACACTTAATATATATATATATAGTACTTAATATACTAATTAATATAGTTCGAATTAATTTGATATAATTCCAACAATATATTAGTAGATATAAGAATTGTATAACTAATATATAATATAATGTTTATGGTATATAATATATAAGTATACTACTATAAGATGAGTAATACACTTATATTTAATACTTTAATATATAAAGTATATACTTCGTATTAAGTAGATGTAGAATGTATGTATTAAGTAGATATAAGAAGATAATAAGTAGAGATTAAGTAGATAAGAAATATAAGTAATATAGTATATGTATTTATAAGTAGATATAAAAAAAAAAAGTAGATATAATAATTGTATAAGAATTAAATAGTAATATATAATGGAGATTGGAGAATAAGAGAATAAGTAGATAAGATATATAAGTAGAGAAGTAGATAATAGTATGTATTAAGTATATACTAATAGTAGATAAAGTATATTTAATACTTAAATATATAAAGTGTATATTAAGTAGATGTAGTATGTATGTATTAAGTAGATATAAGTAGATAATAAGTAGATAAGAAGAAGGAGGAGGAGGAGGGGGGGGGAGGGGGAGGGGGAGGGAGGAAGGAGGAAGGAGGAAGAGGAAGAGGAAGAGGCCGTTTGGTAACACATTTCGCGCTGAATTGTGTAAGCAGAAAAAGTAAGGTTGAAGTTGCTTTTCTGGCTGTATTGGCTGAAGTTACTGTAGATGACTATTTTAGCTATTTTACATATGATTTTTTCTTTATTTTATTAATAAAATATATTTAAAAAAAAATCATAAATTTTTATGTTACCAAATGGGCTCATAGTGTAAATTCTATGGAGTATATAAAGCCACTTTATTTAAAAATATCCTCTACTTTTCTACTTCCCAACTAAGTCTCTGTTTTTAGGAGTTTTTTTTCTCAACTTTTACTTTCTAGCTGTTTTTCGTCAGCACCTAAACACCTTAAACATTGTAGGTATTAAAGTGTAGAGTTCAACGGGTTTTCTGCAGTGTAGGTATTAATACGAGTAGTTGTAAAATACAAATGGAACTGGTTTTCAAGATCTTGTCCTTGTTTATCCTCGCTTTTCTTTCAGGTACCTAGAAGAATTATACTACGTATGTTATAAGCGTTTCATTATTTGTAGTTTTTGATGTATGATAAGGTCTTGAGATATATCTTAATCTCGCAATATATTGATTATTGTTGAGGATCGATTCTTTTCCGGCTCAAGTCTCCAACCTCCACAATAGCTCACACACACCACTCTAGGCTAGACCACAACACCTCACCAAGCTTTATCTTCAACCACTAAGGTACCTCTCTCAACTCACACACAAAGGAAGGAGAAGAAGTAGAGCTCTGCTCTCTAGTTTATTACTCACGCAGGCTAAGACTCACAGGATGAGGCTAAGGCTTCTAATAATAGGATGTTGGCCACTTGACAATTCACGGGTAACACCAAGCCAAAGGGACAGACTGTAACGGGCAACAATAATGGACCGGCAAGGTAGGAGAGTCAACAGTCAATGAATGACCACAAATAGAAGACCTAAATAGGTATACCTTAGTGCGAGTAAATATGGGGTGCAAGTCAATAATAAAATGGAAGGGATGCTTTGGTAGGACCAATACCTCCAATATTCTCCACCTTATTGGTCCTAAGTGGTGTAGAGTAACAATACAAGGTTGTGAGGAGACTCATCATCGCCAGACCATTACAAGTACATCATGCCGATCATACAAGTAATAGATGAGAACCACAAAGTTCCCTTTCGGACCAAGCTTACCATGCAAACTCAATTCGTAATGGACTGAACTCTACCAATTGGTCATCGAGTTCAGAACCGAAACCATCACAAAACTATTAACAAACACAACGCATGTTAATAGACCGCGCAAGCAAGCAACTGGGAGAAGTTGGGGATTCCAACTAATCCAACACCCACATAAGGCAAGTACACAGAAAATAAAAGAAACAACATTATTTCTATAACTAGCACAGGTAGAGCTCACATAATCACTTGGTATCACATTTTCAAAATACAAAGAAAATAGCATACCAAATATCACAAAGATTTTAATTAATAGAGAATTAAGCACATTTATAGCAAACTCAGAGAAAATATAGTCAAACACTTTGCATTTATCATTTATCTCATGCTCCCTAATATCTTTTTCTCTAATAACATAGCAATTACGCAACTCAAGCATATTGAACACAACATTCATATCATGCTCCACCTTAATAGAAATATGTTTTTTCTTTATTTTCACCATGAAAATCATTTTCATTCACAAATTTGAGCTCGGTTTCAAGTAAATCAGAATGAACTTCAACAGGAAAATGCTCCAACTCATTTGGAGCAACATCAGGAGAAACAAGCAGGCAAGGAAATTCATTTTCAACAAAAATGACATTTCTACTCATCAACACATTGAAGCAAGTTTCACTCCTACACCAAAGCCTATAACGTTTCATGCATTCATGATATCGTAAGAAAACATATTCCTTAGTTCTAGGTTCAGATTTATCATTCTCACGATTCACATAAGCAACACAATCAAACACTCTCAAATTTGGCAAGTTAAGTGGTTCTCGCCCGTGAACACAGATTCAAAGCATTTCCCTCCTAAGGGAACAGACGGGGACATTCCTTACTCTTAAGACCATTTACCACAATGTCAAGAGTCACATTATATCTACCATAATTAATAGCAGATTTCACATCACTAAAGGAATCAGGAATAGCATTTAAAAGAGCAATAGGGGAATAATCATCTATATGCTTATCACCACACAACTTAATATCCGAAATAAGTTTGGTAAAGACATCTAGATTTTTCTCAATATCCCTAGACATATCTAGTCTAAATTTGAAGAATTTCTCAAGTAAAAACATCCAGTTAGGCAAAGAGGTTTCAATATACAGTTCATTCAAATTATCCCACAGAATTTTAGCATTCTCTAAAATTCCAACTTTTCTAATCACAGAGTCAGATAAGTTCAAATAAATCACAGAACATGCATTTTCATTCATTTCAACCTTTTTATCTTCAGTGTTAGAAATTAAATAGGTTTCACCAAATGCTTTAAAACATTTTTGTTGGGTAAAATACATTTAACTTTTTGCTTCCAAATGCTAAAATCATATTTTCCATTAAATGGAGTCATACCATAGTGATTATAAGCAGACATTTTCACATAGAAAAACAAGCAACAAAGGAAAATGTGAATTTCGCTGAAAAACAATTTAAATATTTATATGGCTATCAATATACGAAGCAACTAGCACGAACACGCGGGGAGTATCAATGAGCACCAAACTCAAGTTCAAACCCCTTGTTCTTCCGTTATAAGCACAAATAAATAATAAATTTTCAGCACAAAACAACACAACAGTTCTATCAATTTTAAAAACAGTATAAACTTAAAACAAGAATTTCTACACAATAAAGACTAAAAAATCACTACAAAAGCGATAAAAAATGTTTAAAGTCAATATACCGGAGCGAAATCCTAGGAGAGACGTTTCGACCTTACCCACCCAATTAAAAAATTGGGATTTTTTCGGACCATTGACTGCCTTTGACCAGTGTTGACCGAGCTTTGACCAAGTTGATCAAGCAGTTGACGGAGTCTATCCTCTGCTCCAGGTCCAGCTCCAAGTCCAGTTCCAGTAGGTCAGCAGCCTAGCTCCAGCGGAATAGCCTAGAAGTCCAAAATCAGCAGTCCAACATTGCGTAGCCCAAATCCTCTGTCAAGCCCAAGCTCCAACGTCCCTTCAGCGACGATATCCTTCCTCCCTGCTTCACGTGTCACTGCTTCGAGCCAGAGATTCAAGAACAGACGCTAGCTTTCTGCGTCCAGCGAAAGGACATCAACAAAACTCAGCCCTGCGTCCTTGCTCTTCCCTGTGTCAAGCCCTTACGTTCAAAATCCCATATGCGAGCAACGAACGAGCTCTGCCTCTGCGTCAGCTTCAGCCTCATGAAACAGGCTCTGGATCCGAAATCTGGCCTCAATCTTCGGCGGCGAACTGAGCTCAGTAACCCACCGTCGAGCGGAAGACGACGGAGGGCCCAAGCGACTTCGACAGCGGATTTCCCTGGCAGCTATGGCGGGGATTCAAATTCCGGCGAGCTGTGAGCACCTAGCAGCTCAAGCGAAGCTTTAATCGATGACAGCGACCTCGAACGACGACGGACGGCGGCGGGCAGCGGAACTTAGCGAAAACAACGGCGAAGGCAGCCCACCTGTCTCTGATACCACTGTTGAGGATTGATTCTTTTCCGGCTCAGGTTTCCAACATCCACAATAGCTCACACACACCACTCTAGACTAGACCACAATGCCTCACCAAGCTTTATCTCCAACCACTAAGGTACCTCTCTCAACTCACACACAAAGAAAGGAGAAGAAGAAGAGCTCTACTCTCTGGTTTAACATAAGGCTTCTAACAACTCACGGGTAACACCAAGCCAAAGAGACAGATTGATTCAATATATGTGTGTACGTGTGTACTGTGTGTATAGATAGATCCATACTCTCTGTGTATTTTTGTAATTACTGTGGTTTGGAAATATTTATGGGATAATTCTCTAACTAAGAGTAAAACATAACTAAAATGCAAAAATAGGAGTTAATGTTTTCGTATGCTCTAATAGGAGTAAAAATACATGGACTGACAATAATACCCTTAATGAATTGTCTGCTTCGTACATTAAAAATGAAAAAGTGAATAACAATGTAGAGTAATACATTAAGTAATGGTAGGTCATGTGTTGCAGCCTTGCAGGGACTTGCAGGGACTTGCAGAGTGCTATGTGTGACTACGCTGCCATAAGTCGCGCCACCACCCATAGCCGGACAAACCGCCGCAGCTGCCAGACGTTGCCGCCGTTGCGAGACGTCGTCGCCGCCGCCACCAGACGTCGCCGTCGCCGTCGTTGCCAGACGTTGCCGCCGTGCCTGTGCCGCCAAACATCGTCGCCACCTTCTCGGGTCTCCACCAACCCTGAGCCGTGTTGGTGCCGTCAAATTGCTTCGCCGCCAAGGACTCCACCACCACCGCCGGATCCTGTGTCACTGTGATTTCGTCCGGCGCCACACATGCTGCTTCCGGCGTCATCACCTTTGATTCCACTACAACAAATCTCAGATCTGGAGAGAATGTTATAAAATGCCATCTCATCATTTTAATGTCATCTTAATGATGGCATTTATATTCAAACAAAACATCATTTATTTTGCCATCATCGTTATTTTCATGATTATTTTCATGATTTATATGAGTTTAGTGCCAAATCAATGGCACTGCGATCTGCGGGAACAACAGACACACATAAAACATGGCACTAAACATATTGTATTTGGCACCCTAATGTCATAAATTGACACTATTTGCCTAAATAACTTTTCACATGAGAAATATGGGATTATTAATGTCATAAATCGGCACTATGTGCCTAAAAAAATTATTTTGCACATATTGCCATTTTTGTTTACTTAGTGCCATATAATAATAATATTTGTTGAAATGTCATTTTCGCAATAAATATTAATATGCGTGATATTGTCATCTTGAAATGGCATTATTTTTTAAATTGGCATTTTACAGATTTAAAATGGCTTAAAAAACTAATATCATATTTTAAAATAAATAAATTCAAAATTGATTACAAGTTCAAAGTTAGATCTGAAATTTTGGAGATAATCAACTTTTTGGAGCCTCTAATTTTTCTACCCCAAAATTCAAACCTAAGTTTCAGAATTTCCATTTGAATATGAAAAGTAATAAAAACAAATATAGAAATTCAAGTGAAAAAGAAGAAAAGGAGAAAAGAGAAGAAAAGGAGAAGAATGAGAAGGTGGGGGAGGAAGATGAAGAAAAGAAAGGAGATATTTACCGGAAAAGATCGGTACATCTGGATTCGGAAGACGTTGTCGGAGTTGCGCCGCCGCTAGTGACACGAGGCTGCCGCCGAAGTCACGTTGCTGCCTCCCAAGTCATGCCGCCGCCGCTGGAGTAGGATATCCGTTCTTTGTTTCTCGGTTGGAGGTGCAGAAGAGAATTGAAGAGATGCGAGAGGGGAGATCGAGAAAGTGGAGAGAAGGGGGAAGAGAGAGATGGGAGAAAAGAGAAAAAGAGGGGAGGGTGTTGGATGGTGTTTGGTGCGTGTCAAAATAAGAGGGGTATTCTGGGTAGGATTGAAACTACCACTCCTACTTTGGGAATTAATAAAAGTATACTCTTATTTTGGAATTAGCCTTATGTTTTACTCCTAAATGGAGCAATTTCCGAATATTTATCTATATTTGAAGTACTATTATTTTACTAGTGAATTATGTTATGAGAATATTTTATAAATATTGTTTTACTTATGATTGATATAAATGTTATGAAAAGATTTTTCTCCAAAATGTTTTACAAAATTATACTATCGTATATATGGTGGGGTAAGGGGAGGGTCGGATGTACGGAGTCTTACTTGTACTAAAGCACAGAGAGACTGTTTCCGGATGAACCATGGTGAAAATTGCGTCGTAAATTGCATGAGTTGACTGTTGCTTCATAATAAAGAAGCGCAACCAGTTTAGTGAGTCACTTTATTTTATTTCATTTTATTCACAAGCCAAAAAATAGTGAATCTTTGGCTCTATTGCAAATGATGGAAGTGCCTATATATATAAGGTACTAATTCCCACAAAAAAGCTAGAGAAATAAGGTGAACCTTTTTTGTTTTGCAGTAAACAAGATCATTACAGAAAACTTGTTTGTCAATTGTGATGCTCAACAACCATGCAACCATCCGGAATTACTGCAGAACACAAAGAATAGAGAACCTCTTACATGCCCAAGTCCAGATTGTACCTCCGCATGCCAAAATAAACCTATGTGACTATGTCTACCAATTCAACTGTATGTTGGCCCAGTAAGGAAGAAAGTGGCATACCATCTTGTTATTGTCTAATATTGGTTGCAATAGTCAGGCTGTTCAAGAGGTGTCTCCGCATACTAATACACTAATCGTCACTCTCATAATAACAATTATTATGAATATGTTATATTAAATACGTAGTATGTAGTATTTTAACTACAAATATATGCTTTTGTGAACAATAATGTGTATTGTTTTGGAGCGTTCTAATTCTTACGTTAATGAGTGTTTTCGCTAGAATCAGACTACTTTTTTTCCGGGACCGGACTATATAGACGTGAGAGAGAGAGAGAGTTATGATGAAGTTATGAATGAGTTATGAGTATTTGAAATCCGACCATTATCGAAACAAAAAAGGTATCTATAATATAACCTTTCAGTTATTTTAACCATATGTTCTATGCTGATATACTGACTGTCACGATTCAGTGTTTCACTCTTTGTCAAGAGAGCATTCACAACTTTATCAACCCTCATTAGTTCTTCAGTATCAAACTGTGTTTCTCCAAACACTCCAGCAGTTTCAATGCCATCATTTGACAATTGACATTCATTTCTCAGATGGTGTTACAATGAAGTGCAAGTCAAAACTTCCCATATCAAAATATCAAATTGTGTTCTATCATGAGGTTTTGATTTAGTTGGCTTCTCTATATCTGGATTTATATCTCTCTGACCATTGTAATCGAGAAAATCTTTACATAAGATGAAAACATATATAAAATGCACAAATAGGACTACCACTTCTTCTTACTAACATAGAAATCTTTTAGTCCTAGTTGAGGGAGTTTATACGTTTAATTGGATCCAAAAGTCCTATTTTTGGAATAAAACATAACAACTTCTATTTGTACACTTTATTCCTGTTTTTAATTCTATTTGGAACAATTTCTTAATCATGTTTCACTTCCTGTGTAACTGCACCAGATTCGATGTATTTCTCTTGTCCATATGATCTTCTTCTCGTCATTACCTTTTTAAGAACCATTTTCTTCTTTCTTGTGTTCTGTTTCTTATCGTCATTGCTTCCTTCTTTGTTCTCTTTGGTTCGATCTTTAAAATATTCCCCTTCTTCACAATATTCTTTCTCAAAATCCTCCTCTTCAGAATGTCTAGTATCATCATTTCTTCATTCCTGATTCTCTTTGTTTTCATGTCCAAAATCTTCCTAATCTACAAGACTACAACATCTTCATCAGCATCATCAACTTTTTCTTCTTTCATCTCTTCTTCATACAATTCATCATTATCAGCATCATAACTTCTTCCTTTGTGGACTCGTCTTAATTCTGAATCTGCATCACTTTCAGATTCTTCTGCTCTCTCGCCTTTTCTTCTCAATTTTTTGCTATTGCTTTTACTTGCTAAATCTTTTCTTAGAAGTGGCACCATCTCTTCAAGCATATTCTCACATTTCTTTTCAGTAACTTTAATGACATCATCTCTTCAAGCAAGTTCTTTATTGACAATCTTTATATCATTGTCATTTGCAAACTAACCTTGTTTCCAAAATTGTTTTCACTCTGAGATTATGTCTGAACTTGCCGTTGCAGCTTTTTGCTGTTTTTACCAGTAGAACTTGCTCTCTTCAATCAGTTTTTCTTAAACTTGTGGCTGCTCTTTATATGATCTTCTTGTAACTAAATTAATTGGATTTCCTCCTTCTATCATTTCCACTTTCCTAAACCATTCTCTGCACAATTGCATTCATATTCGGATCAACTTCATTGAATTCATTTATGTTTCTCCAAATTTCTATAATATTGGGATCTTTGACTCTATTAATGTTGGAGCAATAGGTATGAACTCAAACTATTAGTAATGATCATGTCCATCCGGATGGACATGACCTTCTGTCTAGGCCCTGCCGTTTGGGGTTGTTTCCATTGAATTTTTTGAACATGTTTTTCATGAAGTGTAGATTGTTTCTTCAAAATTTTAGTTTAAAATTCAATCGGAAAGTACTTTAAATAAATTATTGCAAAACAATGCGCCATATATCTAAGAGCACAGTGTTTTCAGTAATTTATCTAACTGACTTCCTAATTGAATTTTAAGTTGAAATTTTGTGCACATATTCTAAACTTTATGAAGAATAAGTACAAAGAAATATCGTCAAAAAATTCCGACAGGAATCAACCTAAATCGGCTGGGTGGAGTATCTTGTTCGAACGGGAGGACAGGATATTTTCCGCTTAAACTATATAAATAAATACAATCATTGAAATTAATTAAAGTTTCTTTTTGGAATGATAAAAAATTAAAGTTAATATCATATAATTGAGTTTAGCGTTAGTATGTTATTACTTTTTCATTTTCAAAAATATTTTCTGACACCATCTTTGAAGGTTTTTTGTTAAAGACCACCTGATTATTGTTGGAACTGCATCATTTCTCTCCTTAATGGCTTAAAAATTGCTCTTTGTGCACACTCTTTATACCCACTACTACACACTATAAGAGGAAAAAAGTTATCATTTTTACCCCCTCCCAACGTGCCCAGACAGCCCAAAAAATATTTCGCTCGGCTTGTCCGATCCTCTCCTCTCTTCTACGTCCGTTACTGCTGTTTTTTTCATTCTTCTTTTGAAGCAAGGAGTTGACCTCTTCAATAGATTCTCCCTTCAATTTAGAGCTCGTGCGGTGACCCTGTTTATCAATATATCAGTTTTATGAGCCAACTTTTCACCAAATATACAACTTCTAATTTTAAGCGTTGAATTGTGTATTAATGAAAATAAGTAAGATTGAAAATAACTTTTTGGCTGAATTGGTTAAAGTTAGTGGATATTTCAACTATTTTAAAGATAATTTTTTTTATTAATAAAATATATTTTAAATATATGGTGTCAGCCAACAACTTGGTTGGTTAGGAACTGGACTTATGATGATAGAATTTATCTATTTTTCCTTGCCCTTTCATTTTGGGCTTTCCAGTTATATGAAAATGAACAACCTCAAGTTTTTTTGAGGAATTGCGTGGGAGACTTGCTTGCTTAAGTCAAAAGTCTTTTCTACTTAAGTCTGCATTGCACCCGGAAGCTTTTGATAAACAACACTCAATTCCTTTCTTAAACCAAATTGACTTCCATCAATTGTTAGAGCAACTGAGCAAGCAAGAGATTCCTCTAATGCATCTTTCGAAAGGAAAAGATCGACTCTTCCACTTACTAGACTTTCCTTCCTCATGTACTCTATTTTTGTGTATGTAATATTTGCCCATTACTAACTTGGCATATATAGTGGCCATAGGCTTTCATACGTAGACTACAATTCATCAGATTTACACATATGTGTTGTAATTATAATAGTAGTAATATTAATTAAACTTTGTGTAATGTAGTCGTTATATAACTCTGGTGGAAAAACAAGCGGGTCCAAGTCAATAGAGGAGGGTTTATCAAGAAGATGAAGGCATTATGAGACAGAGACGCAGGGGGACTATAGCTGAGACAGAGAATAGTGGTACAAAGGAGGAGGATAGAAGCAGTGCAGGGGAGGTATCGGTTGATCAGAAGCGCATGAGAATCTGGAAGGATCCGACACAGGAAGACATAGCAGGAGAGGAGATGGCACCGGACAAAGCGAAAAACGGGAAGGAGGCGGGTCTGAGCTTTTAGATCCACTTGCCGTGTGCATGAGGATGTTGCTGAAGAAATTTCATTATGGTGTTTATTTTATTATTGTTTTGCATTTTAAATTCCACGTTAAGACTATTAGCTTTGGTTTTTGTTATGTTTGGATATGTAAGACTCTTGCATTAGGATTGGGTGACGAGAGTTCTGTAGTAACCATTGTTGGCTCAATTATGCCTAGTTTAGGATCAGCGAGTTATATTATTTTTCCAAAGGTGATTAACTCTGAGTCTGGCCCAAGGGCGGATGGTTACTGGTGATGCTTTTGTTATTTTAGACCCTTTCTGAATGCTTTAATTTTAATCTAAGCCCCCCTTCTTCCAAAAAATAAATAAAAATAAAAAATTCGGATTTGAATGGAATCCCATAAAAAAAGTTATGGCTCATGTGAAAGTGTGAGCTGGCTTAGGTGACCAGCTTATTTTGCTCCAGTTATATTTTGCTCTACTTCTCAATTTATTAAAAACATAAATGTTATCATTATTACAAGAGTCGTACACCCTTCTTACTTGATGGATAATATAGGATCCAAACATATAATAATAGGAGACATTGAGCAAGAGAGGTGAGGAAGAAGATGAATAGTGTTCAATGTGTAATATTGGTTCTAGGGTTACAAGAGGCTCCAAGAGGAGTATAAATAGGGAAATCAGGGTCTGGGCCTCTAATATGGACCCGACAGACCCGGATACTTAAATGGACTGATAATATAAAAGACTAATATAATAGATAAAAATACAAATTGGACTGTACAATAATTCAAGTAATATATGTAATGCGTGTGTGATCCGTTATCCAGGCTCAATAGTCGTGAGACCCGAGGGTCCAAGTCTATATACTCTATCACTTATCCATAATTATTTAATGTAAATAATCCAAGATAGAATTTATAAATTAATTTCCATCAAACCATCAAGAAAGAATATCATTAATAGCGAATCTAAAGACTAAACACACAGGGGAAACCGGAAAAGCATTTCATATAAAAAGTAGTAATGTATTTGGTGCGATGTATTGCCAAATAGTCGTACGCAAAAGCCTTTAGACTCTTTTTGGTAAACAAAGCTTTAGACTTTGGTCAATGTAGCTGTCTTCCAATTTAAAATGCAAGTCTTTTCCTCCAAAAATAAAAGCTACTCCAATTTTATACGGAGTAATAAAGATGATATAAACTCTATCAAATTATCCTCCACTATCCTCCACTTTTCTACTTCCCCAATCCCCATTGAGGATATCTTCTCAAATTATACTTTTTGTGAAGCCAATCCCCACTAAAAATTAATCAAAAATACAAACCGCAAATAATAACACAAATATTAGTTTCCAAAATCATCAACAATTCAAATTCAAATATTAGCCTTGAAAGATATTCATCAATTACTCTTCCTCCTGCATTAAATGTAGTCTCTGATGCAACTGTCGTGATTGGAATAACTAGAATATCCGCAACCATCTTTGACAAAACCTTATACTTCATACTATTATTTTCCCACCACTCCATAGCACAAAAAGAGTTAGAATGAGTATCATGGTTAAATAGATTGCCCTTAAGATACACTTCGAGCTCAGATTTCGTCGGTGGTATTGCTTGCTTTTCGCGAACAGTGCGCATAATTTGCTCAAAGCCAGTGCCTGATCCAGAACATTGCAGATTGGATGAAGATATGTTGACACTAGTCTCAGTTTCACCATTAGCAATCTCATCTTGGTTGCTTAATTCAACATATTCTTTGTAAAGAGACTCCAATGAGTCATAACCATTTCCATGTTCTTTTTAGCCACAGTTTCAGTTTTATAAATCAAAGGAAAACAATACTCCCTTCGTCCCGCAAAATAGTTCTCGATTTCCTTTTTGGGCTGTCCCAAAAAATAGTTCACATTTCCCCTTTTGGAAAGTTTTATGTGGCTCATATTCATTTACCTTTTTCTTACTTAACCACAACCATACATTTCCACTTTATTCTAACTTTCTTAAACTCCGATCCAAGTCAATGCGGGAACTATTTTATGGGACGGAGAGAGTAATTGACAACATGAAACTTGCACCTGGGATCCAAGACACTTGAAATGGACATCAATAGATTGCATTCTCCACAATATTTATCAAATTTTTCTTTCATTGCAGTTGTCGTTTCTCTCATGAATACGTCTGCATCTTCTGCCTCATGAATGTGTTTAACCCTCCAAACCTCAGGTAAGTACAAATTGGCAGTTGGATAATCACTGCAAGACATGACATATGACATTAGAGGCTGAATTGAAAACCTCTAACCCTGAATTGAAAACCTCTAACAATTGACAAACCTTCTAAACCTTACGCCATTCCTCGAGAGATGGATCATTATTATAATGTGGTTCTCTTTCCTTGTAAGCAGGGAACACAATCTTGAATCTTAAAGCACAGGCTAACATCTTAAAAGTTGAATTCCACCTTGTCGGGCAATCAAGGATGATCATTCTTTCTTTCAAATGGTTTTGCAACACAATATCAAAAAATGATTTCAATCTTGAATCATTGTAATTAATATACTTCACACTCTCTCAAATATTCTCGAATATTATGAATGGTATCTCTTATCTTACCGAGTCCAACTTGGACCAGTAAATTTAGAATTTAGAATATGAGGGCAACATCTTACATGAAACAACTTACCGTTAAGGACTAACTTATTATCGAGCAATAAGTCATCCTTAAGGTTCTTCACGCAAGAATCGTTGTACTTAGCATTATCAATTGATGCAGAAAATACCTTTTCTTCAATCCCCGAAACTTTAAGACATTTGAATATAGCATCTGCCACATCCACACCACGCCGAGGAGCAGGAACTTTAACAAAACTCAAAACCCTCTTTTGAAGATTCCACCCAGCATCAATAAAATGTTCAATTTACTCAGCTACTTGATGAGTTGATCTCCACATATCAGTAGTCAAGGAAATCTTGCTCAGAGATGTTAACAAAGTTTTTAAGACTTTCTTCTCTGCTTCATAAATTTTAATACAATCACTTCTAGCCGTTTTGCGACATACCTTGCAAAATTCAGGATTCGCAAATTGGAAGTCCCACATCCAAACTTCATCCTCAACAATGTTAAAAGGGTGCTCATGTACCATGATTGTTGTCGCAATGATTTCTCTCATCTTCTCATTTGAATATCTAATGCCTAGTGTCAAAAATGGATTGACTGCTGTAGCAGAGAACTGAAATGGAATGATGCATTGCTTCTTTTGTTTGGCTAAGTATAAACTCATTTTCAAGCAAATATC
Organism: Cuscuta epithymum; assembly: GCA_945859915.1. Classification (NCBI taxonomy): domain Eukaryota; kingdom Viridiplantae; phylum Streptophyta; class Magnoliopsida; order Solanales; family Convolvulaceae; genus Cuscuta; species Cuscuta epithymum. Next base: position 500,404 of record CAMAPF010000148.1, on the reverse strand, counting down.
CTTGTGTCTCTTCAAGTGGCATGTGCTAGCTCCCTTCCCAGAGTAGGCAAACTTGCCACTCCTTTGCTAATCTCGATAAGTTCAAAGTCATCCCAAACATCTGATGTCTTCTTCCTTTTCCTGTGAATGTGAATAATAGAACTGCCTTGATTACCCTCATTTGTTTGGTCATTGTTGACTTCTTGTTGACTTGAATCAGTTGGTATTTGTGAACCAGATTCCATATCATGATTAGCACCACTTGAAATTGCTTCAATAATCTCTGCATTTTCTTGTGGCGAAGACATCATATAGACCTAAAAATGTATGTATATAAGAAATCACATTATGGTTTAATAATAAATTGAATCCAGAAGTAATAACAACCGCAATCAATTTGGAATCTTTAAGTCAAATACTTTGGATTCAAACTTGAAACAAAATTAAGTTTTCAAGATAAATTAAAAACAAATTTAATATCATCTCAAATTCTTTTGCAATCTTGAAATTTTAGTCAAGTATATTGTCTAAAAGCCAATTATAGTGGCAGCTGGAATGAAAGAAATGGTTTCCTTTGATCTGAAACATGAAAGTATTTTCTAAAAGTTGTCTTCTTTAAGAGAATGAAAGTTAATCTTCAAGCCAATGATAATGGCAGCTGCTAGTCAAGTCTTGTGTATATTTCTTTGGCATCTTCTCCCATTTCAAACATGATAATCTTTCCTTCTAAAGGGCAAATTGCCAAAGAAATGTACACAAGACAATGTTAATGAATAATGAGTGTCCACAAGTATACAGTGACAAGGAATTAAAGACAAATGATTAACTGATATTTGCAATAGACACCAACTGCAAAGGCTATTGCGCCACTATTCCCACTAATTTCTACTCACTTGACAAGGATGGCATTATGCCATGTGATGCTGTTACTAATTGCTGACTTTTCCCTTATAATATAGCAAAATAAGTACTACCTCCGTCCCTTAAAACTTTGCCAAAGTTGACCGGCACGGAGAATAATAAAGTAAAAATTGTGTGGTTGAGGATTGTGCAGAGGAGAGAGAAATAACAGAAACCACAAAATATTGATTAAAAGGAAAAGTGGCGAAGTTTTTCGGGACGTCCCAAAAAGGAAAGATGGCAAAGTTTTAAGGGACGGAGGGAGTATTGCAGAATATAAAAGATTTAGACATTTAGAGAGAATTTAATAAATAGGACTAAAAGGTAACACAAGGTTTCAAATAGGACCAACTTTGGTTTTTCCAGAGAATAACACAGTTAGCACTCGATCATCCAACAAAAGAACTATTGATACTTCTATTCCTCAACATATTAAGGCATCCACTTAAAATGTCAATGTGTTTATAAAATATACTACTTTGTAAAATCCATCCTAGTCTAGAATACCAGGCTACCAACCATTCATATAGAATAAAATATAACATATATCAACGTTTATCACAGTTGAAGATTAGAATGAATATTCTGGCTAAAAGAACCTACAAATTACAGGTATGATAACTGATAAGAGACTGACTCGAAATAAAGTACAAGAAATACGAACCTTGGCTATAAAAAAAATATAAAGAAGAGATACAATAAAAACCATACCTTGCATTAATATGCCAACTACTTTAAATTTTGAGCACATAATATAATATTTTGAGGAAATGATGTATACATATGTTGTAAGGTGTAATATAAGTGGTGTACTTGCCTTGGGACGCCATAAGCATTATTTTGATCGCATTTCATGCGGTGAAATAATGCATCACAAGCTGCGATTTTTTTTTGAACAATGGCTACAAGCAACATACCAGAGGCTGTTGTTTCTAAAACCAAAGTGATTGTCCCTTTGATCCAAATAGGGGTTGCCTGTTAGTGTTTATGGTTTACACAAAGTAGAATGCGTAAATCACGCAAACTTGTAAAGGATTAAAAGTAATTTATATTTTGGTATAAATATTTTTTTGTGAGTTATCTCATATCTTGTCAATGTTTTTTACAGTATAAATGGTTATTTTAAAAAAACATGTGAGGCAGGCATTGGAATGAAAGAATGATTTATTAGTAACATACTTGAGGAATGATAGTAAGGACTTTAGCTATTGTAGTAAGTGTTTCATCAGGATTGGCAAGATGGACTGCAACATTCAAGTACTCTCGGCCAACCTTTACGGCATCAAGGGTGAATTTGTTGTCAATAACCCTACACAGGTTGATCTTAATCAGTTACATGTTAAATGGTATGAACTGAGTGTGTGGATGTAATTGTGATTTTATTTACAGTGAAGGTAGAGATTACCATTGCTTCAATTCTGCAACCCGAGGTACATCAGAATTGAGAGTGATGGTTGAATGAGACTTTGAGGTTAAAGATATTCCTATGTAGTAAGAGCAAAATTAGTACTCAGTGCAAATATGTAATATACGGTATAGGGATGATAATAGTATCTTTAAAGTGAGTAGCCTTAATGTCTTAAAGGCTTATTATACAATACCTTTTTTCCTTTAGTTCGTCAAAGATTTCGAATCCACTAGTTAGTGCCAGTTTATCCCAAAGTGTAGTTGTACTGGCCTTTAGTCGTTGTTGTGATTGATAAACTTCCAAAAGAAACTCAAAAGACTTCAAGAGGTGACCATTCAATTAAAGATTTTATTGTCGTTGATGAAGAGTGAGTATGACCTATCATTAATCTTGTTCTTAAAGTTAATCGCACTTTCAAGCACTCATATAAATAAACTTGCATATACTATTTTTTATAACATGTAAAGTAAGGATTTTTAACCTTGTAATAAATATTTCAATGTGTTCAGTGTGAGTGAGTGATCTTTGAGTATATAGGTAATGTTGCTTACATATTTCCTGGCCAGTTTTCATGTGTTGATATAGCTCACTAAATCTCGAGACCCTTCTATCCTCAAAACCTTCAACTTCATTTGCATCTTCGCAAAGTTGAATAGTTGTTCTACAATTAAGAACCTATGTGAAGCCATACCTGTTATCTGGCACTTTGAAAGTGTTTTGTGGCAGGCGGACATTGGCATTTGAGACGTAAGACGAATTGAGTTGCATCTTCGCAAGGTTGAATATTTGTTCTACCGTTAAGAACCCATGTGAAGCCATACCTGTTATCTGGCACTTTGAAGTGTTTTGTGGCAGATGGACATTGGCATTTTTGCTAGACGAATTGAGCTGCATTGTCATATCATACATTCCTACATCTTGATCAAATACATCGACTTGGACGCATATGCCTTGAGAAAATTTTAGACATCACAAATCACAAAACATACCATGTTTATTTAGTGATCAACTAGATGATAGAAATTTTAGACATCACAATCCATTAACATTCAAAGAATAGCTAATCAAAAACTCAAACCTCAGTAACTAACACCTTAATAAAAGTATATAAGTATTTACTCTGTATAAGTTTATTTTAGAAGTTTACTTTGAGCAGTAAAATAAGTTAATAAGTTTACTTTGTATAAGTACCCAAATAGTTTTAAATATATACTTTCCTAAACATCTAAGCGCTTGCCTTTGTAACTACTATTTTCGGTTCGATTGTAACTCTATTATAGTTCCTATACTTTAAGAATTTGCCTTTGTAATGGCAATCTTTTTTCATTAACCAACACATGCACAAGCCAATCAAATCTCTATTTCAATGGTAAAAATTCGTAGATATATCCTCTCCCAATTTCAATGGCAATATTTTTTCATTAACCAACAGCATGCTTTTATCATTATAAAAGTTGGAATTTATCCCCTAGTTGACATAATGTGCATTAAGGGAACTACAACTTTAAACTTACTTTAGAAGCACACACGTCTCAGTCTAATGATCTGCGAGCCAATCTGATTTTGATGAACAAGATAAAATTTTGGCAGATAGGTATCTGCACAAAAGTATCGATGCACCAACATTGTATTACAGTAAGCTATCCTTAAAAAAATGTAAATACCTATTTTTCATGCTGCGAACAATCTCACATGCATGCACATTTACTTTCGGAGGTCCTAACTATTACTTTCAAAGGTCCTAAAAGGTCTGTTATTTAATCCTTTATTTATATTCTTATCACTAAAGCGTGTATCCCAAAAGTATAAGAGGCATCTCCATTTCTAACATTTATAATACCACTCTAGCAATTCAAAACATGCCCCTCAATTGGGCCGTCCTGTTTTCATATAATTTATCACAATGGGTTGTGACAGAATCATATTGAAGAACTTATTTGTGGCGATAAAGAGCTGAGGTTTTTTTTAATCATATTTGGAATTTTATCGATTCAGGACCCGAAAGATAGATGAATTATCAATTCGGGACCTGAAAGATGAAATGTATCAGTATAGGACCTGAATGATGGAAAACTATCAATCTGGGACCTAACATTTCATAGGTTTGGATTTATTTAATTTTTTATTAACTCCATTAATAATTTTTGATAAAGTATTCTTCACAAAAGTTTATTAGTTCAATAAAACTAAATAATATTTAAAAGTTTCAAAAATAAAAAAATCAATAAAATTCATGATAACTTAGGTCCTAGATTGATAATTTTCAATCATTCGGGTCCTAAATTGATAGTTATTCATCATCTGGGTCCTATATTGATACATTTCATCTTTCAGGTCCCGGATTGATAATTCATCTATCTTTGGGGTCCTGAATTGATAAAATTCCATCATATTTAGGTACTTTTAATATGAACAATTTTTTGCAACTTAATTTAAACAGTGGAAAATTCAGGCAAAAAAGGGAAAACTACCCGGTTTTATGAAAAGACCTGGAACTATGTTTAAATAAGCAAGTGTTGTATAACTTTGACAAGGAAGGGGGAAATTGTAACAATTTTAGGGGTAAGAAGAGTCTTATTAGTATTAGGACAAGCACTTGTATTTTTCTAATAGTTTAATATAACAATTATGAGCATTGTAACTAATAGTGTCCATGGTAGAATGGAAAGAAGGGCCCAGGTATGAAAAATGCTCTGCAAAGGTCAGGTGTTTGAAACTTGACTTCAATTTTGTGATTGCCTTTTTAGTTTTTCCTACTTTACACAATTCTATTTAATTTTTATCTTGTTGAAAAGGTCTAAACTACATCAATATGATTCACCTATGATTCATAAAGTTTAACAATTACATTTTTGTACATAATATAAACTGATTTTTTTAATATACATGTGAATTCTAAATTTAACTTCATTCAAGTACATGCTTGATCCTTCCCTTAGTTGATTAATTTATTTATGAATATAATTTTGAACAAATTACAAATGCCATGTGATAAAATTATTTCTAACAAAGTGAAATTTATTTAAATATGATATCATAATGTTTTTATCCAGTTAATATTTTGCTATTTATAATATACTGTATACTTTTTTTTCTTCATGTAATTAGTTTGTAACATGTGTGAGATAATGTCTACGGTAAGTTCGCCCCCACGACGATTTTTTCTAGATACTCCACTGCATGTATACTACTTTTAAATTTGGAAATGGAAGTTTCAATAAGAGTTTCAAGATATCATATTACTTTGGAAACTAGATAAAGGCAGTCCAAATTCTTTAATAGTAGGTATACTTTTCACCCACATTTTTTACTTCATTTTTATCAAGGTATCAAACTGGATGTACAGAATGGAGTCAAACACAAATGCCAAGCAAGTGTGATGAAAATCTAAGTGAACTTCAACAAATGGAACTGCAAAATTAAATTAGTCTAAAATGCAGTTCTCTTGCAAATTAAATTATTTGCAAGAGAACTGCAAGGTAGAAGTAAACAAAAGGATGACATCTCAAATAAGATTCATACCTTACGAATGTTATTATACAGAGAAATCGTGGTGCACAAAGCATTCCGTTGTACTCTAGCTCAACCATAAACTTGAAACCAAGCCAAAGCCAATATAATTGGAAGTGCCAGGTAATGAAGAAACCCATGGAAACAAATAAAGAGCCGTCTGATAAATTTGAAGAGCCCTGTTCAAGATATCAAATTGAGGCCCCACCTTCTCAACAATAGAATAGCAATTAAAATATAAAAGGAAAGAAAATATATGAAATATAAGCTATATTTGATCAATGACAACTCTTTTTCATAGAGTAAAAAATAGAGTACTTTAATCAACTAATAAAGGTCAATCTTCTAACCCTGAATGGAAATAGACTGGTTTAGTCTTATCAAACTCTGCCATATTTGCTTATCTAATCACATCTTTCGCATTTTCAATGATTAACATTTCATTTTAAGCAATTGAGAGGTGCTTGGTGGTTTCAAAAATTATCTCCAGAATCAACAAAATGTCAAAATATATTGCCTAATACGAGTAGAACATAATTCAGGTCTCAAAAATGAATTCCACAGAATCAACTACCTTCGTAAGATAGTATATAGTCAAACATTAATATATGATCAATTATTCAAAGGTTCACACTGTTATGAAATTTTACACTAATCAGCGATCTAAAATCTGAAATTTAACAATGATCAATAATCAAGTAAATTAAATTTAAAATAAAATAAAACGGGAAACCGCTATGAAAGCTTGCTGACCAATAATCCATTAATGGTTAATCAAACTGGAAAACTTCTGAAAGCCCAATGAATTGATGAAGAAGCCGATGAAGAAAATTAGAAAAGTACAAACCATATTGAACGGCTGAAAGCCTGAAGCAGGAAGACCGCTGCAACGACTGGACGATTGGGATGAAATACAAAGAATCGAAACCGAATAGAGGCAAGCTGAGAGAGTGAGAGGCAAGAGGGAAGAGAAGAGAGATGCGCCGGCCGCCGTGAGACTGTGAGTGGACGGAGCGAGGAAAGGGGGTGTATAACACAGAAAAGAAGCTGTGGCCTGTGGCTTAAAAGGAAATAAAAGGAAGAGCTACCAAATTAGTACTCCAATTATGTTCAAAAATTCATTGAGATATTATCCAAAATGGGACTAAAAAGGTTTGGAAATTCCAAAATAGGACTTTCATGTTTTATTCTCAAAATAGGACTACTTACTGTCATGTTTTGGCAGTACCAGACTTCAAACATGGCAGTATTTTCCAAATTTGGCAGTAATTAGTCCTATTTTGGGAATAAAAACATGACAGTCCTATTTTGGAATTTTCAAATTTTTTTAGTCCCATTTCGGGAACTTTCCCAAATTCATTCGACTGTCTTCTCATCAATTAAATTTTTAGTTGAAATTTGGTATGAGTAAACTAGACTTAATGAATAAGATGCTCAAAAAATTTCTATCAAAAAATTCTATCAGAATCGCCCCAAATGAATACGGCCGGACAGAGCCTCCTATATAAGAGGTGATTTGCACTTTTTATATAAGTTCGAGGGCTTATTTATTTAAGAAGGTGATTTTGATTTTGGAAATTGTCCCCCAAAATTGGGTAAATTATACCGTACAGACAGCTGTACGGTGAGCACCGTACAGTCGTACGTTTTTGTGATTAAATCTCTATCCCGGCTAGCAACTCATCGCAGACGGCATTCCGATTCTGTACTGACGTTCGATCACTGCCTTTCCCCTTCACGTGCCGGCTTTCCCCTTCACGTGCCGGGAAGGAGCTTGAGAAACCATTCTCTATTCCTCAATTGAAATCACAGCTCCGAATGAACAAATTGAAGCAATTTAAAGCAGCCACCGATATAGAGCATGGGCATCCATCTTTCTCAGCCATCTCAAGAAAAAAAACTCAAGCAATCACATCACAATCATGGAGGTAACCATCAAAATTTTCACTTCTAGAGATTTATCTCTAAATAATTGAATACCGATCTAATTTAATTCAAAATTAAGAGCTCGATTCATTGAGTTTTGTGTTTATGTTGCAGGAGTCATGGGGATGACATGATGGATTTGATCACGTTTATGAATATTGAACATACTAGAAATGAGTTTTATGTTATCCCGTTAAGTATTTTTTACCCAACGTTACCCGTTGGGTATTTTTTACCCGCGGGTGACGGTTTTCCCCGCGGGTAACGGTTTCCCCGTGGGTAACCGTTTTATTAAAAGATAATTTTTTCTTCTTCAAAATTAGTATAAATCCTAAAATGATGATCATTGACCACCTAAATTAAAAAGAATCAAAATTAAATAGCACCACAGATAAAGTTGTTTAAAACTTTACAAATACTAACAATTGTTTGAACCTAATGGTAAGAAATTCTCAAATTATATATGTCTGGATTCAAAATTATGAATTTCTTACCACATTAACATCAAAAGATTAAGTCTAGTCTCGATAGTAAAATCTAAATATGAATCCCAAAAACATTTAACTTCCAAAAATTCTATAGTCATATCCCACCGACATTCAACATCTAAATTTAAGAACACTAATGTATACAAGTAACATAATGATTCCCATTTTTCCAGTAAAATATTACTAATAAAAAATATATTAACATAAATGTGACTATAAGTTACCATGAGTAAGTTTTATAGTCACTACGATATAATATTTGAATAAAATTATAAACACTAAAGTTACTAGAGTCGCATTTTTGTCCACAACTTTTATTTTGATTACAGATTTGGAATTATTTCTAAAAAAGGTACTTCTAATGCTATGATTTTGGTATTCTTGTAGTTACTGTTTTATAAATCTCATAATTTAAATTTAAAACTTGATATAAATTAGAGCAACCAATCAAAATTAATCTTATCATCCAATACACCTCTACAAAATTATTAGCAATTACATAAATTAAAGCAAGATAGAGTAATGTTTCGCAATATTTGGACATTAAAGTCGTACGTGAGTTTTATGAAAGTTATTGGGTGAAATATTAAGAGAGCTACAATGTGGAAAATGCGTAGAGAAAATCACGAAAATCAAATAATCAATATGGGAAGAAAATAAATCTTATAGAAGTTAACAAAGGAAGGATGATGAATGATATTCAAAATTCAAAATCTAAAAGAGTGAACCTTTGAGCACCAACTCCTTAAAATTGCAAAGGATAGCCGATTAGTTGAATATTGTTTCAAAGTATTAGAGGGAGTAAGTGTCATATACTAATGCACTACTATTCATATATGCTTAATATATTAAATAATAAATACTTCGTACATAAACTATTAAAATATATAAGTTAATTGTGCGGGTCGGGTAATGGTGCGGGTAACCGTATCCAAATTAAACGGGGCGGGTAACGGGGCGGGTAGGTATAAACCCATAACCGCCCCATTACCCGTTTACATAAATCGGGTATTCCCGGCCCCGTACCCGTTACCCAGTTAAAGCAGTTTTTCCCGTTTTGACCGGTTCGGTTCGGTGCGGGTATCCATCGGGTCGGGTTAAATTGCCATCCCCGAACATATTACATACTAGTACTGTTTTCGAATTCTCAAATATTTTTAAGGAGTATCTGAAAATGCTTTTTCTTTAGGGAAAACTGTCAAATAGGTCCTCGAACTTTCATAACAAGGTCAATTAAGTCCTTCTATAGGAGGTTCTGTCCGGCCGTCGTGATTTGGAGCAGTTCCCGGTGGAATTTTTTAATGAAATTTTTTGAGCATCTTATTCACCAAGTCTAGTTTACTCATACTAAATTTCAGCTAAACATTCAATCGGGAGCGCATTCAAATTAATTCTTGAAGATAACTGCGCATTTTTGCGTTCTTGAATTAATTTGAATGCGCTCCCGATTAAATTTTTAGCTTAAATTTGGTATGAGTAAACTAGACTTAATGAATAAGTTGCTCAAAAATTTTCATCAAAAAATTCGACCGAGAACCGCCCCAAATCGCGATGAGCGGACAGAGTCTCCTATAGAAGGACTTAATTGACTTTTTTATGAAAGTTCGAGGACCTATTTGACAGTTTTCCCTTTTCTTTAAACAATCACTTTTTAAAATGGTTTGAAAAAAAGTGCTTAATAGTAAAAGTTGGTAATGTCCGAATAAAAATTGATTTTGAAAAGTAAAAGTAGTATCGTTTGATAAAATATGTGTTTTTTGTATAATAGAAAAAGTAAAAAACAGATTCTAACTTTTAGGCTTTAAGTATTTTATTCACTACTAGAAAAATGGCTTACAGTGACACTATTATAGTGACACTTTCTGATAAAATGTCACCACTGACATCAAAGTGTCGATGTTTTGTAACAAAAATGCATGAGTATCACTTAGTGACACTCCTACATTCTTTACGGAGTATAATTATAAACGCGCGTCACTGTTCATATTAGTTATGGGTCGGCCCAGAGTTTATTATATGGAGTAATACACTTAATTTTTTTTCTCTCCTTTTTCAGCTTTCCTTCAACGTTTCTTGGCCATGTCTTGTGACTGCATCTGCTCTACCATCTACAAGTACTTTCTTTCTACGAATTGACCGCCGGTCATTACTCCTCCACCTTCTACCACTATTTCTGCATATGAGAAACTTCATATCCAATCGATGGCGTTTCCTCTGCTACATGCGCGTGTGATTGCCGGACCTGACAGGGATAGGGTCGTCGTTTTCTTTGCTAGGGTTCCTCACCAATTGGGGGCGGGGTCAACTGCTGGAGTACATATACGCCGCCGGATGGTTGGCCTAGACAGTTGGATGATGTCGACACTCGTCTCCTCAGAACCCTCTCTCATCTTAACCCTATCCCCTTCTTGCATTCTCGGGCAGATATTTTCTCCCTGGTCAAGCAGTAGTCATCTAAGCTCCCAACATTCTCAGTACTGAGCAAACTTTTAGGTATGTAATTGATTGAGATTTTATTCAATACCAGAGTCCACTACTGAGTGAACTGCTAGTTACATCTGAGATTCTCTTCATGTCTATGTGTTGAGGTTTATTCCTTCAACCCTTGGACCCAACACGTAAGCCCAAAGATTTCGAGTGGAGTAAGTGTAAGGATATCTAGCCCAACAACTATGAGATGGATCAGGAAACAAAAGTAATAGCAGGCAATGTAAATAGGTATTATTAACTCCGTAATAACTCCCCTAAATACAATCTACCTGCTAAAAAGGCACGTCGGCCGTTCGTCTTACAAGGCACTTAGAAATGCTGCAAGTAAGAATGCTGAAGCTAGTATGCTAAGAATAGAAAGTTGCCAACCCTTTCCAATGAAATAAATGCTTCTATTTATACCCGCCAATGGGCAGGTAGCTGTACTGACGTGGCAGCCTGTGGACCGCTGGTGTCCCAACTACCAAATCTTTAGCATTAAATGCACTTCCCGCCAGAATCTAGGTTTCCCGCCGGATCAGTGGGGACGTTCGTCCACCCGGGAAGTGAGTTGGATTGCTCCAAGTGACCCTTGAGGGATATTGGCCGTTCGTCTCCTGGCCTTGATAGATACTCACCATGTGCACTGGGTTTTCTCCGATGACTACATGCTTGCTCTGGGGACGTTCGTCGCCATCCCTGGTGGCCCGTGGCTCTGCTCCTTGTCCCTGCATAGACGTTCGTCGGAATGAGCTGCTGGGCCTGAGTCCTCCAACACCAGACGTTCGTCCATCCTTAAAGAACATGGGCCTGTGGGCTGGCCTAGTTTCTAGCTGGACGCTCGTCTGGCAAAATGGGTTAGTGGGCCGGACCTCGGCTTGGGCCCTTAACCCAACACAAGTCCCCCACTTCTGATGTTCTGAGCATGCGCAGGATATAAGGAAGTATGAGCCTCCCCGAAGTAGACGTCCGTATCTTGGCACTTGTGTTCATTGCATCTTGGTGGAAACGTACGCTCGTGGCCATGGTGCTTGACAGCTGTTGACGGTTCAGGAAACGAGGTGACGGCTGATGTTGCGGCGGCACATTTTCCCGAGGAAGTGTCATCATTACGTTCCCATCCCACGCACAGCGCGTGGGCCGGAATACGCTCCTTGCCACGTGTCAGCCCCTCGTTGGTTTCTCCATCGGTGTTTCCCCTATAAATGCTGGGTTTGCCCTCTGAATTAGGGTTCCCAATTTCTGCTCTCTTGCTCTCGATTTTCCGCAGCTCTTCAAGTTTCCTGAATTCGGCCAACCATACCTTTGTAAGGTAATTTCCCCCCTCTGCTTCTTCCCTTTACTCTGATTTCTAGCCGGAATGACTTCGATGGAGATTTCCTCAAGTTCTGATTCCGGTTCGTCGGGTTCCTCCTCGGGCTCCTCTTCTGAAAATGCTAATGCACGCTCCCTGGGAAAAACCAGTGTTTCCGGAACCTCTGGTTCGGCCACGACGGTGGGGACCATCCGGGCTTATGGCGAGCCGGATGATGTGTCCCAAGATAGTAGGAGCGACGCCAGGGGTGGGGATGCCGATGAGGCAGTGGACGTTATTGATGCGGTCCCCCTGAATGAGCGTCCTGCTGATTATGATTCTGGAGAGGAAGCCGAATCCGGTTCTGATATGGAGGTGTATGATCTGGGCATCCCCACGGATATGGAGCGTCACATCTGCCCGATTAGGAGCGCCCTTGACCACGACCAAGTCCTCTCTCGTGTGGCCCTCAATAAAATCCGCACCTTCCTCCCTCCGCCGTTCGTCTGGAGCGTGAAAGGCGCTGAGCATGTGATGAGGAGACGTCCGGGGATGATCATGCTCCACCTGGATTCCGTTGAAGCCGGGCTGCGGTTTCCACTTCATACGTTTTATGTGGAGTTCTTCCACTGCTTCCAGGTGGCTCCGGCGCAATTCATGCCAAATTCTTACAGATTCATATCGGCCTTCTTGGTGCGCTGTAAACTCGCGGGGGTCGATGCCACTTTGGAGCTCTTCCATTATTTCTACCGCGTCACTCCTCAGAATGCCGACGGGTATCTGAGCGTGGCCGCACATCCTGGGAGGCGGCTGTTCAAGAACTACCCCTCGTCCATCCACGACTGGAAGAACCGCTTCTTCTTCCTTCGATACGACGGGCCTCCCCTCCCTCTCCGGTGGAATGGGTATCCCCCAAAGATTGAGTCACCGGAGCCGACCAACGATCTGCTTTTGGATGCGGAGAAGGTGTCGGAGGGTGGCGTCCGTCCCATAGCCGGATTTCTGACCTTCGAGGCACTCTCTGGGGCAGGCATAGGTACCGCCCGTGTTCCTGGACTTTTTCTACCCTTCGACGCTCGTCTCGGGGCCCGGGCGGTCCTGTCCTTCGAGGTGAGTGTCTTATTCTACTTCCCGCTCGGCTTCTAATCCTTGTTGTTTCTTGCAGGTCCACCGCCCGATAGAGACCAAATGAATCACGCCGAGTGTCTGAAGACCAGGAAAGCCAAGGCGGCCGCGGCTAAAGCTGCGATGGCGAAAGCCAAAAACGCCCCTGCCTCGGAGTCCAACTCCTCGGCCTCTGATGCTGCCAGGCGAACCGCCGAGGGTGAGCAACATTTAATCGCCACTATGCTGGCCCAGGGTTCCGGGGCCCCTGCTCTCGAAGCCGCCCTTCCGCCGCCGGTCGTCCCCACGAAGACGGCTCCTCAGAAGGGGACAGAGAAGGTCCCTGAGAAGAAACAGAAGCGGGGCCGCGAGGCAGGCTCCACTGGCCCCCTGTTTGAAGATGCCGGGTCCCTGCCTTTGAGCCGCCCGGCGGAAGAACTTTGGAGGGAGATGGCCCTCAAGGCCGGTCTCGAGCTGCCCCGCCGTTCGTCGTCCGAGGCGACAAGCGCTGCGCTGGCAGCCGCTCTTCAGGTAATTCCTCCTTGCTAGATCTGAGCACATATATTTTTTCCCTGACGTTCATCCCTTGATCCTTATTTTTTCTTCTGTCGTCCAGTCTGGGCTCCTTGTCCTTCAAGCTGAAGCTGCCCGGGAGGCCGATCTGATGGAGGCCAAGGCTAAAGCCGATGCGGCCATTGCTGCGGCTCGGGAGGCCGCCCGTCGATCTGAGGCGGAGGCTGCAGCCAAGGGGAGGGAGATTGCAGCCCTGCAGGCTGAATCCCGCAGCCAGTTGGCCGGCCTTGAAAGAGCCGGTTTCAAGCTTGTTCCGGTGCTTCCTGCCGCCAAGGACACCACTCCGGAGTGGTTGGTCGACACCTCCGGCTACAGGAACACTGGGGAGTTCATGGACTCCGCCAAAGACTATTGTGCCGGAGTCTTCGCCGACTTGTTTGCCGCTGCTCTGGAGAAGATACCGCCCCGCCAGCGTCTGGCCCGCGGCGTCCGGCTACTTGAGGGTTCTCCTCTGTCCCGCAAGTTCCTGTACGAGGTCGGCGACAGCACCTTCTCAGCCGGGTATAACGAAGGGGTTAAGGCCACCCTCCCCATCTTTTCGAGGCTGCAGGGGGCTGACTTCGAGCTGGCAGCGCATACAGACGACGATCTGCTGCTCCAGGCTTTAGGGAAGCTAGCGAGGGACCAACGGCGGGCGGAAGCAAAGGCCAGAGGGGAGGTTCCGGAACCCCCCACCCCTGAGCCCGAGGCCGAGGAGGAAGAGCAGACTCCGGGAGGCAGCCGGCCAGGATCCCCTTTCTTTGTGTAATGTAAACTGTATTTTTCTATTCTAGCTTCTGTAATATCCGGCCGTTAGAGCCGAGGAATATACATCCTTTTGCCCATAATTGTTCCATGTTCATGATCTCTGCTTGTTACCTTTCTTCCTTTTGTCCTTTGTTGTATGGAAACTCCCTCTTTGTACTTCGATATTCTCTGTCGCATAGTCTGCGTGGACGTTCGTCTCTGTTCCCCATTTGGTCCGGGGGAAGGGGCGTCTCTTTGCCAAAACCGTGTACACATTTAGTGTGCGGCGCCAGTGTTAAGGTCCGCCTTTGGTTGGTGACCCCTGGCGCCGATACTGGCTGTCCCTCCGGCAACAGCATTCTGATGGCAAGATGACGTTCCTCCATCGTCGCGCTGTATGAGCGCTAAAGCTTCGCGCAAGAATGTCCGTCCGTCCCGCCTGTTCATCTGGCATGAAGTGGAAAGGCGACGTTCATCCTCCGTGCGCCACTAATGGACGTGATTTTTACTTCATCCTTTTTGCGTCCATCGTTTGTAGTATAGGGAATCCTTCCGGCGCCTCGACACATCTTTACCGCTCACGTGGTATCCTGACAATGGGATGACGTTCGTCGGTAGTTGCCTTGCTAGTACGCGTCTCGAGTATGGTCATATGGGCGTATTCCCCTGAAACAGCGCCCGGTGACGACGTTCGTCTACAGTTGCGTGTCATGAAAACTGGAGTGCTGCGAGACGGACGTAGCCAGTTGATGCGTGTGCCCTCATCAGCCGCCGACGCTAGGGTCAGCCGGGGGATTAAGGAAGCAAGGGAAGGCGAATGTCTTTAAATTCCTCCGAGCCGGTGAGCCCTCCTCAAGGGACGTTCGTGGCACGGTCCCGGATGTCTTTGTGGTGGTTATGCGGCGACAAAATCGAGACGCCTTAAATACCGTGGTAGGTGCCGGTACTTAAGCGCCACGTGTCCTGCCTCGGTTGGGGTGATCCCGCGGTGTTGCCTATAAATACCCAGGGTCCAAGTGATCCACTCACATTTTTCCTTACGCTGCACAATTGCCTTCTCTCTCTAGACTTCTCTCTAACCATATCGGAGATCTCGAACCCCAAAGGTACCGTTCGTTGCCATGTCTTCCGAAAGTCGTTTTGATGATGGATGTTCTTCCGGTGATGATCTGGAGTTTTATGAGCGGGGAATGCCACCCCGGCCTCCCCGTTATAGCCTCAACTTCTCTTGCGTTCGGCGTCAAGTTCAACGCCTGACGAACGCTGACAAGCGACTGATCAGTCAATGGTTTTATCCCCCAAGGACCTACGACGATCGGCGTCTTCGGAACCCCATGCGCCATTTGCCCGGCTATGTGGTGGTTCACCTAGACTCGGTGATAGCCGGGCTGAACTTCCCCCTGCACAGCTTCCACTTGGAACTTTTCAGGGCCCTCGAGATTGTGCCTGCGCAGCTCGTTCCTGCCGCCTATCGGATAATCGCTGGCTTCATCATCAGATGCCACAGCGTCGGTGTGACCCCCACCGTGGACCTGCTGCATTACTTCTTCCGTCTGTCCACCTTCGGACGCACGGGATATTTGACCCTGATTGCCCGTCCGTCCATGGTTCTATTCTCGAACAATGCCGGGAATCCAGACGGTTGGGAAGAACGCTTCTTCCTGGCTGGAGTAGGCTCACCGATGCCTTTCTCTTATCGGTGGAACGCTTACCCCGTGAAGACGATCCCGCCGCCCATGACGGACGAGGAGCTTGGATATGCCAAGCGCATAGCCGGACTTGGCATCCAGAACCTCCGGTTGCTGGTGGCCGAGCCCTTTAAAGCTCGGGCTGGATTAGGTGCGTCCGTTTGTACTTGTATTGTTTTAACATCCCTCTGCTGTTATGGTTCTGAACGTCTTGGTTCCCTTTGTGCAGGAGTTTTTCCATCCACGTCCGCCATGAGCCGAGTCAACGCCATTTCGACCGCCACCGGCCGTGAGCACAAGGGGCGTGATAAATCCGGGACTCCGCTCGTCCCTAAGGTCGAGACTCGGGTGACCAGGGCACGGGCGGAGGATGATTCGGGAGCTGGTGCCTCCAAGAGGCTGCGTGCCGAGGGTACTGCCTCCAAGGCCATTATAGTGGCCGATGACTCTGATGGGGAGCCCGGAAGTCCCCTCAAACGGAAGCGCATTTCTCGGACCAATCTCCGTGCCTCTCCTCCGAGGAATTCCGACGTCCGCCGTCTCCGGGATGATGATGCCACAACCGCCAGAGGTTCTGACGACGCCCGTCCAACCTCTCCCCCCGAAGCCAGTGGGTCTTCTCTTGGCCTGATTGAGTTCTCCGGGGTTGGTCCCCGCAAAGAGTCAATGATGCTCTTCGGCCAGACAGCGTCCTCCATCTGGTGCGGGCTGAATCTCAAGGTCCCGCAAGATTTCGCTGCTCAGGAGGCCCCTGAGGATCTCTTGGAGTGCGGTCAGAGCACCTTGGATAAGGCCGGGCTTTATTTTCACAGGGCCCGGATGGCCTTCGAGCACCAAGGCAGGGAGATGGCCAGGGTTCGGGCCGAATGCGACGCCCTTCTGAGGAATGCAAAAGGCAGGGCTGGCACTCTTCAAGAGAAGGCCGATGCCTATGACAAGCTTGTTCAGGAGAATGCCTCTCAGAAGGAGCTTCTCAAGAAACAGGAGGCCGAGCTCGTGGATCTCCGCAGCCGGATGTGGGCCGTAGAGCAGGCTAAGGTGGAGCTTCGCCAGACGGGCATGGACAACCATGTCCCTATTTATGAGGCCGATGTTGCCAAAATCAAGGAGTCTGGTTCCATTGCCTTCCAGAAATCCAAGGCTTACACTGGTGCCATCCACACCATGGCCATGAAGTTTCTCCCGAGGCTCGTCGGAGAATTTCTAGCCACCTGCCCGGATGCCTACCTGGATGGGGTCAAATTGCTCCAGGCCACCCCCACCGGACGACGTTTCCTTGGTGATCTCGCCGATGATACCTACCGTAAGGGCATGGTTGGGCTCGTAGCGGAGAATCTTCCTACGTTCGAGCATCATTTCGGGGCTCCTTTCGATCCGGAGGCGGCTGGCTTCGACGTCCTGATGGCTGATGCCCATGCGGGAGCCCTTGAGCTGCTGAGAGAGCAGGCGGAAACCAAAGCTAGTGAAGAATGCAAGCAGGCTCTTTCCGAAGTTCCAGCTCCGGACGTCGATCGACAGTGATTCTCTGTTCATGACCTTGTACTTGTACAATTTTTCCCACTATTTTCATTGTCTTGTAATTTCCCGGCCAATAGTGCCGAAGAATAAAAAGAGTCATTCTTTGCTCCTTGCTCTTCAGGCCCTTTTTTTTTTTTTTTTTTTTTTTTTTTTTTTTTTGGAGTCTTTTAGTCTTCGTTCGTCCTTGGTCCCTGGTCCCACCGGCGTCCCTACTTCGAGGAGACGTTCGGTGTCCGCCGACATCACAAGGATGAACAGGTTTATCTACATCGAGATTCCCCCCTTTTTTCGTTCGTCCGTGGTCCTTTTAGCCTTACCGACGTTTCTTGCTTCGAAGAAGACGTTCGGTACCCAAGGACTCGCAGGGACGAACAGGTCTACCCTCACGGGTCCCCGATTTTGTTACCCCACGTCCATCGATCCATGGTCGTTTGTGGGATAAACAGGTTTATCTTGGCAGGCTCCCTTGGTTCGTCTAGCCCCCTCCGCGTCTCTACTAACTTCTACACCGAGAGGCGTTCGTCTTCGGCGGTTGGAGAAGATCTGGCACACCCGGGCAAGATTCCCTTCTACATAGGAGCTCCTCTCCTCTTCTCCCCAATTTTTCTCTTTTTTTTTTTTTTTTTTTTTTTTTTGGTGGAGGCAATCCATACTCTTCGCTCGTCATTGGTCCCTGGTCCTACCGGCGTTCCTACCTCGAGGAGACGTCCGGTATCCGCCGACATCTCAATGAGGAACAGGTTTATCTGCATCGAGATTCCCTGGTGCTTCGTTCATCCTTGGTCCCTGGTCCCACCGGCGTCCCTACTTCGTGGAGACGTTCGGTGTCCGCCGACATCGCAAGGATGAACAGGTTTATCTACATCGAGATTCCCTGGTGCTTCGCTCGTCATTGGTCCCTGGTCCTACCGACGTTCCTACCTCGAGGAGACGTCCGGTATCCGTCGACATTTCAATGAGGAACAGGTTTATCTGCATCGAGATTCCCTGGTGCTTCGTTCGTCCTTGGTCCTTGGTCCTACCGGCGTCCCTACCTCGAGGAGACGTCCGGCATCCGCAGACATCGCAAGGATGAACAGGTTTATCTACATCGAGATTCCCTGGTGCTTCGTTCGTCCTTGGTCCTTGGTCCTACCGGCGTCCCTACCTCGAGGAGACGTCCGGCATCCGCAGACATCGCAAGGATGAACAGGTTTATCTACATCGAGATTCCCTTCTTTATTGGTCGTTGGTGAGACAGAATTTCAGAAAAAACAGGGGCCTTATTATTGACGACGTCCGGCCATTTTACATGGTAGTGGGAATAATACAAGGACAACAGCCCCTAACTATTGATAGAACTTCCTCAAGTGCTCTACGTTCCACATCCCGGCATGGTTCCCCTCCATGGTGTGGAGGAGGAACGTCCCCTGGTTGTATCTTCTGATGATCCGGTAAGGTCCTTCCCAGTTCTTCGCCATTTTGCCGCCTTCGAGCGGCTTGCTCTTCTCTCTTTTCCTGAGTACGAGGTCCCCGGCCTCTATTTCGCGGAATTTCACGGCCTTGTTGAAGTATCTCTGGGTGGCCCTGTGATACTCTTCCATGCGACGAGCCGCTAGGTCCCTCCGTTCCTCGATGAAATGGAGCTCTGCTCGTAGGTTGATCTCGTTGTCCTCCGGCTGGAAGTGCTTGGTGCGATGGGTAGGCACCAGTACCTCCGTCGGTACCTTAGCTTGGAATCCGTAAGCCAAGGCAAAAGGGGTTTCCCCAGTCGCCGTTCTTGGCGTCGTCCTGTACGTCCACAAGACATAATTCAGCTGCTCCGGCCAGGTGGAGGTGTAGTCTTCTAACTTCTTCTTGATCCCGTCCATAATGGTCCGGTTCATGTTCTCCACTTGGCCGTTGGCCTGCGGGTAGGCCACCGAGGCCTTAGAGTGCCTGATGCCCCACTTCGCCAAATATGCCTCGAAGCCTCTGCCGACGAACTGCCGGCCGTTGTCAGTGATGATCTGCTCTGGGATCCCGAAACGGCAGATGATGCTCTGCCAGACGAACTTCTGGCATTGGAACTCAGTAATGGAGGCCAATGGTTCGGCCTCGACCCACTTCGTGAAATAATCAACTGCCACGATGACGAACTTCCTTCCTCCAGCAGCCGTGGGCAGAGGACCCAGCAGGTCTATGCCCCACCTGGCAAAGGGTAGTGCGATGGTCATCGGGGTGTAGAAACTCGCTGGGCGACCAGGGACAGGTGCATACTGCTGGCATACTGCACACTTTCGGGTGTGATTGAAGCAATCTTGCTGTATGGTCGGCCAGTAATAACCTTGCAGGATGATTTTCCTGGCCAAGGTCCGGGGGCCCTGGTGGCTGGAGCAGATCCCTTCATGTATTTCCTCGATTACCGCCGCTGCCAGGCTCGGCGGGTGGCATCTGAGGTAGGGTCCGCCGAACGTTTTCTTGTAGAGCTGTCCGTCTATAAGTTCAAAGTTAGGGGCACGCCTCTTTATCCACGCGGCTCTTCCTGTACTACCATCACCTTCGGGCTCAGGGAGTGTTCCATTTCTGAGATAATCTGCTATCTCCTTTGCCCAGTTAGGTTCGGCAACGGAGATAACCTCCACCTGGATGACGTCCGTCGCCGGTGTTAGGAACACCTCCTGCCTAACGAAGCCTCTGATGTGCCGGGGGATGCTTGATGCCGGATCATCGGTTGGGGGGTTGCTCAGTTTCGACAGTACGTCCGCCTCTGCATTCTCCACCCGCGATACCTGTTCAAGCACCACCTGCTCAAATTGTGCGGTCTGTTCTTCCGCCAGCTCTTTGTAGACCTTCATTCTCTCTTCCCTGGTTTCCGCAGTGCCGTTCATCTGGGTTACCACCAGCTGGCTGTCCATTCTCACCTTCAGACGAGCTGCTCCGAGGGCTTTCGCGCATTTCAGTCCTGCGATAAGCGCCTCGTACTCAGCCTCGTTGTTGGTGACCTTGAACTCAAATTTCATAGAGTAGTAGGCTTTGAAACCTTCGGGGGAAGTGATCACTGCTCCTCCGCCGCAGCCCCGCGCACTTGAGGCCCCATCGGTGTACATCTCCCACCAGTCGTCGAGGTCATTGCTGCCATGGGTTCCGTCCTCGGTGCGCGCGGTGCATTCCGCAATGAAGTCCGCCAGGGCCTGCCCTTTGATCGTCGGCCTCGGCTTGAAATCCACGTCATACTGGCCGATCATCAAGGACCACTTCGTTATCCTTCCGCTTGCCATTGGGTTCCTGAGGACTGTGGCGAGAGGCTGCGTTGTGTAGATAGTCACCGGGTGTGCTTGGAAATACGGTGCCAGGCGCTTGATGGATGCAATCAAGGCGAGGATCGTCTTTTCCATCAGTGTGTACCTCGTCTCGGGACCGTTCAGCGCCTTACTTACAAAGTATATTGGCCGCTGGACGCCTTCAGATTCCTTCAGCAGCACGGCACTCACGGCCAGATCGGCTATCGCCAAGTACATGTATAATCTCTCCCCGGGGTCTGCCTTGGTGAGGACGAGCGGAGAGGAGAGATATACCTTGAAATCTTCGAAGGCAGTTTGGCACTCCGGGGTCCATTGAAAGGGATTGGCCTTCTTCATGATCTGAAAAAAGGGAATCGCCTTATCAGCCAGCTTGGATAAGAATCTGCTCAGGGCCGCCAGACGCCCGGTGAGCCGCTGCACGTCTTTTAGGTTCTTTGGGGCTTCCATGTCCATAATCGCCTTCACCTTCTCCGGGTTAGGCTCGATCCCACGCTCGCTCATCATGTAGCCGAGGAACTTGCCGCCCCTGACGGCGAAGGCGCACTTCTTCGGATTGAGCCTCATGCTGGCCTTCTCCATGATGCTGAAGACCCTCTCCATGTCCTGGACATGGTCCTCCTTTTTCTTGCTTTTGATCAGGATGTCATCCACGTAAGCTTCCATTGTCTTTCCAAGTACGTCTTTGAACAACATCCCAATCATCCTCTGAAAAGTAGCCATGGCGTTCCTCAGGCCGAAAGGCATGACGATGTAGCAGTACACGCCGTCCGCCGTAACGAATGCCGTTTTTTTCGGCATCATCGGGGTGCATGAACACCTGATGGTAGCCCCTGAATGCGTCCATGAAGCTGAGCAGCTCGCAGCCTGCTGTCTCATCCACCAGCAGGTCGATCCTCGGGACAGGGTAAGGGTCCATCGGACAAGCTTTGTTGAGGTCCGAGTAATCGACACACATCCGCCAAGTGTCGCCCTTCGGGGCTAGAACCACGTTGGCCAACCACTCCACGTGGATGACTGGCCGGATATGTTTGATGCTGAGGAGAGTTGCTGTTTCCCTCCTGATGAAATCGCGTCGGTCGGCCGCCATATATCTCTTCTTCTGTTGTATAGGCTTGGCATCCGACCGCACGGCGAGTTTATGGCATATGAGGTTGGGGTCGATGCCCGGCATGTCCTCCGGCCCTCTGGCGAACAAGATCCTGAACCTCCGGAGGACGGCTATGACCCCTGCCCTGATTTCTGGCTCTAGATCCGCACCAATGGACACCTTCCTGTCCGTCGGATCGTCGAGTTCAATTTCCTCCAGCAGAGTTGCTGGTTCCAGATGAGCGTCCAAGTCGGTCTGTTTGGCCTTTTCGGAGATGCTGTTGACCCGAGCCTCTTGCTCGTTGAGCTTCTCCATGGCCTTCGTGTAGCAGGCCCTGGCCATATGTGGGTCCGTACGTGCCACCCCCACTCCAGTGTCGGTGGGGAATTTGATGCATGAATGTCGTACGGAGCATATGGCCCCCAAGTCTTCCAAGCCGGGTCGGCCCAAAATGGCGTTGTGGGCGCACTTCAGGCGGACCACGACGAACGTCATGCTGATCCGGGCAGTGTGAGGGCCGTCGCCGACCTCTACCGGTAAAATGATGGTGCCCTCAGCGTCAATGCAATCCCCGGTGAAGCCGGACAGCGGGGTGCGTAGGGGGTGCAGCATGTCCTTCCGGAGCCTCATTCCTTCGAAAGCCTCCCAGTAGAGGACGTTCACACTGCTCCCGGTATCAACGAGGACGCGACGGACGATAGCATCGTTCACGTCCATGCTGATCACCAGCTCGTCTCTGTGCGGCGCCGGTGACATTGGCAGGTCAGCGGGGCCGAAGGTAATTGCCTCGGCTCTATTGCGCTTGGTGGGGGGTGCTGATACGGAACCCACATAGAGTGACCTCTCAAATTTTTTCCGCTCGGCGGGTGTATCCCCTGTCTCAGCGCCCCCGAAGATCACCTTGATCTCCAATTTCTTCTTCTTGCCCTTCGGGCCGAGGGATCCCTCCGGACGTTTATCTGCACTTCGATAATCCACGTCCTGAGGTTCTGCCTCGCGCCGATCGTCGCGGCGCCATGTCTTGTGCCTTGAGTTCGGCTTCTGCTGGCTGTTTTTGTTCAGCAGCTGGGTGAACTCGCCCAGGTACCCCTGACGGATCAGCTCGTCGATCGCTTTCTTTAATTGGCTGCAATTATCCGTCAGGTGGCCGGTCCTCTGATGGTATTCACAGTAGGCCGATTGGTCGTGCCCCATATGTTTATTCATATCCTGGGGTTCCGTTAGGAGGCCCTTGTCCTTGATGGCCTCAAAGATTTGGCTCACTGGATAGGCCAATGGGACATAGCGGTCGTCCGGCCGTGCTTGAGTATCCCCGGACGGAGCCTTCCAGGGGACCATCGCCCCGTCTGTCCTCTTCTTTTTGTTTGGGGGGGAGGGCCCGGGTCCCGGCCCGGGCCCGAGCCTGTCCGCCATCTTCCGTGGGTGGGCCGCGGGAACTCCGTCCCGCTGCCTGATCTCCTCCTCAATGGAGGCATACTTCTGGGCCCGAGCAAGAACCTCGGTGTAGCTGGTGCCGGGATTCCTCCTTAGGTCCCGGTATAGATCCCCTGTGGCCAGCGCACTGGTGAACATGTTGGTGGCCAGACGTTCGTCCAGATCGTCGACCTGTAGGACCTCGTCCCTCCACCTTACCAGGAACCTAGCCAGCGGTTCGTCCCGCCCTTGTTTGATGTGGGCGAGAGCCGTGACGTCCTTCCTGGGGGTGGTGCTGGCAGCAAACTGCGCCATGAACTGCTGGGAGAGCTGTTCGTATGAGTCGATGGTGCCTGGCCTCAACTGGCCGAACCATTCTTGCGCCGGCCCCCTGAGGGTGCTGAAGAACAATCTGCAGATGGCCTCGTCTGATGCTCCCAGCATGGACAGGTTCCCTTGGTAGCTTATCAGATGGGCCTTGGGATCGCCAGCCCCATTGTACACCAAGTTGCCCGGGGGCCTGCAGTCCCGGGGAATCTCGACGCTCATCACCCGTGGAGTAAAGGGAGATGTGAGAGAGAAAGAGGGTGTGGCCGAGCCAACGTCCGCCCGCCTATTCATCTCGGCTATCTGCCTTTCCATGGCCTCCAACCTTGCCTCCTGTGCGGCCCTTCCGGGGGACACAGGGGGCGCGGCTTCGGGGACGGCATTGTGCTGAGCGGCCACAGCATCGTGCGGCCGCCTAAAAATCTGCGCACCTCGCCGTTGGAAACGTCGTCCAACGGTGTTGATCCTCGGGGTCTCGTCTCCCCGCGGGATTTGGCGGGGGACTGATGGTGTGTGAGCTCTGGATGCAGCGATGCTGACTCTGGTTCGCCCTCCCGTTCCACGGGAGCCTGAACCCCCACCTAGCCGCTCGTGGACCGAGGGTCGGTGGTCGCTGGATCCTGTCGTATCGTCATACGACTGCATGCGGCGTATGGGAGAGAGGGGCGTCCGCTGGGTACTCGCAGAGTACACCTGGTCTCGGGCCTCCCGCTCGTCTGCCAAGCGACGCATGGTGTCTGCGAGTTCCCGCATGAGGCGAGGACGGTCCTGCCTGGCCTCCAGAGGAATGAGGTCAGTGATACCCCCGTTCCCCCCGGAGGTCCATATTGTTGCGGATAGTTCCGAGTTCTGGCCGCGATTCCGGCGGCTTGATTCCAGACGCTCGGAGAGATCACGCTGGTTGTTGCTTCCTGACATCGTGTTTGCTGTAGGTAGACTTAGTAGCTGTTTGGGAGAGTTTCTGGAAACTTTTTGCTCAGTTTCCCACAGACGGCGCCAGTGTTGAGGTTTATTCCTTCAACCCTTGGACCCAACACGTAAGCCCAAAGATTTCGAGTGGAGTAAGTGTAAGGATATCTAGCCCAACAACTATGAGATGGATCAGGAAACAAAAGTAATAGCAGGCAATGTAAATAGGTATTATTAACTCCGTAATAACTCCCCTAAATACAATCTACTTGCTAAAAAGGCACGTCGGCCGTTCGTCTTACAAGGCACTTAGAAATGCTGCAAGTAAGAATGCTGAAGCTAGTATGCTAAGAATAGAAAGTTGCCAACCCTTTCCAATGAAATAAATGCTTCTATTTATACCCGCCAATGGGCAGGTAGCTGTACTGACGTGGCAGCCTGTGGACCGCTGGTGTCCCAACTACCAAATCTTTAGCATTAAATGCACTTCCCGCCAGAATCTAGGTTTCCCGCCGGATCAGTGGGGACGTTCGTCCACCCGGGAAGTGAGTTGGATTGCTCCAAGTGACCCTTGAGGGATATTGGCCGTTCGTCTCCTGGCCTTGATAGATACTCACCATGTGCACTGGGTTTTCTCCGATGACTACATGCTTGCTCTGGGGACGTTCGTCGCCATCCCTGGTGGCCCGTGGCTCTGCTCCTTGTCCCTGCATAGACGTTCGTCGGAATGAGCTGCTGGGCCTGAGTCCTCCAACACCAGACGTTCGTCCATCCTTAAAGAACATGGGCCTGTGGGCTGGCCTAGTTTCTAGCTGGACGCTCGTCTGGCAAAATGGGTTAGTGGGCCGGACCTCGGCTTGGGCCCTTAACCCAACACTATGTTTGTAGTTATATCATTAACTCCTTGAATACTCTTCATGTCTACGTCTAAACGATTTATTTGAGTTTGCTTTTATGTCTACTATGTTCTTATGCATATCACGTATCTGTTAAAATTCTTGAATAGTTTACACTAATGTTTGTTCGCATTTACTTTGGGAGCAGAGAAACTGGAAGTTATTAAGCTTACTATACAATGCCCTTTTAACATTTACGGAGTAATTGTTAAACTAATGGATAGCGGCTAGGCGGCTGCCCTCCGCCGGCTTCACGACTTCCTCCACCGTACCTCATGACTTTTCTCCACAACCTGAGCAAGTGGATGGACTGCAGAAGAATGCATGGCTGCCTGCACGCTGGTACAGAGAATTGGAATCCGTCCATGGACAATTAGTTGCTTATATATATTTCTTCATGACATGAGATGCTGAAATTGTTGTTTATTGAGCTTTTTACCAATATGGGAAGGTACTTACATTGAATGTGATGATGATGATGATGATTATGATTTCAAATTGACAAGCAACTTGAAACTCTTTGTCTAGCTAGAGAACTGGAAGCAGATTTCGTTGACTTTGATCTCAAGGTGACTCTAATGCAATTAGCATTTCATTCATAAAATATAACAAGAAGATGGGAAAATATTGCTAAAATATTGCTAAAATTATAACACGAAGTCCATCCGCTTGCTCAGGTTGGGGAAAAAAAAGGGAGAATTTTTTTATTTAACTGCATCTGCTATTTATACTTTTTAACTTGAGTATTTGATAATAGACAACAAAATAGCTCAAACATTGAAATGATTAGGTTAACTTGGTTAATATGATCATATCTATACTGATTAACTTATTTCATTAAACATCATATTTCAATATTATTGCTTTCTATATTTTGGATGCAACTTAGTTAAAGTTGCTTTTGCTTTATGAAACCTTCTGTAGCATATGCTTTTGCTTATAATGCATGCCTTGAGATCAGACGGAACAGCTGAAGGAATTGTCTAAGCAGCTTGATATATATGAAAGGTTAACCAGATCCCTAGCCCCAACTATAAAAGAGTTGGATGTTGTCCAGAAAGGCTCTCTTTGTCAAGTAATGCATACCTGACCAATTTGGCTTTTATTTTAAAATGTAAAAGCATCTTTTAAATGACAATATCAATTATGTAGATCTACTTATGATATATGTAGCTTTTTGGTGTCAATGCTTCGAAATTAGCATTCTTGACATTATTGTATTCTGAGCGAGTGGGTTTTCTACTCTTGCTTTTTTCCCCTATCAGACTGCATTAAAAAGGTTTCACATCATTTCTCCAAACTTGAAATTGGAGTGTAAGAGTAAAAGTGTGTTGTTTTTGTACTTCACACTGAAGTCTCATTTTTTTGCACTTATCTTTTTCAGATTTGATTTAATTTGTTTACTTCTAAACAAGGCAGATGAGAAGACAAATAGACGCGTATTTATTCAACTGCGCCTCGCCCCGCTCTCGAGTCCCGCCCTGCACGGCTGCGTCCTCTGTCATCCTCCCCTGCGTACTCGTTGAAGAGGAGTAAAAAGATATTCAGGATGCCTTATCAAGTGATTATTAAAAAGTTCTTGTAGTGGTTTACTAAGAAATCTTTTTATACCAATCCACTTGAACCATAAAGTACCCATTAAAGGTGATTTCAACATAGACAATATGACATTGCTACTACTCACCTAACAAAAAACAGTTTAAGGTGTGAATGTCAATTGTCCTTCTAAATTCTAATATCCCTTGCTACTACTTTTTGTTCTATTAGAATAGTTCTTTTTTTGTTTGCAGATGGTTTAGCATTCAATGTTGTTTGTGGTATGCAGGACATGAAAATATAATGCATCCATTGTATGACATCTCGTTAATATATTTTCGATAATGTATCAGGTTGACATCTCGTTCCTAAAAACATTGTTGTTGATGAGGAAGGATGATAGATTGTTGAATGCCTCCATTAGATTTTGCCAGATCTTTCATGCATATAAATCAATCCCACCCAGGTATTTCAATACTCCTATTGGATGTAATATGAGTTTTTTTATATAATATTCATACAGAAACCAAATTCAATCTCAGATTCATTTCTGTATTCTAGTTTTCAGATTTACTATTGATTTTCCCAGTTAGTTTTAATTGATTTTCTCCTTATACATTCGAATGACTAAAAAAAAGGAATACAATATAGATTTGCACCCGCCCCTTTACTGTACAAAGTGGCTGAACTTGTACATAAACTGGAATATTTGGTTGTTCTTAATGATGTCAAAGTAATCATCATCATGAATAATATTTGGTTTTTCCATTTTCAGGTTAAAAAGTTAGCCATTCATCATGATGTCAAATTATTAATTCTTTCTTAGAGCCATTCCCCTGTAATGAAGCAAGTTTCGGGAATTTCTGGGATGGTTTCATCACCAAAAAGGCAAGCTGCCTCCAAGTCAAAATAGCTACTCGATCAAGTGCAGTGACCAATTCATGTTTATTATTTGTTGTTTGGGGATGGTGTCATCACCAAAAAGGAAAGCTGCCTCCAAGTTAAAATAGTTGTTCCATGAAGTGCAGTGACTAATTCTTGTTTATCATTTGTTGTTTGCGGGGCAGGTTTTAATTATGTAGTATGTACATTCACATTTATGCAAGAATTTGAGATATAAATAAAAATATTTGAAATTTTGGTTATTTATTAGTATTAAATTATATTAATGTGTTATATTATTGTAATCAGTGTATCATGTGTATGATAATATGGTATTATAACATTATTGGGTCATTATGTTTTGTGATACCGTAGTGTCATTGAGTTTTGTGATACCGTAGTGTCATTGAGTTTTGTGACACCGTAGTGTCATTGAGTTTTGTGATACCTTATTATCATTGAGTTTTGTGATACCGCAGTGTCATAATACTATGATACTATAGTGTCATAATTTTGTGACACTTTTAGTGACACTTTTTTAGTGTCACTAAACCCGACTTTCATTGACACTTTTTTAGTGTCACAGAAACTTTCAGTGACACTAATTTGGTGTCACTGTAAGACATTTTTCTAGTAGTGATTTAAACAGAGTTGTCACTAGAAAACACTTTTTCAGTTTTTTGAAGCAAAAAGCTCAAAATCACTTATTTGTAAGTTTTTGCAAACATATTGTTAGTCCAAAATAGGATGCTCGTAGGCTTTTAGGAAAGCCAATATAGACACTCAAGCAGGAAAATAGAAAGTACTACGAAAAAGGAAAGTGCTCAGGAGATTTAGTTGCCAAGGATAACGTGTCTGTATTTGAATCACGACTTGCCTTTTATAGGCTGTTTACAAATGGTAACTGCCGAATAATAATGGCTAAATTAATTACATCATTAATACGGAATTAAATACATAATTAATAGCGCATTCATTGTTGGCTGTTACTCTTCCTGGCTGGCTGGCGGGTCGGCATGGCTGGTCGGTCGGACACTTGAGCCCCTTGGACGGCAGGCTTGGAAGGCACCCCCCGCTGGGCCAGAGGCAAGCTCCCTGTTGGGCTAGAGGCAGGCTCCCCGCTGGGCTGGAGGCAGGCTCCCCGCTAGGCTGGAAGGCAGGCTTCCGGTTGGGCTAGTAGGCAGGCCATCTTAGGCCTCCACTCAGTTGGACCTCCGCTCCTTGATGGGCTTGATTAGTAAGGCCTGCTTGAGATCTGGATTGCTGGGTCCGCTGGTTGGGCCTGTTGATCCAAGTTCGGGGCCTGGGCCAACTAGGCATTGGGCCTAGTCCCATAACCCTATCACGAGTCCCCCACTCCCTTAGTCAAGTAGTAGACACGGCTAAAAGGGAGTAGTCCAAGTCAGCTGCCAATGTAAGGAATACTCACACACCAGGGAGCAATAATTGTGGACTCTGTTAATCCAACAATTTAGGGAGATTTCCCATTTTTTTCTTTGCTTTTCTTTTCTTTCACATACTAAGGAGCTAGCAGCCGGGCGGGCCGGGCGGCCGAGCTGGCGACCCGGGCGGCCGGGCGGCCGAGCTGGCGACCGGGCGGCCGGGCTGGCAACCGGGCGACCGGGCGGCCGGGCTGACAACCAGGCGACCGGGCGGCCGGGCGGCATGGCGGCCGGGGGGCTAGGCGGTCGCCTCGGGCGGCAAGGTGGCCGGGCGGCCGGGCAGCAAGGCGACCGGGCGGCCAGACGGCTTGGCAGGGCAATGGCTCCTGTACTGTGAGAAGCTTTACGGCCGAAAGCAACCAGCTGACGTCCTTCCTTATCTTTCATGTTGTCCGGTGAGCCTCGGATCCGACAGGCTGTAGGTCGGTACCGCTGGTCAGCGGCGCAACTTCCCAGGTCGGTGGATGTACCTCTAGTCAGCCAGACAGGTTGGCTACGGATCCCTAAAGTTGGATGACTGTGAGTAACCTTTTGCTGTTTGGTTCCCTCTGAAGCCAATGACCGAATTTAGACATCAAACAGTCTGATGTTGCTAATCGACTAACCATCCTTGAGGACGGCAGCTAATTGTGATACGGCAGCCCCGTATCCAAGTCGGCCATGTTGAGAAGAATCCCCTCGTGGGATGGCTGAAAACAGGTTGCTCCTAAAATTCCCAAATCATGAGTGATGAGATGAGTGTGAACTATAGACCTCAACTCGGTGTCTTCCACTACTTGTTGCCCACGTGGATCAATGTGTCAGATGACCTCCATGGGCTGTGAGTTAGCACTTATGATGGCAGCGACTAAGGGTTGACGGAAACCTCGAGTTCGGCAGGCACATGGGCATCTTGTACTGGTGATGGGTCGGTTTGCCACTCCCCCAAGATGAGTCGGTAGTGGTGATTCAACTGATCAGCAGATTATCATTGACTTGATTCTTGTGATTTTCTGACGATGGTTTGTCATTGTTTTGCAGGGTCCATCCAAGATGGTTGGAGCACATTGGGGCATTGGTCTTCTCCTGGAAAATTTCAACACGAGGTCGATGGGGCCAAGATTGCCACGCGGAATCCTTGAGAGCTTTATCTTGTTCGCCTTCAAATATGATCAGTTGGGGTCTTCTCCACGAAGGCAGGTAGAGAGCCAATTGTAGAGAACGAAATTGGAGTTCAGATTTGAGAGAGCTTCTTTCGGTTCTTGATGGTCCCCCGCCATGACATTGTACTTTTCTTTTTGTAGCTTGAAGTTTAGAAATGTAATTTTGAGTGGATGTTTAATTTTAATCCATATGTTTCTTTTTCTATACATTGCATCACGAACACTTAAGCAATTTATTCGGGGATCCGGCTTCTCTAACTTCCCAGGGGGGTGGTTAGGCTGGCGTGGCCGAGCCTATCCGTGCCGCTCCCAGTCGGATAGAAGTGATCTGTTCACTATTGATATGGAATCAAGAAGTATGCGACTTGTTCGGCCAGCAAGTTCAGACATTGAACTTTCGAGGTGGACACTTAGGTCGACACCCCAAACGTCATGACCCGGGGGTCAGTCCTACTATCACTTTAACCCGTCCAGTTTGTTCGGACTTGGGGAATAATCTGGTTACTCCCGCGGGGTAAGCCAAACAACAGGGGCGGACCCTACACGATCCACCAGAACGGACCCGCACCGCCAACTCGGGGATGGCAAGAGTGCGAGCTGCTTGGCCAGCAACGTCGGGCGGCGAACACTCAAATGGACCCGGAGGTCGTCCTCTTGAGCTCTCTCGACTTGGAGGTCGCCCCTACTATCGCCTCGACTGTCGTGGTTAACTCTTTACTTTAGAAAATTGCTTGGATTTTCAAAAATCGTGTGGCTATTTTAAGTTCAAGAGCCTGACCGAGGTCGGCCAAACACCGAGGGGGGGCATAGTACTCCTTTTTTTTTTTCTTTTTCTTCTTTTTTTTGCCGCCACCCTTAATTGCTAAGTGAGGTCGGACCTCTTTTGAAAACAAAATATCGCTAGCAAAGTATAATGAATTCATGATGTGGGCGGACCACATGAAGAATTGCAAATCGTAACCCTGTGCTCGGAGCACAGAAGTTTACAAAGAAAAGTGAAAGTTCGTTACTTTATTGGTAGAACTTTCATCAGGTGCTCGGTGTTCCAAACACGGTCTACTAGCCGGCCAGTTATCATCTTCAATTTGTATGTCCCGGGGCCGACCACAACGTCAATCATGTAGGGGCCTTCCCACTTGATGGAAAGCTTACCTCCCTCTGTCGGCTTGCTGGCTTTCCTACGCCTCAAGACGTAATCACCAACGTCGAAGCTTCGCGGTTGGGCTCGGCTGTCCTGGTACGCCTTGACTTGGCGTCGATAGTTCTCTGCTTTGATGAAGGCTCGGTCCCTTCTTTCCTCAATGAGGTGGAGCTCGGCTCTGAGCCTCTCCTCATTGTCGGCTGGTTCGAACTCCTCGACTCGTTGGCTGGGGAATAAGGCCTCAAACGGCGCCCATGCCTCAAAGCCATAACATAAGGCGAAGGGGGTCTCCCCGGTCGCCTTCCTCGGGGTTGTCCTGAAGGTCTAGAGTATGTTGTTTAACTCTTCTACCCAGGCAGTCTCGAGTGCCTCTATCTTTTTCTACAATCCATCGACAATCGTCTGGTAGGTATTCTCCACTCGTCCATTTGCTTGTAAGTAGCAGACCGCGACTCGACTGGATTCCACACCCCACTCTGCGCAGAATTGCCGGAAGGCCTCACAGTCAAACTGCCTCCCATTGGCGGAAATTATTTGGAGGGGAACTCCGAACCGGCAAAAAATGTTCTTCCATATGAATTTCTTACACTGGAGATGTGTGATGCTAGTGAGCGGCTCGGCCTCAACCCACTTCGTGAAGTAGTCCACCGCAACTATTACAAACTTTCGGTTTCCCGACCTAGTTGGCAAGGGACCGACCAGGTCGACGCTGTCACGCCCCGGACCTCCCCGGACACGTCGACAACCCGCCGTACAATACGAATAGTCAACCACAGTCCAACACATTCATATTATACAAGGCGTCTTGAATATCATTCACACACATAACATCCATAAACAAACATAATAAGTAATTCATAACGCAGCGGAAAACATCTATCTTAATATAATAACAAAAGGTTTCTTGGGGAACAAGTTCCCGCCAAAACCATTATAGGGCAAATTTCGTAGGGAAAATTCTGGATAGAACTCTCTCACGTGAGCATTTAATGTTGTGCATCCTGCTGTTTTCGGTTTTTCATTTCTCGGTGCATAGCTTTTCTGCCTTTTCAAATTCCAACTAAGATAGTACGTAGTATAATTCTATTTTAATTCGTACTCCGTATAAGTTTATTGGGATTGTTAGATAAAACTGTTCCGACATCAATATTAAATGCTACGTATTCGATCAACCGTTTCCAATTTTACAATTCTCAAGTATTTTACCTTTATTTAATTGTCTGCACCCATTGGTTGTTTGTTTGGCATAGCAGCTGTATCTGAGAGTCTCTAGCTTTCTTTAATCTTTTCTTATTCCACTTTGTGTAAGTGTATATATAGCTCGAGTTGGCCGGAGAAGATGATTACTGAGGTGGCTTTCTGCCGGGGTTGACAGATAGTGCGCAAGTCCGAAAGTATGTGTTGGTCGGAGAAGACGCGCGCCTTTGTCATGTGGAATCAAACCGTGTGCCTGAATTGAAACCGGGGAAGACGACCACGTGCTGATGCATATTGGATGGGGCGGAATGGGAATCTAGAGTTATGGCCTGGTCGGGGATATTTTCTGGATAACTAAATATTAGAATTTGGGTCCGAGAGTTGGGGAAACTGATGTTAAGAATTGGGTTGCTAATGTGCTTTTGGCCCTTTGCTATTATTTACTGCTACAGACCCTTTTTGCATTCGTTTCTTCAATTCATTCATGTAACATTATTCTTTTTGCTATTATTGAATTCAATTTGCTTTTTCCTCAATGTGTGTGTGGATGTATCCAATTATGTACGTAATTTTATTTTGAAGTCCGCTCTTTTGATTCATTTTCGCCATCTTGCAATAATATATACCAGTTCCAATCATGTAAGGGGTTCTCTACTGTTTGTCCAAACCTCTGTTTTAAGCATTATTCTGAAAAAACCCACGACTAATTTAACCCGTTTTTTATTGTTGACTTGCAGAAAAATTTAAGAATGGAATTAGAAGCAAGAAACTAGAGCCTTGGTTGCAGCAACCGGAGAAGAAGATACTCCGTATGAAGAAAGTAAGGGAGAAAGACGAGTGAGCAGATTCAGCCGCTTGGAGAGTTGAATTTTACGCTACAAAAAGCTTAAAAGCCCCTACCTGCATAACAAATTATGAAGATCCCTAGCAATCTGGAGCAAGTTCTGGCACGTCACTGACTAGGACTTTTCCGTCGAGCTGCCGCCTTGGTGACGGGGAACAAGACGTTGATTGCAGTAATTTTGTTTTGAAGTCCGGTTATTATTCAGAGGAAAGTTTATTAAGCCTCTACAAATCATTTTTTATAACTTTTTCGTCAACGGAGAACTACAATACAAACACACACACAACAAAAAATGAAATAATTTCACGATTCAACCAGCTCTTTGAAATTAAAATTTTCTGCTCCAGTTCTTTGTTTACATATATTCAATTATGAAAGTAAAAAGTTTTCAAAGATTTGATCATCAAGTAGATCGATGGACAAGTCTTCAATTTTAAACATTCAAATGCCTATAATTCTATTAACATATTCAATCTCACAACAATTTCAAAACTACAACTCCGGATTTCTTATAACTAATCCATTTTTGAACGTGCGATTAAATATGCCCCGTAATATTTATCAAACTTAATTAATCTTGAATTGATGCATAATTTTTGTAATGATTTCCGTCTATGTGCATGTAATTTAACGTTAGGAAATAGAGTTGTCAAAAAACTACAATACATTTTATTCCGGTGTGCCCACTAAACACATATCGTTTCATCTATAAAGTTCTTAAAAGTGATTAATGAATGAGAATACATATATTCAAAATGATTGTGTGTTTATTTAGGAAAAATGTAATATGTCTGTATAGCCCCATGTTTATTTTAAAAAATGTGTGTCGGTTCAAACTATGATTTTTAGGATTACAAGCAGAACTTTCAAATACGAAGTATACACATTTGGGTCCCATACCCATTCCAGATCGGTGTCTATTGAACAGAAATATTTGGGCAAAGAATTCATTTTCATATTTAATTTGATTCGTTCTTTATAATATACCCTAATATTGCATATAGCTTCTAGAAAACGTTAAAAGATTTATCTAGGAGCCCGTTTGGAGACATCTTTTTTCGGCTTATCAGGCTTATCAGCCAGCTTTTTCACCAAACACGTAACTTTTACTTTTGTGTGCTGAATTGTGTAATAAGCAGAAAAAGTAAGGTTGGAGTTACTTTTCTGGCTGTATTGGCTGAAGTTACTGTAGAGGACTATTTTAGCTATTTTTACATGTAATTTTTTCTATAATTTATTGATAAAATATATTTTTATAATATTTTTTCTTGAATCAGCAGAATCAGCCAAAACAGCCACTTCAGCCAGAATTTCATAAATTTCAGCAGAATCAGCCAAAACAGCCGATTTTCGTGCTACCAAACGGGCTCTAGATATGAATGCATCTACGGGTTCATATGTAGAATAATGAATTAGGGAGTGTTTGGAACTGATTCTGCTTCTGCTTCTTTTTTAAAGCAGAAGCAGAATTAGAATCAATTTTCGGAAGCTGGTACCCCCCAGCTTCTAAAAAAACTGATTCTGGGAATAAATTAGAGCACCAGAAGTGCTTCTGGAATTTCACCAAACACTCCAGCTTCTGAGGAGCAGAATCAGTTTTGAGAATCAGATTCAAACACCCCCTTAGTCCTTTTCCGAAGTATAAAACAATACATAGTACTCCCTCCGTCCCATAAAATTGTTCTCACATTGACTTGGATCGGAGTTTGGAAAGTGGGAATAAAGTGGAAATGTATGGTTCTGGTTGTGTAAGAAAAGGTAAATGAATGTGAGCCACACAAAACTTTCTAAAAGGAGAAAGTGGAATAATTTTTTGGGACGACCCAAAAAGGAAACCGGGAACAATTTTTTGGGACGGAGGAAGTAGAATAATGAATTAGGAAAAATAAACTATGATTCCTTGATTGATTTGCTATTTAGAAGGTAGAACTATAGAAGTGATAAAGAACCCTCATTTAGGGAGTGTTTGCAATAGCTTAAAAAAAAGCATTTCTCAGCTTTTGGCTATAAAAAGCACTTATTTACCAAACACTTCCAATTTTTACTTTTTCTCGGCTTGCGTGTGAAAAGTGTTTTTCCCTTTTCTATTACACAAAAAGCACTTATGTTACCAAACACTACCAACTTTTACTTTTCAAAATCATTTTTTTCTCAAACACTATCAACTTTTACTACTAATCACTTTTTCATTACATCTCCAAAAGTGTTTTTTTTTTAAGCAGAAGCAGTTGCAAACACTCCCTTACTCTACTCGAAATCAGATAAATGACCCATATTATATGTAGTATTACGTAATAAGCTAGATAATATTGTACTACGTAGTACAATATTATAAATGAAAAATATTCCAACAGAAATGTATAGTATCTTAATATAATGTTAAGTATAACTTGCCCGTTGAATATTCTGTAGAAAAGGTTTCTTGGGAAAGAAGTTCCCGCCAAAACCTTATGGATCAATTCTTTCACGGTAGCCTTCTCATTCGTATAACTTGCCCGTGGAATATTCGGGAGAAAATATTTCTCGCACGGCACATTTAGTATAGCCTGGTCCACCAATTAAAGCTCTTCCTCTCCCAATGCAAATTTGGCGGATAATAAAATAACATATACTCTCTCCGTAACAAAAAAATCTTTTCACTTTCCTTTTTCGTCCGTAACAAAAAGATATTCTCATTTCTAAATCTTCTCATCATATCCTCAATAATTCAGAAAATAATACACTATTACAACCATTTTTTGGATTTATCCTACATTCCATCACATTATTCTACTATCTTCCCATCATACCCCCAATAATTCATATTCTCTTTCACAATTCTTAATCTACCTATTTTGAAATGGGAAGATTTTAAAGTTACGGAGGGAGTACTACATATTTCTTAATGACATGCACTACTTCGTATTTTTTTTGAGAGGAGCACTACTTCGTATTTTAGCCCACCAATTGAAATTCTTCTTTTACCAATGCATTTTTTAATACTCTTCGCATTCCAATTTTTTGAGTGTTTTTGCATTTTTCTGCCGTTGCAGTTGTTACGTTTATCAAAATAAAGTTCACACCTTAAATTATTGTTGTAACTTATGAATTAAAAATTGCTTCTAAATAGCAATTTTTGAAATCTGTTAACAATTTTTGAATCAACTACGAATTGAAAGAACTTTAAAATCTGAGATATAAACTTTTAATTATTACTTTAGAAGCAATTTTTAATTCATAAGTTACAACAATAATTTAAAATTGCTTATAATTAAAATTGTTAACAGATTTTAAAAAATACACGAATGCGTAAAAATGGGCATAATATGGTTCGAAGATCTAGATAGAATAACTTATAAAATAAGTGAGATCTGTAAATTAACTTATAAAATGAGTTCACTTTTATTTTAAAATCTGTTAACAATTTTTGAATCAACTACGAATTGTGATATTCACACAATAAATTGTTACTCACAAGCTTTTCTAATATTCCGTAATATTTACTTATCATATTAATTTTTTAAGTTTTTTGCTTAGATTTTAAATTTCATAACCAAACAATTTTTAGTCTGAAGATTATCAGATTTTTCATAATAATTTGGTAATTCTGAAAGTGGTTAAATGTGTTGAAGTTGGAAACATTATATTTGATTTTTTAAATAAAAAATGAATACACAAAAAATGTTCCATTCCACCAAAAAGAGCTAGAGAAGCGTGCAAGAAGGAAGAGAGAATATGTTTCCAAGACATTGAAAGCAACAAATTATTAATGTTGCATTATAACTATGTCCTCCAAATTATTAATTAAACAATACATACGTTGCTCAATGTTCCTGATTATAGCTTCCCTCGAAAAACTAATATGGAGTAAATCTAAAATCTAATTATAGTTGTCCTTTGGCCTCCCTGCTAAAGCATACTACGTATTTATTTATATAAATACGGGTCTAAGGGATTTAACAATCTACCAGACTCCAAAATTGTAATAAAGCTTCTAAGAAGTAACACGTACAAGATTGAAATGAAATGTGAGTATTCCCGGGCAGTCATACATACGCAATAAGGTTTGAGGAATAGGGGTTAAAAGTGATAGTTTGGTCGATTTCAGATCAAATAAATTAGAGCCTCATGCATTGAAGCGATGATTGCTTGGGTGTTTTTTTATTAGTTTGATAGTTGTAGGGAGGTTGACAATGAAGGGCAGCCGAGAAGGAGAGAGACAAGGGAAACGGGTTGAAGAAGCTAGACATAAAGTGATATGGAAATCTTTATGGGATGGGAAAAAGAATTGTTCAAGAGATGATAATGGATTTTTTACTTCTTCGATGCTTCCACGATCAAAGCTCGAAGGAACAAATGATGGTTATCAAGAAGTACCACAAAATATTTAAATTTATTCATTTTAATTTACGTTGATCGAATAACATGGTTTTGTTTGTGGTCGCTGAATTGATCATTGTAAAAGTTTTGATGTATCATTTTGAATTTCAATTTTTTGTTTTAATTACTACAATATTATCTGTTTCAGCCGTGCATCGCACGGGTGAGAATACTAGTTGTTTAAAACAAAAGGGCCACACAGGGCTATTCATGAGCACGCAGGCTCTAAAGTAAAATATCCATGAGCAAATTTATTAATGTTTCAAATAGAATGGAGGAAGCACGAACCAAGTCTTCTCTCCTAGGGATCACTCGATCAACGAGCACAGGATGCAAGCTCTAGCCTCAACCTGAAATGGGTGTGGGACGCTCCCGAAGGGGTCAGTACTCTATACGGCTATAAAGTACTGGTGTGACAGACATCTAATATATATACAACAAGTATTTCACACACAAGACCCTCAAATAGGGTGATAGTATAGTTTTGGCTGTAATCCCAAATTACCCCTTCAAAATATATACTTACTTTATATAAGTCAAGTAGTCGGCTCAAAGCCCCATGTTTATCACAAAACATTTCCCAAACCCCGTGACTAATAGTCACGACATACATAGGGTCCAACCCTAATATAACTTCTCATTTCTAGAATTCGGCTCGAGTACATCATCGTGCACTCGCATCATAGATCTCCTACTTCATGTAATCATATCATAGATCTCCTACTGCATGTATTCACCCCATAGATCTCCTACTTCATACAATAACACCATAGATCTCCTACTTCATACAATCACACCAATTGACACTTGAATCTCATTCAAGTTCATCACAAACAAACTCAAACCTTAAGTTTGATTCTAACACATTTAGGACAATCCTTAACTAGCATCACAATACTATTAAGATTATTCCTACAACTCATTTATCATTAATGGTAGCTCCTCCATATCAATAGATATGTGGCAGCCTCCCATGTGTCAAGCATCATCATGCAATCATACATTTACATACACATCACATTCATACATTAGTTGGAAAGGTCAATTTACCATATTAGCATACCTCTATCTCACATGACTCCATATTCATCAATATGGTTTCAATTCATGATCAAGTCCATTACTTATCATTCATATCATGTTCAAGCATATTTAT
The DNA here is from genome assembly GCA_945859915.1 of Cuscuta epithymum. Classification (NCBI taxonomy): domain Eukaryota; kingdom Viridiplantae; phylum Streptophyta; class Magnoliopsida; order Solanales; family Convolvulaceae; genus Cuscuta; species Cuscuta epithymum. The sequence continues at coordinate 461,227 of CAMAPF010000148.1, read as the reverse complement.
TCACAAAAAACATGATTTAAGCATTTAGGTAATCTCATGCATAACCTACAAGTTGTAAGCAACTAGATGTCGGTCCTCACCTCAAATGAGCTTTAAAACCTTCCTTCTCGATCCAACGACCAAAGCCTCGGCCAAGAAGGTTTGAGAACTGATTCCTTGCTTGGAATTGAGTGTTAAACAGCCCCCTCAAAGTGCTAGTTCAACTCCTAACCGAAGACACAAAAACGGTCCCTAGAACGGGTGTTTCCCGACGAATTCGTTCCCTAACCTTTCAAGGTTTTGTTTAGGTTAGTATCTAACCTTTCCAACAATTAAAGTCACTTTATAATAACATTTTATACACTTCAATCAGTGTATAATAGTTCTTCAATCATTTATATGATTTAGACAATAGAGAGGAAGGTTTTGGATTCAAACTTACTTTGAATACAAAAACGTATTCCGCGAGGTTGTGTTTTTCTCGGACGATTTGGAAGCCTTACACTACTCCGATTGATGCAAACCAAAGCTTCACGGATTCCTCCTCTTGAGAGCTTTCTGATGGTATCTCGCACTCCTTATTTGGATGTGTATAACTCGAGATATGAAGCAAACAAGTAATCTTACGCACTGGAAAAACTACCTGCGGACAGCCCTCTTCCTTCCTTCTCTCTTGAGTTGTGTGGACTCCCTTTGCTCTCTTATCTCTTTGGGGGTTCGAATGGGGTGTAGGGGGAGTGTATTACGAGGCCTCAATCATGCTAAGAGAGCATGTGGTTCACAAAAAGAAGAGTAGGGTAATTGATTGCAATCAAACATGGTGTGGACCTCCTCTTTAATTTCTTTTTTGTAATGTTGTAGCTCATGAGTCAAAAAGTCCGCCCCACATAGTTGTCTCACCCATTTTTCTTTGTCTTGTAGGTACTAATATCATGTGGAGTGGTTCCCAATTGATCCCAATCATTTTGGGGTCCAAAATATCTATCAATACTTCCAAAAATGGGAAGATGGGTCCTATAGTTTTATCTTTTGTCAAAGATGTCTTTTTGTACTCATCCTAATTTATTTAGAACAAGTCAACTTCCTTCATCACATTATTGATCTCCCATATGTGTAGGTTCATCACAATAATTTACTTGATGGATATCATAGCAGAAAAATCCTACTCCCATTATTTAGCTCAATAATGCCAAAGATGGGGTTATAGGCATTTGTATTCTTCTTTAATTATTCTATCACTTATTTGACATTTGTCATACATGTTATAGGGCTACTAGCCGTGTGGGTCACTCCCGAGTGGGTCTAGAACGCCATTCTCGAATACTTGCTATTTTTAGCAGGTTGGGCCCAAAATAATGTTTGGGCCGCCCGACCTTCCTCGACTTGTCTTGAAAGATCACGTAACACTATTTAGAAATTTTGGGCTCTTATGTTCATTAATGAGGCCCGAATAAGTATTTGCAAAACCCGACACTAATATATGAGTTTGAACAGTACGATATTCAATCATGCACTACGTAAACATTAATCGTTTTACAATTGTTTGGGAATCAGAAATCCAATACATAAACTTTGAATATTTAAATCAAATCTCCAAGGACATTCGGGTGTGGTGTCACAGACGCCCCATCTCGTGAATGGACGGGCGGTGCTGATCGGTGTGTACATCGTTGCTGGTCGGCCGGGGCTCCTCTGGAACTTCTGACATGTCTCACACCTCCTTGCATAGTCAGCACAGTCTCGCATTATCGTCGGCCAGAAGTATCCCTGGAAGACGACCTTCCTAGCAATTGTGCATGCTCCCTGGTGGGCGGACTGTGGAGCACACTCTCCCATGGAGTTCGGGGATGATCACGTCCGCTTCATGCGGGCGCAAACACTTTAGCAGGGTCCCATTGTAGGACCTCATGTATAGCTTCCCGTCCAAGATGACATAGCCCGGAGCTCGTCAGCGGACTAGCCTTGATTCATCTTCTCTATCAAGCAGCGTCCCATCGGGTATGTGATAGGCTCGTTCCGTGCCTATCTTTTCAACCATATTTTGGGTGTTAACTGTCTAATTTTTATAATTAATCGGGTGACTATTGGGGATTTTGAGTAAAAATTTGCTAGTTTTTGGTCCCGGTGGCATTCATATTCAGTATAGTATTTTTCTACACAATTTAACGTTTTTGGAGTAATTTGATTGTAAAGTTACATGTATTAGCGAGTGTGGTGAGTTGTTATTGTATAGGCCGAGTTTGCGTGAATAATTACATTATGTTTGGACTGGATCATTGGCGGTTTGCTTTAGAAGTTATCAAGTGCAATCCAAAGGAAAAAAAAAGGAACGAGCAGCCCAAAAAGTAAAAAAAAAAAAAAAACCGCAGCACCGTTCTTTTTACTTGGCAGCAGCCGCACCATGAGTGGGGATTTTGGTTCTTTTCTGTTTGGAGAAATCAGCCGCAGGAGTAGTTTTGCTCAATTCGTTCTGCTCTGTCAATTCGCCGCACCAGCAGCAATCAAGAAGAAAGTAGCAGCAATTTTTCTTTTCTTCTTTACTCCTGGAATTAGCCGCAGCAGTAACAAAAGCTAAGGAACTTCTTTTTCATTCAATTTATTTAAATTCAATTTAGCTTTTGAGCAAGAATTGTAAGTGTTAGCAGTTTTTACATTACTAGTTCTTAATTTTGAAGTGAATTTCGAATCTCTCTGTCTCAAATTAACAATTTAAGAATTTTCCATTTCAAACTCATAATTCCGTTTTTTTTGTTTCTAGTTCCTTTACCATGTTTATCAATGTTATTGTGATGTTAATTTTAATCATGAGTAACTAATTCCATATAGGGTTTGAATTGGGGCCAGGGTTCATGAGTTCTTGAGGGCATGAATTCAGTTTTTCTGAAATTCAATTAATTTCTGGAAAATTGTATAAGATTAATCATAATTGCCTATATGAATTTGATCACCTCATATATGGATTTCTGGATTTAATTCAACTCTTGTCTATGAGAAATTGAGTTAAATTAGCTCGGATCTTATACAAGCAATCTGATCTTAGAAATAAGTTAGGATTGTGATAATATGATTTTGCTCTTGTCTATGAGAAGTGATTTCATTTTCTGTCCAGGAATAATTGAATATTAATTTACTTGATTCTAATCCCGAAAGAACACCCAGAACCCGAACCATCCAATTTGAACCCTGTTTTTAATATCCTGAATCAATTTATTTTTTTTATTTATTTTTGCACTTGCTGTTAGTTAATTTTTTTTTTAATCACCCAAAAAAAAAATTATTCGGAAAGATTACCATGACTTGTGCTAGCCTGTGATCACAGATTGTATTTAAAACTTCCTTTTTGCCACTCCTTGAGAGACGATACTCGTGGTCTGGTTATTCTTCGGATTAGCCAACTACGTTTTACTCACTAAAAAATTACACCGATCAAATGGCGCCGTTGCCGGGGAGTGGCACGGTTGTTTGTTAAGTACTTTCTGTGGAATAGGTAAAAGCAAGTCGGTGAGACTTTCTATTTTTTTTCCTGTTATTTGTTTGTCGTTTTTTGTGTTCTTTGCACGTGAACTAAGCTGCAGGAACCGGTGTATGCACACACGTGCTCGGGGAACTGAAGGCTTGATCCCATTGAATCCAAACCCCGAGAGTATTTTGAGAAGAAGAAAAGGAAGGTCAAGAAACATGGCCGGAGAACAACAGCCCGCAAGGAGGACAATGTATGAACAAATTACTCCGCAATTTGCAGAGGTTGATGGAATAACCATGCCGGGCATTGAAGCTGCAAATTACCAACTATCTCCCGGATTAATCAATCTAGCCCAGAGTAACCAGTTCGGAGGGATGAGACATGAAGACGCCCAGACACATATGCGTTGGTTCAACCGTCTCTGTCGGACTTCCCGAATCAATGGAGTTTCTGAAGCAGCTAACAAACTACTTTTGTTCCCATTCACTCTAAGGGACAAGGCGCAACACTGGCTCGATAGCCACACTTTTGCCACCTGGGATGAATTATACCAAGCTTTCATGAAACAGTACTGCCCAGCATCCGCAGGAATCAAAGCCAAGGCAGCCCTCCAGAACTTTAGGCAAGGGAGGAACGAGACATTGAGTGAGGCATGGGAGCGGTACAAGGAGCTCCGAATTAACTGTCCATCCAACATCATGGAGAGCATGGACACCATATTTCACTTCTACAATGGGCTGTCCATTGAGAGCAAAAAGGAGTTGGATTACTCTTCTAAAACAGGTTCAATCCTAAGGCTGACATCAGGATAAGGTGAAGAACTGATAGAGACTATTACCTCAAATGAGAGGTACTGGTATGATGAGCGAAGTGAAAGAGCTCCACAGAAGGCAGGATTATATGAGGTTGATTCTAGTACAGCTGCTGCCGCAAAATTGGATGCTCTTGTCCTAAAGTTTGAGAAACTCTATGAAGCTCAGGCGCAGAACAGATACCAAGGTGGCCAGGGGATGAACCAGAGGAGTGTTCGATCAATGCCAAACCAGAATCCAGTGAGAGACATGGTGCTTTCGTGTGATCATTGTTTCGGAGCCCACCTGACCAATTCATTTCCTCAATTCTTTGAAGAGCCCATTTCACCTCTAGAAGTAAATCTTATGGAATATGCTAAGAAAGGAGAGGGTCCACTAGCACCTCAATACCAAGGAAACCGAGGTAACTTAGCTGGCTACAACAACCAGAGGAATAATTTTCAGAGTGGTGCAAACCAGTGGAGAGATAATAACCGCCAAGGTGGGTACCAACGAGGCCAAGGAAGTGGCAGCAATCAGCCTTATGTGCCCCCACATATCAGACAACAAGATAATTCAGCTCATTCCCAACTAGATTTGGTGCTTGCAGAGCTGACACGGGCTAGAGAGGAAAATGAATTAAGAGATAAAAGGGCAAGAGAGGAAAAGATATTGATGGAGCAGCGGTTGAGGAACCTTGAGCTGCAACATGAGCAACGAATGCGGGAACTAGAGAACAGATTCTTTGGAGGTCCTTCTGGGAGGCAGTCTGGAAGCCTTCCCAGCACTACAGAGCCAAACCCAAGAGAGCATGTGAATGCAATAAATCTGCGCAGCGGGAAGCAAGTTCCTGAACCAATGGTGGATGCGAAGGAGAGCCAAGCCAAGAATGTTCCTAGCTGTCCAGGAAAGAGTGCAGAGCCAGTCAATGTCCCAAAACCTATTCAAAGACAATCTGAAGATGAACTAGAGTTCAATTCTGAACAGCCAGGCCAGAGAGAGGGCAAGGCAATCATCGAGCCGAATACACTTCAACAAGAGGCCAAGAGGGCTAATGCACCGGTTGTTCCATTCCCTGCTCGTGTCAAGAAGGGCGAGGACCGCAAGAGAGAATACAAGTTTATGGAGATGATTCGCAAACTACATGTGGATATGCCACTCACAGAAGTACTTGCGGAGATGCCTAAATATGCAAGGTTGCTGAAGGACTTAATCACCAACAAAAAGAGGCTGGAGGAGTACTCTGTGGTTGACCTAAATGCTGAGTGTTTAGCTGTGGTGACAAAAATGATGCCGGAAAAGCTCAAGGATCCAGGTTCTTTCACCATACCTTGTTCCATTCATGATTATGTTTTTAAAAATGCACTAGCTGATCTAGGAGCCAGCATCAACTTGATGCCATCTTCTCTTGTTAATAAGTTGGAACTGGGTGGAATGAAACCCACTAGGATGTGTCTTCAATTAGCTGATCGCTCTGTTAAGTACCCAAGTGGTATTATTGAGGACGTCCTAGTTAGGGTTGGTGAGTTTATTTTTCCTGTAGACTTTGTCGTTATGGATATAGAGGAGGATCGTGGTACCCCTCTTATTTTGGGGCGGCCTTTCTTGGCCACTGCCAGTGCTGTTATTGATGTGTTTGATGGTTCATTGACTCTGAGAATTGGAGAGGACACTTGTACTTTTCGACTCTCAGAAGTTATGAACCACCCCGAGGCACAAACTGAGAGCTGTAATTTTCTTCATATGTATGAGTGCATTGAGGATTATTTATTTGGGGGCCAGGGTGAGAGTGATTATTTTGATGATACTGCATGTGGTGAGGTCTTAGATGTGGGTATGTGTGATGATGAAATGTTATCTCATGAACTTAAATGCTCTGTTGATGATTTGCTAGGAGAAGCCTCTCAAGAGGTTTCAGGTAGTACTGTTGTTGATACACCCCCATGTGAGCAGTTTTCTGAGCTTAAAAGGCTCCCAGAACACCTACAGTACGCTTCATTGGATGATGAGGGCAAACACCCCATTATCATTGCTTCTGATTTAGAGAGAGATGAAAAAGATAAGGTTGTGTCCTTGCTTAGGCGGCGTGAAGGGGCCATTGCCCGCACGCTGGGGGATATTAAGGGGATCGATCCTACCTTTTGCACACATAAGATTAGCATTGAGGAAGGGTTCAGCCCGACAGTGCAACCACTGCGCAGGTTGAACCCTAATTTGATGGAGGTTGTGAGAACCGAGATATTGAGGCTTTTAGATGCAGACATTATATACCCAATTTCTGATAGTAGTTGGGTGAGTCCTATTCATATGGTTCCTAAGAAAGGGGGAATGACTGCTGTAGAGAATGACAAAGGGGAGTTAATACCTACTCGCATTGTGTCAGGGTGGCGGATGGTGATTGATTACCGAAAACTAAATGATGCCACCCGGAAGGACCACTTCCCTTTGCCATTTATTGATCAGCTAGTTGAGAATTTAGCAGGGCATGGGTATTATTGTTTCTTAGATGGGATGAGTGGGTACTTTCAGATTCACGTAGATCCTAGAGATCAGGAGAAGACCACTTTTACTTGTCCCTTTGGCACTTTTGCTTTCCGTAGGATGCCCTTCGGTTTGTGTAATGCTCCTGCTACATTTATGCGTTGTATGTTAGCCATTTTTGACAGGTTTATTGGCGATTTCATGGAAGTATTTATGGATGATTTTTCTTTGTTCGGTGATACTTTTGACTCTTGCTTAGCTAACCTTGACAGGGTGCTTGCTAGATGTGAGGAGACCCACTTGGCCTTAAGTTGGGAGAAATGCCACTTTATGGTCAGGGAGGGTATTGTTTTAGGGCATAAGGTTTCTGAAAAGGGAATTGAGGTTGATAAGGCGAAGGTTGGGGCTATAGAGAAACTTCTGTATCCAACCACAGTAAAAGCCATCCGTAGCTTTCTTGGGCACGCTGGCTTTTACCACCGGTTCATACAGGATTTCTCTAAGATTGCCCGACCTTTGACTAATCTTTTAGGGAAAGATGTACCTTTTGATTTTTCACCTGATTGTGTTGTTGCCTTTGATACTTTGAAAAGGAAATTGACTGAGGCTCCCATTCTTGCTACACCCGATTGGTCTTTACCTTTCGAGATAATGTGTGATGCTAGCGATCAAGTGGTTAGGGCTATCCTGGGTCAAACCAAGGATAAGCACTTTCGCCCTATCTACTATGCCAGTAAGACTTTAGTGGGGCCTCAGCTCAATTATACCACTACTGAAAAAGAGTTTTTGGCTATTGTGTTTGCTTTGGAGAAATTTAGACCCTACATCATTCTTTCTAAGGTAATTGTCTTCACTGACCATGCGGCTTTGAGGTATTTACTTCAGAAGAATGATGCAAGGCCTAGGCTTCTCCGCTGGATTCTTTTGTTGCAGGAATTCTATGTGGAGATCAAAGACCGAAAGGGGACCGCTAACCAAGCAGCAGATCATCTATCTAGACTAGAGACTGAAGTGGTGGAGACATTCAAAAAGTTTGAGCTTGAAGAGACTTTTCCAGATGAGAGGCTTCTAGCCATTCAGCACAGTTCAAAGATGCCTTGGTATGCAGATCTCGCTAACTTTCTTGTGGGCAAAGTTGAACCTGCCGGGATGTCTCGCCACACGATTAAGAGATTGAAGTCTGAAGCCAAGCATTACTTCTGGGATGATCCATACCTGTTCAAAATTTGTGCTGACCAAGTTGTGAGAAGATGTGTACCTGAACAAGAAGGAAAGGAGATTCTAATGCATTGTCATACTGGACCCACGGGAGGTCACTTCTCAGGAGAGAGGACCGCCAGGAAAGTTCTTGATTGTGGATTCTATTGGCCCACCATTTTTAAGGATGTTCATGCTTATGCTTCAGCTTGCGATCAGTGCCAGAGGACTGGGAACATATCCCGAAGGGATGAAATGCCACAACACTATATTTTGCCATGTGAAGTGTTCGATGTGTGGGGAATTGATTTCATGGGCCCTTTCCCGAGTTCGAAAGGAAATAGTGGAGGTCGAGCATAAGGCATTTTGGGCTCTGAAGAATGTTGTATTTGACCTTGAAGGGGCTGGAAAGGAGAGATTTTATCAGCTGAATGAGCTTGAAGAGTGGCGTGCTATGGCCTTCCACAACAACCATTTGTATAAGGAGCGAGTGAAGCAATATCATGATAGGCACATCAAGCAATCCCGCGAGTTTAGAGTTGGAGATCAGGTGCTGCTGTATAATTCTAGGTTGAAGTTGTTCCCTGGGAAACTGCGTTCCAGATGGTCAGGGCCATTTACTGTGACTGAGGTCTATCCGTATGGCACCATTGAGTTGCATGATCCTGAAAAGGGAAACTTTAAGGTTAATGGTCATCAAGTGAAGCTCTATTATGGTGAGAAAGTGAGCACTGAAAGGGAGGTTCTTTATCTTAAGGAGATTAGCGGTTGAGCATGATCTAACGTCAAGCTAATGACGTTAAAGAAGCGCTTCTGGGAGGCAACCCACCAGAAAAAAAAGGAAAAAAAAAAAGAAAAAGAAAAAAAAAGAAAAAAAAGAATTAGGAGTTTGTTATTTCTTGTTTCTGCATTTTTTTCCCCATTATTTTTGTGATTTCTTCTTGTGGTTGTGCGGTTGGAGTTCTTTGTTTTGAATTGCAGGTGCGGCATGGGAGTCATGAACTGATTTCGGAAGAATTACGGTCCTATGTAGATGGAGTTCCTCAGAGCTACAAGTTGCAGTTTGCTTCACAGAGTGGGATGCTCAAGATGTGGGGCCGTTGGCAGCTTCTATATGGCGCCACATGCTGATTTTTGAGGAGTAGATAAGCTGGCCGTTGACAGTAGACCATTTTGATGGACAAGACTCTGCTGGCAGATTCAGGTTGGCGCTTTGATTTTATGACCCGGCGTATGAGCAGACAGAGGAGTTTCAGCAGCTTCTTTCCCAACTAATTTGGGCTAAAAGCCTTCTGGGAATGCCATTCTACACATGATACAAAGTTTGATTCTCATAGAAGTTCTAACAGACTGTGAACCAGGCTGCCTTAATGTGTTTCTTCATTGGAAATAACCTTCACAGTAGCAGTCAAATCACGAGCAAGGTGCCAGAGTGTTTCATTTTCTTCTTGTGCCGCATTTTTGAGCACGTTTCAGTGGACAAAGCAGTGCCCGTAGGCTGGTTTTTACTTCACCAGTGCACCAGACAGCCATTCACACTTACTCAAGATTGAAAGAGTTCAAGTAGCGTACAAGGCAGACTGTGTGCAAGATTCAGCGGTATATATGCATCGAGGGGGCTGAGTTTTGAGTTATTAAGGAGGCTATTCACTGCTGTTTGGTTTGTACGGTATTCTGCTAACTCTTACTACGCTGTTAATAATGTGTGGTTACTCTCATATTACTCCTTTGTTGAATTGTGTTGATTATCATTCTGATTATGATGTGCTGCCGGGCTGAAAATCATTTTATTCTTTAACTTGCCCCTGTTATTTTTGTTTTAATCTTTTCTTTGACCTCGAGGGCGATGTCACCCCTAAGTGTGGGGAGGTTTGGTTTTAGCTTGGACATGACATTTGGTGATGAAATTATTCTGCCCAAGAACATTTTGAGGTGTACAAATTCTTTTTTCTGGTTTAGCAACGCAACAGAGGTAACTTGTTAATCTTTATTTTGTTTTGTAATTTTCCATCTCCTCCATCTTTCTTGGAAAGATTTAGTAATGGTGTAATCATCGGGGTGATGTGTATATTCTTGGAAATGTTGGCATGTTGGATGGTTTGATTTGTGTTGATTAAATTCGGTTTTACTCGTGATTCACTAGTCCGCTTCAATAATTGCTTGACTGGCCAGGTGTTGAAAATCCTTACTCCATAAGGAGCTCTTCTTTCTAAGCATATCGGGATAACTTCATGCTAAGTAGGTAACTGATTCTTGTAATGGGGTTACACTTCTTGTGTCGAGAATTTCATCCTCGAAATGGGGCTCTGCTCATCTCGCGAATCACCCTGTGTGAGAGTTGAGTACACAGTAATGAGATAAACTCCTAGGCCCTAGAGCTTGAATCAGTCCTGTAATCCAGAACCTGATCAACTTTTCATATTGAAAAAAAAAAAAGAATCACGAGTATTCCGAGTTTTATCACACAATTCTTGGGTTTTTGGAATGATTGGTGGTTTGGATTTCACACACCTGCATCGTTGGGACAATCATGCTTTTCTCTACATTTTAGTCGGTTGGAGAGGAATTTTACTTTTGAAAATATTGTTTAACATGTGAATCTTGGTTTCGTTGTTAAGAAAGAAAAGACCTTGTGCAGTCATTTGTTTTGGGTGTGAATGATTTTTGAACCAGGTGTTGCATGTGATTATTTATGTTTTCCGTGGGTTTACTGCACTGTTGCTTGGGGGCAAGCAACGCTCAAGTGTGGGGAGATTTGATAGGCTCGTTCCGTGCCTATCTTTTCAACCATATTTTGGGTGTTAACTGTCTAATTTTTATAATTAATCGGGTGACTATTGGGGATTTTGAGTAAAAATTTGCTATTTTTCGGTCCCGGTGGCATTCATATTCAGTATAGTATTTTTCTACACAATTTAACGTTTTTGGAGTAATTTGATTGTAAAGTTACATGTTATTAGCAAGTGTGGTGAGTTGTTATTGTATAGGCCGAGTTTGCGTGAATAATACATTATGTTTGGACTGGATCATTGGCGGTTTGCTTTAGAAGTTATCAAGTGCAATCCAAAGAAAAAAAAGGAACGAGCAGCCCAAAAAGTAAAAAAAAACCGCAGCACCGTTCTTTTTACTTGGCAGCAGCCGCACCAAGAGGGGGGATTTTGGTTCTTTTCTGTTTGGAGAAATTAGCAGGAGTAGTTTTGCTCAATTCGTTCTGCTCTGTCAATTCGCCGCACCAGCAGCAATCAAGAAGAAAGTAGCAGCAATTTTTCTTTTCTTCTTTACTCCTGGAATTAGCCGCAGCAGTAACAAAAGCTAAGGAACTTCTTTTTCATTCAATTTATTTCAATTCAATTTAGCTTTTGAGCAAGAATTGTAAGTGTTAGCAGTTTTTACATTACTAGTTCTTAATTTTGAAGTGAATTTCGAATCTATCTGTCTCAAATTAACAATTTAAGAATTTTCCATTTCAAACTCATAATTCCGTTTTTTTTGTTTCTAGTTCCTTTACCATGTTTATCAATGTTATTGTGATGTTAATTTTAATCATGAGTAACTAATTTCATATAGGGTTTGAATTGGGGCTAGGGTTCTTGAGGGCATGAATTCAGTTTTTCTGAAATTCAATTAATTTATGGAAAATTGTATAAGATTAATCATAATTGCCTATATGAATTTGATCACCTCATATATGGATTTCTGGATTTAATTCAACTCTTGTCTATGAGAAATTGAGTTAAATTAGCTCGGATCTTATACAAGCAATCTGATCTTAGAAATAAGTTAGGATTGTGATAATATGATTTTGCTCTTGTCTATGAGAAGTGATTTCATTTTCTGTCCAGGAATAATTGAATATTAATTTACTTGATTCTAATCCCGAAAGAACACCCAGAACCCGAACCATCCAATTTGAACCCTGTTTTTAATATCCTGAATCAATTTATTTTTTTTATTTATTTTTGCACTTGCTGTTAGTTAATTTTTTTTTTAATCACCCAAAAAAAAAATTATTCGGAAAGATTACCATGACTTGTGCTAGCCTGTGATCACAGATTGTATTTAAAACTTCCTTTTTGCCACTCCTTGAGAGACGATACTCGTGGTCTGGTTATTCTTCGGATTAGCCAACTACGTTTTACTCACTAAAAAATTACACCGATCAGTATGTAATGTAGGAGGTCGTCCACCCAGCACTAGGCGGTCAGTTGTAGGGGAAAGACGTTGACGGACGGTGAGGCTGCTATGCTTGAAGTTGTCATCTCCTCAATGCGTGCAATTCTTGAAATGTGTTCAGGCAGCCCCTGGGATAGCTTCGAGAGGATATCAACGTCCGAGTTTTTATTTCTCGGGACGCAGACCAACTCTGCCTGCTTGAACAGCCTGAGTAATTCCTGAACAACATCTCGGTACTTCATCATTCTTTCTTCCTTTGCTTCGAACTCGCCTTTAACCTGTGAGACGACCAACCGAGAGTCACATTTGACCGTTACCCATTCTGCTTCCATGGTGGCTGCCAGTCGTAGCCCGGACAATAGGGCCTCGTACTCCACCTCATTGTTGGAGACTTTGAAAAGATAACGGTAGGCATAGTAGGCCCGGAATCTCTCAGGGGAGATGAGGACGATTCCGCCCCCACATCCCTTTGCTCCGGCCAACCCGTCTATTTCTAAGGTCCACCACTGCTCATTGATCTCCTATTGTTTCTCTGTCACCTCTCGGGTCGTGCACTCCACGATGAAATCGGCCAAAGCTTGGCCCTTGATGGACGTCCGAGGCTGGAAGTCGACCTCATACTGACTGAGGAACATCGACCACTTCACCGCTCGCGCTGTGTTGGGCACCCTCAGAGCTGCACCTAGAGGTTGTTCTGACAGGATTCAGATTGGATGCGCCTGGAAGTAGTGTGTCAACTTCTTTGCGGTGATGTAAGCGGCATAGATCGTCTTCTCGAGCGGGATGTACCAGAGCTCGGCATTCTGGAGGGTTTTGCTTACATAGTAGACAGGACGTTGAACGCCTTCCTCCTCGCGAACCAACACGGAGCTGATCGCGCCTTGAGAAACCCCAAGGTACAGGATCAACGTCTCCCCCCTTTCTGGCTTGCTAAGTAGAGGCTCAGAGAGGAGGTATTTCTTCAAGTCTTCGAAGGCTCGCTGGCACTCATCAGTCCAGACGAAACCATTTTGCTTCTTTAGGACCTGGAAGAAAGGTAATGATTTCTCGACAGACTTCGACATGAAGCGCCCGAGGGCTGCTAGCCGACCGGTGAGAATCTGGACTTCTTTCACCGATCTCGGGGGTTCCATGTCAAGTATTGCCCTCACCTTCTCGGGATTTGGCTCAATCCCTCTCCGTGTGACCATGTATCCCAGGAACCTGCCTCCCTGGACAGCAAAAGTACACTTCTTTGGGTTCAGGCGCAGTCGGACTGCCTTCATGATCCCGAAAATCTCTGCCAAGTCATCTGCGTGGTCGGCCGCCCGGGTGCTCTTGACGATCATATCGTCGACGTATGCTTCCATGTTCCTTCCGAGCACCTTCCGGAATACTTTGGCCACCATCCTCGTGTACGTTGCCCCGGAATTCTTCAGCCCGAAGGCCATGACAAGATAGCAAAAAATTCCCTCCGGGGTAACGAACGAGGTCTTCTCCGTGTCGTCCTCATGCATAAAAATCTGGTGGTATCCTCGAAAGGCGTCCATGAAGCTAAGGAGCTCACACCCGGCCGTCCCATCGACTAGATGGTCGATGTTAGGCAATGAGAATGGATCCATAGGACACGCCTAGTTGAGGTCGGTGTAGTCGACGCGCATCCTCCTGGTCGGCGGCTTCGGGGCTAGGACCACGTTCGCCAGCCACACCGGGTATAGGACCTCCCGAATGTGTCCGATACTCAAGAGCATGTTCACCTCCTTCTTCACGAATTCCTTCCTCTCGATGGAGAGATGTCTTCTCTTCTGCTGAACGGGTTTCGTTGACGGGTCGACCGCCAACCGGTGGACAGCGATGCTTCGGTCGAGGCCGGGCATGTCCTCCGGCCCCATGCAAAGACAACTCTGAAGAGGATCAAGACCAGAATGATTTTTTCCCTCAAGGCGGCCGGGAGGCCGGTTCCAATCTTGATCTTCCGCTCTGGCTTCTCGGGGTCAATATGGATTTCCTCCACTTCCGAGGTGGGTTCAGCACGGAGCTGACCCTCCTCATACTTCATGGACTTGTTGTTGATAGTATGGACTCTCAAGTCCTTCTGGCCAATTTGCTTGCAAGCTTTTAGATAGCAGCTCCTAGCCATCCGCTGGTCTCCCCTAGCAACTCCGACACCATTCGGAGTGGGGAACTTCATGCACAGGTGCTCCTAGCATATCACACACCTCAGGTCCTCCAGGGCCGGCCTCCCCATGATGATCTTATGCGGACAAGTTAGGCGTACGACTATGAATTCGACGTTTAACTTGGACACGCAGGGCTCAGAGCCCACCATCACAGGGAGGACTATGTTGCCTTCCGACTCAATGGAGTCCCCAGTGAAGCCTGAGAGTGGGGTTCTTACCAGGATCAAGTCCTTCCTGTCCAGGCCGAGCCCCTGAAAGGTATCATAGTACATGATGTTAACGAAGCTCCCGTTGTCTACCAGGACCCGGTAGATGACAGTGTCGTTGATCTCGATCTTGATCATCAAGGTGTCCTGGTTATCTCCCCGATGTATAGGGCTCGAGCCCATTGCTTCCGCTCTCCCGAGGTATCACCTCTCTGGGGTCCCCCAAAGATGTATGAGCACCGATGGTGTTTACGAGAGCCATCCCCCAGGTCGACCTCATCATCCTCATAAAGGGCGCCGAGCCATCCCCCAAAGATTTTCTCTCTTGATAACCGTTTCAGGTGTTTAGCTGAATAAACCTTGAGGGGATAAGTCAGGCAAACACCATCACAAACAGTATAGGTTGAAGCTTCAAATCTTTTCTTTTGCGATTTGCCATCATTCACAATGAGGTTTGACAGCCTTAGCCTTAGGTTTCTCAGGCTTTCTAACCTCAGCTATAGAATGAGAAAACACAGATCTAGAGTCATTAGAAAAAGACTGAGAAGAATGGTGTGTGACAGAGCTGAATCTATGTTTGTCTGACAAGCAGCACTAGAACAAGACTTCTTATTTTCAACAAAATTCATTTTCTTCTTCCCTTCAGCTATTTCAGCTCTCTTCAGCCTTCACTCTCTTTTCCTCTCTAGTCTCCTACTCACTTCATTTTCTGTTTTCAAAGGAGACGTGGATTGAGTGGGTGGCCTTTTGAAAATGTTAGGTTTGTTCAGAATTTGTCGAGAAGAATCAGTATCACTAGATGATTGGGAAGCTGTGCCAGCTTGGGAACTTTCATTTAAAATGGTCAGTTCTCTCAACAACCTCTCCCTCTCACTTTCAAAACCTTTTCTCTCTTCTTCAAAACTTTTTCTTTGATTTTCTAAGGAAATGTGTAAGGTTTCAAATTTTCTGATTAGCGGAGGGATATAAGGTTCTTCTTCACTTGAACCTGAGGTTGAAGGAGGTTCAGGGTCTGACACAACTTCCTTCTCAGAAGGATAAAGACTAACATCTTCATCGTGTGAAAAAACAGGTTTGGCTGTTTCATAGCTTTTGTTTAGAGAGTCATAACTGAAAGGAATTTCGGCTTTAGAAGGATTTGATCGCTTTACCTCTTCTTCTTCTGCGGTTTCCTTTCCATAGGTAAAAGCCATCAACTTGGTTAATCCTTAGAAGGATTTGATCGCTTTACCTCGCTTTACCCCATGTACTTTATGTTGTAAAGTTGAAGACAATCAATCTTTTTCAAATTGTTGGGGTTAGAAAAACCAAGACCTTCTTTTGAGTTATAAAAACGAGTGTCCTTGTTTTGGTTCAAGAAAATTGTTTGTTCAGTCTGCCCTCGCTTGACCAGTAAATCTTCTAATTCTTTGATTTTTGTGTAAAGAGCACATCTTTGTTTGCGTAGAAAATCGTTTTCTGCTTTCGCAACGTTTCGTTCTAATTCTGTGTCACAAACCTTCTTAGTTAATTCAGCTATTTTCTGTGTAAGCTTATCTGCTTCTAGATTTTGTTTCTGAACTCTTTCTTTCTCATTTTCTAGTTGTAACTTCCGGGAGTGGCTTTTATCTAAAGTATCAAGTAATACTTTGTAGTTCTTATCTAACCTGTCTCTTAACTCCTTTATAATGTTATCCTTTTCTTGTGAGGAATGAACTTTGCAAGTACAGGAGCAAGAAGGCTTAGAGGCATCCATGGTTGATTGTTGAATGTTGACCGTAGACGTGAGGTTGATTGAAGTTTCTGCAAATTTTCGGAGCTTGAAGTGTAGCTTGGTGCTTGAGAAAAATAGCCTTAACCTTGAGATTTTTTTTTTTTTTTTTTTTTTTTTAAATCTCAAGGTTGACTCTTGGAAGCTTTGGTTGTAAGGTTCACCTTTGGTGTTGGAGTTTTGGACTTTGGAGTTTAAAGTGGCTCAAAACTAGCTCTTTGGAAAAAACAGATGAAAAGTGTAACGCCCCTCTCAGGGTCAAAGAGAACGTTACACTAGTATACTACTTTTAAAAATAAACTGTAATATAACGGCCGTTTGTTTAAGAAATAACCCTGATAAAAATTCAAACATAACTAAAATATTGCTCCAATTAAAACTCAATAAAAATCTAGTTATCACCAGCAAATGTGATAACCACCTGGATCCAGGAATTTATTCAAACATCAAATCCTCAAATAAAATAACTGAATAATAATCCCTTTATCATAATACTGAAATATTGAAACGAAACAATAACTAGCTAGAAGCCGCCAAGGTCGTTCCCGTTAACTCATCTTGGCACGCGTTCCACTCCCTCATCATCTTCCTAGGCATTGACCTTACCTTTTGTATCTGTACATGCGAAGAAAGAACACTGATAAGCTTTACGCTTAGTAAGTCACTATGGATCCACAAAAATATCTAGAAGTCTATGTCAATTTATCAATAGATAAATTTAGGCTATAAGCATGCACTGAACAAATAACTAACACATAACTTCTCAAATACATTCTGGGTGAGATCTCAAAGGAAAATATTTTCTAAAGTAATTTCTCAAAACTGCTGGAGAGATCTCAAAATTTCATTCTCAAAACATCTCCGTAAAACTTTCTGAAAGAGATCTCAAAACAACTTTCTGTAAAACTTTCTGAAAGAGATCTCAAAACAACTTTCTGTAAAACTTTCTGAAAGAGATCTCATAAACTTTCTATAAACTCTTTGTGGCTAATTTTAACTGTGGGCCCGTGATATGTACTCAATGGCGCCAATCCGACAGCTCAGGGGAGCGACCCACTAAACATATCGGACTATCTAAAACTAAAACTGCTAATCTGAGGGAACTAGTTCCCGAGTACATATCACTTAATCTTTCACTTTAAGTATTAGTTCTTTTTTATGGTGACGTTTGACTGAAAACATTATTAAATCTGGAAACAAAAGTACTAACAAATCTTGACTATGCCAGATAATAAACATAACTTAATCTAGCAATAAAATAACTCATCACATAATTCACATAGTTCACATAATAGCAAATAGTCTAAAATTATCTATTAAAAATCAACCAGACCTCTTTCTTGCATTTGGTTGAACAAACATGTACAGGTGGTAGTGAACTTACCTGAAGAAGCTGAACTCAAATTACTCAAATAAGTGTGGCACCTTGATAACGTCTTCCAGTAAGCTCTTCTTTTAAATCTTTAGTTAAGATTGACAATATAATTAGAGACTGCTGGAGGAAGAAAAAAAAAATCCTTTCCTACTGCTACGATGAATTAAAATTGCCATGTGCGCAATGCACTATTTAAGATATCATGTTCCCTTTTTGTGGTTCTACAAACCAGTGGAATATAACAAAATTGATATCTTCTAGGTAATCCCATTTGTCCTACTAAGTAAACACAAGACTAATGCCAGAAACAGATTCCACACGATTGAAACTTCCGTCGGGTATAGGGAAGCACTTATATTTCTTAAAACCAGTTTCAAAATTAGGTGATGTTGTAACTCCCTATAAGACAACTTTCAACATTAAAAAGTAAACCAGCTGCCTCGATTTTAGTAACATTAGTAACAGAATTAGTAGTCTTTGAGTCCTACTTTCCAGAATACCGAACAGACAGCAAGAACTCAGGCAGGTTTTAAAAAAAAATTGTAACTCAAAAGGTCTCTAAAATTTCTTCACAGTAGCAATTGCATAGATGACTGAAAATTAGGCTTACCAGACGAAAGTGTTGCTACTCGATTGAGACGAGTTGATGAGCTTTGGCAGATTAACCAGAAACTTTTTCGAAGGATGGGAGAATAACAGAGAAGATCGATGTTTGGTCGTTATGAAAGAAAATAAGGCGTGGAGTCCTCTAGGGCTTATTATTATAGTCTTTAACATGCTTAGTTGGGCCAAATTTAACTGAATAGGGCTTCTAACTAACTAAAAAAAATGTCCCTAACATCACTAAAATATATTCTCTTTTAAAATTAAGATTTAGGGCATTAATAACTTATTTATTTGGAACCCTTGGAGCTTACCGGTCAACGTTATCTGCCACAAACAAAACATGTTAAATAATATATCACATTATTCATAGAATAACTTATTTAGCCGACTAAAATGAATAATAATGATTAATATAACTAGCTCATAAAAGTCGGCGTGTTACAACCCCTCCCACCTTATAAAAGTTTCGTCCTCGAAACTTAGAACAACTTGGGATAACGAGGTCTCACATTATTTCTTTTCTGACTTCTGACATGGTTTTGGTGGATCTATAATAGCTTAATATCTTTAACAAAGTTACATGAGCATGAGACTTTAATGTTCCAATAACAAACTGACATTTCTTCTAATTACCAATCTGATCAAGTTTCTTTTATTGGGGAGACATACTAATACTTAAAACTGCATAAAGATCTCAACAACTTCTTCATAATTTACCTTTTTTTTTTTTTTTTTTGAGAGAATGGAAGGTGAGATTTCATTCTTATTTCTCTCCTGTGACATCATTCTCACCTGAACCTTCCGCTATATATATATATATATATATATATATATATATATTTTTTTAAAGATGAATTTTATTGATAAATGCAAAATAGTACAAAGCGATACAAGGAAAAAGGAAAAGCAGTACAAAAAGGAAAAAAGCGAGCAAACTAAATACAGAGCTAATCCCATGGGAAATCTCTGGATTGAGATCTTGTTCTCATATTATGGCGCCTTTTGTTCTTCATAATTTACCTTAGTAAGAAAACTTGCTTAAATACTCTCATTCTTTCCGCTAACACTACAACACAACTCACAAGCTCACAACATGGAATATATACATTAAATACTTTGCCCTGTTTGCTTATTAAAATGAAAAGGAAAGACGATAGTAAATTAGAAATCTCCAAACTAAAACATCCTTAGGGTCTTAAATTATAAACTCTAGTTTGAGGTTCTGGCCGCACAAATTTCAGGACTAAAACGTTAAGAATCAACTATGTAGCTGTAAAAAAAAATGCTTTTACACCACAATAAAAACTTTCTATATTTTGAAATAAAACTCCACGTAGAACAAAACAAGACAATGCCTCTAATGCAGTAGACAAATTTTATTATCAAAATTTTCATTTTCTTTCATAAGTATCAAGCTTCTTCTAATTTGTTAAAAAAACTTAAAACCTTTTTAACTAGGGAAATCGATCTGCCTTCAAAGAAGACAACAACCGGTGGCATTGCTTTATAAAAGACTTAAACATTTGAAACGGTGAGAACTAACCCAATACAGTAGAAAAATTTAAACTTTGTGGAGCATGGATTTCTTATACTTCAATCGGATTTTCAAAATAGTTCTTACACTTTCGTCATGCCAAAACATAATTAGAGGAAGAGGCAAAGTAAAGAATTGTAAGGACAGCCTATGAAAATTAATACCTGAAACCAGTTTACGATCGAGGAAAACAAACTTTCACTAGTTAGAGATTGTAACCCAAAACTCAGTCAGTAGCTTGGTTCGGCCGATTGAAAGAGGAGAAAATTTTGAGGAGAACTAAGATTCTTTGGAGAGAAAACAAAGAGGCGGTATGCAGCTAGTACGAAAGGAAGTGTTGCTTCTCAAGAGACTTTAAACAGATGCTTTCCTTTTAAGAATTTTATTCAAAGTAAAATTAAACATCAAAGCTGGTCTAATATTACATTTTCGAGTCTACTAATATTAAATTTGACTTACCTATTATAAAAAAAATATCCCTTTTAAGGTTTGAAATAGTTTTAAACTACTAAACTCTATCTTTATCTTTTCATAAAACAAAAAGACTCTACTGTGGTCCTATACTGCTGGAACTCAAAATTTTAACTTACTTGATTAGTATGCTGAAGTAGTCATGAAAGCTGAATCTAGTTTGTAATTAGAATTTCCTTTTATCTTAAAATTTGAGCTTGAACAAAAATAACTATTTGTAATCGGATGACCATCGGTCCCTTCAATCCTTGAACACAAATTATTAATTGAAACTAATAGCCTCAATATCAAGAGGAAAAATCTTCTTGGACTCTCTAAAAATCAGTAGGTGGGTTAACATTGAAATGTCAACTTTAAAAAGGGATTGTTTGCTTAGTTTCAAATTTTCATGTTTCTTAAACACAAGACATAATTAATGTTCTGTTTAACACAAATTGACATTGTTAAACACAAAACTGTCTGACACAAAATACTTGACAACAGACATTCTTTTGTTCTCAAATATAACTATAACTCTATCTCTTTGCTTCCTTATCCAGCCGTAGAAGAATTCAGTAAAGTAATATGTTTTTTTTTTTTTTTACTATTTTTCACTCACACAGGTCCTTCTAAACCTTTAACTCCTAACCATTTTCTTTTGGAAAATATTTCTCTCTCATAGAGTCATAGTGGTAAAATTTTCATAGTTTTCTAAAATAATAACGTAGCAAAACATAATACATAATTTCTCATAGCATCTGACAAATGATTATACGCTAAATCATCTAGTAATAAAGTGTACATGGTCATATCTAAGACCAACTTAGGTTGAATTAAAGAATTTGTTTTTTTTGCAATAAAATCCTAACTCAGAATCTTGTTTTTTTTTTACAGAGGTTTTTTATTATGCTCTGTATAAATTTCAATTGGAAGTAATAAATTCATCGAAAGATCTAATAAGTTGATCAAAGGATCTACACTAATACCTTTTAAAAGAAAATCTAACATCATCGTTAGACAGTTCTTACTGATTTCATATATTCTTAATTTGACTGACACTAATTTAATCAATTAAAAAAATCACATAGTACTCTTACTCAGCTGTTGGGGTTCAAGCCCTTGAGTTGCTGATGACTTAATAATCAAAGAATGGTTTGTGGTACCAAACTCTATACTTTTTACTCCCAAGAATGCTTCTATTACTCAAAGAGCATACGAGCTACCCGTACGAGCTCATTGGGGTGCAGTCTACAAATACTCGTACATAATGGCTATTAGAGAGCTCGATGGTACCATATTCTTTTTTCTATTGAAATCTTCATACCCTCGATCATACTGTATTGAAACACTCTTCACAATCCCTATATTGTAGTGTGCACTCTGCACTCTGCAGAGACTGGTTTTACTAAAATCCTTCCACTCATATCTACTAATCTAACTTCTAAGAACCAGATACTATTAAAACCTTTTGAATCACGTATATAGACTCTAATGATAGGTCATTCTAAAGACTTTTAAGTGGTGAGACATGTAACTTTTGAGAACCAAAGGGTAAAACTAATCATATGAGGACAACCTTGGTAAAATAAAATGTACAATACCATATCGTTAGAATCTCATTACTTGAGGCTGGAAATATTCTGAAATAAAAGTTCTTTAAGGCATCTCAAAATTCAATCCTTCTTCTGAAACACACTTTTGAATAAAAAATAGCTAAATATTATACTATTACTTAAAAAATTACTTATTTGACTTTTGGTAAAAATCACTGTCAGGTGATTAATCATTAATCACTAAACGCATTTTATGATTACTCAACGCACACTTTAAAACTTATTTTAAATATATGCATTTGCAACTTGAAGACTATATACTTTTGGATAACATGATCATTGATCATATATTAAAGCGGTGTTTGACTAGCGGTATCAAACATTGGAATCATCAAATTGATGAGGGGCCCTCCCACCAACTCAAGATTCCAAACATGAAATACCGACACTCAACACCCTAGAAATTGTTTTTTTTTTTTTTGCATATTATGATGTTGTTGATAAAACATTGGAATCTACTATTTAAGAACTTTTAAAATCTAAAGTGTAGCTTCAACATTTTACACACAAAAAAATTAAGTTATAACTTATTTCCCATACTTTTATTTTCCTTAACAAAATATAATAAGATAAAGTAAATAGCATGGGCGGTTTATAAAATAATTTCATTTTAATAAATAATTAAAAATACATAACAAACTGTTTTTGTATGCTTACAGAAATTTGTTATCTCATGTAAACTCAATTACATGTGATGCTTTAAAAAAGTTATCAGAAAAACTCTTCATTATTCTTCTTAATTTAAAAAGACAGCTGAATCACACTGATTGTGATGTAATTCAAATACTTAATCATGAGAAAATAAAGACTATATGACACTTTTTTTTTAACTCAAAATTTAATCATGGGTAACCTCTATGATGAGAAATACTTGCTATGGAAGACCAACAAGGCTAAAATGGAAGGCTGCAAATACGTAATTACGAGAGGCGTATGACCCAGAACGATTATGTTTGTAAATAACTACTATAAGTACTTCCTAAATATATATAAGACCTAACTCAAGAATTATAGGTACTCGAAGAAAATTTAATCTGAATAATTCGTAATAACACAAGGTTTTACGAGTTGAGTACATACTACTTTTTCTTGACTTTTCTATCTAACTGATGCCAACAATACTCAAACATATTTTCACATAGATAACTGTTAGCATAAATAAGTACTTACTTGGAAGATGACGAGCACGTGTACGGTGACAAATGAAGTTACGGGACAACCTGGGCTCTGATACCAAACTTGTAACGCCCCTCTCAGGGTCAAAGAGAACGTTACACTAGTATACTACTTTTAAAAATAAACTGTAATATAACGGCCGTTTGTTTAAGAAATAACCCTGATAAAAATTCAAACATAACTAAAATATTGCTCCAATTAAAACTCAATAAAAATCTAGTTATCACCAGCAAATGTGATAACCACCTGGATCCAGGAATTTATTCAAACATCAAATCCTCAAATAAAATAACTGAATAATAATCCCTTTATCATAATACTGAAATATTGAAACGAAACAATAACTAGCTAGAAGCCGCCAAGGTCGTTCCCGTTAACTCATCTTGGCACGCGTTCCACTCCCTCATCATCTTCCTAGGCATTGACCTTACCTTTTGTATCTGTACATGCGAAGAAAGAACACTGATAAGCTTTACGCTTAGTAAGTCACTATGGATCCACAAAAATATCTAGAAGTCTATGTCAATTTATCAATAGATAAATTTAGGCTATAAGCATGCACTGAACAAATAACTAACACATAACTTCTCAAATACATTCTGGGTGAGATCTCAAAGGAAAATATTTTCTAAAGTAATTTCTCAAAACTGCTGGAGAGATCTCAAAATTTCATTCTCAAAACATCTCCGTAAAACTTTCTGAAAGAGATCTCAAAACAACTTTCTGTAAAACTTTCTGAAAGAGATCTCAAAACAACTTTCTGTAAAACTTTCTGAAAGAGATCTCATAAACTTTCTATAAACTCTTTGTGGCTAATTTTAACTGTGGGCCCGTGATATGTACTCAATGGCGCCAATCCGACAGCTCAGGGGAGCGACCCACTAAACATATCGGACTATCTAAAACTAAAACTGCTAATCTGAGGGAACTAGTTCCCGAGTACATATCACTTAATCTTTCACTTTAAGTATTAGTTCTTTTTTATGGTGACGTTTGACTGAAAACATTATTAAATCTGGAAACAAAAGTACTAACAAATCTTGACTATGCCAGATAATAAACATAACTTAATCTAGCAATAAAATAACTCATCACATAATTCACATAGTTCACATAATAGCAAATAGTCTAAAATTATCTATTAAAAATCAACCAGACCTCTTTCTTGCATTTGGTTGAACAAACATGTACAGGTGGTAGTGAACTTACCTGAAGAAGCTGAACTCAAATTACTCAAATAAGTGTGGCACCTTGATAACGTCTTCCAGTAAGCTCTTCTTTTAAATCTTTAGTTAAGATTGACAATATAATTAGAGACTGCTGGAGGAAGAAAAAAAAATCCTTTCCTACTGCTACGATGAATTAAAATTGCCATGTGCGCAATGCACTATTTAAGATATCATGTTCCCTTTTTGTGGTTCTACAAACCAGTGGAATATAACAAAATTGATATCTTCTAGGTAATCCCATTTGTCCTACTAAGTAAACACAAGACTAATGCCAGAAACAGATTCCACACGATTGAAACTTCCGTCGGGTATAGGGAAGCACTTATATTTCTTAAAACCAGTTTCAAAATTAGGTGATGTTGTAACTCCCTATAAGACAACTTTCAACATTAAAAAGTAAACCAGCTGCCTCGATTTTAGTAACATTAGTAACAGAATTAGTAGTCTTTGAGTCCTACTTTCCAGAATACCGAACAGACAGCAAGAACTCAGGCAGGTTTTAAAAAAAAATTGTAACTCAAAAGGTCTCTAAAATTTCTTCACAGTAGCAATTGCATAGATGACTGAAAATTAGGCTTACCAGACGAAAGTGTTGCTACTCGATTGAGACGAGTTGATGAGCTTTGGCAGATTAACCAGAAACTTTTTCGAAGGATGGGAGAATAACAGAGAAGATCGATGTTTGGTCGTTATGAAAGAAAATAAGGCGTGGAGTCCTCTAGGGCTTATTATTATAGTCTTTAACATGCTTAGTTGGGCCAAATTTAACTGAATAGGGCTTCTAACTAACTAAAAAAAATGTCCCTAACATCACTAAAATATATTCTCTTTTAAAATTAAGATTTAGGGCATTAATAACTTATTTATTTGGAACCCTTGGAGCTTACCGGTCAACGTTATCTGCCACAAACAAAACATGTTAAATAATATATCACATTATTCATAGAATAACTTATTTAGCCGACTAAAATGAATAATAATGATTAATATAACTAGCTCATAAAAGTCGGCGTGTTACAAAAAGTGTACACTTTCAAGGAGAGGTGGAAAGTGAGCTTCTTTAACTTTCCCACACCTATACTCCTTTAGAACTTTGGAGCCTATATATATGAACCATTGCTCACTTAATATTAAAAGGTGAAGGAGAAGAGGGGAGCTCTCGCGCACACAAGAATTCCGACTTTCAGTTCAAAATCGAAAATTCGCACCCCCCTGCGCGGGCGACCTACGGACACGATAGCCGTAGAATTCAGCGAGTCTCAAAGAACAATTTTGCCCCCCTTTTTTTCAGTTTTGCTCGAAATGCTTGCCTTAGAAAAAAAACTTTGGGATCTCGATAAAATCTTTTCGGTGCTTGGATCTCGTACAATTTGTACTTTCTCGATACGAAACTCCTCGAGAAAACTTTTCGAGCTTTGCCCTTCTCGATGTTGTCCTTTCTCGATAAACGTTTTAGCTCGACAAAGACCTTCGAGAAACTTGTAACTTCACAAATCCTTTTCGCACCTAAAGTTCGAGAAACCTTCTTCGAAAACTTAAAGTTCGAGAAACTCCTCTTCTTCACAGAACCTGCGAAAAGCTTCAAAGTGTCCAAAATGGGTCAATCAAAACATAAAATTGCAGAAATCAGATTTTCGCAAAACTCCTCTTCAACGTCAAAAAGGAGATTCGAAAATGCAGAAATTCTTCAATTGATTTCACGCTCGGCTCTGATACCAATTGTTTGTCCCTATTTCATCCAACAATCATACAAAATATAGAGTAGAGAAGAAACAGTTTCTATTCAATACCGAAAATGATATTCGAAATACAGAGTTGGGTATCGAGAAACTAAGTATCAACTCTCTCTCTCTAAGAATGATATGCGCGTGAATAATCTGTAAAAGCCTCTTTCGCACATTCCCTTAAAGGCAATATTTATATGCCTAGGGAATGTGTGATGTGACCTAAGCATGATTGGGCTCTTTTATTGATTGGGCCCAATAGCACACTTTACACATTTCCTAAGAAAGCTAGTCTAATAATAGCTGAAATATCTAGACAAAATAGCTACACAAATACAAAGATATTTATCAGGATTGGACACCAGAAAAAGTCCTAACAGCCGTGATTCTGAAGCGCCTCTTCATGAGCAAGATAAACAAGCCTCCACTGTCCCTCTCCAGGCTGATCTCTTTCATGTCGGGAAAGGAAGGTAAGATTGCTGTTTTGGTGGGCACCATTACAGATGATATCAGGGCCTATGAAGTCCCATCTATCAAAGTTTGTGCATTGAGGTTCACCAAAACTGCAAGGGCAAGGATTGAGAAAGCTGGCGGAGAATGCCTGACATTTGACCAATTGGCTCTGAGGGCTCCATTAGGGCAGAACACGCTTCTACTAAGAGGTCCAAAGAACTCACGTGAAGCAGTGAAACACTTTGGTCCTGCTCCTGGTGTTCCTCACAGTCACACCAAGCCATATGTGCGTGCTAAGGGAAGAAAGTTTGAGAGGGCTAGGGGTAAAAGAAACGGCAGGGGATACAAGGCTTAGTTTTTTTCATTATATTGTTATCAATATTATCAAGTTGTCTTCTTTTGTATCTTTGAATCAAATTTTGCAAAAAGACTTGAGTTTGTTGTTTAAAAAAAAATTGATAACATTGGCCCTCTTTTAGTCCTAAAGAGGTAATTAAGTCAAAACATTATGCTATCGATTCTGATATCTATTAAACTTTAAATTTTCATATGAGATTTAAAAAACTAAAATCATATGCGATGATGAACGTGATAATGGAAATAATTAAAGTTTTATATCGGGAAAACAGTCAAATAAGTCATCGAACTTTCATAAAAAGGTCAATTAAGTCCTTCTATAGGAGGTTCTGTCCGGCCGTCGCGATTTGAAGCAGTTCTCGGTGGAATTTTTTGATGATTTTTTTTAGCATTTTATTCACCAAGTCTAGTTTAATCATACCAAATTTCAGCTAAAATTTCAAACGGGAGCACATTAAAATTAATTCAAGAACGCAAAAATGCGCAGTTATCTTCAAGAATTAATTTAAATGTGTTCCCGATTGAATTTTTAGCTGAAATTTGGTATGAGTAAACTAGACTTGATTAATAAGATGCTAAAAAAAATTCATCAAAAAATTCCACCGGGAACCGCCCCAAATCGCGACGACCGGACAGAGTCTCCTATAGAAGGACTTAATTGACTTGTTTATGAAAGTTCGAGGACCTATTTGACAGTTTTCCCTTTTATATCTTATCTCGTTAGATTATACTCCGTATTTAGATGAAGCGAGAGATTTTAAAGCTCTTGTCCATTATTTATCCCGTTAATAACCCCGTTTTTTATAATCATATGCAGCGGCGGACATAGGAATTTTCGATTGGCGGGGCAACAGTGTAAAAAAATACATATAAATACATATATATCAAAATGTCGGGCTAAATATACCTAGAAAATATATTATTTGGAGGGGCGGCGGCCCCTATTTGCCCCTGCCCAGGGGCGGAGCCAGGACACTAGGCCGGACTGGGCCAGTACAAAGAATATTTTTGGAAAAAATTTCACACGGAATTTTTTAAAATTTGGGCTGGGCCAAGGTCAGGGGTGGCCACCCCTAGCTCCGCCTCTGCCCCTACCTGTGTCCGCCGCTGATCATATGTAAACAAAGTTGTTTCTGAGACATTTTTTTCATAAAAGATTAGATTTGTTTTGGTCCTTTAGGCCTTGTTTGGTTCAAAGGAGGGGAGGGAAGGAGAGAGTCAAGGAGGGAAGGGAATGGAAGCGGAAGGAAGGATTTTGATAAAAATTTATGTTTGGTTGGAGGAAATAAGAGGAAAGATTTAATGAAAATATTTTTCCAATTTACCTTTATTTGAAAGCTTACTTAAACAATAGATACGTAGTATATCTCTAACTATGGTGAATATTACTCCTATAGTCTGAGTCATAATATCTTTTTTAGATTTTTTTTATTTTTAACTTTTTAAATTTTATAAATTTTTATTTTTTTTTTATTTTTTTATCTTGTACTTTTTAAATTTTAAATTTTTTTAGTTTTAAAATTTTAATTTTTAAATTTTTTTTTAGTTTTTAAATTTTTTAATTTTTAAATTTTAATTTTTTTAATCTTTACATATTTTAATTTTTAAAAATTTAAATTTTTTAATTTTTTAAATTTTTTTATTTTTACCTTTTTTATATTATAATGTTTTGTCCATTCACGTAGGAGATGGATAGTTTGTGATTGTCAACAGGTTTCCTCCGAAATACCCCGATTTGGAGGGTTTAGAATGGAAGTAAAGGATTTTGGAAGTCTTCCACTTTCCTCCCCTTCTCCCCTATTTCCTTCAACCAAACACACACAAATCCCCCACTTCCCTCCCCTCCCCTCCGAAACCCTCCAACCAAACAGGGCCTCAGTGTAACTTTACTAATCGGTTGTTGCACATCTTGTTATGTAATACTCCATATAACTATAATTTTTTTTATAGGGAAAAGGGTAAGATAGGCCCTCGAACTTACATAAAAAGGTCAAATAAGCCTTTGTATAGGAGTCTTTGTTCGGCCGCCATCATTTGGGGCGGTTCCCGGTGGAATTTTTCGATGAAATTTTTTGAGCATCTTATTCATTAAGTCTAGTTTACTCATACCAAATTTCAGATAAAAATTCAATCGGGAAGGCATTCAAATGAATTCTTGAAGATAAGTGCGCAGTTAAAAGTGCGATTATCTTCAAGAGTAAATTTGAATGCCTTCCCGATATAAGTTTTAGCTGAAATTTGGTGTGAGTAAATGTTAAAGTCCCACACCGGAAAAGTTTGAATCAACTAAGTGCTATATTAAGACATGGGTTACTCCTCCTATCAGGTTGACCCTTTAGGATGAAACTCCGGATCTTCTCAGTAAACTAGACTTAATGAATAAGATGCTCAAAACAATTCATCAAAAAATTCCACCAGGAACCGCCCCAAACGGCAACGGCCGGACAGAGACTCCTATATGAGGGGATTATTTGACCTTTTTATGTAAGTTCAAGGACCTATCTGACCATTTTCCCTGGTTTATATTAAAGATTTTTACACCAGAAAGTTATAAAAAATTAACCAGTAAAATCACCGATTCAATTTTTTTGACAAAATAATGTATTCTAGTGGAAGAATATTACTTAGTTACACGATTAGGAGCCCGCTTGATAATCCTGTTTTTTGGTTAATTAGACTTATCAGTCAATATTTTTACCAAACATGGAAATTTTGATTTCGCACGTTGAATCGTGTGATAATAAGAACAAGTGAGGTTAGCTTCTTTTACATATAACTTTCTCTGTATTTTAGTACTCCCTCCGTATCTATTTATTTGGCCCGTCTGTTTTTTTACGTAGTTTAAGGCAATTATATGTAAAGTAGGAGGTTTTTTGTACTGTAGCGGTACTGTAGTTGCTTTTTTAGTGGATTTCTTTCCAAAAAGGGAATGCGACATTTTTTTATACGTCCCGAAAGGGAAAGTGAGACAAGTAAATAGATACGGAGGGAGTAATAAATTATTTTTGAAATATAATTATTTCATAAATAAGAAGAATTAGTCAATCTAGGTACGTAAGCCAAAATTTAATAAATTTCAGCAGAATCAACTGATTCAGCCGATTTTGGTATTATTAAACGGGCTCTGGATCAAATCTAACTAAAGTTACTAGACTAAAAGTATAAAATATTACACTTTTATTTGATTTAAGCTGTCATAAAACTAAAACTTCTAAACCTATAATTATCTCTCTCTTTTCGTTTAACATATCTTTTCGGAGGCATTATTACAAGATCAATTTTACTTATTATACCACTCTTATACCCCTTCACTATGGTGCACCGATACTTCACCGCGATGCCATATCCGCGCATCTGATACGTATCCGATACCGATATTCACCGATATGCGTCCTATACGTATTGAGTCCATATCTGTAATTTAACCAAAGTATCGGGCTTATTTTTAAAAATACCGATACTTCCGATACGCGTATCTGTGAACCGATACTCGTATCGGATCCTATATTCGCCATTTCATACACGACATGACGAAAATTTAGTAGCCGCCCAAGCGATCACAAGATTAAAACATTGATAAAGATGATTTTGTGAGCATGGAAAATAATGGAATATTATAATTTGTTATTTTATCGCTTCATGAGTGTAGATATTGAAGATTAATTAATATTTTGGACTTATTAATTTATAATAGTCCATAATATTATTAAGCCTTTTTACACGCTACTAGATTATTCTCGATCATTTTGGGGCTATTTCAAGTGCTATTGGGCCTCTTTTAAGCGCTACCCGGGCCGACGTCAAGTTCTACTAGGCTGCTCGTGATGGTTGGCGGGCCTTATCAAGAAGAAAATAGTGATATGGATTTCTTGGGATAAAATTTATTAATTTAATTAATTTGGATTATTCGAAATATCCAATTAATTTAATTATAAATTAAATCTTTAAAAGAATGGACGGGTCCTATTAATTTCTTGATTTTGAGCCCATTATTAAATAGTGGCCCTATACATAAGAGACATGATCCAGTTGATAAAGAGGACAACGAATCTGGTTAAGAAATCCGTCTGTGTGCATGGAAAATGGCTGTGAACCTTGTTAAAAAGGCTGTCCAGATACATTATATAAGTGCTGATTTTTCTAGCTATTAAATGCAAGCAAATAGAGCCCAAAACCCATTTTAATTGAGGCCCATATAATATGGACGAATTTCAGCAACCCTAAGCCATATTTTCACCCCCTCCACACCTATAAATAGGGGTCTTAGTTGAGAGGAAGGGGAGGAGAACTTCCAGATGAAGAAACGCTGCAGAAAAGCTCTGAAGAACTCCCGAGAGGCTCTGAAGGATTCCGAAGAAGAGGAAGATATCAAGCCACATTTTTTTTTCAAGAATATATGATTAATCCTTTGTGATTTCATTTATTCTTGATCAAACAAAGCAAAAAGTTGAAGAACGTTCGAAGATCTGAAGAACGAAGCTTGAAGATTCGAAGATCTGAAGAACGAAGCTTTGAAGATTCGAAGATATGAAGAACGAATCTTTGAAGATTTGAAGATATTCATATGAAGATTGAATCAAGATTCAACTGAAGATCAAGCCATATATCCCGGGAGGCCCTTAAATAGAAGATCAAGCCATAAAACGGCCCTTTTGTTGAAGATCAAGCCACTTGAAAACCGGAGGCCCTTCAAACTAAATTCTTTATTCAAGAAGATTTGAAGATCCGAAGAACGAAGGTTCGAAGTTCGAAGATCTCAAGAACGAAGATTCGAAGATCCGAAGAACGTTCGAATATTTGAAGGATTAGAGATTTAATTTTAAATTAAATTCTTTAATTATATTACTTCAAATTGCAAGTGAAGAATCAGAGGATTCATATTTAGAGATTGTACCCGATATTTTCATATATTATTATTTGCGATCAATTTTAAGTAAATACTTAAAATTTGTTTCACAAATTTTTGGCACAAATTTTAAAATTTGTGCCAAAAAATTTTAAAATTTGTTTCACAAAATTTTGGCACTATACATAATTTTAAAATTTTAAAATTATGACCAAGGAAGATCATGGACCTTGGTAACTCAAAAGAAACAAAAGAAGAACCACACACCTAAGCCACAACTGAGGAAAGTGGTAAAGAATTGGGTCAGGAAACAACCGATAAACGAGTTAAAGAAAAGGAAACAAAAGAAGGATCGTGTTCATTCCAAGACTGCACGAAGTGTGATTACTCTCAACGATTTTATGCCAAAGGATTTCAAGAACGAGATGACTCAAATTTCAAGTTCTTGTCTTAGCAACCATGAAGAAGAAGTTGAGAGTTCAAGTGGATGTCCATCTTTAGTTTCGACTAAGAAAGAAGTGGTCGAACCACAAAAATCTACTTCATATGTCACTGATATTGTCGTTAAAGACGAAGACCTTATGATGGGCGCCACTCCTCATAACCGCCCGCTTTTTGTTGAAGGATATACTCGTGGGAGAAAGTTTAAAAGAGTCATGATTGACCAAGGATCTGCCGTTAATATTTTGACAGTTCGAGCTATGAAAGACCTTGATATATCAATGGATGAACTTTCCCAAAGTTGCTTGATGATTCAAGGCTTTAATCAAGAAGGGCAAAGAGCGATTGGGATGATAAAGCTTGACTTAGTCATCGGTGGATTGCAAACAAGTACCTTGTGCCATGTTATTGATGCAAAGGCTTCATACAATCTCCTTTTAGGACGCCCATGGATCCATGGGAACGGTGTAATCCCCTCAACATGGCACCAATGCTTCATGTATGAGCAAAATGGCGTTGTAAAAAAGGTAGTGGCCGATGAAACTCCATTCACAGAAGCCGAGACATACTTTACAGATGCGAAGTTTTACCTAAAGGCCAAAATTTCTAAAGATGACAATGCTAGACAAGAGGAAGAATATCCCTCCTTGATTGGACCAAAGCTCAAAGGAAAGCTTGTTGAAGGCGTAGAAGGGCTTACATTCCCTCTTGCAAAGATTGAGATATCAAGGCCTCCTCAAAACACATCTGAGGATGAAGTGAAAAACGAGAATGATGTTAAAACATTTCATCTCCCTAAAGCACGCACAAATGAAGGATTTGACCCAAACGCATACAAACTTCTGGCCAAGGCTGAGTATAATCCTAATGAACAAAAGTTGGGAAAACTCATCTCGGAGGCTGGTGGAGAAGAAACACCGAATCAAATAAATTTACGAGGACACATTGGATTGGGTTATGTTCAACCTAAACCTATAAAGATCCTCATAAATAGAGCTGCAATACATCATATAAGTGCTGATGAAGAAGATGAAGTGACTTCTAAACCAAAGTATTCTATCTTTGATCGGATTGGGGGAGCAAGATCAAGACCCGCCATCTTTGACAGAATGGGGCCGAAGCCAAAGAAGATCATAAAGAAGACTTTACAAGAACGTCTTGATATGAGCCCGATGATAGTGAAACACGCTGAAGACCCATGCATGGGACAAAACTTCAAAAGAAAGCATGTTCATGAGAGATTGGGATTGAAACGTGAATGCAATGCATCTGCTAAAGTTCAATTCGAAAAGCAAAGTCTTAATGAGTATAGAAGTTTTATCCCATCTCGTATGAAACGAGAAACCGATGTGAAGGTAACCTATGGAAGTGCACTCAAAGTCAAGCCAGTGACCATTGTGCACACTCGTGGTCAATATGAAGACCAATATGAAGATTTAGTACCCTTGATGTTGGGGTACATATATGTCAAATAACGTGTTGAAAGGCTTAAACCACCAATGATGTTGTAAGTGGTTAAACTGCTAAAACATCTCATTTTGTTTATGGGTGAACATAATCATAGATACTCTTGGCCCACGAGAGTTAAAAATGTGTACGGCAAGCTCCTGGCCCGCATGAGTTAAAAATGTGCACGGCACCCCACCCCTTTAATTTACCTATTCAAATGGTATTATGAACTACGTTTGACTTGATCTCCTTCATAGGAGTACGTAGGCAGCTCAAAAGTTTCATTTTTTGAGTTCAGTTATAACAAAACAAACCCCAATTAAGTTTTATCTAAAGGAAGGATATCAAAGGGAGGATTATGAAAAAAAACATATAAAATCAACCGACCGTTTAAAAAAAAAAGGTCAGACTCTCGGAATTCTTAGGTCTCCTCCTCACCGGAAATGGTTTTAGTTGAGAATGTCTTTTATCAGTGCCATCATCCCAACAACGGAGCAAATGGTGCCGACAATCAGCAAAACTTCACGAGTCTCGAGATGCAGACATCATTAGAACTCTCAATTTGTTAGCAAGTAATGCTTTGAGTAACCTGCGATGGAACTGGCTCCTTCATTGTCCTCTTCTTTGAATGACCTGCGGTGGAACTGGCTCCTTCATTGTCCTCTTCTTCGAACGACCTGCGATAAAACTGGCTCCTTCATTGTCTTCTTGTTTGAACGACCTACGATGGAACTGACTCCTTCATTGTCCTCTTCTTTGAACAACCTGCGCCGGAACTGGCACCTTCATCGTTTTCTTCTTTGGGCAGCCCGCCATGGATGGAATCCTTCATTGTTCTCTTCTTTGAACAACCTGCTATGGATAGAATCCTTCATTGTCTTCTTGGAATGGCCTGCGATGGAATGGAACCCTTCGTTGCCTTCTTCTTCAAAAGAATTGGCACCTTCTTGGCTAACGAGTAGTGACGGCAAGTTTGAATGAACAGGACAATGGCTTCTTCAAAGTTCTGATAGTGTCAGCCGGTGTGGAAATCTGATCACCTGCTTCTGGACAATCGACGGACCTCACATTCTGCTTTAACCTTCTTAGATCGGCTTTGAACCGTGCATCAACAAACCGCCTGCCGGACTGCACCTTAGCCTGCCGCTAATCTCCTTCGCACGAGCACAAAATCTACCTGGTTCCTTCTTCTCGCCAAATCTGCAGCAGAGGCGTCATCTCGCCCACCGACTTTCAGCGGCTACAGCATCAGTACTCCTCTCTCCAGCGATAATCGGGACCACCTGTTGGGTATTATTTATTATTTCAAATAAATAAGTTATTATTATTTTAATGTACACACGGTTTGGTTTAAAATGATTTACTTGATGAATTCTTTTTATTACATTTAAATATGAAATCCACTTGGGACGTGGTGTGATTACTCGGACAGGTGGGAGAAATGATTTTCATGCAATTTTGTTATTATAATTTATTAATATTGTTTTTGAATAATTAATCCGGATAGCTTTTGAACTTTTCAAATCCGGATGTATTTTTATTTAAACTAACGTAGAACGTGCATGGCTTAACGTGCTTTTGTGTTATCCGGGTAGTTCTCCTAAAATCATGGATCACCAAGCTTTCTAAACAACAAACCTTTTCTTTAGTTCTACGCACTAAGCATTTAAATGATCTGCTAGTGCTTGGGTTATAAATAGACAGGGTGCGTAATACAGATTAGTAACTGAGAGATACGCTTATACACTTTACAAAGCTTTATTATTATCATACGTAGCTGCGTATTAGTTTTTGCAGAAGCTTTAATACCTTTTACTACGTATTAGTTAATAAACTGCTGGGTTAGAAAATTCTTTTCTTCCTCGTAGTTCTGGGTCCGGCGAATCAGCCGAAGAGCCCGTTATATCTTTGGGGAAGATTTCCAGCCACCGGAAATACTTTCTTTAGGACAGCGACTAGCGCGTCTCGGGCTGTTTTATTTTTCTAACATTGTTTTGCAGGTTCCGACGAATTTCTCCAACACCACCATCTTCTCCCGTTAAAACCAGTTTATCATCTTCATCGCACAAAAAGGCCGCGGTCAACAAATCAATTTCATCTTCTGTCCGCCAGCAAAATAAACCAGGAAGAAATCAGCGGCATGACGGCATCTTCTTCGCCTACAATCAAGAGCTCAACCAACGCCCTGCTTCCTTCAGCCTCCCTACGGGAAATTTGGACAGCAACTCTTCTGGCAGTACTCTGAATTAGCAGCAAGTTAGGAGCCGGCAACACCAATCTTCTTCTGGACGAACAAGACCGCTAAAGCCCCTCTGTAAATAAACTTTGAACTACCGCATCAACAAAGTCTGTGGCCGGAAGCATCTCTACCTGAAACTCTCCCCTGCAATTTGACAAAAAGAAAAGAGAAGGGCTAAAAAAAAGAAGAAAAAAGCCGGTATACCTTTTGATTTGCTTTGGCCGAGCAGATTTCTTCTTCTGAAGTTTATAAGTAAATAAAATTGTGATACGAAGTGAAGATGCAGAAAGCAAATTTGGGGTTCTATTTATAGATGTGTTAGAATAAAAGTTAGATCCGATTTATGTGCTATAGAATTCAAGTCCTGATAGAAGTTCGATCATTATTATTTTGAGTTGAAGGAGGATTCAATCGCGTAGTATTCCTACGTTTATTGAAGTATTACTCTGTAGAATTTGATTTCTCTTTGAGCAAGTAGGAATATTTGGTAATGAAGAAATTGGATTGTGAGTGGATTAATGATTTTGGGCCAATCATTTTTCTAGAAATCCCCTTCTTCCGAGCTTTCAATATACTCCAAATATTATTATGTCAAGAATCGGGAATTATTTTCGAGACTCACTTGTCGTGATGATAGAGTCGATACATCCAAGCAAGTCTCGAGGGGGCATTTGTAGATATTGAAGATTAATTAATATTTTGGACTTATTAATTTATAATAGTCCATAATATTATTAAGCCTTTTTACACGCTACTAGATTATTCTCGATCATTTTGGGGCTATTTCAAGTGCTATTGGGCCTCTTTTAAGCGCTACCGGGCCGACGTCAAGTTCTACTAGGCTGCTCGTGATGGTTGGCGGGCCTTATCAAGAAGAAAATAGTGATATGGATTTCTTGGGATAAAATTTATTAATTTAATTAATTTGGATTATTCGAAATATCCAATTAATTTAATTATAAATTAAATCTTTAAAAGAATGGACGGGTCCTATTAATTTCTTGATTTTGAGCCCATTATTAAATAGTGGCCCGATACATAAGAGACATGATCCAGTTGCTAAAGAGGACAACGAATCTGGTTAAGAAATCCGTCTGTGTGCATGGAAAATGGCTGCGAACCTTGTTAAAAAGGCTGTCCAGATACATTATATAAGTGCTGATTTTTCTAGCTATTAAATGCAAGCAAATAGAGCCCAAAACCCATTTTAATTGAGGCCCATATAATATGGACGAATTTCAGCAACCCTAAGCCATATTTTCACCCCCTCCACACCTATAAATAGGGGTCTTAGTTGAGAGGAAGGGGAGGAGAACTTCCAGATGAAGAAACGCTGCAGAAAAGCTCTGAAGAACTCCCGAGAGGCTCTGAAGGATTCCGAAGAAGAGGAAGATATCAAGCCACATTTTTTTTCAAGAATATATGATTAATCCTTTGTGATTTCATTTATTCTTGATCAAACAAAGCAAAAAGTTGAAGAACGTTCGAAGATCTGAAGAACGAAGCTTGAAGATTCGAAGATATGAAGAACGAAGCTTTGAAGATTCGAAGATATGAAGAACGAATCTTTGAAGATTTGAAGATATTCATATGAAGATTGAATCAAGATTCAACTGAAGATCAAGCCATATATCCCGGGAGGCCCTTAAACAGAAGATCAAGCCATAAAACGGCCTTTTTGTTGAAGATCAAGCCACTTGAAAACCGGAGGCCCTTCAAACTGAATTCTTTATTCAAGAAGATTTGAAGATCCGAAGAACGAAGGTTCGAAGTTCGAAGATCTCAAGAACGAAGATTCGAAGATCCGAAGAACGTTCGAATATTTGAAGGATTAGAGATTTAATTTTAAATTAAATTCTTTAATTATATTACTTCAAATTGCAAGTGAAGAATCAGAGGATTCATATTTAGAGATTGTACCCGATATTTTCATATATTATTATTTGCGATCAATTTTAAGTAAATACTTAAAATTTGTTTCACAATGAGCTTTAATTGAAACAAGACTTATAAGACTTAGATGTAAATGCAAATAGAGAACAAAAAATATTATTTGAATTGAAATCGAAATATCGGTATCTAGTTTTTTAGCCTAATCTTTGAAATTTTATTATTATAGTTAATATTTTGTACTATTATTATTTTATTTATGAACCTAGGAATTCTATATATTTGCAAATTATACTCTATATTCTATTATTTATAAATATACCCCCTTACCCGTATCCTATAATTTTTGAAATTGTTGTATCGTCGTACCCGTATTCGCTTATCAATGTATATCAGCGTATCCGTATGTATCCGTGCAACATAGCCCCTCCATGTGATGAAGCTATTTTTCATAAACAAAAACATGGTTGTTTTGTTTGTGAATAGAATTTACAAATAAGAAAATAACCTTTCACAGAGGTGGTGGTAAAAGCGGTGGTCGTGGGTACAAACAACAATTTTCTTATAAGATATGACTTTGAATTCTTTTTGTATGTTTTTTTATTAAATTAAATTAATCTATCTTTATTCGTATCATGTTTGTCCGATATCAGTTATGCCGATATACCGACCATGCATGCATGTAATGCGATAAGCATAGAGGATCCAGAATATAAGATGCCTCTCCAACCTAAAAAACATGCGAAGTGACATGGGAAAATTAGTGCATTCGTCTTTAATTACGATGAAAAATAATACTCCATACTAACTGATGAAAACGGTTAGCAACACAAGAGGGGGGTGAATTGTGTGTGTGGAACCGTGGCAGTTTTTCGCCCAGTTCTAGTGCGGGGTGAAGGGTATTGCGAAATAGTAAAGTGCACAAGGATTTAACGAGGAAAAATCCCTTGGCTCAAAGGGATTAAAAAACCTCGACCTCCCTCGGAGGAATTTTAACAACTTCACTAAAAAGCCTTTGAATGATTACAAGGGAAACTCTCCTAGTCTACCCTTGAGCCACCCCAATTCTATCCTCTCTAGGAAGAGTTACGCTTCTCTATCTTGCGGGTAGAGAGCCTCTCAGCTTTACAACAAAGCTCTCACAACACACGTTACCCAACCCGAGGAAGCTACACTTAGCTAATCCTCAATAACCCAATTACAATATAGGAAGAGAATAAGAACTCTGTCTAGAACTCCGGGAGCAGTTTCAGGTGCCTTGAACTTTGTATTTCTCTCGAGTATCTCTCTTGATATTTTCTCGGTCAAGCACACCCTGCTTCTTCTTCTTGATCTCGATTATATAGTCTACTAGGAATGGATCCGTTGAGACACTTCTTTCCTTGAATGGTTGAGGAACTTGCCTTGAAATTATTCAAAATGCTTTCCTTTTATTTAAGGATCTTCTAGCTCTTAATTATGATGGTCCTTGGTCAACCATATATATGGGAGCAGGAGGATACGTGCATACCATGAGCAAGTCAAAAAGGTATAGAGCATATTATGTGATCAACCATTTAGTAATAATTCCACAAAGATATATATCAATACATATCAAGGGAAGTTATTTATTCACTTAAACTATGCAAGCATGCAACGGATCATATTTCAAATAATATGCAGGAGAATATTTGTTAAATAGGTATGCACAATCAACTAGCTAATCAATTAAGGATTCTTTCCATAAAATAATAAGCTATAATAATAAATCATGCATGAAAATATATTTTTGCTTAAAATAATATTCTTGACAAAGTATAAGCACTCATATAAGGAAAACACATATTAATTAAATCATACACCATGTAAATCAACCGTTCACACAGAATACAATTAAGAATAATTTTTTCTTCCGTTCCGTATGGAACTGAGAGCGGTTCCGTCCGCTGTTCCACCTGCATAGTTAGTCATTAATAAAACTACATACTCAACAGATTCTTTCCTTTGAGATCGGTCTTCTTAGATGGGCAAGATCAGGACTTGATGTACTATCTTTAATAGCTCGGATCTCCATATATATTTCGGTCCTCTTGCATGGAAATCATTCAAAAATATTTCCTTATAGGTATTAAAAGATATTCTTTTTATTTGATTGAAGGAAATCATTTTTCTTAAGGAAACATTCCTTGTGAGAAGATATGCACGAAAATCCTTTTTGAATTTTGAATAACAACAATTATTTTGGAAACTTGCTTTGTAGAAATATCTCTTAATTAATGCCTTTGATTTAAATAACTTTCCTTTAAAGAAAAAATCCTTTCTTTGTATGATCATTGATTATTTTCTTGCTTAAAAGGTTCTCTTTAATTTAGCAAGATAGATCCGAAATTAAATGGAGAGAAAAGATATTTTAAGCAAGGCGGATTAATCAATCTTGGATTTACGGTGCAGTTCTCGGACCAGTTCTACGGCTTGTTCCAGAGCACGACTTAAACTCTTTTCATGTAGTCACTTACAACCAAAAGTAACACTAGTCGTTTGTCATCAACAAAACAATACGTTCCAACAAATTCCCCCTTTTTGTTGATGACAAACACTTGGTGCCCTAAAGTTAGTTTCATAATGAATAAGCCCAAAGTATCGAGCATAGAACACATAGGGCACATATTCTTCCCCCTTTTGTCACCAACAAAACAATAAATAGCTTGAAAGATAAAAGATAAAAGATAAATTTAGGAAAGATAGTTCATGCCTTGATGAACCCAAGTTCCATCCATATTTGTTCATGTTCATCAAGCTTGTTCTTGAATACCCATTTGAGACCTATCTTGGTCTTGTTCTTGGGTCTCGGTTCTAGATGCCACACTTTATTTCTCTCGAACTGATTTAGTTCTTCCTGCATTGCTAGAACCAGTCAGTTTCGGAGAGAGCCACTTCATGGTTCTCCGGTTCTATAAGTGATAGATAAGCAAAGAAGGAATAAAAATTTCTAAGTTTAGATCTAGTAGTTACTCCCTGATTTAGGTTAATCAAGAGGTTATCCAAAGGATGTGATTGATGAAGTTTCCATCCTCTATGAGCATTTGAAGTCTTCAATTTCCTGCGAGTCGTCTGGAACTGGATCTGCCTGTTCTTCAGTCTGGTTGGCAGTGGATATCCTCAGTTCTAAGCACGTTATCGTCAGTTCCTGCTTCTATCTCCTTATGGCGATTAGTTTCATGATTAGTTCCCCCTTGCTCATGGAATTGGTGCAATCTCCGTGTTTAGAGCTTCTGCCCAAAAATTCTTTGCGCTAGAGATTGACATAGTTCTAGTCATATCCTTCAGTGTTCTTTTCTTCCGTTCTACCACCCCATTTTGTTGAGGCGTTCTAAGAGCAGCGAAGTTGTGGTCTATCCCTTGTTCTTGGCAGAATGTATCAATGAGCTTAATGTCAAATTCGGTCCCATGATCCGAACGAGTCTTAATTAATTGCTGCCCTGTTTGATGCTCAACTTTTCTTACAAAAAATAACAAACTCATTAAAAGTATCTTTCTTACTATCAAGAAAGATAGTCCAAGTATGTCTTGAGAAATCATCAACAATTATAAGCACATACTCTTTATTCAAAATAACATTGTTACCTTTGTCACAGAATTGAAAGATACTTAGCAAATTGAACTTAAAACCTTAAAAAAAATCAATTGAATGGTTGGGTGATTTTCCGGTTTTTCCCACGGCTACAATTTCTCCTTTGCCTTTGTCTCCAAATATCACCTTCCCACCACTAAATGGCCGAAGTGAGAGGAATAAAGATGAGTCTCCAGTCCTGTGCTTAGAACAACCACTGTCAAGGAACCAGTGATTGTTCCCCCTCACTTGGCGCTGTTCTTGAATCACGGGTTAGTCCGTGGAACCCAGACTTGCTTGGGTTCCATTTTGTATTTGTTTGAGGATGGATATCGAACATAGTCAAAACATCTTTCTAAGGTCTTTTGTCGAGAGTGACATTGATACCGAAGATGCCCGATTTTGCCACAATGCATGCAAACTCGGTTGTCATAGGTATCAACGTATTTAGGTTTCCACTTACCATAAAAGCCTCTTGTTTTCTTATGAAAAGTTCGGTTTGGCGTTTGTCCATAACCGTTTTTTGTGCCTCTGAACCAGTCTATCGAACCAGTTTGGTCCAGTTCTAGGTGGTTGTTGATATGGTCTAGAACTGGGTTGTCCTCTGGTTCTATTTCCATTAAAGGATCGGTTCTGAAAATCAGGTTTTTTATTAGGTTGAGTGTTCCTTGGAATATAACCGAGACCAGCAGTCTCGTTTTCCTTCTTATTGTGCCGAGGGGGACCAGTTCCAGAATAAGGTCTAGACCTGGTTTTGTTCGTAGCACTATATGCTTGGTATTCCGGTCTATTTTTAAAATCTGTACACTCGGCAACAAGACGATGAAGATGATCAATCAAAGTACCAACGCTCGGAATTTTTGAGAGAAGTTTTTCATCATGATTAACTTGTTTGTTCATACTATCGAGCTTAAGAGAGCAAATGATTTGATCTTGTTCTAAAACCACTTCACTGTACTTAAGCCTTTCATCTATTAACTCTCCCACTTTTGTTTCAAGCCTTATCTTGGCTCTCGTGGCTTCCTCGAGTTTAGACTCAAGCTCAGTGATTTGTGATTTAAGATGATCATTTTCAGAAAGGTTTTGATTAAGCTCAATAGTCAATCTTTTGAAAATTTTCCGGGCTTTGGTTTTGGATAGAGAGTCAAACTTAGATAGAAAATTTTCAAAGTTTACCTCGAAGCTCTCTTGGTCGGATTCCTCGTCGGAGTGTGCCATAAGACATAGACCTGTATGGTTAGAGTTCTTATCACTCTCCTCTTCTTCGTCATCGGATGAGTCTCCCCATGCTGCCATCATTGCCCTTTTGAGATCTCTTTTGAACCCTTTGTCTTTGCTGGACCTCCGGTTAGAACTGGACTTGTTCTTGTCGTAGGTCCGGTCATTTTTCTTTTGTGAACAGTCTTTAGCCCTGTGCTCAAGGGAACCACAAACAAAACAGCCTTGGTTATTAAAAGATTGAAAGTTATTTTTACCTTGTTTGTTCCGGTTGTTCTTGAACCGTCGGTACATCTTCCCGAATTGTCTAGCAAATATGCTCATCTCATCTTCCGATTCACTTTCGGATTCTTCCTCCTCTTCTCGAGCTTTTAGAGCAATTCCTCTCTCTCGCCTTACAGTCTCAGCGTCTTGCTCTTCTTGAAGCCCTAACTCATATGTCAAGAGTGAACCGGTCAAGTCTTCAAGAGTCATGGTGGATAGGTCCTTTGCTTCCTCAATAGCCGTGGTCTTAGGCTTCCATACCGAGGGCAAGCTTCTCAAAATTTTTCTCACTTGATCTTCCACAGTAATTTCCTTTCCAAGGGCTGAAAGCTCATTGATGATATTAGTAAAACGTGTAATCATATCCTTAATCGACTCTCCAGGCTTCATTACGAATAATTCGTAATTACGCATAAATATGTCAATTTTAGATTTTTTTACACGTGAGGTACCTTCATGAGTAACCTCGAGCAAAT
Organism: Cuscuta epithymum; assembly: GCA_945859915.1. Lineage (NCBI taxonomy): Eukaryota > Viridiplantae > Streptophyta > Magnoliopsida > Solanales > Convolvulaceae > Cuscuta > Cuscuta epithymum. Next base: position 418,099 of record CAMAPF010000148.1, on the reverse strand, counting down.
CCCACATTTGTTTGGCAGACTTGCATCCTAGAACCCGGTTGTGTTCGGCAGGACCAAGTCCACAAATCAAATATTTTAGTGCTTGGGCATTATGCTCGAGTTTTTGATAATCATCAGTAGTAAATTCAGATTTAGGTTTGGAAACAACATTACTTTCGCTGTTTAGCTTTGTGATGACATTGTCGCCACCTTCTATCACATTCCATACCTGATAATTATCGGCTTTGATAAAGTTCTCCATCCGACTCTTCCAGAACTGATAGTATTTCCCATTGAACAATGGTGGTCGTTGAGTCGAGTAACCTTCTTCCAATCGGTCAACCGTATTCATTTTGCCGGATCTCTTCCCAAGGTATTAACCTCTATGTGGTGAAGACCGGCTCTGATACCAATTGATGAAAACGGTTAGCAACACAAGAGGGGGGGGGTGAATTGTGTGTGTGGAACCGTGGCAGTTTTTCGCCCAGTTCTAGTGCGGGGTGAAGGGTATTGCGAAATAGTAAAGTGCACAAGGATTTAACGAGGAAAAATCCCTTGGCTCAAAGGGATTAAAAAACCTCGACCTCCCTCGGAGGAATTTTAACAACTTCACTAAAAAGCCTTTGAATGATTACAAGGGAAACTCTCCTAGTCTACCCTTGAGCCACCCCAACTCTATCCTCTCTAGGAAGAGTTACGCTTCTCTACCTTGCGGGTAGAGAGCCTCTCAGCTTTACAACAAAGCTCTCACAACACACGTTACCCAACCCGAGGAAGCTACACTTAGCTAATCCTCAATAACCCAATTACAATATAGGAAGAGAATAAGAACTCTGTCTAGAACTCCGGGAGCAGTTTCAGGTGCCTTGAACTTTGTATTTCTCTCGAGTATTTCTCTTGATATTTTCTCGGTCAAGCACACCCTGCTTCTTCTTCTTGATCTCGATTATATAGTCTACTAGGAATGGATCCGTTGAGACACTTCTTTCCTTGAATGGTTGAGGAACTTGCCTTGAAATTATTCAAAATGCTTTCCTTTTATTTAAGGATCTTCTAGCTCTTAATTATGATGGTCCTTGGTCAACCATATATATGGGAGCAGGAGGATACGTGCATACCATGAGCAAGTCAAAAAGGTATAGAACATATTATGTGATCAACCATTTAGTAATAATTCCACAAAGATATATATCAATACATATCAAGGGAAGTTATTTATTCACTTAAACTATGCAAGCATGCAACGGATCATATTTCAAATAATATGCAGGAGAATATTTGTTAAATAGGTATGCACAATCAACTAGCTAATCAATTAAGGATTCTTTCCATAAAATAATAAGCTATAATAATAAATCATGCATGAAAATATATTTTTGCTTAAAATAATATTCTTGACAAAGTATAAGCACTCATATAAGGAAAACACATATTAATTAAATCATACACCATGTAAATCAACCGTTCACACAGAATACAATTAAGAATAATTTTTTCTTCCGTTCTGTATGGAACTGAGAGCGGTTCCGTCCGCTGTTCCACCTGCATAGTTAGTCATTAATAAAACTACATACTCAACAGATTCTTTCCTTTGAGATCGGTCTTCTTAGATGGGCAAGATCAGGACTTGATGTACTATCTTTAATAGCTCGGATCTCCATATATATTTCGGTCCTCTTGCATGGAAATCATTCAAAAATATTTCCTTATAGGTATTAAAAGATATTCTTTTTATTTGATTGAAGGAAATCATTTTTCTTAAGGAAACATTCCTTGTGAGAAGATATGCACGAAAATCCTTTTTGAATTTTGAATAACAACAATTATTTTGGAAACTTGCTTTGTAGAAATATCTCTTAATTAATGCCTTTGATTTAAATAACTTTCCTTTAAAGAAAAAATCCTTTCTTTGTATGATCATTGATTATTTTCTTGCTTAAAAGGTTCTCTTTAATTTAGCAAGATAGATCCGAAATTAAATGGAGAGAAAACATATTTTAAGCAAGCCGGATTAATCAATCTTGGATTTACGGTGCAGTTCTCGGACCAGTTCTACGGCTTGTTCCAGAGCACGACTTAAACTCTTTTCATGTAGTCACTTACAACCAAAAGTAACACTAGTCGTTTGTCATCAACAAAACAATACGTTCCAACACTAACCAACAAACGAATGAGACTCTGTATCCTCCCTTGAAATGAGCCTTCATAAAAATAATGACAAACATTGTACAATAATTTTAACTAGGCTAAAGGGTCAAATAGGCCCCTGTACCTGTTCGGAATGCTCAATTCGCACTCCGAACTCAAAAAAGTTTCAATTCACCCCCTGAACTCGCCAAAAAAGTTCAAATCCCATTTTTTGCAGGTGAGTTTCCGGTCATTGCCACGTCAGCAGGTTAGATGCCACCCGTGCATCCCACATGGAAATCTAAGGGGTCAAATAGACCCCTGAACCCGACAAAGTTGTTCAATTTACCCCCTCAACCGTTAAAAAGTATCCAAATTGCCATTAAAAAATAAAAAATAAAAAATAAAAAATAGAAATATAAATATAAATAACATACACGTTCATAATATAAAATATATGAGTCTATTTATAATATGAAAATAAATTATTTATATTTTAGGGTAAATTTTATATTTTAAATATTTATGAGTCTATTTATAATATGACAAAATATTAAAAAAATTAATATTAGTTTATAAAAAATGTATATTTGATATTTTTAAATGGATTTAAAATATCAAAATATTTTTAATGAATTTGTTTTGTTTTGTTTTATGTGAGTTTACCGCAAAAAATAAGGATATATTTATATTTACAGTAAATTCATATAAAATAAACTAAAAGAAATTCATTAAAACTATTTTCATATTTTTAATATGCTTTAGATTTATATGAAAAATTACACACACACACACATGCATATATGTATATATACTTCATATTATTTTATTCTAGAATCATATACTACGTACTATACTTCATACTAATTATATTTAACATAAAAATTTTGTACTATATAAAAATTATAATATGTAAATAGCTAGGGACTACTACATTTTTATAATATGTATTTAAAAAATAAGTACCTTCACTATGATTATATATATATATATATATATATATATATATATATATATATATATATATATATATATATATATATATAAATATATACAGAAAAGATCAGGTCCCTCCGGAGGGACAGGAGGGACCGTCCGGCCAAGGCCATCAGAGGCCCTTCCCGGTGGAATTTTTTGATAAAATTTTATGAGCATGTTACTCATCAAGTCTAGTTTATCCATACCAAATGTCAGCTAAAAATTCAACCGGGAAGACACTCAAATTATTTTTGGAAGATAACTGCGTTTTATATGTATATAAACTGCGCAGTTAACTTCCCGATTGAATTTTTAGCTGAACTTTGGTATGGATAAACTAGACTTCATGAAGAACATGCTCAAAAATTTTGAGCAAAAAATTCCACCAGGAAGGGCCCCAAATGGCGACGGCTGGACGGCGGGTCCTGTCCCTCCGGCTGGACAGGATCAGGCCTCTATATATATATATATATATATATATATATATATATATATATATATATATATATATATATATATATATTTAATTTACCCTGAAATGTAAAAATTGTCTTATTATATTATAAATAGACATCTATTTTTTTTATTATGAACTTGTATATCATTTTATTTTATTTTTTCTCTATTTTTTAATTTCATATTTTTAATAGCAATTTGGACACTTTTCAACGGTTGAGGGGGTAAATTGAACAACTTTGTCGGGTTAAGGGGTCTATTTGACCCCTTAGATTTCCACGTGGGATGCACGATTGGTATCTAACTGGCTGACATGGCGATGACCGGAATTTTACATGCAAAAAATGGGATTTGAACTTTTTTGGCAAATTCAGGGGGTGAATTATATTGGAGCTTTTTTTAGTTCGGGGTGCGAATTGAGCATTCCGAACAGATACAGGGGCCTATTTGACCCTTTAGCCATTTAACTATTACTCCCTCTGTCCCCTTTTAAATGTCTCATTTTACCATATTGGGATGTCCCTATTTAATTGTCTCATACCTTATTTGGTAAAGTTTGTGTGGCTCAAAATCATTCTTACTTTATTCTTACTTTATTCTTACTTTATCAAGTAATATCAACTACACAAATCCACTTTTCTTAAAACTCATGTCACCCTCTCCCGGGACATTTAAAAGGGGACGGAGGGAGTACATACGAAGTATGTATGTAAATGTAATTTATAAGTTTTATACTTTTGTCTCTCATTTTTAAAATATTTGACTTTTTGTTGTAATTCACTCCTATTTGGAGCAATTTTTGAACAACCACGTATTCACGTATACCCTTGTGGAAAAATATCGGAATTTTATCAATTCAGGACCCGAAAGATGAACGAATTATCGATTCGAGACCTGAAAGATGAAATGCATCGATATAGGAACCGAATGATGAAGAACTATCAATTTAGGATCTGAATGATTGAAAACTATCAATCTATGACCTAAGTTGTCATATATTTTATAATTTTTTTATTTTAAAAATTTTAAATGTTATTTAGTTTTAGTAAACTAATATACTTTTGTGAAGAAAACGTTATTAAAAATTAGTGACGGAATTAATAAAAGTTTAAATAAATCAAAACCTATGAAATGTTAGGTCCTAAATTGATAGTTTTCCATCATTCGGGTACTATATCAATAAGTTTCATCTTTCGGGTCCTGAATTGATAATTAATCTATCTTTCGGGTTCTGAATCCATAAGTTCCAAAAAAAATCTTATCGTCCACATTATATCTTGATAAATTAAAACCCCTCTATAAACTGCCCCCTGTTCATAAACTTTGATAAACTAAAGATGCGTAGCACGGTGACACCAATTAAGCGGCACTAATTACTCCTTAATATGGTGTGAAAGTAAGATAGATGTCTCCATCAAATCTTATGTAATTCCAATGTGATCTTCTTGTATAAAGCTAAGGGAACAATATGCGATGTGTGTTTTAATAAACATACTACCCCAGTAGTAAATTATTTGTAATTGTGCACGTGTTAATTTAAGAAGTAATTAATACTTGTATATATTACCCAACAAATGCAACGTTTTATTATGAAATGATAATTCAAGTTGAGGTATGTTCCGACGATCATGAAAGGTCAATCAGCGTTTGCCATTAATGGTCGATGATCAACTTGTTGTGGACTTCAAATCCTGGAGAGTGATAGAGAGCAGACGACGAGAGAAAATCGGTTCATGCATAAACATCGTTGCTCCTTACTACTCCCAACTCCTAAGTGTAAGTAGTGGCACACACATGTGTGGCGGATCTTGGGTGTTCAAAGTTATTTTACAATTAAAATTATGAGCAATAATATTATGAGTGAATTCCCCAAATAGAAGTAAAACATAGATAAAATGCAAAAATAGGAGTACTATGTTATGAATAAGAGTAACTTTAGTGTTTGGACAAATATACCCCCACCCAAGCCCCAAGTCCTATAATAATTAAAACATAAAAGAAAAAACATTATTTAATTTATAATAAAATTGTAAAAAAAATAAAAAACCAAAAAAAGTATATTAAATAAAATATAATCTGTATTAAATAAAATTAATAAAAATAAAAAATATTAAATAAAAACTACAAACTTTAAAATAAAAAATAAAAAAAATGAAAAAAAATATGCACACGCCTGCCGCCGCCTCAACAATCTCCCAGCACCACCAGCTCCGACCACCGAAAATATGCCAACATTTGTACAAAATGTCATCATGATGGCAGTTTTCGAGAAAATTTGGCATTTCCAAAGAGTAAAGCTGTCATCTTTATAGCATTTCAAAAATGGCAGTTTTTACATAAAATGACATTATTTTCGCCGATCGGGGATGGCATTGTTGGGTGATGGCTGAGGTTGCAGGAAAGGCCTGCATATTATTATTTTTAATGTGTTTTATCTATTTTTTTATTTTTTTAAAAAGTTTTTTATTTAAAAAAATTAATCTATTTAGTTTTTATTAAAATATTTTAGAATTTTTTTATATTTCAATACGATCAAATAAGTCATATTTTAGAATTAACTAGGTTAGGGATATTAAGGGCAGAAAATTACTCCCTCTGTCCCGAAATAACTTTCCTGCTTTCCTTTTCGGTCTGTCCCAAAATAAATGTCTTGTTTCCTTTTTTGACAATAATGTGTGGCTCATATCAATTCACTTTTTCTACTCAAATCTCAACCACAGTTTTTATTTTTTTTATAGAGTATATTCCCATAGACCTTAGGGGCACGTATCACAATTGGCGGGCAAAGACTTCCACCCATGCGACAAAAACACTTAATTACATAGCTCCGGCCGAGGCTGACTGCAACGCACGAGGTCGGGACTAGACACGATACAACAAATCAACAAAGTACAAAGACCCAGCCGAGGCCGACCTCGAGCGCATAGAGGTCGACACCAACGTCACGCCCAGGTCTCCACAGATATGACGAATTATGAGGCTGACCTCGAGCACATCGAGGTCGGTACCAAGTCGGACCTGTGACGATGATACGAGGTCAACAAAAGTCAGAAATAACGTTAACGCTACCGCTGATGGAATTCGATCTTGGTCATTGTTCTAAATTTTCACCCGTGTGACCAACTGAGCTGCCGGTGCGGGCCCTATATCACATTGAATTTGATATTTACTTATTTATTAAGCTTGATTACGTACAGTTTATGCCTAATTTTCATATTTTAGATTATTTTATATATTTTTCTTGGAAACATCGTGAACGTTTTTGTTGTGCATGCAGAGAGCTAGAGGCTGCTAATACCTTTAACCTTTTAAAAAAGATAAAGTTCCACTAATATTGCGCTTTTAAGAGTTATGGACAAAAATGTGACTTGGTAACTTTTAGTTACTATAATTATGTTTAAAGTTACTATGATGTAGTGACCATGATGTAAACTTTGAACACAGTTATAGTGACTATAAGTTACCAAGTCACATTTTTGTCCATAACTTTTGTATTAGTAATATTTTAGGAAAAACCTCTTTAAAAAGTAGCATAATAACGTGTATTTTGTTTATATACTCTCTCCGTCCCGGAAAATAGTTCCTAGTTTCTTTTTTGTGTTGTCCCAAAAAATAGTTTCCATTTCTGTTTTTGTAAAGTTTTGTGTGACTTACATTCATTTACATTTTTCTTACTCAACCACAATCATACATTTCCACTTTATTCCCACTTTCCTAAACTCTGATCCAAGTCAATGCAGGAACTATTTTATGGGACGGAGCTAGAGAGTATATATTTGTATACAACCCAGTAAATGTAATCGTGTCTTGATAGTTTGGCCCTTTTATAATAAAAAATACAACTTAGTACATATGTTGAGTTGTATAAGTTGTATTTGTAATACGTACAAGCCTGCCAGTAATTTAAAAAATGTGTGTTTTTCTTTTTTGGGAGCAATAGTAATGGATTTGTAGGGAAAAAAATTGGGACTAACTTTTTAGCACCCTTCCTTGGCTACATGCTAAAAACATTATGCTATTCGTAGATTCTGATATCTATTAAAATTTAAAATTTCATATGAGATGATGAACGTGATAATAGAAATAATTAAAGTTTTATATCTTAGCTCGTTAGTTTATATTTAGATGACGTGAGAGATTTTTTAAAGCTCTTGTCCATTAATTATCCCGTTAATAACCCCGTTTTTTAAAATCATATGTAAACAATATTGAGAAAGGTCAACCCTTTCTTTTCCTATTCGTGCACATGTCTACTAAAGGCAAGAGTGTATATTATTTTTATATTCTTGGAGCCTAATTCTGTCCCATCTAGCCACTTGCTTGTATTGATATTATTTGTTTAATCCTTCTCCTCTGTGTATTTAAGTCTCTTGTAAGACCAAATTCAATATATGAAGTAGCAGAATCTTTCTCTTCTTCCTTTTCTCTATCTCATACTTCCTCGGTTCCTTTTTAATTGCAACAGTCAACATTTCACGCTTGTCAACACACAAGTTTAACCATTAATATCTTTCATTCCGTATTAGTAAAAAATTTTAAAAAATCATATTTTGAAAATTTAGAATGAGAAGAATGTAACAAAATTTTTTAAAAATTTAATTTATAATACATCAATTAATAAAATGTAGTCAAAGTAAAATATGCGAATAGTGCAAAAAGTCCAATGTTGCAACTAAAAGAGAACGGATGTAGTATGTTCTTTCACGAGTTCTTTATCTTTTCTGACATGGTATCAGAGAGTTTAAGCTCCTGAACCCTGCTTACTTCCGCAAGATTACTCTACTCTTTTTACTCTACCTCTTCATCGGTTACTGTTCAAAATTTCTTGTGGGTTTAGCCTTTAACCCAGGTTATCAGTTGAGGAAGATGGAAAACTCAAAGACGGATGCCATACCTGTGACTTTGAAGGGAGCTAACTATCTCCTATGGTCAAAGATAGTGAAAAATGTCCTTGGTGGAAGAGGCTTATGGGGGCATATCACTTCAGGAGAAGCTCCAAAGCAAACCACTCAAGGAAAAGATGGCAAGAAGATTGAGGTGACAGATGAAGGCAAATGAAGTCAAGAGGACCTCATGGTGTTGTCTATCGTCCAGAGTTCACTTGATGGTCCCATAATGGAGGCCTATTCTTATTGTGAATCCGCAAAAGAGCTGTGGGAAACTTTGCAGAAGGTTTATGGAAACATATCCAAGCTTAGTAGGGTCTTTGAAGTGAAGAAGGCCCTCAACAACCTGAACCAGGAAGACATGGGTTTCACTCAACACTTTGGGAAGTTCCGAGCTTTGTGGGCAGAGTTAGAAATGTTGAGACCTAGCACCACTGACCCATCTATTTTAAACGAGAGGCATGAGCAAGATAAAGTCTTTGGTCTTCTCCTCACTCTTAATCCAGTCTTTAATGACCTCATCAAACACATTCTAAGGGCGGAGAAGTTGCCCAACCTAGAATAAGTGTGTGCCCAAATACAAAAGGAGCAAGGGTCAGTGGGGCTATTTGGTGAAAAAGGAGAATTGATCATGGCCAACAAAGCTGAGAGAGTAGAAGGGGTTTCGGCAAACAAGGTATCCTTCAAACCATATAGCTTCAATAAACAAGGAGATAGGTGGGTAACGTGTGAGCATTGCAAGAAGTGAGGCCACTACAAGAACAATTGTTGGATACTCCATCCACATCTCAGGCCACCATCCAAATTCAGTCAAGCTAGAGCTCATGAAGCCATGCGAAACAATGAGGCTGGAAAGGCTGCGGTATCTACCTCTCATGCAATCAGAGCTACTTCACATTTTCCTAATGATGACGCCTACATCCGCAAGTCAGACATTGAGGCTCTCATCAAAGCACTCAATGCAAACTCTGGTAACATGAGCACCAAATGTTTAAATGCATTACAAGCTGCTAAACCTATAATTGTAGATTCAGGAGCCTCTCATCATATGATTAAGGATCATAGCCTTATTAGCAATCTTGAACCTACTTTAGGAGATGTTGTGATTGCAAATGGTGATAGAATACCTATTAAAGGTATAGGGATAGGGGACCTGAAACTTTTTGACAAAAGTCTAAAGCTTTCTACATACCCACATTTGCAGCTAACCTTCTGTCTGTTAAGAAGGCTACTACTGATCTCAATTGCAAGGTTATTTTCAGTGCTAATGATGTTCAGTTTCAGGATATTGACACTAGTAAGATGCTTGGAAAGGGTGTGAGCAAAGGGGACTTGTATGTGCTTGAAGACACCAACCCTAGTTCTGGTTTACCTACTGCATTTAGTTTTATTCCTGTTTTGTCCAATGATGTTCTGTGGCATGCTAGATTAGGTCACCCTCATTCTCATGCCTTAAGATTGATGTTGCCTAATCTATCTTTTAGAAATGAAAGTTGTGAAGCTTGCATTCTTGGCAAACATTGCAAGCCAGTCTTTCCTAAATCTATGACTATGTATGAGCATTGCTCTGATCTTGTGCACTCTGATGTTTGGACTGATCCTTGTGAATCTAGAGAAAACTACAAGTATTTTGTCACCTTCATAGATGAAAAATCAAAATATATTTGGTTGACTTTGATTCCATCCAAAGATAGAGTTCTAGAAGCTTTCATCAATTTTCAGAACTATGTATCTAATCATTTCAATGCCAAAATCAAAATTTTTGGATCAGATAATGGTGGAGAATACACCAGCCATGCCTTTAAACATCACCTAGCAAAACATGGAATCATTCATCAAACAAGTTGTCCTTACACACCACAACAAAATGGTGTGGCTGAAAGGAAGAATAGACATCTCAAGGAGGTTACAAGAAGCATGATTTTCCATACTAATGTCCCTAAAAGATTTTGGGGAGATGCTGTGATTCTGACATGCTATCTGATTAATAGAATTCCAACCAAGATCCTTCAGGATGTTTCCCCATTTCAAGTTTTAAACAGAATCAAACCTCCTATAGATCACCTTCGAAGGGGCTTATATTGATAAAATAGCATTCCGACAAAAGGACCACATGGAACCATTCGCACTTGGACGAGACTCTGAGTTAATCACTTTTAACAAAGCAATATAACTCGCTAGTCCTAACTTAGGCATAATTAAGCCAACGACGATTGTCGTAGACCTCTAATTCCCCATACCTAATGCAAGAGTTTTACAACATAAAAAAGAGTAGAAACAAAACACAACAATATGATCGTAGAAATAAAAATGAAATAAAATAATAAAATAAACACCAACACTCGTTCTCCTGAGCAGAATCACCAAGTGCACCACCGGTGATGGCGATGGTTCAAGGGGGAGGCCGTACCATTGGTACCACTCTAATTGATTCTTCATTGTTGATCGAAATCTGGCCCATTCGAATCCCGTGTAACTCTCCTCGTCCCACGCTCATGTCGGCTAGGCACTCCATGGAATTCTCCAAATAAGCCAGAAGAAAACTTCCGCTGCTCCTCCCCTGCAATTAACCAAAACAGCCCCTGCAATCCGTGATAAACAAAACCCAAGCAAAGCTGATGTCACCTGACAAGGAAATCCCCTCGCCGTCAAAGCCGCTCCTCATTCCAGGCCAGAGCCGTTCCTTCGTGTCGCTACGATCCCACAACTGCTCCTTGGCGCAAGCCGCTAGCAGAAAACGAACTCTAGCGGCGATTTGCCCTAGAGAGAAGTCCTCAGTTTTGTGTGAAACCTCCCTATTTGTGTAAGTTTAACCTTTTAAAAAGTATCTGTTGGTCCCGATTGAGTGGGGAACAATTTAGAGGGGGGGGGGGGGGGTGAATAGACTGTTCTGTTTTTACAGATTTTTCACAAAGCTGACTTATAAGAGGTGGTCCAAATCTGATGACAGAGATGGTCGGGTCCTGATGGCAGAACTGGACCAGGCAGCGGATTAAGGTTTAGTCAGGATAGCCTCAGGACAAGTACTAAGGCAAGTGCCTTTCTGATAACTCTTAACACCAGATCTGCTGAACACAGATTCCAAGTCTTTAAGACTTATACAGTTAGAAACCTAAGTGCAGGAATTAAGTGCAGTAAAGTAAATGACACCAGGGATTTTTATAGTGGTTCAAGGAACAACGCGTTCCTCTAGTCCACTGTTCCACTAAGCTTTGAGGTAAACAGTTACAAAGCCTTAGTCCCTAGCACTTAAGAAGTTCTCCACGTCTTCTTCAAGCCTAGTTGTCACCCGGGATGCAGTCCTGCTTCCTGATGACTGGTCCTTTCACTCAACTTCCCGGAAGTATCACCACTTCACTACTGCAGTTACTTGGACGCCCTTCTTTGCAGAAGATGTTCTGAAAAACAGAGTTTTTCTCCAACTTGCTTCGTTACAAAAGATATGTTGTTGAAGGTCTTGAAATGTTGAAGAGCTGGAGGAACTTTGCTCTTTGTTGGGTTTCAAAGATTTGAATAAGACTGATCTTCCCACCGTAAGCTTGTCTTGTTGATGATTGTGGAAGTTGAATCTCAAGAGAGCTTTTTGAATAATTTAAGAGAGCAAAAGTTACCCGGTTGTTCTTCATGAGTATTCTTTTATACTGGGAGTTGCCTGCCCGTTGGAGGAGGAGACAACTGCATTGAATGCGCGTACTGTGGAGTTGACCGGTTGGACCCGCATATTTGGCAGGTTTCTATTTTTGTATAATATTCTCCAGAAATCTCGGTTAATCATCTGCAATTACTCCACAGCGTATCAGGCTCATTAAATGAGCATTAAATGCTTTCCTTTGATGAAATATCTCCTAGCCGTTAGAGAATTTCCCATTTGTTATACGGCCGTTGAAAGCAGCTTCTAAATCTTCTAAGTATCCATCCAGGTCTGATGAGGTTCTCTGATGGCATTCTGACCTTGGATTCTGATGAACTTAGATATGGAACTCTGATACTTCTCTGAAGTTGAGTTCTGATGGAGCTTTACATCGAACTCTGATGGTTCTCTGATGAGCAGCTCTGCTTGGTAGTTCTGCTGCTTCCCTGATGAGCAGCTCTCATGAATCATCAGACTTGTAGTTCAGCTAGCATCTCTCATAAATTGCCAAGAGCAGCTCTGAAAACAATTCTCATAGCAGCTCTGATGCTTCTCTGAAGAGCAACTCTCATGGAGCAGTTCTCCTAGCAGTTCTGATCTGAAGTATCAAGAAGATCTCTGATCCGACGACTATGCTAATACTTACAACTGAAAATTCTAATACAAAATTTCTATAAGGGGTACTTTAAACTTCTAATCTAATCCTAGCCTAGCATCATCAAAATCTAATTACATTTATTCCTTACAATTTCCCCCTTTTTGATGATGCCAAAACCCTTAAACTATTTCCAGAGAAGTGCCTTTCACCATAAAAAAATAAGTTAAAAACTTTCATTTAAAATCTTTGTGGGCAACTTAGCATAGGAAAATAGCAAGTGTACGATACAATCAATCAAAGCAGTAAAACACATACAACAGTATCAGAGCATAAAGGAATCAGAAAACAGTAAAGAACAAGATATTTGTAAGTGCCATGCAAAATAGAGGCAAGATGATTATTTCATATATCAGATATTACAAGAAAAAACAAAATAGACAAGGTTTCAGAGATCTTCCTCATCTACCTGTACTCCATCTTCATCAATCTTCTTCAATACTGCATTTACCTTTGCTCTGATTTCAGCAAGGTTCCTGGGATTCTGATATTCTGACCACATAGGCTCAAGTTGTCAGTCCAGATAGTACCTTACTGCATCACGTTCATCCTTGCCAGGGATTACACGCATTCTCCACCATTCTTCTGCTTCCTGGAGCTGGATCCCTCTGCAGCTCTGGTAGCTCTAGCAGGTTCTCTGATATCTTCCCCCTTTTTGGCATCAGCAAGATCACCAAGTAGGAGTCCAATCTTTGAGAATTCTGAGGCTTGATTCTCTTTGATTGTTTCAAGAGCTCCAGGGAGAGTTTGAGTTACAGAAGCCAGCCCTTCTATCAGCTCCTTTTGTTTATCCACTGCAGATTGGATATCCTTAGTAGTAGCTTCAAGAAGAGTCGGCTTGTGATCTCTGTCCTTGCCACTGTTGATCAATTTTAGCGCAAATTCCTTGTTATCCTTGCAGAGACCTTCCACATCTGTCAAATGCTCTGCGTTCTTGTCATGTGACCATTGAAGATCATCAACAGCATTGGATAGCTCTTTGATTGCTTTGTCCTGAGCTGTGAGAGTCTGAGAATGCGAGAACAGGACAGTGTGTATGTTTGCAACCTCTGTAGCGATATTGTCTACCTTCTCATTGGAAGTCTTCATGAAGCTCAATAGAGAGGTTGTCAATGTGGAGAGGCTGGTTGAAAGCTTGGCAATGTCTGTGTTGGTCCCGTTTAATATGGTAATCAGTCTAGAGGGGGGGGGGGGGTGAATAGACTGATTGGTTTTCCAAATTTTCTCTAAGTCCAAAGTGACTTATCAGAGAAGGTCTGATTCTGGTGACAGAGAAAGGCTGGTTCTGATATCAGAACAGGCCTTGGCAGCGGATTCTGATCTGTCTGGGTAGCCTCAGAAACACTAAGGCAAATGCCTTTCTGATAACTCTGAAAACAAGATCTGCTGAACACAGATTCCAAGTCTTAGAGTTAATCAGTTAATGTCCTAAGTGCAGAAATATAAATTGCAGTAAAGTAAATGACACCGGATATTTTTATAGTGGTTCAAGGAACAACGCGTTCCTCTAGTCCACTGTTCCACTAGCTTTGAAGTAGATCGGTTACAAAGCTTAGTCCCTAGCACTTAAGAAGCACTCCTCGTCTTCTTCAAGCCTAGATGCCACCCAGGATGCAATTCCACGTCCTGATGGCTGATCCTTTCACTCAGCTTCCCGGAAGTATCACCACTTCACTACTGCAGTTACTTGGACGCCCTTCTTTGCAGAAGATCCTTTGAGAAACAAAGTTTTTCCTCCAACTTGCTTCGTCACAAATGATGTTTGATGAAGTTCTTGAAGAGTTGAAGAACAGGATGAACTTTGCTCGTTGTTGGGGATGAAAGATTTGGAGTTTGAATCTTCCCAACGTAGGACTTTTCTTGTAGTGTTATGAAGGTTGAATCTCAAGAAGTATGTTCAGAGTAATGAATGGAGCAAAAGTTCTCTTCCATGTTCTTCTTCGTGTAGCTTATATACTGAGGTTGTCTGCCCGTTGGAGGAGGAGACAACTGCATTAAATGTGCGTACTGTTGATTTGACCGCCGTTTTGGAAGGTTTCTATTTTTATAATATATCTTTCCGGATTCCTTGGTCAATCATTTGCAATCAATCCTTCAGCGTATCAGGCTCATTTAATGTGCATTAAATGCTTTCCTTTCATGCACAGTCTTCTAGCCGTTGGAAGTTTTTACCCGTTGGATTCATAGCTGTTGGATGTTGCTTGAAATCTTCTAAGTGTTAGTCGGGCTCTGATCAGGCTCTTCTGATGTGTTCGATTCTGATGGCTTTCTGATGAGTAGCTCTGATGTAGTTTCAAGTCGAGCTCTGATGCGGGAACTCTGATGGTTGTCTGATGTTGAGTTCTGATGCAGTTATACATCGAACTCTGATGCTTCTCTGATGAGTGACTCTGAAGGCAGTTCTCATATGGCAGCTCTGATCAGATCCACAGCAGAGCAACTCTGATCGTCGACTACACTAATAATTGAAAATTCTAATACATAAAATCTAATTTGGGGGTACTCTAACTTTCTAATCCTATAGCATCATCAAAATCTAATTACATTTATTCCTTACAGTCTGATTCAAGATTGTATTGAACAAGATCAAGATTTGGGAGCCACATCAGACTCAGTGTCCTCTGATGCATCATCTGCTGATGCATCCTTCTCAGGAATGACCTCAGGTTGCTTCTGAAGCTTCTTCTTCTTCAATCCCTTAGCCTGTTTCACCCTAGGCGTATCAGAGACTGCTTCAGATTCCTTAGTAACCCTTTTTGGAGCAACCTTGGACTTAGCAGCAACTTTCTCTCTGTTTTGCTCCAGTTTCTCCTCCCTCTTCAACTCCGCAGCAATAGCCACATGCATCTTGGGAGAAGCAGTTAGAAAGATGCTCTTGGAGTGGTCAACAGTAGATGGGTTTCTGAGCTCTACTTGAGACTTGGACATGACCTTGGAGATGAGAAGACCATGACCCATCTTTGTGGAGAATAGTCCTGTCTTCTTATCTTTCTTCTCAACAGATTCAGAGATTGATTTGAATAATACCTTTCCCCAGTTGATGTTCATGCCATGATGCACTGCATAGATTGCCTTGGCATTGGCATTATTCATCTGATCAGTGGAGTCAGTCTTGCACCATAAGCATCGGTGCATGATGCTCATCAGCTTCTCATAGTCCCTCTTCAGCATGGACTCCTTCATATACAGTTTATCTACTCCGGTAGCATCTGGCCGGCAGTAGGTGTCCACAAAAGTTTGGACAGAAACATCGACCGATTCAAGGTCGATGAGAGTAGGTGTATCTGCATCCTGAGAATCGAGTTCAATGTTGAAGAACTCATTTAGGGCTTCAGCGTCAATTTTCAAATCCTTCCCTTGAACTTGAGAATGGATGATGTTGTCAGTGATGTAGGCGTTGAGGTAGAACTCAGCCACATCGACGGTACTGAAATTCTCATTAGGATGAGCCACAATCTTTGTCAGTTGGGAGTCATTCATCCTGGCAATGACCGCCTTCATTATTTTTTGGTTCTCAGCCAGTAATGGCAGTGATGACATATCGACCTTCATGTCAGTTACTATGTTTGTCATGAGGGTTTTTGCTTGTTCTTCAGTGAGGTCGGTGATGTTGATGAACTTCATTGTTGGAGAGTAAAAGGAGTTTGAAAGACTGAGAGTTTGAGAGTTCTGAAGGCTTGAATTTGAAGAGAGATAAGGTGCAATGGCGGTTTTGGTTATGAGATGGGGTATAAATTGATTTGGGTTAGTGGACGTTTGATATAATTTGGGGTTTCGAGGTTGCATTTAATGGATTGTGGGCGGAAAGGCGTTTCAACTTATGGAAATAACTATCGGGGGTAGAATAGTAAAGTCCAGTCAATTTAAATGAGTTCGCCCAAAATTCAGAAAAATTTTCTAAGTCCACAGCCACTCTGATGAATAGCAGCTCATGTATCAGAGGAGGGGTATTCTGATACGAAGTCCTCTGATGGATACCAACTCTGATCCTTCAGCGACTCTGATTCATGCATCTCTGGGAAGATCACCCATCATTCCCAGCTCTTCTCTCAGCTTGTTGAACCTTGCCTCTGAGAGAGGTTTGGTTAGGATATCTGCTAGCTGATCTTCAGTTGGAACATGCTCAATTGATATATGCTTCTTCTCCACATGATCTCTGATGAAGTGATGTCTGATCTCAATGTGCTTGGTTCTGGAATGTAGCACTGGAATCTGAGTGATGGCAATAGCACTGGTATTGTCACAGAGCAGCTTGATCTCCTTTGCTTGAACTCCATAATCCTTGAGTTGTTGCTTCATCTAGAGTAATTGAGCACAGCAGCTTCCAGCAGCAATATACTCAGCTTCAGATGTACTTGTTGAGATAGAGTTCTGCTTCTTGCTAAACCAGGAGACAAGTCTTCCACCTAGCAATTGGCAGTGACCAGAGGTGCTCTTCCTGTCTAGTCTGCAACCTGCAAAGTCTGAGTCAGAGTAACCAATTAGTTCAAAGTTACCTCCCTTGGGATACCATAGGCCTGCATTTGGATTTCCTTTGATATATCTGATGATCCAATCAACATCCTTTCCTTCATCATCTGGTCCAATTCCTTGAGAAGCATTCATGGGAATCTTGACTGAGGATTTCCCATCAATCCCAAACTTCTTGATTATGTCTCTGGTGTACTTCCCTTGGTTGATAAAGATTCCTTATGGAACTTGCTTGACTTGCAAAGGAAGTAGCTTAGTTCTCCCATCATACTCATCTGAAACTTTTTCTGCATCACTTGAGAAAACTTCTTGCATAATTCTGGATTAGTGCTTCCAAATATAATATCATCAACATAAATTTGCACTAACAGAATATGATTA
Organism: Cuscuta epithymum; assembly: GCA_945859915.1. Classification (NCBI taxonomy): domain Eukaryota; kingdom Viridiplantae; phylum Streptophyta; class Magnoliopsida; order Solanales; family Convolvulaceae; genus Cuscuta; species Cuscuta epithymum. Next base: position 400,536 of record CAMAPF010000148.1, on the reverse strand, counting down.
GCAACAGAAATCTGAAATAAAGTTTTGTCAACCTTTCCTTTAGTAAACCCATGATTCACTAAGAATAGGGACAATGTGTCATACCAAGCTCTGGGAGCTTGCTTAAGACCATAAAGGGCCTTTCTAAGCTTGTAGACACAAGAGGATTGAGTAGGGATGACAAAACCTGGAGGTTGTTCAACATAGACTTCCTCTTCAAGTTCTCCATTCAGAAATGCACTCTTGACATCCATCTGGTAGACTTTGATGTTGTTGTAGGCAGCATAGGCTAGGAATATCCTGATTGCTTCCAGTCTTGCAACAGGTGCAAAGGTCTCATCAAAATCTATGCCTTCAGCTTGGCAGTATCCTTTTGCAACAAGCCTTGCTTTATTCCTTACAATGTTGCCTTCTTCATCTGCTTTGTTCTTGAATACCCACTTGGTTCCAATGACATTCTGATGCTTTGGTCTAGGAACAAGTTCCCATACTTGATTCCTCTCAAACTGTGTGAGCTCTTCTTGCATTGCATTGATCCAGTCTGAATCTTCTAGAGCTTCATCTACATTCATTGGTTCCATTTGAGATATGCAGCAGGTGAACATGGCTTCTCTTCTGGATGATGATCTGGTTTGAACACCTTTAGAGATTTGTCCAATTACTTGATTAGGAGGATGATCTCTTGACCAAGTTAGATCAGGTTCAGACAATTGTTGTCTGGGCAACTTTGGTTGTTCATCTTCTGATTTTTCATCTTCATCTCCGTCTTTGTCTATCAGAAGTGGATTAGCAGCAGGGGTTGAGAACACAGGGTTACCTGTAACTTCTTCTGATGACTCTGAAACTTTGTCTTCAAGATTGATTTTCTTCAGGGTTTCAGATATTTCTTCAGTAGAGGTGCTGTCATCGAACTTGACATGAATAGATTCTTCAACTTGTAGAGTCCTTCTGTTGAGTACTCTATAGGCTTTACTTGAACTTGAGTAGCCAATAAAGATGCCTTCATCAGCCTTCTCTTGAAATACCTTTAAATGCTCCTTTCCATTGTTGAGAATGTAGCATTTGCATCCAAATATGTGAAAATAGCTGATGTTGGGTTTCCTTCCTTTCCACAGTTCATAGGGGGTCTTCTGATGATTCTTGTGGATCATGCTTCTATTCTGAGTGTAGCATGCAGTGTTGATTGCTTCAGCCCAGTATCTGATGGGCAACCCTGATTAAGCAATCATGGTCCTTGCAGCTTCCTTAAGTGTTCTATTCCTCCTTTCTGCAACGCCATTTTGTTGAGGTGTTCTGGCAGCAGAAAGTTGATGAAAAGTTCCATTCTGATCACAGAAGTCCTTGATCACTTTGTTGACAAATTCAGTTCCTCTGTCAGATCTGATTGTCCTGACCTTCATGTTGTTCTCAGTCTGAAGTTGCTTTAACAGAGATGGCAACTTCTGAAGAGTTTCATTTTTCTTTGTTAAGAACACAGTCCATGTGTATCTTGAATAGTCATCCACCATGATTAGTGTATATCTCTTCCCACCAACACTGGGAGTCTCAACTGGTCCAAATAAATCCATATGAATCAGATTTAGAGGACAAGTGGATAGATCTCCAGTTATGGGCTTGAATGAGGTCTTCACTTGTTTGCCTTTCTGACAAGCACTGCAGAGGGTCTCCTTCTTGTAAACAATGTCTGGCAGACCATCTACAATGTGTTCCCTTACCAGTTTGTTGATGGTTTTGAAATTCAGGTGGCTAAGCTTCTTGTGCCAGTCCCAGCTTAGCTTTGACTTGTCTTTAGCTATCAGGCAAGTACCATCTTTTGCTGTTTGCCAGTCAACAACATAGATGTTCTTTCTTCTCTTGGCTGTAAGAACCACTTCCTTGGTTGTCTCATGCTTGACAAAGCATAAGGTCTTGGTGAATTCAACTATGTAGCCTTTGTCACAGAATTGGCTAGCACTCAGCAGGTTGAACTTCAGACCTTTGACATATGAGACATCATCAATGCTTATCTGGTTCTTGATCAGCTTCCCTCTTCCTTTTGTTTGACCTTCTTTGTCATTTCCACCGAAAGTGACTCTTGGTCCATTCTTTTTCTGGAACTCTGCTAAGCAACTTCTGTCGCCTGTCATGTGCCTGGAGCATCCACTATCAATAAACCATTCTTGCTCTGAGATGGCTCCAGCACACAGTTCCTACAAAATTAAAAGGAAGATTTAGGTACCTAAGCAATGTTGGGTCCTGGGGGGTAATGGAGTCTTGGTAGTTGGTACCATTTTGGTCTCATTAAGTGAAACCTTGGTGGATGGTACCCATTGTCCACCTGGTAGTCATGGTAAACAACAGTATGATTCACTTTGGGCAGATGCTTGTGAGGCTCATGCTTTCTGTTAGCATATTTCTGCATAGCCTTCTTAGTTGGAAAGAAGTCCCATATACTATCAAGAGCAGAGAGGCGTTTAACCTTGGGCTTCTGAGGTTGACCAGACAACCTCTTTTGCCTAGAGTTAACTTTCTCTTGATATTTGCCTTTCTGATAGTGGTTTCTGATACCGTTATCATGAGAATGTCTGATGTGGGTTTGCCTTTGATTGTTATTGTGTTGAAGATTTTTCTTTTGGTTAGATCTTCTGCCTGGTTCATTAATTTTCAAAATTTGTTTTGGTTTGGCCTTTAGCTTTTGGCTTTCTGGTGGGACTTTCTCATGAATAACTTTGGTACCAGAAGTACTAGCATGACAGTTGGGGCTACAAGTCTGTGACACTATGACCTTTTTGGCTTTAGCAACTTGGGTGCTAGGCCTTACAGAAGGCTCACCAGACTTTGGTTCAACATATCCAAGACCAGAGGTGAGATTATGAGTATCATCAATACTCTTTATTGAAGATTGCATCTTCAAAAGACTATCATATCTGATTTCAAGATTCTCAATTATTCTTATTCTTTTTAGAAGAGACTCATTTTCAGCTTCCAGTTTGTCTCTTTCCTTAAGTAAGAGATTAAGTTTGCACTCAGTCTCTTTTCTCAAGTCAGAGATTTCTAACTTTAGCTTACTGTTCTCCTCTCTAATCAAAGAATAGGTATCTTGGATAGTTTTGAACTCTTCCCAAAATGATGACATTGGATCATCATTTAAGGCTGTGCCTACCGAAGAAGAAATAGAATCAGCTGTAGAGTATACGTCATCATCAGATTGTGCCATGAGGCAGAGGTCCTTGGTCTCTGTGTCTAGGCAGCAAAAAGCTTCATCAGAGTCAGAGTCAGAACTGGACTCTGATTCAGAGAGTGGATCTCTCTCAGCTTGCTCTTAGATGAATGCCCTTCGTCTTCTGTGTTGATCTTCAGGTTTCTTCTCTTCTTCTTGTCCTTGCTTCTTGGACACTCTAGGAAATGGGCAGTTGGCCTTGAAGTGACCTGGCTGTCTGCAGTTATACCAGAGGTACTCTCCATGACTTTCAGAAGACTTGGTCTTCTGATGAGGTCTTCTGCTAGAAGATGGACTCCTTCCATCTTTCTTCATGAATTTCCTAAATTTTCTGGCAAAGGCAGCCATATATTCACCAGATAATAAGGTAGAAGGGTCAAAGTCTTTTACCTTGGAAGTGCTGGCTGTGAGAGCAGTAGTGGTTCTCTCATCTGGCACTTCTTCCTTTTCATCATCATGCATCTCGAACTCATAAGCTTTGAGGTTTGAGATCAGCTTCTCTGTTGGGTAGGTCTTGACATCCTTGCTTTCCTGGACAGCAATAACTTTCATCTTCCAGATAGGAGGCAATCCTCTGAGAATCTTCAGATTAACTTCTTTGATTGTGAGTTCCTTTCCTAGTTCAGAGATCTCACTGGTGAGGATTAGGAGTCTGGCATGCATCTCAGCTATGCACTCCTCAGGTAGAAGTTTGAAGTCATCAAACTTCTTCATGGCTATGGTCAGCTTGTTGTCTCTTTCCTGTTCATCTCCTGCTCCTATGAGATCAAGTTTATCCCATATTTCTTTAGCAGTCTGACATTTCTTGCTCCTGTTGAAGTATCTGTTGTCAATGGCCTTGTAGAGAATATCCTTGGCTATGTTGTCAAGGTTGTACTGTCTCCTCTCTTCCTTGGTCCATTCAGATCTGGCCTTTTCAATCATCTCAGGCTGTGTCTTATCAGCAGTATAAGCAGTGTTTATCTTCATGAATTTGGTGAAGGGTCCTTCTTCAAGGACTTCCCACATTTCATCATGAAGAGCACAGAGATGTGCCTTCATCCGGATCTTCCAGTCATCATACTTCTGATCTGAAAACATGAGATGCTTTGCAAGAGAGTTATCCAAAATAAGAGTTAAAGAGGCTAGGAACAAGTGATTACAAGAACAAGGAGGCTCTGATACCACTTGTTGGTTCCGATTGAGTGGGGAACAGTCTAGAGGGGGGGTGAATAGACTGTTCTGTTTTTACAGATTTTTCACAAAGTCAAAGCTGACTTATAAGAGGTGGTCCAAATCTGATGACAGAGATGGTCGGGTCCTGATGGCAGAACTAGACCAGGCAGCGGATTAAGGTTTAGTCAGGATAGCCTCAGGACAAGTACTAAGGCAAGTGCCTTTCTGATAACTCTTAACACCAGATCTGCTGAACACAGATTCCAAGTCTTTAAGAGTTATACAGTTAGAAACCTAAGTGCAGGAATTAAGTGCAGTAAAGTAAATGACACCAGGGATTTTTATAGTGGTTCAAGGAACAAAGCGTTCCTCTAGTCCACTGTTCCACTAAGCTTTGAGGTAAACAGTTACAAAGCCTTAGTCCCTAGCACTTAAGAAGTTCTCCACGTCTTCTTCAAGCCTAGTTGTCACCCGGGATGCAGTCCTGCTTCCTGATGACTGGTCCTTTCACTCAGCTTCCCGGAAGTATCACCACTTCACTACTGCAGTGTAACACTTGAGATTTAATATAAACGGATTAATAGTACTACTCATACCAACAGAGGTGCATCTCCTTTTAAGGGAGCTCATTACCTAAGAACTCCAAAGTTAAGCGTGCACGCACGGGAGTAGTCTTGGGATGGGTGACCCCCTGGGAAGTTTCTCAGGGCGCGCATGAGTGAGGACAAAGTGCGCGGTAAAGGCTTGTGGTGGTTTGTGAGGACAGTACTAGAGGTCCGAAGTAACTACCTCGGGTCCCACGGGGCCGGGGTGTTACAGGTGGTATCAGAGCAACCCTGTGACGGTGTGCTGATCCGTTGGATATCGGGCAGACACCTAGCAGGGGAAAAGATTTTGGGATTTGATTGAGATTGGTTTAAGGGCGCAACGAGGACGTTGCGATCCTAAGTGGGGGTGATTGTAAAACTTGAGATTTAATATAAATGGATTAATAGTACTACTCATACCAACAAGATGCATCTCCTTTTAAGGGAGCTCATCGCCAAGAACTCCGAAGTTAAGCGTGCTTGCTTGGGAGTAGTCTTGGGATGGGTGACCCCCTGGGAAGTTTCTCAGGGCGCGCACGAGTGAGGACAAAGTGCGCGTAAAAGGCTAGTGGCGGTTTGTGAGGACAGTACTATTGGTCCGGAGTAACTACCTCGGGTCCCGCGGGGCCGGAGTAACCTGGCTCTGATACCACCTGTAACACCCCGGCCCCACCGGACCCGAGGTAGTTACTCCGGACCAATAGTACTGTCCCCACAAACCACCACGAGCCTTTACCGCGCACTTTGTCCTCACTCATGCGCGCCCTGAGAAACTTCCCAGGGGGTCACCCATCCCAAGACTACTCCCGTGCAAGCACGCTTAACTTTGGAGTTCTTGGGTGATGAGCTCCCTTAAAAGGAGATGCACCTCTGTTGGTATGAGTAGTACTATTAATCCGTTTATATTAAATCTCAAGTGTTACATGCAGTTACTTGGACGCCCTTCTTTGCAGAAGATGTTCTGAAAAACAGAGTTTTTCTCCAACTTGCTTCGTTACAAAAGATATGTTGTTGAAGGTCTTGAAATGTTGAAGAGCTGGAGGAACTTTTCTCTTTGTTGGGTTTGAAAGATTTGAATAAGACTGATCTTCCCACCGTAAGCTTGTCTTGTTGATGATTGTGGAAGTTGAATCTCAAGAGAGCTTTTTGAATAATTTAAGAGAGCAAAAGTTACCTGGTTGTTCTTCATGAGTATCCTTTTATACTGGGAGTTGCCTGCCCGTTGGAGGAGGAGACAACTGCATTGAATGCGCGTACTGTGGAGTTGACCGGTTGGACCCGCATATTTGGCAGGTTTCTATTTTTGTATAATATTCTCCAGAAATCTCGGTCAATCATCTGCAATTACTCCACAGCGTATCAGGCTCATTAAATGAGCATTAAATGCTTTCCTTTGATGAAATATCTCCTAGTCGTTAGAGAATTTCCCGTTTGTTATACGGCCGTTGAAAGCAGCTTCTAAATCTTCTAAGTATCCATCCAGGTCTGATGAGGTTCTCTGACGGCATTCTGACCTTGGATTCTGATGAACTTAGATATGGAACTCTGATACTTCTCTGAAGTTGAGTTCTGATGGAGCTTTACATCGAACTCTGATGGTTCTCTGATGAGCAGCTCTGCTTGGTAGTTCTGCTGCTTCCCTGATGAGCAGCTCTCATGAATCATCAGACTTGTAGTTCAGCTAGCATCTCTCATAAATTGCCAAGAGCAGCTCTGAAAACAATTCTCATAGCAGCTCTGATGCTTCTCTGAAGAGCAACTCTCATGGAGCAGTTCTCCTAGCAGTTCTGATCTGAAGTATCCAGAGGATCTCTGATCCGACGACTATGCTAATACTTACAACTGAAAATTCTAATACAAAATTTCTATAAGAGGTACTTTAAACTTCTAATCTAATCCTAGCCTAGCATCATCAAAATCTAATTACATTTATTCCTTACAGTATCATAATAACTAGGGGTGGGCAATTCGGTTTACGGTTCGGTTTCGGTTTATACGGGTTGGGAGAATTTGTACCAAACTAAAACCATTTGTGTTTCGGTTCGGTTCGGTTTGAAGTTCGGTTTACCAAAGTAAAAAATATTATGTTTAATTTAGTTTGATTTGATTCGTTTGCTTATGTTTATTACAGAATATTTTATTTGATCAAGTTCTATATTTTAGAATTAGAAAACGAAAGTAATAGTCCATCTCATCTTTTTTTAATTTATTGATTATTTAAATAAAATGTAAAAGGAAATAAAAGATAGAAAAATAAATAATAAAATATTATAAATTAAAACTTCTAACATCTTTTTATCACTACAAAAAATTCACTTCTTACAAAAAAATAAGATAGTTGATTAGCATTTATAATATCACATAAAATTTTCAAAAAAAAAAAACTAAAAGAGTCGGTGGTACAAATGTTGTAATATTCACAATTTTATTCAAATGAATCATGTAAAAATATAAATGCAATTTGCTAATGTTATCGCCAAACATAATAAATACAAATATGTCGTATTAGCTAACTTTGTCGTAATGAATGTACGAAATGTGTAAAAGTTAAAATGTTACGAGTATATGCTTAAATATGTATTTTCATGTCTAAATTATTTATTTATATCTTTAAAAATGAAGAGTGAACGAAGATAAATACAAAGTGTATCTGTATATGTGTGTGTGTGTTGTTCGATGTTTGGTTCGGATTACGGTTTTTCCGTTTTAAACCAAACCAAACCAAAGTACCAAACCATTCGGTTTGAGTAAATGTTTACCAAATGGCTTACCTAAGTAAACCCAAATCAAACCAAATCAAACCACTCATTTTAATAATATATGAAATTTTTTTGAGTTTCTTTAGTTCGGTTCGGTTTTGTTCGGTTTTTATCGGTTTCGGTTCGGTTCGGTTCGGTTTAATACGGTTTGGAAGAAATATAGTACCAAACTCAAACGAAATTGCATACGGTCCGGTTTCGGTTCGATTTAGTTCAGTTTGGTACGGTTCGGTTAAACCAAACCGTTATGCCCACCCCTAATAATAACATATATTTTGTTATATATATATATATATATATATATATATATATATATATTTGTATACAGCCCAGTAAATGTAATCATGCCTTGATAGTTTGGCCCTTTTTATAATAAAAAATACAACTTAGTACAATAGTACATATGTTGATCGAGTTGAATAAGTTGTATTTGTAATACGTAAGACTACAAGCCGGCCAGTAATTTAAAAAATGTGTGTTTTTCTTTTTAATTTTGGGAGCAATAGTAATAATGGATTTGTGGGGAGAACATAAATTTGGGACTAACTTTATAGCACCCTTTCTTGGCTACATGCTAAAAACATTAATATGCTATTTGTAGATTTTAATATCTATTAAAATTAAAAATTTCATATGAGATAATGAACGTGATAATGGAAATAATTAAAGTTTTGAGTTGTGCTATGTGTAGACATTTTGGTATACACATTTCGTACATTCGTCTGTCTCACACACATAGAATCGTTGTATGTCCACAATCAACTCTACAGAGATGTCTGTGGACAGACAATGTTATGTACGTGAGACAGACGAATGTACGAAAGGTGTACACCAAAAAGTGTACACCAAACATTTTTCTAAAGTTTTACTTATAAAAAAATCTCGTTAGATTATATTTAGATGACGTGAGAGATTTTAAAGCTTTTGTCCATTAATTATCCCGTTAATAACCCCGTTTTTGAAAATCATATGTAAACAAAGTTGTTTCTGAGACATTTTTTTCACAAAAGATTCGATGTTTTGGTCCTTCAGTGTAACTTTACTAATCGGCTTGTTGCACATCTTGTTATGTAATATTACAATAAATTTGTTTATATCAAAGACTTTTACACAAGAAAGTTGTTAAAAACAAATCAGAAAGTCATCGTTTCAATTATATTTTTCTGACAAAATAATGCATTCTATATATAATAGTGGAAGAATATTAGTCAGGTTACGCGATTAGACCAGTATCAAACTAAAGTTACTAACTAAAAATGAACATATCTTACACGATTAGATCAGTATCAACTTTAATTTGCTTTTTGTACTCACTCTTATACCCACCTTTATATTCATGCGAGGCTATATATTTTTCATAGACAAAAACGTGTCTATGAACATGATTCAAAGATAAAAATAGTCTCTCATTGGGACGGTATAATAAGGGATGAGTAAACTGGGTACAAACAACATTTTTCTTGTAAGGTATGACTTTGAATTCGTTTTGTATGTTTTTGAATTAAATTAAATTAATCTATCTTTATTCATATATGTTTGTCCCATATATACCGACCATGCATGTAATGCGACAAGCATAGAGGATCCCGAATATAAGATGCCTCTCCAACCTTAAAAGCATGCGAAGTGACATCGGAAAATTAGTGCTTTTGTTTTTAATTACGATGAAAAATAATACTCCATACTAACCAACAAACGAATGAGACTCAGGGCCGATCCTAAGAGTTTTTTAGTCCGAGTCAAACTGTAAAAAAAGGCCCTTAAGCACTACAAAAAATAAACAAAAAATGTAAACACTTTATTATAACATAATAATTACTATCAATTTACCTAATTAAAGACAACACATCTCACAGTCTTCAGTTAGGCAATTGGCAATGATAAAATGATTTAAGAATGCAATGAAATATCTAGAACTCTAATTTCTGAAATAGCGCACGGGACAATGGCATCGATCTATTTGTGAACACACGATTTAAGAACACAAGAATTGAAAATAAGAATTGAAAATATGGTGATCTGATTATCGATTTGAGGTTATATATTTAATAATATTTATACTTACCTAGAATAATGGAATTTGAAAAGGAGAGAAATAAATTTCCGGAGTGTACTTCTAGAGGTCTGGTCTTCCAAGATTGCAGTTGGCAATCTAGAGTGAATTAACGTTCCATAAGTTGCCAACGAGAGGCACCGAGCTAGGGGTCAAACGTTGATAAACAACGCTAATTCAATTCCCGCCTATTGTACTATATGGGTAGTATTTATTATTATATACTCTCTTTGTCCCTAATAAATAAACTTCTAACTTTCTTATTTCGTCCGTCCCAATTAAAACTTTCACTTTCTCTTTTTGATCAGAATTTGTGGTTCACAACAATTCTTACACATTTCTCTCTTCTTTGCACAACTCTCCACACACAATACCCACTATCTTAAACCGTGTGTCAAACCTATTTGAAAGTTTTATTAGGGACGGAGGGAGTATATAAAGGTAAGTAATAAATTTCTAGGCCCTAATTTTTTCCCAAATTTGTGGGCCTGAGGCAGTTGCCTCTTTGCCTCATCTAGAGGTTCGGCCCTGATGAGACTCTATATCCTCCCTTGAAATGAGCCTTCATAAAAATATATGTATCTCGAAAACATTTGTCATATTGACTTCGATATGACAAATGTTAATGATGACAAACATTGTACAATAATTTTAATTATCATGTCTGAAGTATGTATATAATTTATAAGTTTATACTTTTGTTTCTGATTTTTAAAATATTTGATCTTCTTTGTCGTTTGGGACTAAGGCCTGGTGTTGTTGTTGTTTGTACTTTCTTTGTAATTCACTCCTACTTGGATCAATTTTTTTTAAGGAAAATGTGCAAATAAGCCCATGTACTAACCAAAAAAGGTCAAATAAGCCCTTATTTAGGAGGCTCTGTCCGACCGTCGCCATTTGGGGTGGTTCCCGGTGTAATTATTTGATGAAAATTTTTGAGCATCTTATTCATTAAGTGTAGTTTACTCATGCCAAATTTCAGCAAAAACTTCAATCGAGAAGACATTCAAATGAATTCTCGAAGATAACTGCACTTTTAACTACGCAGTTATCTTCGAGAATTCATTTGAATGCCTTCCCGATTGAAGTTTTAGCTGAAATTTGGTATGAGTAAACTAGACTTAATGAATAAGATGCTCAAAAAAATTCATAAAAGAATTCCACCGGGAACTCACCCCAAATGGTGACGGCTGGACAGAACCTCCTAAATAAGGTCTTATTTGACCGTTTTTTATTAGTACATGGGTCTATTTCGCATTTTTCCGTTTTTTTACAATCACCTATACTCTTGTGAAAGAAAATCATATCGTCCACATTCCATAAACCCCTCTATAAACTATCCCCTTTTCATTTATCTTGATAAACTAAAGATGCGTAACACGGTAACACCAATTAAGCGGCACTAATTACTCATTAATATGGTGTAAAAGTAAGATAGATGTCTCCATCAAATCTTATGTAATTCCAATAATCCAATGTGATCTTCTTGTATCAAGCTAAGGGAACAATATGCGATGTGTAACTAAATAAACATACTAGTACATTTTTTTGTAATTGTGCACGTGTTAATTTAAGAAGTACGTAGTAATTATTTCTATATATTACCCAACAAATGCAACGTTTTATTATGAAATGATAATTCAAGTTGAGGTATGTTCCGACGATCATGAAAGGTCAATCAGCGTTTGCCATTAATGGTCGATGATCAACTTGTTGTGGACTTCAAATCCTGGAGAGTGATAGAGAGCAGACGACGAGAGAAAATCGGTTCATACATCTAAATCTTGGGTTCAAAGTTATTTTACAATTAAAATTATGAGCAATAATATTATGAGTGAATTCCCCAAATAGGAATAAAACATATGTAAAATGCAAAAACAGGAGTATCATGTTATGCATAGGAGTAACTTTAGTGTTTGGACAGATATACCCCACCAAGCCCCAAGCCCCAAGCCCTATAATAATTAAAACTTAAAAGAAAAAACATTAATTAATTTATAATGAAATTGTAAAAAAAAATAAAAAAACAAAAAAGTATATATTAAATAAAATATAATCTGTATTAAATAAAATTAATAAAAATAAAAAAATATTAAATAAAAATTAAAAAAATTAAAGTAAAAAGAATAAAAAATGGAAAAAAAAAATATGCACACGTTTGCCGCTGCCTCAACAATCTCTCAGCACCACCAGCTCCGACCACCATAAAAAATGCCAACATTTGTCCAAAATGTCATCATGTTGGCAGTTTTCGAGAAAATTTGGCATTTCCAAAGAGTAAAGCTGTCATCTTTATAGCATTTAAAAAATGGCAGTTTTTACATAAAATGACATTATTTTCGCCAATCGGGGATGGCATTGTAGGGTGATGGTTGAGGTTGCAGGAAAGGCCTGCATATTATTATTTTTAATGTGTTTTATCTATATTTTTTTATTTTTTAAAAAGTTTTTTATTTAAAAAAATTAATCTATTTAGTTTTTATTAAAATATTTTAGAATTTTTTTTTATATTTCAATACGATCAAATAAGTCATATTTTAGAATTAACTAGGTTAGGGATATTAAGGGTAGAAAATTACTCCCTCCGTCCCGAAATAACTTTCCTGCTTTCCTTTTCAGTCTGTCCCAAAATAAATGTCCTGTTTCCTCTTTTGACAATAATGTGTGGCTCATATCAATTCAATTTTTTCTACTCAAATCTCAACCACAGCTTTTACCTTTTTTATGGAGTATATTCCCATAGACCCCCAGGGGTACGTATCACAATTGGCGGGCAAAGACTTCCACCCATGCGACAAAAACACTTAATTACATAGCTCCGGCCGAGGCCAACCGCAAGGCACGAGGTCGGGACTAGGCCCGAGACAACAAATCAACAAAGTACAAAGATCCAGTCGAGGCCGACCTCGAGCGCATCGAGGTCGGCGCCAACATCACGCCTAGGTCTCCACAGATATGACGAATTATGAGGCCGACCTCTAGCACACCGAGGTTGGTACCAAGTTTGACCTGTGGCGATGATACGAGGTCAACAAAAGTCAGAAAAAGAATCACCGCTACCGGACAATAGACCAGATGAATTCTCCAATATCCTCCCCGAGTTTTGACCTCCGGGAGCTTGGGGAGTCACCAGCCAAATGTGGACATAGACGTTTAAGCAATCAAGTGCTACATAAGCCGCTGCCACGTCATCAACACTATGGAGAACGCCATGTCACTCTTGCGAAATCACCAAGGAATATATTGGACAATACACGTGTAGCGCACACGTGTGTTCTGGTATAAATCTGTTATGCACATTTCCAATTAGCCAACTGTCCCAGTTATCTCTCCAATCACCTTTACACGTGTCACCATATTATTAGATTAGTTTGTTTTTTCTGTTAGGCAGGTGTGACATGTGTCTTCACCACAATAGAATAACATGTTTTTTACTTGTTAACCAAGTACTTCTCCATTAGTATCATTCCAACGTGTGGAAAGGGATTCGAAATTCTCTGTGCAAACTTGTTGTTACGCTGCTGAAATCCATACTTGATCTTACTTAACATTTTTCTCCGTTCTCTCTCTTATTTCCCGGATTCCGGCTACCCCCAGGGTCGACGATCCATCAATTTGGTGCTCTCGTTAAGAGCTGAACGGTGAATCAAGTCTAAATCCTCCCTTTCTTTCTTTCCAGATCTACAACAAGCTTTCCTTCGATAACAATGGCAGGAGGAAAGAGAATGATGCGGGAAAGGCATGCTACTGCTGTCACTCAGCCTGAGCCATCATCGGAGACTACAACTACCTCTGGTCTCCGGGTTAGAGAGTCACTAAGGGTAAGCAAGCGATACCAGTGACTAAAGGATTTTCTCAGCCAGATCCAGCGAAGCACCCCTAATCTTCGCTAACAACTGTCCCAAAATCGCGATGTAGTGGCAATACCGTCAGCCCAAGTGATGCAGCAAATTCAGAATTTCCTGGATGTGGATCCTCCTGCAGCGGTTGGCACCCTCATCTCTGGTAGACCTGCACAGAATCGGGTCGGCCCGCCCGGCCCGCAAAATTGGGCGGGCTTGGGCATATATATTTACTCACCGGGCCGGCCCAAGCTCGACCCGCAATAACATATGGGAGGGCTTGGGTAAGGGTGTAGGCCCGTTCAGGCTGATAAGCCCGGCCCGCTACATTTAGTATACACACACGCACACACATATATACTAATTTATTTATTTGTTTACATGTACACATGTATATTTATATTTACTTATATAATTTATCTTTATACATTGTTGGTCTCAGTTTATGCAGACTAACGATCAACTAGATGGTATTCAACGATTAAACAGAAGAAAAGAAGATCTGATAATGATAAGGCAATATCGAGAACAGAGAAATTCTTCTTCTAGTTTATCGAGAACTATTTGGGCAGCGTAAGGCTAAAAATATATTGATTGATATCGGCACCTGTACACAAGGCGCATATTTATAGGCGCTGTACAGGTTACCGATTTAGGTAAACCTTGGAAGTTGGGCCAAGGCCTTTTTGGGCCTTATTCCCTTTACCTTATTTATTACATAATAATTACTAATCTAATACCATAAATGGTATAACTAGTCTACTTTATTAAACAAGACTTAATAGACAAACTTGACCCACAATAAAAGTTCTAACAATCTCCCCCTTTGTGGTCAAGTGCCGTCTTGCTGAGTTTCTTCACTTCTGAGCTTTGTAGTAGTTCTTTCTGAGATTGAGCGCATGCTCATAGCTCCTGAGTGAATTTCTGTTTTCAAGTTGTGTCTTTATGGCTTTCAGGATATCTTCTGTTCTTTCCAGCTCCCTGAGTTCATCCTTTGTAGCTTCTGTTGACTTCTTAACAAGTTCTTCCCTTTTTTATTGCAGCCTATTTCTGATGATCTTTAGTGTTCCATCGCAATACTTGTTTATTTCTTTGACAAGCAGAAGCCGCTTCTTTCCTTCATGATTCAAATAGATGACCGAGACTGGATTGTCAAAGATGTGATCTTCTGGGAACTCTTCTATCCCTGGTCTGTCAAGGTCTGGCTTTGTTAGATTCACTTTGGGATAATTTCTTTCCAGGCCCATCTGAAGATCATGACCTCCATGATATCGAATTTGTCTCATCATGAACCTTTTTATGGCTTCAAAACCTTCCTTTGCAAGTCTATCTTTATGGACTGGTAGCTCTCTGCATCTCATAAACATTTGATAGACATCGTCCATGTGTAGCAGAAAGAAATCATTTTCTTGACAGGTGAATGTTGATCCATCATTTCTTTGTAGATGAAAGACCATGAATTTGATCTTCTCTAAGTATTCTTCTGTTACTTTCAGGATTGTTTGCACTGGACATCCGCTTGTTGCAAGATTATGGTTCAAAATCTGTCGTCGTTCTCCCGTGGATCTGTGTCCTAGCATGTACAAGTTTCCACCTCTGTCTCTTCCTTTGAGGTGATTGATGTCACGCATCCGGAGTTCTCTGTAGGTCTTGATCTTCTCAGGTGTGCGCCAAATTCGTTCTTTGATTTCTTCCAGAAAGGGAGTCTTAATCCTGACACTATCCAGAGGTTTCGGAGTAGTCTTTTGCTTAGTGACAGATTCAGGTTCCTTGTATTTTTCCCCTTCGTTTATCTCGTCTTTGTCGAGCCCAATCATCTCTTCAGCACATCTTCTGAGAAGCTCCATAAGCATCCAATCCCGTTGCATGTCATCTTGTTCTGTTTCCATTCTCAGATCATCCCATTCCGTCCACTTACGAGGCCACCTGTCATATACCAGGATTTCTTCAAGTTTGTCCGAAGGACTGGACAGAATTTGTTCTTGCAGCGGAGGTGATAATTCGTCGGGTGTAACACCGGGATCCTCAGGATTGCCCGTTGTCATCAGTTTTGAACTAGGTTCTAGCTGATGGCCTGAGTAGGAAGATGTACTCGTGGTAGCATCATCAGGACTTCCATTCCGTCCTTGGTCAACATCTATAGGAGATGCACCTCGGGATGTTATGTCTAGCTCGACCATGCTAGAAAGAGTGGCTAGGGATTTATGGCTGGCTGAAGTAGTGGGTTGCTCATTGGTAGAGGTGGAGGGTTGGTTTGGCTTTGAGGGTTGGCTAGTAGAAGCAACATGCTCAAGTATCCGCTGGCGCTTGTTCTCCCCCTCATGAGAATCCGAATCATCAGGATCCTCATGTGAACGTTTAGCGCCACGGAGACTGTCACGACATGTGTTCTGTGTATCTAGAGCATGGAGAAGGGCTTTTTGAAGAGGGGTGAGGTTGCCTTCTTCCACGTCTAGTATACGGTCGTAGATCTCAGCTACAAGATCCTCGAAGGGTACAATTGTTAGGTTGGGTTTGGTCGTTGTAGGGAAGAATACTAGTTCTGTATCCTGGGTTCCCCTTGATGTGGATGGTTGTTGGTTTTCTATGGCTAAGTGTTTGGAAATAGGAATGGAAATGGTTGGGGGCTGTGTTGTTTGAGGTTTGGGTGGTATATCCTGAACAACTGGGGTACTTCCAGAGTCTTGTGCATTAGCGGTTATTGCTTCATGCACCCATGGTTTAATGGTAGACTCTAGAAAGCTATTCAGATATACGAGAATGTCTTCGGGGATAATGGTTCCAGTTACAGGGGTTGTAACTGTTGTCACAGCATCAGTGAAGATAGCTGATGTGTGGCCTGCGTTCAATGATCGAGGCATTGTTGGCGTAGCAGGACTTCCGACCATCATAGTTTGCACTCCGGTCGTTGCATTCAGGGTGAGTGCACCTGTATGTGCAGTGAATAGTGTAGGTGTCCTAGAGAAATTTAAAAATGTAGGAATGGTGACACATAGACTCGATGTGATAGAACGGATGGGGGTAGTGGTCCGGGGCTGTTGACCACTAAGTCTCTCAGCAGATTCGGAAGGAATCAGTGAGGTCGGTGTAAGTTCCCCTTGAGTTATTGAAACCCCAGTCTGTTGGGAGACTGGAGAGTGGATGGGAGATGGCCGTGCATGCGCAGTTGAACCGGATGCTGCGACTTCTACCCGGGAACTGACAGGGTCAGCTCCTGCTCCTAGGGGCGTGGTTCGGTCTATGGTGACAAAGGTGTCGCAGTCATCGTACAATGCCAGCTCCTCTTCCACTGCACTCTTCTTTCTTAGCCTCTTCTTAGGCTGTGATGATGCAGATTTGTCGTTGTTGTGCTTGGAGCGCTGCTCACTGATGACAATGCCCTTAAGTGGTCGGGACATGTGAGCAGCCTCTTCATTATTGTCCGATGAGGAGTCGGAGTCTATCGGAATGGCTCTCTTTCCGGCTCTTTTCCTGTTGCTGATCAGGACTCCCTCCATGTCATCATCATCATCTGCATCATCATCATCATCATCTTTCCGCTCATTTCCCTTGGCCATGCTATCGGAGGCCTCACCACCAGCCTTATTAGAAGGGGCCTGGCTTGATGGTTCATCGGCAGTGTCCTCAGCATGAATAGGGCGGCCCTCAGCAGTCTGGGTCCTCTCGGAAGAGTTAGCAGACTGATCATCATTAGGCCGGGTTGCCACTGGTTTCTGTGGCGGGGCTCTCTTCTTCTTACCCTCACTCGCTCTCGGCTTGGTTCCCGGGGAAGGTCCAGCTGGGTTTTGCTGAACCATAGGAACCGTTCTCTTCAACGACTCTTTGTAGTCAATGACTGCCTTATCCCTCGGGTTTGCTAGATCAAGCAGTGAGTCCGGGATAGGCAGTGCTTCAGCCTTATTGCTGTCCCTCTGGAAGTACTTGAGCTTTGGAGCGGTGAAGTGTTTGTCTTCCTTGCGCTTAGGTATTGCGGGGGTGGCTTCCAACATGTTGTGGATCATCAGCGCCAGCCACCGAGCGTAGGGAATTGTGCTGCCCTTGTTGTTCTCCTTCATCTTGACCTGGTCCATCAGCTCTGTCCAGAAGAGCTGGGCCATGTCGTACTTCTTGTCATATGCAATCCCATGGAAGATTTGTAGGATCTGCTTGTTGCACTTGTCATGTCCGGCATGCTTAGGAGACAAGCATTTGTTGACCAGGCCGAACAGACTCTTCCATGGGTGGGGCAGGTTGGAGATAGTGAAATTTGACAGCAGGGGCAGCGAGCTGTCATAGCCTAAATCCTTCATCCCCTTGATCAGTTCTTCATTGGTAGGCAGGGGTACGTAGTTCTGTAGGACCGGGAGCTTCAGTGTCTCCCTGATTGTGGAGGGTGTGAGCACCACTCTCTTGTCGTTCAGCTTGGTCATGATTTTTGACCTGTCCTTTTCTGAGGCTGTGTGCATCAGGCCCCAGAACTGTTGCAGGTAAACCATTGGTATTGGTTTGGCTTCATTGAATGCGGTCCAAAGGTAGTGCTTCTGTAAAATGGAGAGAATGACTGGGTCCTGACACTTGAAAAGCTTCAGATCCAATTGGAAGTTGTTGTCATAAAGTGGGACCCAATTCTCTTTTGGGTACAGTTCATTGCTTGTTTGTGTGTTCTTGGCTGTTCCTGACATGATTAGCTGAAGACATTGGGTCAGCACATTGTTCAAATGAAAAATTTTATCTTTGTTCTGTTTTTGCAATTTTCAGATTGGTGTGTATAGGTGGGATATTGAAATCGTTCTAAGTGTAAACCATGAGAACCAACTTCTCGAGGTTTGAACATCGAGAAGTAGGTTCTCGAGGTTTAAATACCGAGAAGCTCTTCTCGATACTCAAACACCGAGAACTTGGTTCTCGATATGGAAGTATCGAAAAGTCCTTCTCGAGATTTAAACATCGAGAACCATCTTCTCGAGGTTTAGTATCGAGAACCTCTTCTCGGTATTTCCAACTTCGAGAAGTAGGTTCTCGGAATTAAACATCGAAAAGACTCTTTTCGAGGTTTAATATCGAGAACCGAACCTCGAATTTTGAAATATCGAGAAGTTGTTCTCGAGTTCTAAACATCGAGAAAGTGAATTTCTCGAGTTCGCACTCAGAAGAAATGTCGAGAACCACCTGCAATCACACATAATTATAAAGATAATATCCAAAACTTTTCGATTTTCAAGTTTTCAGTTTTCGAGAAATATATAGTTCTCGATATTCCATTTCGAGAAATTCCTTTCAAGTTTTGGATTCGAGAACTTGCCATTTTGTGCGAAAACCATTTTATTGATGTTGTTGATGATCAAAAAACCTTGAATTCTACCTTAAGATTGATTCGAGAAGATTGCGAAAAAAGGATTTAAACTTCGAGAACTCTGGACTTCGAGAAAGCTTATGCGAGAAAGTGAATAATGTGAAAAGAAATTCTCGAAGTCAGCTTTTATATGCGAGAAATTGGGTTTGGGCCTTGCGAGAAAATGTCTGGGCGCATATGTTGAGTTGGGTCCAGTTCAGTTTTAAACAGATTTGGGCCCCAATTTTATTTTTGGTACAGAACTCCCCCTCGAATTGTGCCAAAAAAAAAAACACACACACACACACATTTTTTGATTTTCTACACATACACACTCTTTTTCTTCTTTTCTGATTTTCTACACACACACACACACTCTTTTTCTTCTTTTCTGATTTTCTACACACACACACATTTTTTTGATTTTCTACACACACACACTCTTTTTCTTTCTTTTCTGATTTTCTACACACACACACACATTTTTTTGATTTTCTACACACACACACACACTCTTTTTCTTTCTTTTCTGATTTTCTCCCCCTCAAAGTATTCCTCTCTCTTGTATTTTCTCCCTTTTTTTTTCTCAACACATGCAACGCACACCACACACGCACACATTTTATTCAGACCATGGAGATAACACAATTACATAGGATCAAGATTCAACATGCCTAACTTAGATACTAGGAACTGGAATCTCTTTTCATCCAGTGCCTTAGTAAAAATATGTCAGCCAGTTGAAGCTCAGTGCTTACAAAGTACAGATCAATATCTCCTTTCTCCACATGGTCCTTGATGAAGTGATAGCGCAAATCGATGTGCTTGGTGCGCGAGTGATGAACGGGGTTGCTGGTTATGGCAATTGCATTCTGGGAGTCACTGTAGATGGGAATATGGCTGAATAGGAAGCCATAGTCTCTGAGTTGTGTCCTCATCCATAGGATTTGTGAACAGCAACTAGCAGCCACAACGTATTCTGCCTCGGCTGTAGAAGTTGATACGCAGTTCTGCTTCTTGGAGGACCAACAGACTAGCTTCTCTCCCAGAAATTGAGCGCCACCGGATGTACTTTTCCTGTCTAACTTGCAACCTGCGAAATCAGCATCTGAGTAACCAACAAGGTCAAAACCCGTGTCCTTGGGATACCAGAGTCCTAAGTTGACTGTTCCTTTCAGGTATCTCAGGATTCTCTTTACTGCATTCAGATGTGATTCCTTTGGATTTGCTTGAAAGCGAGCGCACAGACAAGTTGCAAAGACAATATCCGGTCTACTAGATGTCAGGTACAGCAAGGAACCGATGATAGCCCGATAGTTGGTAGCATCGACTGAAATCCCGGAAGGGTCAGAGTCGAGCTTTTGTGAGAGAGACATGGGGGTTTTCATGGTTGACTTGCTGTCCATCTTGAATCTTTTGAGAATTTCATGGATGTACTTCGACTGGCTGATGAAAATTCCGTCTGGCAATTGCTTGATCTGTAGCCCTAGAAAGAAGTTCAACTCTCCCATCATACTCATTTCAAACTCAGTGCGCATCAAGTTGCTGAATTCTTCGCAGAAGTTCGGGTTGGACGAGGCGAAAATGATATCATCAACATAGATTTGGATCAGCATGATGTCACTGTTCTCTCGCTTGATGAAAAGAGTTGGATCTATCTTTCCCTTCGAGTAGCCTGATTGCACAAGAAAATCAGATAGTGCATCATACCAGGCTCTCGGTGCCTGTTTTAGTCCGTACAGGGCTTTCTTCAGCATGTAGACATAATGTGGGTGTTCAGGATCAATGAAGCCTTCTGGTTGTGCCACGAACACTTCTTCTTTCAGCTCGCCATTTAGATACGCAGTCTTTACATCCATTTGATAGACGGTGAAACTCTTATGAGCAGCATAAGCAAGGAACAACCTGATTGCTTCAATTCTGGCCACTGGTGCAAAGGTTTCATCATAGTCAATTCCCTCTTGTTGATTGTATCCTTTTGCAACCAGTCGGGCTTTGTTCCTTATTATCACACCGTCTTCATCTTTCTTGTTCTTGAAGACCCACTTGGTGCCAATTATTGTTTTCTTTGGGGGTCTTGGCACCGGGGTCCATACATCCAATCTTTCAAACTGATTGATCTCCTCCTGCATTGCTATCACCCAATCTGGATCTGCTAGAGCTTCAGAAACTTTGGTTGGCTCAGATTGGCTGATGAAGCAAGAGAAGAGACATTCATTTGCTGTAGCCGTTCTTGTGCAAACTCCACGACTCGGATCTCCAATAATTTGTTCTGCAGGATGTGCCTTCGTCCATTTCCGCTCATGAGTTAGAGGGATTGGAGTTATGATGGCGTGACCCGGGTCCTCAACGGTAGTAGATGTGGTTTGTTGAGGAGTGGAGTGCACAGGGGTCGATTCAGGTTCTGTGTCTGCTTGAATTGGTATTTCTGAAACTTGTGCTGGTGAAGTTGCTTGTGTTGCTGCCGTGCCATGATCCTCAGTATCTTCGTGATCTGATGTATGAGGTGAGTCAGCTTCTTCTTCACTGAGGTCAGGCATGAATGGTGGATGAGCAGCTTCCATTGGTAATTGTGGGTGGGCAGTGCGTGCATTCTCATAGAAATGTTCAAATAGAGAGTCAAGAACCGCACTGTCAGCCGTTGTTTGCTTTGTTGCTTCAGCTTCATCAAGTTGCTTCCTTTGAGCAGAGAGTGTGGGTTCTATCAAGAAGTGTTCAGAAGCAAAGTCAGCCATTTCATAGAATGCAACATTGACACTCTCAATGATTGTTCTGCGTTCACGAAGATAGACCCGATACGCCTTTGATTGCGTGGAGTACCCAATGAATACTCCTTCGATGGCTTTCGGATCCATCTTGCTTCTTTCATTTCTGTCATTTAGAACAAAGCACTTGCAGCCAAACACTCTGAAGAATGAGATGTCAGGAGTTCTGTTGAAGAGTATTTCATATGGGGTCTTGTTGAAGCGCTTGTGAATTGATGTTCTGTTCTGAGTAAAGCACGCCGTGTTGATTGCTTCAGCCCACATGAAATGGGGAAGTTTTGACTGAATGAGCATGGTGCGTGCTGCTTCAACAAGAGTTCTATTCTTTCTTTCAACGACCCCGTTCTGTTGTGGTGTCTTTGCTGCAGAGAATTGCTGTGTGATACCCTGAGTTTCATAGAAATCAGCAAGAGACTGATTCTTGAACTCGGTACCGTTATCTGTTTTGATGATCTCCACACTCTTTTGTAGAAAATTTTGGATTGTCCTGATGAAGGTTATGATGGTTGCAGCTGTTTCATCCTTTGTCCTCAGAAATTTGGTCCATGTGTACCGAGAGAAGTCATCCACAATGACCAGTGAATATTTGCGTCCATTGATGCTTTGGACTCTCATTGGTCCACACAGATCCATGTGAAGTAGTTGCAGCAGTCGGGAGGAGGATGGAACAGGTTTTAACTTGTGAGAGCTCCTTTTCATCTTGCCTAGTTTGCAGGCATCACAATGAGTGACAGCGGAAGTCTTCAAAGGAGGCAGCCCTTTCACAAGTTTCTTGGAAGACAGAGCTGTTATTGCTTTGAAATTTAGATGAGACAGACGTCTGTGCCATAGACTGTTTTGTTCAGAGGAAGCTTTGGACAGCAGGCAGATGGAAGAAGGTAATTGTACGCTCTTCAGATCAATGGTGTACAGGTTGGAAGTTCTTGTGCAGGTCAATAATACCTTCCCAAACCTGTCCAGCACACAACATTGTCTGGCTATAAACTTTACTTCCATGCCACTATCACAGAACTGTCCAATGCTTAGCAGATTATGCTTCAGTCCTTTCACATATGACACAGCCTTGATGGTGACACTTGCACAGATGACATCCCCATATCCTAGGATTGGAGATGCTGCATTGTTTCCAAATCTCACATTTCCTCCGTAGCACTTTGTATAGTTGCTCAACAGTTCTTTTATTCCGGTCATGTGGGTTGAGCAGCCAGAATCTAAATGCCACACATGACCGTCCTGCAAAACAGATTAAGGACTTTTAGGTACCCACCGCAGGATGGGTCCTTCCTTATCAATTGAGAATATCCTTTTGAATTTTTCTTTCAGCTGTGATCCAAGGTCAACAGCCTTTTCAGATAATGTTCTTTGGTTTTCAAGTTCAGCTTTTGGTATCCATTTTTGTTTGATTTTAGGAGCAGAGG
This sequence comes from Cuscuta epithymum, assembly GCA_945859915.1. Taxonomy (NCBI): domain Eukaryota; kingdom Viridiplantae; phylum Streptophyta; class Magnoliopsida; order Solanales; family Convolvulaceae; genus Cuscuta; species Cuscuta epithymum. The sequence continues at coordinate 377,468 of CAMAPF010000148.1, read as the reverse complement.
AGACAGAGTTATTGTCTTTGTGTGTGAATGGCTGGTTCGTGAGGTAAGGTTTGAGAATTTCTTCTTTAGAGAGACGGTGTAAGTGTTTCTTTGAATGAACCTTAAGAGGGTATTTTAAATTTGGAAAATAATAAACTCCCTCTACAGATCTATTCTCAGATCGTTTCTTTTGTTTGCGTTCTCTCCGTTTTTCCTTACGAACAGAGTTCATAGCACATTCAAAATTGGAAACATCAACACAATCATTTTCAAATCCAAGAGCATACAACTTATTATTGAAAGAAGATTGATCAGAAGAAAATTCAGATGGGTTCAGCTTGGGACACAAGACTGAATTGGAAATACAAGATTGTGACATAGAACTAGTTCTACACTTATTGGAATAGAAAACAGCATTTGAACATGACTTCTTTTTCTCAGAAAACATCTTCTTCTTTCCTTCAGCAATCTCATCTCTCTTCAACTTCCACTCTCTTCTCCTCTCCAATCTCCTACTTACTTCTCTTCCTGTTTTCAAAGGAGACTTGGAGTGAGTGGATGTCTTTTAAAAAAATCTAGATTTGTTCAAATTTGGTTGAGAGGTATCTGTATCACTAGATGATTGAGAAGTTGTGCCAGATTGAGAGCTTTCTTTTAAAAAGGTTAGTTCTCTCAGCAACCTCTCTTTCTCACTTTCGAATTCTTTTCTCTCTTCTTCAAAACTTTTTCTTTGATTTTCTAAAGAAATGTGTAAGTTTTCAAATTTTCTGATAAGTGGAGGGATATAAGGTTCTTCTCCGCTTGAACCTGAGATTGAAGGGGGTTCAGGATCTGACACAACTTCCTTCTCAGAAGGATAAGGACTTACACTCTCATCAGTTGAGAAAACAGGTTTAGCATTTTCATAACTTTTATTCAGAGAGTCATAGTTGAAAGGAATTTCTGTTCTAGAGGGGTTTGATCGCTTTACCTCTTCCTCTTCTGTTGTTTCTTTTCCATAGGTGAAAGCCATCAACTTAGTCAATCCTAACCCCATATAATTTATGTCGTAGAGCTGAACACAATCCACCTTTTTCAGATTATTGGGGTTAGTAAGACCAAGACCCTCCTTAGAGTTGTAAAATCGTGTGTCCTTGTTTTGATTAAGAAAAATGGTCTGTTCTGTCTGTCCTCTCTTGGCAAGCAAGTCTTCTAACTCTTTGATTTTTGTGTAAAGCTTGCCTCCTTTTTCATGTAGAAATTCATTTTCAGCCTTAGCTACATTCCGTTCTAGTTCAGTCTCACAAACTTTCTTTGTTAGTTCAGCTACCTTTTGGGTGAGTTGATCTAATTCTAAAGTTCGCTTCTTGACAATTCCTTTTTCATTTTCTAACTGTATGCTCAGAGACCTGACTTTATCTAGACTATCAATTAAGTATTTATGGTTGATGTTTCCCTTGTCTCTTAGCTCCTTAATTAGATTGTCTTTGTCTTGTGACGAGTGAACTTTACAGGAGCAGGAACAAGAGGGTTCAGAGTTACTTACAGTGGTGTTTGAGCTTGAGCTTGAACTTCCTCCGGGGATCGCAGCATCACCCTTTTCTTTTTCTTCTTCTTCCACAAACGCCATCAGGGCCAGATTCTCCTCTTCTTCTTCATCTGAACTCTCCTCTTGCCACGGGTCATTTTCAGTAAGTGTTGCAGCACTATCATCATCTTGTTTAGCCATGAACATTTTCTGTTTGTTCCACAGCATCTTCTGCTTATAGTAGTTGAAGTCCCTTTTTCTTGGTAGGCGACAGTCTTTGATGACGTGACCAGCCTTTCCACAGTTGAAGCATTTGGGGGAATCTTCTGCTGCAACAGCTCTACTGGAAGAGTTCTGATCATTGTTCTTTGTTTTGTAGTTGGCAGAGGAGGTTCGCAGCTTGTTGGATGAGTTTCCCTTCTTAGAGAATTTCTTGTTGAACTGATTGGTGAGCAGAGCCATCTTTTTCTGCAGATCAACCAACTCAGATTCAACATCCACTTCTTCTTCACTGTCTTCTTCTTCTGACTCCACCTTAACTGCCTTCTTCTTCTTCTGAACCTTAGATGAACTCTTTGGTTTAGCTTCAATCATGAGTGCTAAAGGATTAGCAGAAAAGCTTCCTTCCATCTCAGCAGTGTCATTCACAAACTGCTGAAGATGCTCATGAAGTGTGCAGAGATCCAGTTCATCTAAGTCCAAGTGTTGTCTCAGGTTCTTTACAGTTCTTTTCCACTCAGGGGGCAGGCTCGACAAGAAACGTATATTCATCTCCATGTTTGATTTCACAGCCTTGATCTTCCTCATCTCGTTGATCAGTTGTACAAATCTGTTATACGTTTCATGGAGCGCCTCCCCTGGTGCAGCCTTGAACGCATCATAAGCAGTTAAGATGTTTGCTTTCTTCGTCTTCAGTCCAAGATCAGTCCCGATCATCAGCTTCTTTACTTCATCCCACATCTCTTTAGCAGTCTCCATGCTGTCAATCAGAATGTAGATGTCATTTGGGATTGCTTGTAGCAGGAACGTCTTTGCCATAAGATCAGCTTTGATTCTCTGTCTATCCTCTTCAGTGTATTCAGCTTTCGTCTTCAATCTTCTTTCCTGATTAACGGGTGGGTTGTTTGCATCAATGCCATTTACACTTGCCCAAATCTCAGCAGGTCCTTGGGTGAGGGATTCCAGCATAGCAGAAGAGTTGTCTTTACTTTCTAGAAAATTTAAGAATCTTGTTCTCCACATCTGGTATTCTCCTCTCCCCAGTATTGGTGGCCTACTGTCATTACCAAGTGATAAAGCATCCATCTTTGTTGATTTTGAAAAAGACCGTTCGAGTGTTTTGATCAGATAAAATTAAGTTTTTAATTGTAGAATGTCGAAAACCTAATTTTCAGGAATAAGTTCGAGAAGTGTGTTCGAGAACTTCTATCGAGAAGCAGTTTTCGATATTTTGATGTCGAAAACCTTGCTATCGAGAAGCTAGGTTCGAGAAGCAGCTTTCGAAAAGTCAGTATCGAGAACTTTAAGTTCGAAAACTTAGGTTCGAGAACTGAATGTCGAGAAGCCGTATCGAGAACCTGCGAATGCGAAAACAAGATATCGAGATTTTAATATTGAAAACTGAGTATCGAGAACGTAAGTTCGAGAACTCAATTCGAGAACTTATGTCGAGAAGTCAGTGTCGAAATCCTGCAAATCAAAAAATCAATTTTAAACAGATAGAACAGCTTTTCGGTAAAGTCCTTGATCCCGAGAACCTCTTTGTGCAGTTTGAAGATTGAAACACTTGCAGAAACCTCGAGAAACCTGCTTTTCGATATCACAATATCGAGAATCTCAAATCTGAAACTTAAACAAATCGAAAATCTAAGATATACTGCTTGCTCGTTTTTGAAAGGCGATTTCAGCAGTACATCTTTTACACTTTTTCGTTCAAAAATGAGATTACAGCGATTAAAAGGGTACAATATCGAAAAGATGAAAACAGAGGACTTCGAAAACTTTTTCTTCGGCGATCACACTCGAGCAGGCTCTGATACCAGTTGTTGGTCCCAGTTTATGCAGACTAACGATCAACTAGATGGTATTCAACGATTAAACAGAAGAAAAGAAGATCTGATAATGATAAGGCAATATCGAGAACAAAGAAATTCTTCTTCTAGTTTATCGAGAACTATTTGGGCAGCGTAAGGCTAAAAATATATTGATTGATATCGGCACCTGTACACAAGGCGCATATTTATAGGCGCTGTACAGGTTACCGATTTAGGTAAACCTTGGAAGTTGGGCCAAGGCCTTTTTGGGCCTTATTCCCTTTACCTTATTTATTACATAATAATTACTAATCTAATACCATAAATGGTATAACTAGTCTACTTTATTAAACAAGACTTAATAGACAAACTTGACCCACAATAAAAGTTCTAACATACATGTTTATAATTTATTATGTTTAAATTTAAGTTTCTAGTTCTTAACAACTAGCCCAATTAATATAGTATCTAATTTTGTACTTAAAGATAATACTTTTTGCTTGAATTTAAATTTTAGATATAGTTTCTCATTATTATTTTTGTGTAAGTATTATCTTTGTATATGGTGAAAGGCCTATAAACATTATAAGCGTTTTAACAATTTTTTTAAATGTTGTAATATTATATTTAAAGTATTAAAAAATTATATAATTTAGAAAAATTTAGAGTTTTTCCGGGTCGGGCGGCCCGGTGGACTACCCGGCCCGCTCTTACGGGAGGGTATGGACATGGGGTTAGGCCCGTTTTGTGGGCCGGGCCAGGCCCGCCCTCACATGATGGGCAAAAGATTTATAAAAAGCCCGGCCCGAGCCCGGCCCGAACCCATTTTTGTGCAGTCTAATCTCTGGACTACAGCAACTACTTCCCACGCTGCAGTCCCAGGCGACAAATGGAGCAGCAAAAAATGCTGCAAGGCCAATTTCTCCGGTGGCCTCTAGGTCACGATATGTGATGGTGGGAGTTACAGAGGCTCCATGGGTTGTGGAGAGACCTGCTGAAATGATTTTCCCTTCATCTATACCACGCCAGCAACCTGCGTCGGTGGTTACACGGTCCCAGACGCACAGTGGGTTGGCGCCTCCCACTAATAGACCACCCCGATCACTCATTCTCCACCATTGCCCCATCAATGATGTGCCCCTCGCACAGCAGGCGAGAACATCCCGCTCAGTGGCAACACAATAGTTTGTGGCCCAACCGCCAACCCCTAGGCTGCCACCGAAGTACACGACACACCGTATGGATTATGACTGCCACAACGATGAAGGTGTATACGCCATCACAGCAAACCTCACAGTCCTTCGCCCCATAAGTGCAACACCAAGATAATAACCTCAATCCTTGGATTGAGGTGGGAAGGCGTCCCATCTTCAGTCGATTGGGTGACAGATCTAAGGCAAACCAGTGCCTATCTGGCAAGATTAGGGGGATCAACAGGACTGCCTCCCTAAGTCCTGATGTGCATCACCGCCGTCTGCAACGGCCACATCAATAGGACGGAAGGGCTCCAGAGCGCATTCCAGTGTTGGAGAGGCTAGGGGGCAATTACTCCCCTAGATCAGACTGTCCCCTCAATGCCACCAACAATCAATTTCTCCCCCTTGACAACAACGGATTTCACCTCTGCGTCAACAACAACCTCCACACCAACCGCGGATTTCACCGCCTAGTCGTCAACAGGGGGCTCCACCATGGCACCATCGCCAAGTGGATCGCAGGGAGGAAAAAAATTGGGCTCTCTCACAATAGGTGAACGTGCTTCGAGCAGCAGTGGTTACAGCAGTACCACCACCACCTCCTCATGCTCCAGCACGTGATGCACAGTTGGAGGCGCTAACACTTCAAGTGCAACAGATGCAGGCTCAAATCAACAATGAGCCAATAACGGTGAGTGTAAGATCTGCTACCCCCTTCACGGCCAGAATTATGCAGGCCCCTATACCCCAAAGTATAAGGGACCCGACATCCAACTCTATGGGGGTAAAACTGACCCCCAAGAGCATTATTCTCACTACCAATCCGGTATGTACATGTCGGGCGCTAGCGATGAGTACACCTGCAGAATGTTCCCCTCTACATTGGAGGGTGAAGCATATGACTGTTTAACGACTTACCACATGAGTCCATTGACTCACGGAGGGAGTTAACCACGAGCTTCCTTACCCATCTTGCGTCAAGGACAAAAATGAAGAAGCACTTCTCCAACTTGCTCTCTGTCAAATAGGGCAAAGACGAACCTCTAGGCAAGTTTTTGCAAAGGTGGAATGAAGAGACCTCCAAGGTCTATGGTGCAGATGAGAACACCCGTCTAGCAATGCTGCATGAGTTTCTGTGGATTGGTGGCTTTTCAAGGAGCCTAATCACATATCCCCCAAGAGATTACCCGCGAGCACTCCTCAGAGGTAAGAATTATGCCCTGGCAGAGGAGGTACAAAACAGAAAGAAGGCCCAAGAAACTACTACTAAACCTCATAAACAGGAGCCCAAGCAGCAGAAAAAATCAAAGCAAAACAAGGAGGAACGACCCCGTGATGTCGGCGATCGGAATCGGGGTAGGGGCAGCTACAGAGGAAAGCGCCCTTGGTCAGCTCCAAAACTCATGACACCAGAGGTCCTAACACCTCTAACCCACTTTATCAGCCACATCCTAGACGTCGTTGATCAAGATGGACTAGTGGTGCGAGATCCGGGAATAAATGAGGTCCAAGCTATCGATAAAACTGGCCCGTACTACAGATTCCACAGGTTCCACGGTCACAAAACTGATGAATGTCAAAACCTAAAGCCTGACATTGAAAAGCTCATCAATCGGGGATACTTGACGCAATTGGTCCGCAAACCGGAAGGTGGACATAAGCACAGTTATGAGCGCAAAAACAGGAATGCTGAGAGGGAGCAGGAACGCTCCCTAAGAAAGAAAAACATCGGACTCTCCTTTGATGAAGATTCAGCCTAGGATTAAATGCGTAACTAGCGGCGCCTCGACGTGAGGTCCGGATGATCGTCGGAGGGAACACTGGCGGAGGCACCGCCAACCAAAGAAAGAAGTTGAACAACAAGCTTTACATGGGGAAAATAACAAACTTCATAGACACCAAAGGCAATATTCAGCTCACAATGAAGTTCAGGGATGTATCTCATCACAGCAAGATCCCGGTGGAGTTCGTGGTAGTGCGACTTGAGCTGTGTGCGCATAATGTCATACTTGGCAGGCCAGCTCTGTAGGATCTAGAAGCAGTGATCTCCCTCAGACACCTCTGCATGAAATTCTAGACCAGCACTTGGGTCTGATACTGCAAAGGAAGTTAGAAAATAGCATGATCATGCTACATGAAGATGACAAAGATGGCTGTCAAGGACATGCACATCAACACCATTTCCCAAGAAATTATTACTCTACTCATTAAATTCAAAGTAATATTCGTCTTAGGCCTTGATGAGATACTGGGGATAAGCTGTGATATTATTATCACGCATCGGTTGAGTGTGGACCCCAATGTGATGTCTGTTAAACAGTGCAAACGCTACATGTCCACTGACAAGCGGGAGTTTGTCAAGGCTGAGGTAAACATGCTCCTTAGCATAGGTCACATAGCCGGAGTCAAATACCCGAAATGGCTTGTAAATGTCGTTCTAGCGCCTAAGCCGCCAACATTTTGCATGTGTGTGGACTACACTGACCTTAACAAGGCATGCCCCATGGATCCATTCCCACTGGCAAACATTGTTCAATTGGTTGATGAGACAGTCGGTTGTGAGCTCATGAGCTTCATGGACGCCTTTTGAGGCTATCGCCATATCTTTATGCATGATTCTGACGCCTAGAAAATAGCTTTCATGACTCTAGAGGGCATTTTTGCTACCTGGTCATGTCAATTGGGATGAAGAACTCAGGAGCTACCTATACTCGTATGGTGGCCAGAGTCTTCAAAGCTGTGCTCAACAGAACCATGGAGGAATATGTTGATGATATGATAGTTGATAAGTTCGTATTTAAACACGCATATGATGCGTGTTGGGGTCGGATTTTAATGCTTTTCCTTGCTTTAAGGCATTGCAAGTCTCAATTTTAGCTCAAGTTGTGATTACCAGGCGTTGGGTCGAGTTTTGTTGCATTTGGAGTCAAATTGAAGAAGTTAAAGTCTGGCAATCGGCGCTTGAGAAGCAATCTTGAAGAGTTTGAAAGCATTCGAGAGAGATTTGAGAGATTTGGAGGTCACCAGGAGGTTCACGGCGAAGTTTTGATGAAGAAAGAGCATTTGGATCAATCTCGTATGCATCCGGGAGCATTTGAAGCAAGAAACGGCAAGAAACGGCAAGAAACGGGAGCATTTGGATCGTGCCTGGGCCTAGGCACGGCCGTGCCTGGAGAAAGATCAAGCGAGACCTCACTGCTTGCCAGGCACGATCGTGCCCGGCAGGGGAGGCACGATCGTGCCTAACCCCGAAACGCGCATATGCTCCGCAGGCACGGTCGCAGGCACGATCGTGCCTGGCGCCGTGCCTGGCCGCGATTTGTCCTGTTTTAGCTAGAATTCACCCTTTTCTATAAAAAAAAAGGCCTCCATTCTTCCATTTAGAGGTTACGAACACTACGGAGACGCCTAGGGACGATTTTATCTGCGTTTTTACGTTTGTTTACTCTAAGAACCTGAGATATTTTGTAAGTTCATTCTTTTTTAATTAATGACAATTTATTCTATTCATCCCAATTCTGTTGATTCTTCAATTATGAATTGTGAGTAGTTCAATTAGGGATTTGGGGTTGATGAAGGGGTAAATCATGATTGATGGCTAGATTCTTGTCGGTTTAATTGCATGAATGCCGTTTAATTTGTGTTTGAATAATTTAACTGATATCTTTTGTAACCTAGAACGACCGCTAGAATTAAAATTGCACATAGAATGAATTAATAGAGATCTAATTTGTTCTAGGACACCTTCACACACACTTAATCGTTCGCTAAGAGATTAGTAGCGATTAAGGGGCCGTAAGCTCGCTCGTCTTGGCAATAATTTAGGATCCTGTCGCATGAGAGATCAGCCTGGTCCCCTAAATTATTGTACTCTACGCCGCGAGAGCGATAAGAACTTAGTAATGATTAGCTAGGCTCAATTAAATTAATTTCATGAGATTAGACCTGATCTGCCAGAAATCTGGTTACCCTGGAATCAATCCCTGTTCCCTTCGTCGTTAATTGAGAAGAAACCAAACTTTTATTTTATTGCTCATTAGCATTAGTTTAATTTTCCAAACCAATCAATCTCGCACAATTGCATTTTATTTTATTTTATTTCTTTTTAATCGCTGAATTTAGTTAATCTTTAATTCCCCTTTGTCCGTCCTTGTGGAAACGATACTCGTACTTTTACCCACTATTCTACTACAATTTTTAGTGTGAGAAAACTCACATCAATAGTCAAAAGCAGAAAAGCCAGCACACACGCTGAGGATCTTGAAGAAATCTTCAAGATCATGGACAAGTTCAACCTCCGGCTGAACCATAAGAAATGCATGTTTTCACTTTATGAAGGCGAATTACTAGGCTATATGATTAGCCAGCGATGGATTGAGTCAAACCCAGAAAAGGTGCAGGCCATCATTAACATGGAGCCGCCCAGAAACGTTAAAGAGGTTCAGAGGCTAACTGCAAAATTGACAGCCCCCAACCAGTTCATCACAAAGTTGGTTGAGCGTGTACTACCATTTTTCCTGATCATGAGAAAGTATGCAAAATTTAAGTGGACACCCGAAAGCCAGAAGGCATTCGATGACCTCAAACAATATCTGGTCTCCCTTCCAAACCTCTCAAAACTGGAACATGGAGAAGTATTAAATCTCTACTTGGGCGTTAGCCATGGGGTCGTGACCTTGGTCCTCATCCGAGAAGAAGATGGAGCTCAGAAGCCCATATATTACATAAGCAAAACAATGCGCGACACTGAGCTCTGATACTCCCCAGTAGAGAAAACTGTTCTGGCATGCACAGTGGTAAGTACTGTGAAGAGGCTAGCACATTATTTCCAGGCACACGTAGTCCGCGTCCTCACCCACCAGTTGTTGGGACAGCTCATGAGGAGTCCCACAAGCTCAGCCAGAATGGTCAAATGAGCTGTCTTTTTTAGCCAGTACCAGATCGAGATAAAACGTAACCAAGGTCGGCCATCAAAGGCCAAGCTCTCGCCGATTTCATGGCAGAATGTACGGCTAGAGATCTGACCCCAGTCACCTCAAATGACAAGGAAGGCTGGTGGAAGCTACTTACAGACGGTTCATCAGCCGCAAAAGCTTGCGAGGGGGGGTGTATTCATCACCCCTAGGGCTTCCGATCCTATTATGCAATACACTTCAACTTTAAAGTCTATAATAATGAGGCAGAGTATGAAGCCCTGAGGATCAAGTGCGATTCGAGGCTAATGGTCGGGCAAATCAATGACTCATGTGAAACAAAGGAGGTCAGAATGAAAGAATACAAAGCAGATGCGGTGGAACTCCTAGGAGCATTCCGGCTGAACGAGATCTTGCAAATACCACGTGCGGAGAACCCGAAAGAAGGTCTGTCTAAACTGAGCTTGGATACACCTAGTACATATCAAAGATTGCTCAGGTGGAGGAACTGTCGACACCCAGCATACAGCGAGGCCTCATCCACCAGATCTAGCCCATCCCTAGGGACTGTATCATGTACTTAAAAGAGTACATAACCGATGCTAAACTGCTCGAGGGTGAGGCTGAGGTTGGGATTGTCAAACTTCGAGCTCCAAGCTATGCTGTCATCAAGGACAAACTGTACAAAAGATCTTACAACGGCACGCTTTTACGCTGCCTCCACATCAACGATTCCAAGATAGCCATGCAAGAAGTACATGCAGGTGTTTGTTCGGCTCATCAAGTCCCCCACACCATGTACAGAAAACTCCTACTGCAAGGATACGTTTGGCCAGCCATGGTAAAAGACTGCGCTCGCATGGCACACACCTACAATGCCTGCCAGCAATTTTTAGAAAGCCCTAGGGCTTCCGACAGTGAACTATGCCCCCATCATAACAATCATTCCATTCTCGCGGTGGGGTGTCGACCTCGTCGAACAGCTACCTCGGGGCATTGACAACTGCAAGTGGATAATTGTCGGCATAGACTACTTCACCAAATGGGTGGAAGCAGAACCACTAGCCAGCATAATAGAGGCATGAGGCAAAAAATTCATCACCAAAAATATCCTTACTCGCTTTGGTGTATCACAACAGCTCATCACCGATAATGGCACTCAATTCGAGGCTAAGAATTTCCAAGATATGCTGGCCAGTTAGGGAATCAAACAGTACAGTGATAAGTCCATGTTTCGACACGCATTTGATGCGTGTTGAGATCGACTTTTGATGATTTTCCTAGCTTAAAGGCGTCATAAGTCTCATTTTAGCTCAAAGTCATATTTTATCGGGCGTTGGTTCGTGTTTGGTATTATTGGAGTCAAAATCAAGGAATTTGAGCCCGACACCGCCACTTGAAAACCAATCGGGATGAGTCAAGATGCATTCGAGAGAGAATTGAGAGCTTTGGAGGTCACTGGGAGGTTTACAATGAAGATTTGATGACAAAAGAGCTCTAGAATTGGCTACGAGATCAAAAGAAAAGGAATAGAGCTTGAAAACGGCGATCGGGGTGACGTTCTTTCAAGAGCTACAAATCATATCATTTTGTAGAAACATCCACTGTACACGATTCAAGTTCCATATGAAACCTAACTTCAAGGACTACAAATCATATGAAGACACCATTACGAGAATATGAGAGGAGCAAGGTGTAAATAGACAATGAAGTCAGATGATCGCTATTGTGATTCCAGAATGCGACCTTCCACCATTTTATTCATATCTTTTGATTGGATGATTCAAACCCAGTTTTTCAAGTTGTGGTGGATAGAGTTCCTAAAAAATCTACCACTTTCTTAAAAAAGCTTATAATCCTAAATGAGGGTTAGGCCATTTTAGGGTTGAAATTTATGTTGGTGTAATCATTCGCTTTATTGTATGGTACATTGTGTTTTAAACTATGTACTTTTTAAAGGAATTGAGTCTTTCCGTTTAACTCCCGTTATTAGCTCCCGTCTGTTTGTTTACGGCTTGCCCCGGTCCGCACACCTTCAGCTCCCCTCACCTCAAATCACCACTAACCCTCACTTAGCGCGCATAGTAGCTCTCATCCGCGCCCTAACCAAACCCAGCTAGCTCCAGTCGTTTCCGCTCTCATCCAGGTTTGTTTCCCTGCCGTTTCTCCAATTTTTTCTCTGCTATACTCATCTCCTTTCTCATTAATGTCCCATATTATTATGTTATTCAATTCGTTATCGTTCATTACATCACCAACCGAAGTGATTTCAACGTTATATACTGACTTACGAAGGATTACGGAGACCCCTAGCTCCTAAATTCTGTTTCAGCCGCTCAGCCTTCTAGGCTCCATCACTATGGCTTCTGGACATCAGGATTACGGAGGAAGTTCTCCCCTATTACTCTTCTAAGTTTTTCCTCTTTACCATGTGACAACCTCGGTTTAAAAATCTGTTGAACAATTGCTTCCTCTATATACATGTTTCAAAACCTTGTCATTACGTCATAAGAACCAACACAGAAAACTTTATCACCTAAAGAAGTAGTGGTTTATCATACGTAGTATGAACTACTATCCAAAAATTGTAAAGATTTATGATGAAAATTTTGATAAATTACGATGTATTTATTGGGACTGATTGCAGTCCTAGACCAGATCAAAATAGACCAAATCAAATTTATGCAGAGCAGTCCAAAGTTAAACAGATCAGACCAGGATACGCTAGATATAAAATACACATAGGTCAGACATCACTAGACAAGATGAGACTTAAACAGACCCGATCATACCAGATCAAACCAAATCAGGTCAGAAAATTACAATCCAATTTTAAACATCCTAATAGCCTAAACATGTACTAGATATGTCTTATGATACTTTCTAAAATTAGGAAAACATGATCTGGCCCTTATATGAGTGTGATTTTTATTTTATTTAGTTCTTGGGCTCTAGCCTCTTTCATGATTAATGAATGTTAGATAGTGTATTTCTATCTAAGTTGATATAAGTGACAACATGCCAAATGCTAAAAGCAATCATATCAAATAAACATACAATGTACATAACTTCCAATAAAAACCACATTCTTAATAAGTTCTTCTCTTGGCATGGTAGATATGTTGACGTCAGGTGGGGTTTCTTTCTGTGACCCCAACCCTAATAGATTAGCAATCCAAGAGAGCGCCTTTCTAAAAACTCTAGCATCCCCTGCTGCCCCGCTTCCTTTTCTTCTTTTTCTAACACATATTGAGATGGTGTATACAAAGTTGCTGTTAGGTTCCAAGACAAAGGTTTACCAAGAAGCCGTAGGCATACCTAGAAAATGATAAGTAGAGTTGGTATTGAGTTCATGTAAGACTCCTAGTCAAAGGTATTAAGTCTGGTAGTGCTTTAACTCATCCCATCATTTATTATGATGGATAAGGCAGTCCAGCTTTTCATCCATATTGTGCCAGCATATTTTTTGGGTTATTAGGGTTTGTCTTGCAATCAGATTTAAAGAGAAGGGAAGACATAAAGAAGATAACAACAGATGTGAATTATAGCTAACAGGTAATCCAATATTCAAAATGCAAAATGATTATATGATTGAATGATCAAGCCTGCTTATCCAACCTAAGAACATGAAATGTGAGTTACTTAAAAGAGTGACTCATGCATTATCCTTGAGCTACTTATTTCCTTGCTTCTTAGTTTGTCTAGCAGCAAGAATAGGAAGTCATAAGTAGTGGTAAATCCGGGTAGCTATCAGTTTAAACCAAGGATTGCTGCTGCGAAAATGTTTAATGCCTTATTCTATTCTATGAAGATGATATCTAGTGCTATAATAAGCTGTCGAAATAGAAGCTGCCACTGGAATGTGGGATAAAGGATGAATTGTCCAAGTGTTACAATAACAGCGCCAATGTTTAGAGTAGTTTCAGCAGTTGCAATACAAACATGTTGATCACTTCACTTCCTCCTTGAATATAGCTTGAACAGAAAGTATCCTCCAGCCCTCCAAGTGGTGTAAGAAAGCTTGCAGCATAAATGTTGACTCGAGTGAGTGTGTTGACCACAGCAGTACCACTAAGGAGAAGCATAGCAGTTATGGTTGTCAAGAAACAGAACCATAGGGACACTATATGAGCAGCGGTTTCCCATCTTAAGAAAAACCGATTATACTTTAGGATATGCATGGATCTTCGAAAAATGCCAGGAATGAAAAAAATGCGAAGGAAAGTTACTTCCCTGTGTTTGGTTTTTACCACGGAAAACGAAAAAGAAAGTAAAATATTATTAATGCTTCATTTTTCACACATATTTTTTAGAATTCATTGTGTTTGTACTTTGTATAAGAAGTGGTTTTAAAAAAGAATTTGAACAGATAGTAAGAATTAGTTTATTGGGTATGGACTAATATTTAATTTTCACAACATTTTATTTCTTTTCATTTTCTATAGAAATTTCATTATTTCTCCCTAAGATTTTCTGTGTTTTAAGGGCACTTATTACACAGAAAATCTAGGATTCAAGGGTCCATTCTCTAATTAGTAAAATCACAAGATTACTAGGTTGCCATAACATGTGGGTAAGGGGGAATTCATAAATTTCATATGATTGGGATCATAGTTGCAATTAAGTAAACTCCAAAACTGATTTAAGTCTTTTCTCCATTTTTCTCTTAACTTGTAAATCATAGTGTTTCCCCTTTCCCGCTACATAGCTCTTGATTCTATTTAATGCAAGTCATGTGACTGTTATCAGGGTAGTCCTACTATGGTTACAACATCCAAAGAGTGAGTCAAAAAACAACTTGAATTTGTTTAAGCTAATGAGCTTTCACAGGTAAAAAATCGATTTTCTCCATATCATTTGTCCTTTTGATATCGGCTTGAAACTTTGATTCGCTTTCATGCATAAATTTGTTTGTTTATAATATCTTGTCGATTGTTAATTTTGATTTTCTTATCATATTTTATCATTTGGTTATTTTGATATTGAATATCCAATTTTCTTCTTATTCTTATGTTGTTGTGTTAAATGTGTTTACTTTTTACATTGGTTTGATTGTTAGGTTTGTTTGACATCAGGTATTTTGTTTTTATTCAGGTGTGAAAATTTAACCACTTTAATTTCATGTTCTTTTATTGATTAAAGGTTTTAATAATAGAGCTTGGAAAACTGCAACTTCACTATTTGTTTTTTTAACATACATTATTTGGAATATAGTTTTGGGTTTTGCTTTATATGCAAAATAAAATGCCTTCATTGTGTGAGGATGGTTGTATTATAAGAAATGTTTGTGCTGTTTCTTCTCACTACAAACTTTATTTCACTTTTGTTCTTTTTGTGTGAAGTTTGAATTTCATAGCAAGCTCTACAAAAATATTACCTATATATATATAATGGGCATTTACCCGATCGTGCAACGCGCGTATGAAAAACTAGTCATGATAGAAGCATTATCAAATTCGGAAGGGAAGGGGGCACGCCGTGCGCCCGAAGTCAGGCGCGTCGTGCCCGCAGAAGGAAACAACACTAAAGCTACTGTCGTCCACACTCGCCGAGTGTGGCAGGGACGCTCGCCGCGCGTGACCTCGGGACGCGTTTTTTACTCCGGAGACATAGACGCCAGGCACGCCATGCCTAGCGCTGTGCCTGCCTCTGGAATCTCCCAATTTGAGCTGAATTCTTCTGTTTTCTATAAATAAGGCCTCTAAACCCCTATTTTTGGGTTACGGAATTTAGAGAGAGGTATAGGGACGAGTTTTACGTTGTTCTTCCGCTATTTGTTCAAGACTCTGAGATTATTTGTAAGTTCCTACTTTTTCATTGATGACAATTAATTCTTTTCATCCCAATTCTATAGATTCTTCCCTTGTGAATTGTGAGTAGTTTTAATTAGAGATTTGGGATTGATGAAGGGATTAATCATTAATGGATTAATTGCATGAATGATGTTTAATTTGTGTTTGAATGATTTAATTGATATTTCTTGTAACCTACAACTGCAGCTAGAATTACAATTGCTTGTCGAATAAATTAATAGAGATATAGTTTATTCTAAGACACCTTCGATTCACACACACCTAATCGTTCACTAAGAGATTAATAGCGATTAAGAGGCCGTATGCTCACTCGTCTTGGCAATATTTTAGGATCCTGTCGCATGAGAGATCAGTCTGGTCCCCTAAACTATTGTACTCTACGCCGCGAGAGAGGTAATAAGTTAGTAATGATTTGCGTTGCTCAATTAAATTAATTTCATGTAATTAAGTCTGATCTGCCAAAAATCTGGTTACCCTGGAATCAATCCATGTTCCCTTCGTTGTTAATTAGAAAAAACCAAGCTTTTTATTCGTTTAATCGCATTTTAATTTCTCAAACCAACCAAACTCGCACCATTGCATATATTTATTTTCTTTTTAATCGCTGAATTTAGTTAATTCTTCATTCCCTTTTGTCCATCCCTGTGGAGACGATACTCGTACTTACACCACTATTCTATTATCTATTTTTAAGTGCGGGAAAACTCACATCATACAGCCTCCGTCGCATATCCACAATGCAACGGACAAGTCGAAAACGCCAACCGTACCATCCTCAAAGGCATAAAAAAGAAACTCACCGAAGAGGGCTGAGGTTGGGCTGAAGAGTTCCACAACATACCGTGGGCTTACACAGAACAACACCTCGGCGAGCAAGAGGTGAAACATCTTTCTCACTTTGTTATGGCATTGAAGCCAAAGCTCCCACCGAGCTCACACTGCCAACACAGCGGGTCATTCCATACAACCCCGAACAGAATGAGCAGAACATGCATATTGATCTCAATCTGATTGACGAGCGTAGAGAAAGCGCCTTCATCAAAGTAGAAAATTACTGGTGCCAAGAAGAAAATGACACTCGGGTCCGGGGTCGACAATTCCAAGTGGGGGACTATGTGCTCAGAAAGCGCACAACAAGCCAGCCCACAGAAGGCCGCAAGATGACCAAGAAGTTTGAGGGGCCATGCATCATCATTGCAGTGGTCCACTCCGGAACTTACAAACTTAGCACGCCTAAAGGCACGGAAATTCCAAGATTATGGAACGTGCATCACCTGGTGAGGTAATACTAGTGACCCGACAGCTGTAGAAGGAGACAATAAGCCCTCGCCAATGGAGACTTTTCACTTTTCATGCACTGGAAATCCGAGTCATTGCTAGCAGCCTCAGCCATTTCATGTAAGCCATTGATGGCATTCTATGGTTCAATAAAAGGAGGACTCCTCGGGTCAAAATTCTCTTTGAGGCAGTTTATAAGCCCTCCAACATCAAGCTCCAAGCTCCAAGAAACCGAGGCCATTTTCATAAGCCCTCGCAAAAACTGGCTCATTAGCCAACAATCATCATCAAGGCGACTTTGTAAGTCCTCACAAATACGGAGAACTCTTCTTGTGAGGCCGGCCTGATCGGGAGAGCTGTCTGGCCGAGCCCTTTTGACGACCTTCCCGGTGGAATTTTTTAATGAAATTTTTGAGCATGTTCCTCATCAAGTCTAGTTTGTCCATACCAAATTTTAGCTAAAATTCAACCGGGAAGACATTCAAATCATTTTTTGAGGTTGACTGTGTCAAAATATACATATAAAAACGCAATCAACTTCAAAAAATGATTTGAATGCCTTCTCGATCGAATTTTGAGCTGAAATTTGGTATGGACAAACTAGACTTGATGAGGAACATGCTAAAAAAATTATCAAACAATTTCACCGGAAAGGTCGCCAAAAGGGCTCGGTCGGAGGGCTCTCCCGGTTAGGCCGGTCTGACATGATGATTTCTCTGAAAAACGTTGCTTATTGCAATGGTTGAGGCAGAAACAGTTTGAAAACAAAATGACCCCTTAATATCTATCGAAATTCCACTCATAATAAACTTCTAGGCATATAATATTTACCTCTAAGGGTGTTTTCATTCACCCAGGTTTTTTTGGTTGGTCTCTTTAAAGTTTTTTTCTCTAGTCTCTTTAAGTCTGACACGATGTAATGAATATATAATAAATGTATGATATATGCGTGTTTTCCTATTGTCTGGATATGGTTTGATCTAGTCTTTAATTTTGATTTGTGTAAGTCTTGTCTGGAATAAAGTAAGTCCATAACAATATTGGAAGGCTATCCACATTCTTGCACTGTAAAAATCCAAACATCAACTCTTACGAAAAATGTAACAATCCATCAATTTAGTTTTTTCGTATATGATACTCCCTACATCCCTAAATAAACTTCCAACTTTTCTTTTCCGTCCGTCCCAATTAAAACTTTCACTTTCTTTTTTTGGCCAGAATTTGTGGTTCACAGCAATTCTTACACATTTCTCTCTCCTCTGCACAACTCTCCACCACACAATACCCACTATATTAAACTCCGTGCCAAACCTATTTGGAAGATATAATAGGGATGGAGGGAGTACAACCTAGGAAAAAGTTACTCCGTAATATTTTTCATTCTCCATATTATATTTACATATGATTAACAAACATTTTTTAAAATGTTACAAATAACTATAATTTTAAAAACACGACATTTGTGTACTACATAAAAAGTAACTAATTTTGGATAAAAAGTTTTTTTTCCCCTTTTTTAGCTAACAAAAAATAAAAACTTTTTTACCTATTTAGCTAACACACCAGATTCACGATGTTTTCTTTTGGACTGTTTTCAGTCCCAGACCAGACCAGACTTAAACAAACTAGACTACACTAGACCAGACTTAAACATATCAGATCAGACCAAACTTTCATAGTTATAAAATTCACAGAGACCAGACGTTTACCAGACCAGTTCAGACCGGACCAGACCAGACCAGACTTAAACAGACCAGATCAACAAATTTCAGTCCAAAAGAAAGCATCCTCACTTCATTTGGATTGTGATATGTACCTCCCATCCACTTCATGTGCCGCAGCTAGAGATTAATACTCCCTCCGTCCCATTTATATTGTCCCGTTTTACCTTTCCGGGAAGTCCCACTTAAATTGTCTCGTACCATATTTGGCAAAGTTTGTGTGGCTCTAAATCATTCTTACTTTATTCTTACTTTATCAATTAATATTAACCACACAAACCCATTTTTCTTAATAACCGTGTCACCCTCTTCCGGAACAATATAAATGAGACGAAGGTAGTAATATTTACCTGAGCAAAACTTCACTCAATTTTATATTTTATGAAACCCAGAAGTGCATCTGAAGTACAACAGGGGGCATATATAATACTAGTGGAGAATTATGTCCTACCTTGTACCTTGTTACTTTATATTATTATAGATTTTGAATTGAAAATATTCCAATTACTCCATAATATATTACTGTATAGTATTTACTATGCCTATTATTATTACTAATTGCAGATTATTAATATGACTCTTATTGTTGAGTAGGTATAGAGGATTAATAATCTAATTGGAGGGAAAAGCAAGGTGCTAGACCTTGTTACTTTATATTATTATAGATTTTGAATTGAAAATATTCCAATTACTCCATAATATATTACTATTTACTATGCCTACTATTATTACTAATTGCAAATTATTAATATGACTCTTGTTATTGAATAGGTATAGAGCATTAATTGTCTAATTGGAGGGAAAACAAGGTGCTAGACCTTGTTATTTTATATTATTATAGATATAGATATAGATATATTACTATTTACTATGCCTATTATCTTTATATTATATAAAGTAGCAAAGTTGCTACAACTTTTGGAGGCAAAGATCCCGCCCAAATGAAGGGTATAAGTGTAAATTGTGTACCTTCGAATTAATCTAGAATTCCATATGGGTAATAAGGAGTATGTATGTGCCTTAAATAAAACATCTCGAATTTAGTAATAGAATTTATCTCTCATGTGTTCTATTAGTTATATTGATATTTATATAATAATATCAAATACAGAGACATTTTTTAGATTTTCCTAATTTAATAAAAGAAAAGTGATGTATTATTCTTTAGTTACGAAACTTTTTCATACCTACCAATTTAAGATGTTTTTACTCGGACTGTAATCTGTCTCAGAACAGACCAGATAAGATCAGACTTGAATAATTATGAAAATACAAAGAGACCAGACATTACCAGATCAAACCAGACCAGATCAGACCAGACCAACAAATTACAGTCCAAGTAAATACATTCTTAGTAACAAAATTTACTAAATTAAAATAATCATCATAATTGAGTCCAAAAGTGTCAACTTCAAATTTAGCAACATCTTTATTAATTTTTTAGTAAAGAAAATGATAGTTTAATTAGTATAAAATATATCTTTATTTTTATCTTTGATAAAAAAATTCTACTTTATATTATATAAAGATAAAAGTAAGGGTTTCGACCTGAATATTACGAAATGAATAATATAACATTAATCAAGATTGAATAATAACGAAAGAAATACAATTGTTTAGAATTTTAAGCATGGGAACTTTTTATTCCACAGGCAATAAGTTAAAGTGCTCATGTGAACATATACGGAGAATGCTCAGTTGTTTTAATTGTAGAAAGATGTCAATATTTTATTACCATTTTTAGTAATAAAATGAAATCCTGCCAATTATATATTACTATTATTATATTATTATTTTGAATTGAAAATTTATTCCAATTACTCCATAATAGATAAGTATATTACTATTTAGTACTACTATTATCATTGCTAATTATTGGTGTACCTCTTATTGTGTAATGAGTATGAAATCATTAAATGTCTTATTGGCGGGAAACGCAAGCTACACCTTGTTATTTTATATTATTATTTTGAATTGAAAATATTCCAATTACTCCATAATATATTATTGTTTAGTATTTACTATGCCTATTATTATTACTATTTGCAAATTATTAATATGACTCTTATTATTGAATAGGTATAGAGCATTAATTGTCTAATTGGAGGGAAAAACAAGGTGCTAGACCTTGTTACTTTATACTACCTCCGTCCCAAATTGTTCTGCAAATTTGACTTTTCTTGGTCAAACAGATTTGTTTTGTTCGCTTGATTAGGGTGTCAAATTTTAATTATATTCTAATTTGAAGTTTACAACTTTGAAGAAATTTTAATGTAGTTTATGAATATGTAAATTTTAATTATTAAAAATTGAATTAATTATCAATATGGAGGGTTGACTTTTATTATTGGTTGACCAAAAAAAGTTGACTTGTAAAATAAATTGGGACGGAGGGAGTATTATTATAGATTCTAAATAGTAACTCAAATTAAAAGGGCATTTAAATAGGGTTGAACATCAAGGATGTTTTTACTTGAACTGTTTCAGCCGCAGAACAATTCAGACCATACTTAAAAAGATCATATAGACCAAACTAGACTTAAACAGACCATAACAAATTTAAATAGACCAGACTAGACTTATTTTCATAGTTATAAAATACACAAAGACCAGAAGTTTACCAGACCAGACCAGACCTAAACAGACCAGACCAGACAAGATTTAAATAGACCAGACTAAACCAAACCAGCAAATTATAGTCCAACTATACTATTTATATAATTACTATTTATATAATTAGATAAGATCTATTTATATATTATATATTATTAATATGATAATTAATATTATAATAATTATATAAGATATAATAATTATAATAATAATGGTAAAGTTCATAGCCTATGGCAAGGTAGGATTGACTACTGACCAAATTAAAGTGGGGTGGGTTTGTGGCTTTGTGCATTCAATAGTTCTTACGTAGTATGTATTTCCGCGTTGCTTTCTTTGAGACCCCAAAAATGGATAAATGAATTTTCGGAGGAACACATACAAAATCTGCTACAAAAGGACGATGGTTGTTTCAAATTCAGGAAATGCTGCCTCGCGCGATTAGGAAACAGGTCACATTCGGACATATTATGCGGGAAGGGAATTGGGCTGCAGATTATTTGACCCATTTATGTCCAGCCCATATGGTTTTAATAAATCGTGTTGCTGATCTTCCGGACTCGGTGAAACGGGCTTTTTATATGGATAAGTTTGGCATTCCATACATCAGAATTTAATTTCGTGTTCCATGTTCCCATTTTGTATTGCTTCCAGAGGGGTTTTGGTATAGTCCCCCCTCTTTTGTAACTTATCATCTTTTTAATAAATTTTGGTAAATGTCTCCCGGTATTTACCCCACTGATTTTGGTGGTTGGCCTTCCGGGGTTAAAAAAAAAGGAATATAAATAAAAAAGATAATAATAATAAAAAAAAGAATATATAGTAACCCGACCATTAACTACTTAATTCCATTTATTAATCTCATAGTAACATATATCAATAATGTCCAAGTAAAAACATCCGTCAACATACCAAAATCCAGTCAAGATAAATCTGACCTCCAAATTATATCAGGAGTAGTACGTTTGTTGTGGAGTAAATTTAGGAGAAGTTTGATAAAATTAGTTAAAAAGGGTACATCCAAAATGCTTTTTGTCCACACGTCCAAAAGCAACCCTGTGGTATTCCAGCTTACACCAAACTGTTGATTCACCAAACAAAGCTACAAATCTGTCCATGCTAGCTTTATCTGCAATCAAATGATTCAATCTTTAAAGTTTAACGTTATATTATCACCTCTGGGTTTCCCTGCCATGTTTGCTGATTCAATTCTTCATCACCAGCTGCCATAGACCCCATTCTTTTTGTCTTGCTGGGCTCTCTCATCAGCTTTCACTAAAATGTTGGATCTTATTTGTGGCATTGCACATGCAACCGATTCAAATATTTGTTTTATGTCCCATTAGTTATACGCAGTATATAGGTTTTGACTCCTTTGACAATAGTACTTCGGGGAGGATGAAAATGAGCCAAAACATTTATTCTTCAGCAATGGCATAAAAAAATTTATTTGTTTACAAAAATGTTACCGTATTTTCTCATTAATAGCAATGCACATCTGATTTCTAAATGTTAACTAAAATAAATATTTAAGCATTAAATAAATGTATAGATAATCATGATAGAATCGGCCGCAAGAGTAAACCCTGGGAGGCAACACCGCAGCAGTAAAGGGAGAAGGATCAATTAGACCACTAAGGTAAACTTCTAAGAGTAAATAAAACACTAAGCTAATTTTAGGAGCAATTAGACTACTAAGATAAACCTCTAAGAGCAAATATTAGGCATGATTTAAAAACACATTAACAAGCTAATTTTTGGGACAAAAAACACATTTAGGCATGATTTTATTATCATTTACACCACTCATTAACAATTTCTAATGGAAGTCATATCTCCTCACTCCTTACTCTGTTAATTTTCTCCACTTTGACACTAAAATTTAAAACAATATGGGACCAATGTTAAAAAAAGAAAACCAGCTCTTCTTCGTGTTGTCAGTTTTATCCACACCAAATTGGAAGTAAAATCATTCTAATGTACAGTATACTACGTAAGTGTATCTAGGTTCAATTCAATCTCACATGAAGTTTAATTGACTTAGCTGGGAAGATTTCATTGCCCTTGTCACATTAGTTGTGACACCTAAGACATATTTTTAATAGCTTATAATTTTAAAATTTTAAATTAATTAATTAGAAAATGACTCCGTAATAAATAATTTTAATAATCTGCGTTATGCCTCAATGTAGAAATGTGATACAAGGGCCAACAAGAAAATATTCTGCTTCATGCTAACATATTTTAAAAACTTACTTTATTTTATTCTTTAGGATCACTTGTTATGTCTAAATTTACTGTTATATTTTTCATTTGATATTTATCTTAGTTGCATTGATTTTTTCAAGATTTTTAGATATATGACTTTACATAGTTCGGAGTTTACATTATACATGATAATGTAATTCATTGACATGCTTAAAGTTTTGATTTGTTTAGTCCTAAAATTTTATTTAAGACCCCAATTGTGATAATAAAATAAAAAATTAATGGGAAGATGAACTGACAGTTGGCTTCTGTTAAGGAGTTTTAGGGAGTGGCCTAAATGATACGGAGTAATAAATTCATCAAAAAGGTGTTCTTTGCTCCTAAAATTAGCTTAGTGTCTTATTTGCTCTTAGATGTTTACCTTAGTGGTCTAGTTGCTCCTAAAATTAGCTTAGTGTCTTATTTGCTCTAGGGATGTCAAAAAAAACTGACCCGCGGTGACCCGCCCTGGCCCGAGACATTTGGGGCGGGTCCGGCCCACCCCGTCTTCCAAATGGGGCGGGTCCGCCCCGCCTCTCCCCGCCTATACAATGGGGCGGGTCCGGGTATTAGTATTGACCCGTGCCGTCCCGACCCGCCCCGCTCAATACATAAGCATACATACTTTTTCTTAAATTATACTACAAATATACTTCAACATACATATGTGTGTATACAATAAATCATAAATTCTTTGATCTTATAATATATTAACACATATATTAGAATGAAATAAACGACGAATTATCAATGTCTTCTTTATATATAGCATTTTAATACATGTGTTCAATTATTAGTATAATTAAATACATTAAATATTCAAGTCTGAGTAATTTTTCCTTAAATTTTGATATTTTTAGGGTATCATGAATTTGATTTAATATATTAATTTTTAATTCTTCAAAAAAAAATATTAATTTTTAATTATTATTTAGAGATACACTTTATGTAGATTCAATTGGTAACAACTTCCCACAAATAAAAATACATACTAGCTAATTAGTAATGGCGGGGCGGGGTGGGCCCGCCCCGCATGGGGTGGGTCATGGGTCAACAAGTTTGGACCCGTGCAGGTCACGGGGCAGGGCAGACCCACCCCGCCAAGTCATAGGGCGGGTCTGGGTCTTGCAGTACCCGCCCCGACTAGTGCAAACAGCGACCATACCGAAAACCGAAACCAACATCGAGCAGTACAACTACTCATGCCACGCCATTGCAACCGACCGAAAATGATTAGTGCAAACGGCGACCTTAATTACCGAAACCCAAGCAACGTAAAGACCAACGCTGTGGACCGGAGAGCCACGCTAGGAAACCGAAATTATGATTTACCTTAGTGGTCTAATTGCTCCTTCTCCGCAATAGTAAATCATGATGTTTGGAAGCCCCCATTAACATCTTCTTATGCTTCCGTTTTTATTTAATTTTTTCCTTCAAGGGTTATGGTTGTGATCGAACTTCTTCTATGATCGAGAGTTTTGTCTGATGTGCGTTAGATATGTCTTCTCCTATCGATATTTAGAGGTTGTATATTCCTTAACAGTGTAACCGATTGGGTGATAAATTTTCATTGTTCATGATTGGTAGAGCATGTTGACCCTAGTTTTTCTGAGGCCTCGGTTGTTCACCTGAACCACCTCCTTACTCTGGGAGAAAGATAGTGCTCAATTGGATCTCTATTTTGGTGACTGGTTAAACTGATGATTCAAATTATTTTTGGTCAATGGAGTTTCCTTTATTGATTGCTGGTCAAATCAATTTACCCCATCTGGATGTTGGTGGAGCTGGATCTTTCATTTGTGAATTTTATTTTTTTACTTTGGAGTAGCAAGTGCATTATGTTATGATTATTAAACTAGATTATATTGTTCCAAAATTAGCCATTTGAAAGGATTCGTGGGATCTTTTCTACTCGATGTGACTATGGATGTTTTTACTTGGACTGTAATTTGCTGGTGTGGTCTGTTTAAGCCTGGTATGGTCTGGTCTGTTTAAGTTTATTTTGGTCTGATTTGATCTGAACTGTTCTAGTCTAGTCTGGTAAACGTCTGATCTCTGTGTATTTTATAACTATGTAAGTCAAGTTTGGTTTGATCTGGTCTCTTTAAGTCTGGTCTGGTCTGGGATTGAAAATATATAGTTCAAGTAGAAACATCCTATGTCTCATCTTATTATAGACTTGAATTATTCATTGTCTTGTTTCTTTGCTATAATTTAATGAATAATTAAGTTATACGGAGTATGATTTTAAAAAATCACAATAAACTGCATTCTTGATCATTCGAGCATTCCGGATTTTGAAATTTAGTCCCTATGTTTTAACCTCTGTAAATGCGGTCTCTAAAATGGGCAGAAATGCTATAATTCTAACTCCTCCATTTTAGAATTTAACATAATCGTTTGTACATTATTAACGGTAAGATTGTATTCGTTCAAAAAACGGTAAGATTGTATATAAAATTAGTTGTAAAGTTTTTTTGACAATAAAATTAGTTGTAAAGTTAGAGTTGATAATTGCAACATGGTACACAATTCACTATGGTGATGAAGTTCAAAAACAATAGAGTTTGACACATTATCGAAAAATTAAAAGCAGAATTAAGAATGACTATATTTGCAATTTATTTCATATATGATCAGAGGACAACATTTACTGAAAATTAAAAACCGAAGACTGAATTTCAATATGTGTGATAAATGGACTACCAATGCATTTTTTCAGTAAAAAGGTAAAACTGAGATAAATGACTCTCATGACTCATGAGAGAAATGAGAAAGAATCTGGACCGTTAGATTCTAGTATGTGAAATTGAGTTGTACATTTGTTGAACCTGAAATATGCATTAGGTAAAACTGAAAGGGAAAAGGGTCAGATAGACCCTCGAACTTACATAAAAAAGTCAAATAAGTCCTTATATAGGCGGCTCTGTCCGGCCGTCGTCATTTGGGACGGTTCTTGGTGGAATATTTTGATGAATTTTTTTTAGCATCTTACTCATTAAGTCTAGTTCACTCATACCAAATTTAAGCTAAAACTTCAATCGGGAAGGCATTCAAATAAATTCTTGAAGATAATTGCGCAGTTAAAAGCGCAGTTATCTTCAAGAATTCATTTTAATGTCTTCCCGATTGAATTGTTAGCTGAAATTTGGTATGAGTAAACTAGACTTAATGAATAAGGTGCTCAAAAAAATTCATCAAAAAATTCCACCGGAAACTGCCCCAATTGGTGACGGCCGGACAGAACCCCCTATATAAGGGCTTATTTGACCTTTTCATGTAAGTTCGAGTGCCTATTTGACTCTTTTCCCAAACAGAAATGTGCAGAATAAAAGGTAAAACCAAAATGTGCTTTAGGTGGAATTGATGTAATACTTGAGATTTAATATTAATGGATTAATAGTACTACTCATACCAACAAGGTGTATCTCCTTTTAAGGGAGTTCATCAGCTAAGAACTCGAAAGCTAAGCGTGCTTGCACGAGAGTAGTCTTGGAATGGGTGACCCCTGGGAAGTTTCTCAGGGCGCGCACGAGTGAGCACAAAGTGCGCGAAGAAGGCTAGTGGCGGTTTGTGAGGACAGTACTTGAGGTCCGAAGGGGGTCTGCAGTAACTACTTCGGGTCTTGCGGGGCCGGGGTGTTACAATTGAAATGTGCAGAAAAAAAAGTACAAAAATGGCACATCATTATATCTTTTATTCTGCACATTTCAGTTTTAACTAATGCACATATCAATTTCACCTAAAGCATAATTCAGTTACACATAATGTTACTGTGTCGTACACTTTGTGATGCACATTTCAATTTCACCTAATGCATATTTCAGTTTCACCTAACGCACATTGAATTTTACATAATAAAATCTAATGGTCTAGATTCATTCTCATTTTTCTCCTAAGATCATTTTCTCATCTGGACCGAATTCTATATTACATATACCAATTTTCTCTTCACTTACGTATTAAGAACTATTTACCGTCCTAGCGGCCTAGCCTGACATGAAAACATTCATCGTCTAAATTCCAATCATGCTTGGTGTACACGTTTTTTGGAGACACCATTTTATACTTTGGCCGAATTGTCTGTGCACAGACAGTTTTTTGGGTTTTGTAAACGGAAATGTTTTCTCGTATCTGACAATTTTTTTTGGTCTGTGAACAGACAAAAAATGTCATTGTGAAAAGCAATTCTCGACACAAAATGCAAAGAATTTTTTTTTGCACAGTTGCATGTAAAATGGTGTGTGCAAGTGTTCGGCAAACCATTTCAGTACGTACACAATGGGCTGAAATTTTTAAGTTCACCCAATAAATATAAAAATAGCATTGTTCTGAAGGAAGGCTGAAATTAGCTGATGGAAAAACAAGGCTCATTCAAAACGTTACTACCTCTAACGTTTGACTTCAGATGATCAGATAATACCTAAATTATCCGGTTCGATCCCCAACTATCGTTCAGTATGCATCGTTATCTAATTAAATTTCTTGTTCCTCGTGATCGATGCTTGGAGAACTGGAGTTGCATGGTAATGTGGATAGTGCTCTATTTAGATGGCAATGTTTGATTGGCCAATTTAAATTATAAAAAATTATTTGCTCCTCAATGTTTAAAGTAAATATAATAGACATATACACACATACTGACATACATAGTATATATTCTATAATCTTAATATTTATTAAAATATAAAATACGAAGTATATATTAACAAATATTTTATTTGACTATATTAAATGCCATTTAATGTAATTTCATATTTTTCAGACTCATTTTCAGTTCTTTTGCCAAACGGGTCTGCTCCATTCGGATAGTGATTTAGATTTAGCACTTCAATGTTCATCTCCAAGACAATAATGTCTAATTCAGACAATAACCTATAATTCAGATTTTAGTCTCCAATTCCAGCTTGTTGTACCAAACATAACCAGAAAACGTGTACAAATAATGTTATCCTCTAAATTTACCCCCACCCAAAAACAATTGCCTAAAGGTAGATTCTATGGTACCCATAATTAAGGTACCATACATTTGTCCACATGAACCAATGAGAATGTAGCAGTTGAATTATTTAAATCTATATTTAAAATGATAAAGTAATGTGGTCCAATCAAATGAATGGTAAGTACGGTACCCCATTTTTTAAAAAGGTATCGAAGTTGTCACCTTGCCTAAATACCAATAACTAATGACACGCTACAAGCAAAAAAAAGGATGACACCTAGAAGCACAATTCTACAAGAAATGTCAAGACGATTGCAAACAGAGAAGAATATGGTAGTGGTGACCATACACTTCTTTCAGGAGAGAAAATGCGTGCTGATCTGATGTGAAAACCATTATTTAATGTCTTTATATACACTTTTGTTCTACAATTAACTTTAAGTTACGGTTTTTTTTAACAAAATAACCATTTATGCATGTCCACAAAATAGTATTTTGCTATTTAAATATAGAAAAGTGCATAAAGGGATTCTTGAACATAGGGGCAGATCTAGTACATAGTGTGTTTAATGTGCAAAATTTTGTAAGATGCATAAAGGGATTCTTGAACATAGGAG
Organism: Cuscuta epithymum; assembly: GCA_945859915.1. Classification (NCBI taxonomy): domain Eukaryota; kingdom Viridiplantae; phylum Streptophyta; class Magnoliopsida; order Solanales; family Convolvulaceae; genus Cuscuta; species Cuscuta epithymum. The sequence continues at coordinate 348,612 of CAMAPF010000148.1, read as the reverse complement.
CAGATCTAGTACATAGTGTGTTTAATGTGCAAAATTTTGTAAGATGCATCTTTATACTATTTTGTATGATGTTCAAAATGTTTCATATTATAATGCGATGAAATACTTGCATTCGTTGCAAGATGAGTGCCCGCCTCACCTGTTACGACAATTGGGCGCTCTCACTATTTTCCATCTGATCCCTAATTTAAAAGAAAAAAGAAAAAAATGAGATGAAATACAAAATTTTATAATCGACAGAATCCGCCGCTTCAATCGACTTTAGTCACAATTTCATCAATTTTAGTAGATTTATCCATTTTTTTATTCAATCAATTTGAGTGTTAGTCTTTGGCGTTTTGTATTTGTACACTTCACATAGGAAATACAAAATGGGAACTTAACTGCTCCAAAAGTACAAAAATCAATTGATACTACCATGTTATAATTTATAAATGTAAGCTATAAGTTGAAATTTGAAAGATGAGGGGGAGGGGCATCATAGGGAAGCCTGAATCCCTGCATCACACAAAACAGTGCAATGTTTTAGTGCATAGGGAAAGGAAAGAGAAGGAAGCCCTAGCTAATTAATGAAAGCAATACAAAATACATCATACTACTCGATCACAAATAAATGAATTGAATGCGAGTCCTGACTTCTTAAATGCATGCATGAAATGGCTGATAAACGACCTTCATTTTGTGTGCGTTTGTGTTGATATTTTTTACGGAACAAAATATGATTAGTTATATTTTTGGATAAAAATATGACTAGTCATTGTGTATTAGTAACGGGACAAGAGTCACTATAGTTTTCAGGGTGAAAAGTCACTAGTAGATGATGAGTCATCGGATATGTCTCTTTTTTGAAATATTTTACAAAAAATCATATTTTTATTTTTTGAATTTAACTTAATAATGTTCATGAAAAATGGTCAAATTATTCATATAAATGACTTTTTCACCACAAATTACATTTTTTGGTTGACAGAAATAATCTATTTTGATTTTTTAGCATTTAGAGTGTACTTTTTTATTTGAAAAGTTCTTAAATTAATAGACGTATCAAATAAGTGAAAAGGCCAAATATGAAAAGATACTTGAAAATAATACACTATTACAACTACTTTTTTTTATTTATCCTTCATTCCAACACATTATTTCATTATCTTCCCATCATATTCTCAATAATTTATATCCCCTTTCATTATTTTTAATCTCACCCACTTTCAAATGAGAAGATATAACTGTTATTACGGAGGTAGTATTACATTTGATTGGAGCAGATTTGACATTTTCATTGAGAATATTTGAAATTTAATTCAGAAAGTGAATGGCGGTGGTCACTTTTACGATCTACTTTTCGATCAAAAAGTCCTTAATGTGGATTAAATTTATCAGCTATATATCTGGATTTGCAAGTGAGTAAAGTAATATGACTAATAGCAAACACAACCAAAAGTTACAGGACGTAATATATCTCCTTGTTTTTTCACATCCCATTTTTTTTCAATTTAGTTTTCTTAATTAATTAATACAGTATCATTTTATTCTTTAATTTTAAGTGTCGGTTTGTAATCATTTTACTGTAATTTTGATGGTCGATTTATAACCACTGTAGATATGTGTTCATTCGAGTTTCAATGGAATTTTAGCATAGTTTGTAGCTATAAAAGTTTTATAAAATAAATTGAGAATAATTAACTTAATGAGTTAAACAATGATTTCAATGTTAATGTTAACCACTTATTTTTCGAAGGTAATAAGAGAGTGACAAATCTTCATCTTATAACTCAAGTATACTATATGGGACAATATAAAAGATTGACTAACGATATAATTAGCTGTAAATTGTATTGTGATAATAGGTGATTTATTTCTTACATATTATAAATTGGCCATGAAGAGTGAAGTTATTTATGATGCTTTTAACTGGAATGAAATTTTCTGTTTTGGTCTAACCTAGTTTGGTCTAGTGTTTTTAATTCTGGTCCGGTCTTATTTGGTCTTAACTGATCGGATATAGTCTGACAAATGTCTGACCTTTTGTATATTTTGTGACTATCGAAACCTGATCTTGTATAATCTGTTTAAATCTAATGAGAGATGGTATAGTGTGGGACAATAAGTATCGTAGAGTACTATTTGGCCGGTACATGTTAATTTATTTATTAGCTACTTTTTTTTGTAAGATTTATGAGCTATTATTGACCATGAAGTGTCCTATTATAGTATTATATTGAATTGAATTGACCAGTACATATTAAGGTACTTACGCACCTAGCTATTAATTAGCCATGAAGAGTGGATGTATTTAAATACTTCTTAGCTTTTCATTAGCCCCGTAATATTAAGTGTGAATTAAAAGTGATGATTGTGTTGTTGGCTTATTGTGCTGACTGATTCATAACAGCAGATTCTGTTGTCTATTCATCTGATTAGCCGATAGTATTAGGAGTTTATAAAATGATGTTTGATTAAATGGTTGTTCTCAATCAGCTGATAAATTATGAAATGGCTATTAAGGACATCAATTCATTTTTAGCTTCAATTATTATTGTTATTATAATTATAGTTATAATTATAATTCTAATTCTTATTATTATTATTAGTACTACTACTACTATTATTATTATTCCATAAAATAGTACATGGTTTATTTTAATTAATGCCCAAAACTAAATTGAAGCTAAATTGGTAAAAAGCTAGAAACGAACATTTTTTTAAATGCATGGTTGCTCTTGGCATTGCTATTCGGTGGAAAGTTGAATATGGTGGATTGGTGGATGGGTTTCTCTCTATGTGGGAGGAGGCAGTTACGAAAAGTGAGGAATGGTTGCCTGGGCAGTAAGGAAAAATACGGAACAGTCATACGTAAACGCATTTCATATTTTGGCTGTTTGAGATAAAAAAAAGAAATCAAATAAAAAATTCATTTAATCAAACCTTTATTTCATATTTTGGCTGTTTGAGATAAAAAAGAAATCAAATAAAAAAATCATTTAATCAAACATTTTTTTAGCTAATTGATCCAATCAAAAAGTTAATACTAGTCAAATCAGCCAAAAATTGACTGATAAGGTACTAACCAAACACCCTCCATATTTTTTTGTTGGTTAGTCAATAATAGGATGGCAAATAAGCGCACGTGGGGAATTTTGATATCATAGTAATATACCTACTCGCATAATTGTAAGTATATGTGATTATGTGAGATTTAAATATCAATCAAAAATGCATATTTTATGTGTAAAGTGCACGTTCTATCACAATTGACACAGCTATTGTGCCAATCCGATAACTCATATTTTTGCTTATTTTCAAGTACTTCCCCGGTCCCTAAATAATCTTCCAAATTATATTTGACACGAAAATTAAGATAGTGAGTATTGTGTGGTGAAGAGTTGGAGAATAGATAAAAATGTGTAAGGTGTAAGAATTGCTGAAAAACACATTTTTTTGTCAAAAAGGGAAAGTTAATTAAGATAATTTTGGTACAAACGGAAAAGAAAAATTGACAGGGGGAATACTTAAATTTTTCATTTTGCGCGCTAAATTGTACTTTGTCTCATAATTAGAAATAAATAAGATTTAAATTACTTTTTTGTGTGATCTGATTGCATCATTTTAGTTGTTTTCATATAATTTGTTCTTTATTTTGTTCATAACTAGTGTAGTACCTGTGCGATACATGGGATATTTTTCACAAAGTAATTAAATTGGTGCAAGTCTAATATAAAAAGGTAATATTAAAAAAAAATGTTTTCCAAATTTTGTAAATTTTTCAATATAGTAAATTTCGTTTTTATTCAAATTTTTTCTCTTTATGGTATTAATAAAATATTTTCTAATTTTTTTTTGTAATTCAAAATATTCCATCAATTCAACCACATACCCAATAATTTTACTAAATATATACACACACTTGAACCTGTACTTTAAATGTAACCATTGGAGGACCTAGGGGGGTCCTAGGGGAGCAAGTGCCCCCGCTTCCAGCCCTGAAATTTAGTATTAATTAGTACTTAATATAAAATAAAAATCGTGCCCCCGCTTCACTGACAAAAAAATAGATTTAAGGACAATTTCATCGAAATGCATATAAACTATAGTGAAAATGTAAATGACAAACAAGTTTTGATGGATCGATTTCATGCAGATAGACATGTTGTTGATATGATCACTAAACTTTCGTTGAATTGTGTGATTGATGATTTTTTTGACTAAGTATGAATCATGTTGGTCTAAAGTCAAAAGTGGTTTAAGATATGGCAAAACTTCTAATATGTTGGATTAACGAACTTAATAGATGGAAAACTTTTGTTCTTGAAAAAAATATATACATGAAGAAATTTGTCAATTCGTGCTAGATCGATATACCTTTTGATTTTATTTTTTTTACTTCAATATGATAAAAGTTAGATATATGAATTCATATTATTGGATAAAATTGTATTGAAGGGTGAAATAACAAAATTAAATTATACTCCGTATGTAGTACTTCATTTTTTACCACGGTAGTATTTTGACACAATGGTCTTAACGAGTTCAAAACTAGACCTATAATCTATATATGTCCTTGAAACCGACATTGAATAATCTAATTCCAGTTAAAAATAATAATCTAAACAGACTAGATCGACAGACACTACAAGAATTTTGACAATATGTGACAAATATTTTTGTCACATAAGCTTCAATTTTCGTCACTTAAACTTTTACATGACGACTTTAATTTGTCACAGTGTTCGTCACCGTAGCTCCGTGGCAAAAGAATTATGTGACACTTTTCGAATTCGTCACAATTTATCTATATTTGGTGACGATTTAGCTATTTGTCACCATTACTAGTCAGTTTTAATGACAACATATGTGTCACTTTAGCGTCAATATTTTTGTCATCAAAGTATTAATTTTGTCATCTTTGCTTAACACAATAGATGACGACATATTATGTTGTCAATAAAATGTAATATATAGTGACAATAATATTGTCAAAGTAGAGTCACGTAATTGTCATTGTAAAAGAAAATTGTCTTCCATTATAGATGTTTTAATTACAATTTTTCTGTCACTTATAAAGTCTTTATTCTGACAATCAAAAGTGTCATCTAAAAGATAAATAATGAAAAAATAGAATTGTCAATAAAAGATTATATTTGATAATGAAACTAATCGACATTTTTGTGCATACACTGTTATAAACTGTCACAAATGATCAAACCAGTAATCAAACTGTTATAATCCAAATTGTCACAAGGCTAACCAAATCTAAAATGAACTAATTTGAACGTCCAATATTCTATAACTACATGAGCTCCATCTGTAATTAAATTTGTTGATAGTCTTCAACATAAGTATATCTTGTTCCCTTGTTGTGTTTGATCAATATACTCCTTTTGTTTTCTCCTCTTGGTCTCTTGGCCTCCTGCAAAAGAAAAGAAAAGTAAACAAAGTATCATATACAAGAACAATTGGCAAGTGAAAAATCATCTATGGAAGCACAAATACAAGTGAGAACAGAAACACAAATTCACAGAGAAGGTACATTAGAACTTACGGTGCAACAGAGTCATCGGTTAGGTTCGAAACTCTAGAACTGCAATCATTCTATTAAACTACCTATTCAATTAAGACCATAGCGTACAAGTTAACCTCTTTTAATGAAATGACTTACAAATGCAAATGACAAGAATGGTAATACCTTCTTCATGTTCCTTACCAGATTTAAAAGAAGCAAAATGTCACATAAAGTAATTTAACTAAAAAGAGTACTAACCAGATCTCAATGCGCCACTAAAGAGCACTGAAGGGGTCCCAAGTTCCCCACCTAAAGGCAGCAAAAGAGGAGCATAAAAGAAGCGATTATATGTCCAAACTGAAATCATATACGTAGGAAAAAAAGTGTTACTAAAATAGGCCTAAAAGGCAGCAAAGTAGGCTTAAAAGAAGCATAAATAAAGTAATGATATTGTGAATAAGTTATTTAGTAAAAGACTTTCACAAATTTGTATCCATTACTTGCTTGACAAATGTATTACTACTACCATCCTTAACTGCTTAGCGTCTTAGCAGTAAGAGTTAAACCTCAATCAAGCATGTGGCGCCTTCTCTATCCCAACACTTTCAAGTTCTGAGGATTAAAGGAAGAATAATGGTATGCAGTAAGAGTTAAACCTCAATAATTGTTGCAAACATAAATGGGAATAATGGCACAATAGCAAAATGTGAAATTAAAGTGACTCCTAAGACTAATGTGTTAATTTCAAATGATGAATAATGGTATGCAGTATTAGATAACAAAATGAATTTGTTATCTGAGCATATTATTATCTCAACAAATAGAGAATTGTCTTCTGTGCCCACCAATAGCCTACTTTGAAGGAATGAATACAGAATACCGAAGTAAATTGTTTCATAATTTGCATTACCAAGGTCATACATAAAAACTTTATTTAACATTTTGATATCTGTCAAAAGTCTACTTTTATATTTATCATTATAAAGAGATGTTTTCCAATACACCGAAATGGAGAATTACTTTAAGATTACCGAAATCTTAGTCATCTGTCTAGGAGTCCAAAAGGTTGTTCATAGTTCAATTATATTTTTATGAGCTCATTCTTAATCCATAATTAACAAACAGGTTACTTGAGATTAAATTTAGATAAACTTTAGAATTATTGCAGATCTTTAGAAAGACTATTGTGAACACAATCGGGTTATTAAAGATAAACTTAGGCAGATTAAGCAAGGAATTACAGATTAAGCAAGCAATGAATTGAAAAAGAATCTACCTGAAACGGCCTTCTTCGTATGACAAACAAATTTTTGGAAATGCTGGCTTCAATTCTTCATCGGACGCACAAAATATGGGGGGAAAAACAAACATAATTTTCTCTCAATTCATCGTCCGACCAGTTTCCAATTGTTTACTGCGCAGTGTAGTAAAAAGGGCCTTACACAGCCGGCTATGGCGCTTCTTCACAGACGGTGGTACTTCTTCGAATGCCTCCTGCTATGTTCCTTCTTAGGCGGCACAATTAGATAGACGAGACGGGCTCTGTATCGAAGACACTAAACCTAAAAGACAAAATAAAAGAGCAGAGAGTAAGCCGGCAGGGGTGAGATTTCATTTCTAAATTCTAATGGGATTAGAATCCAGCTTGAATTATAAAGAAAAGAAACTTTTCTAAATTAAAAGAAAACTTTTAACAAACTTTTAAAAGAAAAGTTTACCAAAATTATACTCCATAAAATTTAACAATCTTTAAAATACATTTTATATAGAAAAGTGTAGCAAATTTAAAAATTCGTAAAATAAATACATTAAAAATGTAATATTTACCATAAAAGGCGAGCTTTAATGAAATAAATACATTATTTAAAAAATAATTAATTTTAATTCTTTCATTATAAATAAAATAATAAATAATATGAGACCATAGTGTCATTATTGATCAAGATTAAGTTTTCATCTATAAGTTTTGCTTGGTGTAAAAAAATCTATAAAATTTGCTCACTTGTTATTTGAAAATGTTTTATTAAAAACTAAATTATGACACATTTACGTTTATCGTCGTCAAAAGGTAGCATCAATGACGAACTAAAATTGTCATTATTTTACAAAAATAATTAATGACGAAATATGATTTCGTCGTAATAACTAAAATCACATGACACAAATTATCGTCATCAATTGTTTAAAAAATGTCATCAAAAGAGTTCCCTCCAGATTTTTGGCATCAAATTTTGGCGCTCAAACTTTAAGTGACGAACTAGACCTTATTGTCATAGTAAATATCAATTAGTGACGACATATAAGAATCAAAGTGACAAACAATAATGTTGTCATAACTAATCATTTTATGGTGACGGATTTGAGTTTTGTAACTATTACTTAATATAACATGACAACTTTTTGTGTGTCACACAATTTTTTGTCATAAAATGTGTGATTTCTTGTAGTGAGAATAAACCAGTTCAGGGGCGGAGCAAAGGGCATTGGATCGGACTGGGTGAGTCAGGGCCTACGTTGGCCCTCCCCTATATCCTCCCATGGACCAGTGAATCAATGGTGCACCCGACCCGAGCCATTTTCATCCATGCGGTGGTGCCCCGCTTTAGAAAATTTCTGGGTCCACCACTGAATGTAACCAAATTGCGTTTCAACGATTGTAGCTAATGTTCCCATAATACTTTTTAGAAAAAAAATTTCTCACGGTTGTCTCACCTTGAGTCTCACAAGAAAGAAATAATTACATGAATATGACCAAAATAAAGATAGTTTACGAAAAATATGACTAGTTACTAGAGTAGTAATGAAATCATAGTAATTCATGTTCAAGTTTTGAATTTAAGTTACTACAACACCACTTTGTAGTAATAAATAGTCATATTTATGTAAATAAATTTTATTTTAGTAATATTCTTGTAAAAAAAACCACAAGAAATCTTTGTTAAACCTTTACAATTTTTTAATAAATTATTTGCACTTTTGGTCCTATGAGTTTTGTGCTAATTCCATCTTTAGTCCACGTTTTTCACTTTATCCACTTTTGATACTTGACTAATGTTTTTTAACTGTTTGTGGTCATTTTCCGGCGATTTAACCATCAAAAACAATGTCGGAAGGACCATATATGGGCGAAAACACAATAGTCATGTATCAAAAGTGGACAAAGTGAAAGATGTAGACTAAATGTGGAATTGACCTAAAACTCGTAGGACTAAAAGTGGAATTAATTCATTTTTATTTATCTAACTTATCTATACATAATACAATTCCTCTAATGCGAATACCATGTTCTCAAAATACGGTCATATTCGTAACTTTTTTTTAACTATTTTATTCTTTTATTAGAATTAAACATCTCCTATTTTGAAAATAATATATTCAAGATATAATAGCCCTAAATAGGACTAAATTAATTCCTAAATGCACAAATAGGACTATGTTATTTATCTTCCCCAAATAGGATTAAAGTATACTCTTACCACAACTTCATAGGATAATCATATTTTAATTTGTAATAAATACAAAAAATATTACAAAATAATTTAACTTATACAAAAATTGGTAAAAATATATAAAATTCTAAAATATATTTTAAAAAATACGAAAATCATAAAAAATTAAAATAAAATAATTTTTAAAAGAAAAATAAAAACTTTAAAAAAAAAAAAAGATAAAACACCTTTAAAAATATTTAAAAAAAAAATGGAGGCCTTTCCCACAGTCTCGGCTACTGCCCAGCAACTTTATCTCTGATCGGCAAAAATAATGTCATTTATGTAAAACTTGTCATTTTTCTCTGAAAATGCCATGAAGATGGCATTTTTACTCTTGAAAATGCCAAAATGTTACTCGTAAATTGCCATCAAGATGGCATTTCTGGCACATATTGTTGGCATTTTTTTCGGGTGATCAGAGCTGGTGGTGCCGGGAGGTTGTTGAGGTTGCGCCATAGGCCTACATATTTTTTTAAATAATTTTTACATTATTTATTTATTTTATTTTTTTTTTATTTTTTTATTTTATAAATTTTTCTTTTTCTAATTTTTTTATTTTTATTAATTTTATATAATTTTTATTTTTTGTTTTTTATTTTTTTTACATTTTTATTATAATGAAAATGTAATACGGGGTACTTTATATTTTATTACTTTATATTTTAATTATGAATGAAATATGAAATGTATTAAAACAAAGAAACGGTAGAATTGGAAAATTAGTCCTATTTAGGGAATTTTTAAGTTATGGTCCTATTTTGGCTAATAAAGTTTCATTTAGTTCTATTTGGGGAATTCTCCCTATATTCAATTGATATATTTATCCGTATTGTGAGAACATCCACAATGCATTAGACTAATGTCTAGTCTAAATATAGTGTCATATCACCAAATTAGACTTGGAATAATTATTTTTACATCCAAATATCCAATGTTCGTAGTCCATGGCTGACTTGGCAAAAACATATTAGAGTGTGAGAAGGGGTAATTTATATGTGTGGAAAGGCATAAGGACTTGCTGACTGACACAAATAATGCTTCTCTTTGGGCAAAAACAGGCAGAAACGTGCGGTAATGCTATAATAATCTTCTTTCTACTGCGTAACTCTGTATATACGTTATGTATACTAGAATTTCTATGATCTTCTTTACACTCCGTATAACATATATTCCCTCCGTCCCGGTGGACTTTGCCAAGTGCAAAGTAGGTGAGAAATAAGAATAGTAAAAATTGTGTGGTTGATATTTGTGCAGAGGAGAGAGAAATGTGCAAAATCACAAATTAGTTGTTTTAATAAGAAAGTGACAAAGTTTTTTGGGACAACCGAAAAGAGGAAGTTGGCAAAATTGGGACAGAGGGGTATGTACTATACACTATCGTATATATATGTATATAAGCGGCGGCCATGGGAATGAGAAAATTTCTTGTTCTCTTCTTGATGGCATGAAAAGCAATAAAATATTGAATAAAAGTAAAATACGAAAAATTATATAAAAATTTTATATAAAAGAAGTACTAGTATTATACTCCGTATATACGGAGTATTTCGTGTATGGTGTAAATTATTGCCGAAGTGGCTTATTAAGTTTACGGAATGATTGACCCAACTTTTGTAAAAAGTAAAAACTTAGGGCGGATCCATCTATTAATAAATTAATTCCGCATGGATACCAAACTTCAGTCTTGGAACTTTTTGCATTGGAGACTGCATTTATATGTTAATGTATATTTCCTTCACTATATATAACATGTGAATAGAAAGCCATTTGATAATTTGACAGTTGACATAATATATTTGGACCAGACATCTTAGTATTGGGGATGCTCTAAGTGATTCACTTTTCTAAATTTATTTCATAAATTTCAAAAGTTGAGTAGGGATGTTTTACTTGGACTGTAATCTGTCCCAAATCAGATCAGACCAGATGAGACCAGACTTGGATAGTTATAAAAATACAAAGAAACCAGATCAGATCAGATCAGACCGAATCAGACCAGCAAATTACAATCCAAGTAAAAACATCATAGCTTCCAACTAAAATATTATCAACCTCTACTTACTCCACTGGCCAATGGACTAAAATTGGGTCAGGTTGTTAACCGAATTTGTCGTAATTAATGACTTAGCTTCATTTTTTTAATCATCAAATCCAACAAATATATTAAATTCAAAATAACGTTCGTCACATGGTTGATAATACAATCAAAGAAAAAGAAGTAAACAAAGCAATAAAAAGCCTTATGTCTGTCGTCCGCCCTCGAACCAGGCTTAGAATATATCACCTCTTTAAAAGCAATAATATTCGTTGATCCTGTAATGGGCTTAACTAAGCCAATGACTAGCAAACCAGACTTCTCATCACCTGACTTAAATTCTAGAATCTCTCTGCTAGGAAATAAGAACACGTCCAAAACAACATGCAATTCGAAAGAAAAACACCTGACTTAAATTCTAGAATCTCTCTGCTAGGAAATAAGAACACGTCCAAAACAACATGCAATTCGAAAGAAAAACACCTGACTTAAATTCTAGAATCTCTCTGCTATGAAATAAGAACACGTCCAAAACAACATGCAATTCAAAAGAAAAACACAAACAGAATAAACCAGAACTAAAACAGAGTTCACGAGTTTTAGTTTCAAACATTTGTACGTATTGTTTAAAAATATTACTATGAATTTTAATAGATTTTAATCATTATGTTCATATTATTGTCGCTTTTAAAACTTTTGTATAATGTTTTTAGTATATAAATATTGTCCGGGCTATGCCCCTAGTAGAGAGAGACGAGAGAGTCGCTTGAAACACACCATCTAATCCCATCTATAATACGGAGTACGTACGTTTATCTGTAATCGAAGCTAGCTATAACACGTGAAGTTTAATGACTTAGCTTCATTCTTCCTAAATGAAGCTTTAAAATACTACGTAGTTCACAACTTCACATCATTAAATATAGTTCCGTACACTACACAAATTTAGGTCAAAAGATAATTTGGCTTTTTTGACAATAATAGATAATTTCTCTTTAAAATTTTGTTTGCATTGGTTCCACTTCCACTTCACCGCCTCGGCTTTATATATAACACCCCTCCCACCTGCCATTCTATCTGATCACAGCTCCCTCCAAACCAACCAACAAGAGAATCTGATCGAAGCAAATACTTCTCTCAAACCAAACAGACCCTTAAAGAACCAATTTTTAATTCCGCCGGAAATTCTCCATCTCCGATGGCTAAGAAGAAGATCATGAAGCTCCATATACTCTCTTCCGTTTTCAACGAGAACAGAGAAAGAAAAGAGAATCTCTACTCTTGGCAATGGTATTCCTGCCGCGCCAACCCAAAGACTCTGTCTTTTCGCTCCAACGCCGCCGTCTCCGGCGGAGACGCCATGTTCCAGACGGTCAACTCCGTCTACCTCGACCCCTCCAACAGCACCTTGGAATCCTTCAGCTTCTCGGCGGAGTCCGACGACGAACAGATCATAATCACCGGAGTGAGGTCGGACCGTCTGATCTTCGACCGCGGCGGCATCAGCTCCTCCATAGCCAAGCTGGAACCCCTGCCGGAAAATCAAGAAAATGTTGAAAAACAGAGGGAAGAGGAGGAAGATGCGGGGGAAGTGGGTTTTCCGTTCGAAGAGAGTGTGATGGTATCCATCGATTCCGACGACCCATACCTCGACTTCAAGAAATCAATGGCGGAAATGGTGGAGAGCAGAGGGATCAACGATTGGGATTCATTGCAGGAGCTTCTGGGATGGTATTGGAAGATGAATTCGCCGATGAACCATGGGGTTATAGTCAGAGCATTTATGGATTTGCTCGTCGGACTGATCTTTCCCCCTTCATGTTCTTCTCCCTGCCGCTCCTCTAATGCTGTAAGAACATCATATTCATCGGCTGTTTCTCTCCTCTCTTCTCCAGCAAATTCTCCTCTGTCCAGCAAATTTTCGGTAGATCTATCTCATGGAGGTTGAGGCCGAACAACGATGCATGATTCTCTTTAAGTCAATGTTTGTTCTAGGCTACTATGTGGAATTCAGAAATATGATTACAAAAATAAGAGAAGCAAATGCTTCGTACAAGGAAGAAGAAGAATGAACTTAAGATTTTCATTATTGCATTATTGAAAATGAACGTACGTACATTGCCATATTTATAAATTAAACCGGATACAAGGAATAAAATATCTCCGACTAGTCTAACAAAACTAAATAATTAAGAAGCTTCTAGCAACTACTCCAATCTTCCATCTCCACATATGCATGTGTTAGCATGCATGGTATGCATGAAGAAGCGGATCACGTTATAGATGTGTTATCTGCATGTGCATCAGTGCATGTCTATTATGTGCCAAGACCCCCTCAAGATGGAGAATACAAATTTTGTACACTCATCTTGGATAGCAAAAAATGAAATGTAGTAGCACGGCCTAGAACTCTAGAAGTTTAGTAAATAAGTCTGCCAATTAATGTGTAGTGGGAACGTATAGAGCACGAATAATGCCAGACCCAATCCAATCTCTAACAAAGTGACAATCAATTTGAACATGCTTGGTTCATTCGTGATGAATAGGATTAGCTGACAGAGGTATAGCTGATTTGCTATCACAAAAAATAGTGGTAGTGGATACAAGTAGCTTGAAATCATTGAAAAGTTGTAAAAGTCAAGTACTAATGTGTACTACTGTGTTCTGTTTCTTGGATTTCCAGGAAATAAGGGAGATGTCTAGGAACATGCAATACCCAGAAATATTTGGATTCCCCGTGGATCAGAATATATATCATCGCCATTTCGCCCGATGCGGTTGCGCTGCGGACCACAACCGCATTAAGCATTCTTTATAATAGAATAAGTGTTTATTATTGTGACTTTACTTAAGATCTCAGCTTTGATGCACAAAATTAAATTCATTTATATTAACTCTTTTGTCCACTAGTTGGAGTCTATTTTGAGTATTGAGTTGAAGTGTCGTTAGCCAATGTTAGTGCAGATTCTATTGCGTTTTTTCCATGTGTTTAAAAAACCTTTAAATTTAATGTGTATTATTTTGTTCATTTGATTGGACTTCAACTTGAATTCTTATTACATTTGATTGGAGCAGTTTTGACATTTTCATTGAGAATATTTGAAATTTAATTTAGAAAGTGAATGGTGTTGGTCATTTTTACAATCCCTCGAAAAGTCTACTTTTCGATCAAAAGGTCTTTAATGTGGATAAATTTATCAGCTATATGTCCGCAAGTGAGTAAAGTAACATGACTAATACCAAACACATCCAAAAGTTAGAGGACTAAAATAATACATCTCCTTGTTTTTTCATGTCCCAAAATTCTTTTCAATTTATTTTTCATAATTGATTAATCGAAGTACAATATTTCATTTTATTCTTTAATTTTAAGTATCGGTTTGTAATCAATTTATTCTCTAATTTGATAGTCTATTTATAACCACTTTAGATATGTGTTCATTTGTGTTTCAATGGAATTCTAACATAATTTGTAGATATATAATTTTTGTAAAATAAATTGAGAAGAATTAACTTAATGAGGTAAACTATGATTTTAATGTTAATTTTAACATTTATTGTTCGAAGGCAATAAGAGAGTGACAAATCTTCATTTTGTAACTCAAGTATATTGTTGAGATTTATTCCTCCAAGTCCAAAGGTCCAACATGTTCCTTTGGTTGTCGTTGGAATATTAAGGTTAAGACGAATAAGGTGTGAATAATGGTCAATAAGCACATACAATTAACCAACTGTATTCAAGTAAATATACTGATTCCAAGGAAATGACCGAACGGGATCTCCGGGAATAGAAGGCTAATACAAGAGCTAATCAAATATATTGCTGAGAGTACAAATCTGCTAACCACTTACCACGGAATAAATGTTGGTATTTATACTATGAATGAGTAGTTGAGGGGAGTGACATGGCCGACCCTGAGTGGATGATCCCTCAACCATAAAATCCTCTATATCCCTTGCATTAAATGTGTTTCCCGCCAATAATGAGGTTTCCCACCAATCCTCTTGGGCTGATCCTCCATGGGTAGCTCCCCATGATGGGGTGACAACTCAAGTATGGTGTTCATGTCGTTCAGCAAAATCCATACGGGAGGGAACGAGCAGTACTTTCTGTACATGCTTGTAGTATCTACTGGACTCCGCCGAACCTGGGCTTCCAAGGGATAATTGAGCCTGTACCCAGGCCGGGACCCAATATCCCAATGATGGGGTGACAACTCAAGTTTGGTGTTCGTGTCATTTGCCAAAATCTGTACGGCAGGGATCAAGAGTTACTTTCTGTACGTGCCTGTTATATCTACTGGACTCCGCCAAACTTGGGCTTCCAAGGGATACTTAATTGGGCCTGTACCCGAGCCGGGACCCAATATCCCAATGATGGGGTGACAACTCAAGTGTGGTATTCGTGTCATCGTTCGACAAAAGTTGTATGGCAGGGATCGAGCGGTACATTCCGTACATGCCTATTGTATATACTGGACTCCGCCGAACCTGGGCTTCTAAGGGATGCTTGGGCCTGTACCCGGGTCGGGACCCAATATCCCAACACAAGTCCCCTACTTCTGATGTTCCGAGAGTGCGCGGGACATAAGGAAGTAGAAACTTTTGCCTCCTTATGTCGTTCGGGGTTGACAATATGAGTTCTCCCCAGATTCAATGTCGTACGGGACGGCCGTTAGAGATGTTTTTCGCAGAATCCCGATGCTAGGATTTGATGGATTTTGCGGCTGTTGGTTGGCTTTTCTAGGCAGAAATCATGATTACCTGACCTTTCCCCTCCGTACAACACGTTTCCTTGGAGACTCTCCTCAGTACGTGTCTTCCTGTGAATGGCCGGTGAAACGACGTTCTTGGCCTATAAGTAGAGGCCTTGGGTCGGTGGTTCTGGGTTTCTGAACTTTTCTTCCTTTCTCTAGCTTGCTTTTGCTTCTCTCTAAAAAATCCTAGCTCGATTTTCCACCATAGGTATTTCGTGGGCCTTCGTCTGCCTCTTCTTCCTTTCTGATGCTCCATTCTCTGTTCAATACTATGTTCGAAAGCTCGTCCTCGAGTTTCACTAGTTCACCCGGTTCAACTCGGTCGTTTATAAGACGGGCTCTAGCACTGTTGGAAACGTTGAGGCGGAGACCGCTGATTCCGATTCTGATAATGGATCCTCTTATGATGCCAATTCCGACGATGATATGGTTGTCGCTAAGGCCAGTTACCCGGACGATGTTCCCCCTCATAAACTCGAGCTTAAGTCTATAAGAAACAAAGGAAGAAGTAGTCTCTGAAGATCAACGCTCGCATCTCTTGCCTCCTTCCAGGCCCGACCGACTTTCACATCCACGCCGGGGTTCACCCCCTGCGCCACCGCCCCGGGATGGTGGTGGTTCATTATGATTCTGTACTGGCCGGGTTGCAGTTGTCGTTACACCCCTTTTTGTGGCCGTCTTGAACCAGTACGAAATAGTTCTCGGTCAGATAATGCCGAATTCTTATCGGGTTACGGCGGCATTCATCGGTACCGATGTGGTGCCGATGTGGTGCCCGACCTGGACCTTTTCCACTAATTCTTCAAAGTGGCCCCTCAATAAACCGAATGCTATTTGGGAGTGAGCGCCCAAAGGTGCTCATATTATTATAAGCTACTCTATTATTATAAGCCCCCTTCTTCAAAAAAAACCCAGCACTTATATCGGTATATATACACGTATTAGACATATTGCATATAATAATATCATAGGGAATATATGAATAACGATAACGCATTCACGCATGTATATGTATGTATGTATAGTATAGTGAGTGCCTATACCGTACACCCGGCTGTACGGTGCAAATCGTACAGCCGGTGGCAATTTTGTAAATTTAGTGAAGACCATGGTTTCTGCTAGATGAGTATTAGTGAAATGTTAATGAGCAATAGTCCAATTGTAATGAGTACTAATAATCTAGTAATGAGCACGGTGTCATTACATGAAAGCTGATATCACAAATAAAAAACGGTGGCATTTTTGTAATTTCACTGAAAATCGCGATTTTGATTAGATGAGCATTAATACATTTTTAATGAGCATCAGACATATTCTACTGAGTATTAAGAATCGAACAATGAATATTGTGATATCAACTTCATATATTGTAATCCACTTTTTTCTTATTTTTTTCTTTTATAAAAATTCATTAAATTGTATGTATAGTAAACTTCTATGAACTTCCATATGTGAATATAATGTAATATGATACTCTTTTAAATATGTATTGGAAGAACATTTTAACATGAGCATAATACGAGTACTGCATGAGCATGTGTAACTTACAAAAAGAGTATTAATATGAAAATCATATTTTTTTAGTTGAGTATCAAGACATTTGCTTTGAGTATCAAACCCTCTTTATTGAATCTAATAGTACACCAATATCAAATGAGCATACTCACTTTACGAATGAGTATCAAAAAATTCAAAAGGCTCATTCAAAATGAGCATATATAGCTTACGAAATGAGTAGTGAAAAAATTTAAATGAGCATTACACCAATATGCATGGATATCACATTTTGAAATGAGCATTACACAAATCTAAATGAGTATACATAAATTATGAATAATAACTTATAAAAAATCTTAAAGAAAAAATAAAGAAAAGAAATAACTAAAACAGGAAAACAACAAAAAGTGAAAAGCAAGAAACGATTAAATGAAAAGCCACCGAAAAGTGAAAAGCAAAGAAACGATTAAATGAAAGTGAAAAGCAACGAAAAGAAGAGGAAACCAAAAAGAAAAGAAAACGGAGTAAAGCCATAGTGCGTGAGAGGTACTCCGTATTTCCCAAGCTTGGCGCTGGTAGTCCGTAGCAGCCATCAGCGAAAAAGAAAAAAATCGGCGGACGAGCAGTGGGGAAAAGAAAAGCAGCAGCATCCATTAACCTAACCTTTACCACTGAACTTAGATTTAATTACAAAACAACCCGGCTGTACCATGCCCTAGGTACAGCCGGCTGTACGGTATATATTACGATAGTGTATGGGTGCAAGTTCATGCTGACTGTGTATATATATGTCTTTCCAGGAACTTGCTTAATTGTTTAAATCTGAAATTAAATACAATGAAATAAGCATTTTACGGACAATCATGTACCATGCTTATTTCGTTAAATGTGCATGAATGCGAGTTCTGGAGTGATTGATCCAAATAATTAGGTTCTTTGAACTATTGTTAGATGCAAAATCATCCAAAATAAAAGATAATGTTACAAATAATATAGAATGATCTTAATTAATTAATATACAATGAATCATTTAATAACATATTGGGCCACAAAATTTTTTGAACCTAAACTAAAAATATACGAGGGGCAGCATATTATTTCATTTATTTGCTGAACAAAACTCACTTAGATCATAGTATTTGGAAAAAAACAAGGAATCCAACAATATTAAATCAGAACTGACAACACTTATATTTGATTTGATGTAGTTGCAATAAATCACAAATAATAAATCCTTCAAAACTTAAAATTAAGTACGCGCATCACACATGACTTGTCCGAAACCCATCCTGATCTCATTTTCCATCTTTTTTACGCCATCTACGTTTTAGATGGCAGCCGGAAACAGCCGGAAACTTGCACCTTAATTACATAAGTCTCCGCCTTCTAGTTTTGTATTACCTCCGTTCTTTTTTAAATGTAATATTGGACTTTTTGTACTATTCACATATTCTACTTTGATTACGTTTTATTTATTAATGTAATAATGTATATTTTTGAAAAAAATATTATTAAATTTTTCTCATTATAAATTTTCAAAATCTTTTTTTTAAACTTTTTTTACTAATCAGGAATGATATATATTAATGGTCAAAGTTGTGCCTCGTCAAATGTGAAATGTTGACTGTTACATTTATTTAAGAACGAAGGAAGTATTATTTAAAAAGTGTATAAAAGCATTTAGTTATATGTTTGGTATGATAATCTTATTTTTAAGAGCTTTTCAAAAAATAAAAGATCTTTTTTGAGATGCTACGGGGAGTAACATCTGAGAAAACTCTGTGACTTGTAATATTAATTAGTCTTAACAGCTTGTATATCAAACAAAACCAAATCAAACATTCAGTTTTTACCAAACAACTACCACATTTTTCTTTTAGGATCTTTTTACTCACAAAAAACTAACAGTTACTGTACTGAAAAGCTCATAAAATATATTTTATGTTAGTTGCGCCAAACATACTCATAATATGAGCTTATTGAGTTATTAACTTATGTGAGTTAGGTTACGTGTGTGCATCTTTAGCAGGTACAAGTCTTTGTCTTCTAGTTTTTTTACTATTTAAAAGTATTTAAAAGCTTCTAGTTATATGTTTGACATAATCATTTTAAGAGCTTTTCAAAAAATAAATGATTTTAAAAGCAAAAGGTTGTAGATGTTTGACAAAAAGCTAATCATTTGATTTAATTTTGTATTATATGACAAACTGTTGTAACTATATATTGTTAAAAGTTACAGACTTTCTCAGATGCTACCTAGTGAAGCTTCTAAAAAATATCTTTTATTTTAAAAAAATTATTATAAACTGTTGTGATTAACATACAACTAGAAGTTTTTATGAGCTTTTTAACTAGAATAAATATTATAACAAAAAAGTAGAACAAAAAGCAATTAAGGATTTATGTCTGACATCACATGCACTAACCTAGGGTACGTATGTTTGGCACAGCTAGCTAAAAAGATACTTTGTGAACTTTTTAGTAACTGTTAGTTTTTAATGACTAAAAAGATCTCAAAGGAAAAGGTTGCAGCTGTTTGCTAAAAAGCTGACCCTTTGATTTAATTGTATTTAATATACAAGCTGTTAGGACTAATTAATACTAAAATTCGCGTTTAGTTCTGACAGCTTGATTAAAAGAATCACTAACTAATAACCTCAGAAATCACTCCCCTCGGATCAGGTTGTAGAGATACTTGGGCTATGTTTGGCACACAAAAGGCTCTAGCTTCTAACTTCTCTATTCTTTAAAAAGACCTTAAAAGACTCTAGTTGTATGTTTGGCATGACATTTTTAATAGCTTTTGAAAAATTAAAAGTTCTTTTTTGAAATGCTACCGGGTGTAGCATCTGAGAAAAGCTCGTGACTTTTAGTATTAATCAGTCCTAACAGCTTGTATACCAAACCGAACTAAATCAAACAGTCAGCTTTTTACCAAACAGCTATCACATTTTCTTTTTAAGATCTTTTTAGTCACTAAAAGCTAATAGTTACTAAAAAGCTCGTAAAAGTATCTTTTTAGGTAGTTGTGTCAAACATACCATTGGTATGTTCCATTTTTAGAGTTGAATTATGTCACCACAAATTAATTGGAGAAAAAGTACTTATTCTCAATATCACATTTCATTACTATATTTGATCCATTTTAATTAATATAATTAAGCCTAATAAAATATGCACAATTTTGATTGAGAGATATGAAATTTTCAGATTTTTCAAAAAATAAAAATAAGTAAGACTTTTTAAACAAATCAAATAAAGGAGAACTTTAATTTAACAACCTTTTTCCTATATCGGAATAGTTGGTACTGTTTGAAATGATTTCTAAATTATGCATTATTATCAATTTAGTCATGAAATATAGCTGATCTTATGTCACATTAGTTTCCTTACTACGGAGTAGTTATGTAGTACGGAGTATTGGATAATTTTAAGCACGTATTATTACATTAAAAATCATTGCAAATTTAGGATACGAGTCAAACACAAAAAATGCCAGATGTGGGCAACATCTTATCCATACCATAGTGGAACGAAGTTATAATAACTACTACGTATATACTTCCTCCGTTCCTTTTTAATTGCAACAGTCAACATTTCACGTTTGCCAACGCACAAGTTTGACCATAAATATCTTTCATTCCTTATTAGTAAAAAAATTAAAAAAAATCATATTTCGAAAATTTAGAATAAGAAGAATTTAACAATATTTTTTAAAAATTTAATTTATTATACATCAATTAATAAAATGTAGTCAAAGTAGAACATGTGAATAGTGCAAAAAGTCCAATGTTGCAACTAAAAGAGAACGGAGGTAGTATGTAAGATTTTTTCCTTTCGTAGACGTCCTTTTAATTGAAAATATGTACTTCCTCCGTTCCTTTTTAATTGCAACAGTCAACATTTCACGTTTGCCAACACACAAGTTTGACCATTAATATTTTTCATTCCTTATTAGTAAAAAATTTTAAAAATTCATATTTTGAAAATTTAGAATGAGAAGAATTTAACAATATTTTTTAAAAATTTAATTTGTAATGCATTAATTAATAAAATATAGTCAAAGTAGAATATGTGAATAGTAGAAAAAGTCCCATGTTGCAATTAAAAGAGAACGGAGGTAGTAATTTTTTTTGTCTGTGTCATACATAAAAATAGGAGTAAAATAATAGAAAAACGCAAAACTAGGACCTCAAAGTTTCGGTGGGAGCAAAAGACAACGGGTTGACATATTTACCCTTAATGAGAAGCTGGATTCTTCATAAATAATTTAAAACAAAACAATTAAATAAAAAGAGAACAATTACACAAATAAATCGACGGCACAACCGAGGGCTGTCTTCCGCAACAGCTTTGGCTTCTCTGCTGCTGCTGCGCCGCCGGCCTGCTCTTCCGCCACCGCCGACTAGCTTTTTCGCCACCGCCGCCGCCGGCTGGCTCATCCTCCATCAAAGCCGCTGCCTTTTCCACCAATAATCAGATCATCTATCTCTCACCACCAACCAGATCATCTATCTCTCTCACCACCAACCGGGTCATCGATCTGCCGCCGTCTCTGCTTCAGACACCACTTTGCCGCCGCCGCCGCCACTTCTGACGAGATTGTGGCAGATCTCCAGTGCAACCATGACATCCTCTAGCAAGTTATTTTGTTACCTATCTTTGGTGTAATTGCCATCCTGATAATAGTAATGACATATTATGACATTTAAAGATAAAAAATATTGCATTTGAGACCAAAATAATTACGAAATTTTATTGTATAATATTTGCTTTAATGCCATAAAATGGCATTATTTGTCAAGCTATAAAAATTTATAGTCTATAATGTCACATAAAATGGCATTATTTCCCAATCTTTATAAAAATATAAAAATGAATAATAATTCCATCTTTAGTGTTTTATTTCCATTTTTAATGTTTTATTGCCATTTTTAGTGGACCAAATTAGTGCATTAGAAAATGGCACTATTTGACAAAAAAAAAAGAACTTTCAATTAAAAATAAACTATTAATGTTTTATTGCCATATTGTTAATCGACGAAATCATTCCATGAAAATGGTACTATTTGACAAAAAATACACTTTCACACTCTTAAAAATGACATTATAAGAACAATATATAAAGATGATATATAGAAAAATGAAAATATTGATATTGCTACTTTAAAATTGAAAAGTCAACACTAATAATTAAATAAATCCAAATTAATTAAATTAATAAGTATTCAATACTACGTATAAAATATGAAACTAGACATTAATAATAGTCTTGAAATTTTACAGAATTGATCAAATCAATAAGAAATAAATTCAGGGAAAAAATGAAGAAATCGGAAAATACAATAAATGCAAACAGTAAAATCAAAACAGCACATGAGGGATGGATTCCACTCGTTGCTTCTCTCTTATCTCTCGCCGATCCTAAACTCCAGGAGGAGAGTCTCAATCGGTTAAAAAATTAAAAATTAGGGGAAGAAGATGAGAAGGAGAAGAATGGAGAAGAAGAGAAAATGAGAAGGAGAAGAAGGGAAAGAAAGAGAAATTACCTGGGACAACCAAGAAAACCCCATTGCGTACGGCAAATAAAAACTCTCTGGATTCAAATCGGGTGAGATGCGGTGATAAGAAGGGGAAGGGGAGATGCGCAGATCTGGAAGGGGTGAGAGGGAGATGGGCGACGGAAGAGAGAAGCGGATCTGTCGATTGATTTCTGGGGTTTATGCATACAGGGGTATATGGGTAATATAAACTCCTATTAGAGGAATAAAACATTACAACTCCTATTTAGGAATTTTCTCTATATTTTAGTCCTATCTTGGACAATTACTTAAAAATATTTTGTTATGACACACATAAAGAAATTGTATGTTCACAGTTAAAAAACGAGCGTACATAAACGCCTGCGTGTACATGAATCAAAGTGTTATTAAGAAATGTTTGTCAAAATCATCCTATGTTTAACCAGGGAAAAATAATAATAATAATAATAATAATAATAATATCTCAAACTTTGAAGGGGTGTGAGCAGGGCCGGTCCTGTCCATTTTCGGGCCTATGGGCGAGATATTATCTTGGTCCTATGTTTAATACACAAAGTAATCTCTCAATATTGATCAACGAAACATGACCCACCATTTGTTTATTCTCTTCACCTAAATTACATTTATGTGGCTCAATTTCAATATTTGCGGCTTCTGCACTTATCACTATATCCAAGCATGTTATGGTTTTCATTCGCAAAAGAATTTAGCGGCGCTTCAACTTGAGAAGAATTTTCGAAAATCAATTTATTAACAAAACACAAAATTTTCCACCTTCTTACTTAAGGCTGCATTTTCTAATATTTGTCTGTTTTTCTCTTTTTCCCAACCAGATTCACCCATTTTATCAAGCACCTTCACAATAGTGAAACTAAATAAAGGAATTCCATTTCAAAACTGCACACTACCACACAAAAATGCATCATATAAATCATTAATCATAATTCATAAATCAAAAGAACATTTAGTGGATTTATTATTCATAGCTAGTAGATTGAGAATAATTTACTAGCCGTTGTCGGATTGTTTGAAGCCTTGACAGAAGAACGTGTTCTAGTCGCCGGCTGTTGTTTGGGCTCCTCACCGCTGTCCGCTTTGGCTAATGGCTATTTGCATGCTTGTGGCGTCTCTAATGTCTAGTCTTGTGTAGAGGGTCAAAACCTTATTAAACCTTAACCCTTTAGTTCCTTAGATAATTGAGTTTAATTGAAACTTGGAAACCACTGTCCAGCGAATTAATTAGGTTAGTGGGATGGGGTGGTTTATGAATTGGGAGTTTGGGAGACACATGGGCTGTATAAAGAGTTAGAGACAATAAATATTTTGGTAATTTTGTAATTAAAAGAATTATAAACCATAGAGATGTGAAGAGACTTAGGGGGGTGTCCCCAATTTAAATTTTAAAGGATTTTAAAAGATTTACGTTCCATGGATTTTGAAAGATTTTTGCAGATTCTATTTGATTTCAATTACGGATTCTAATTGATTTCTACGGTTTTGAAATCTACATAAACAACAGCTCAAACTGCAATTGATGAAGCACCGACTCAGTTGATAAAACCCAAACAATATTCTCTCCACTCAAATACCAGCCTATTGGATCTTATCTTTGTTTCTTACCCTTAACTCAATTCTTAAATTCAAGCACGGACTGAGTAATAGTGTATAACCTACAGAAAACTGAAGAAAGAAGAAACAGAAAGAGAAGGAGCTGGACGTGGTAGAGAAAAATGGCAGGATTTGGGATTTCATCAATTGCGGCTTTGTTTCGTCTACTAGGGCGGTGCTAGTTTTCCTTGTGCGCTTCTGATAATATTACGGCCATCCAACTTGTGGCTTTGTTTTGTTCTCGACGGAAAATCCATGGAAATCCGAAGGGGAGAGCAGAGAGTTCCGATGTATTCTTTCCTTTGTATTTCAGCTTTGGAAATCCACGAGAATCCTTAACAATCCAGAGTTAAAGAATCCACAGACATTTTGAGGACACCAGTATTTTAGTAGACTCCATACAAATCCAAATTCAGGACACCCAATGTAACACCCCGGCCCTGCAGGACCTGAGGTAGTTACTCCGGACCAATAGTACTGTCCCCACAAACCACCACGAGCCTTTACCGCGCACTTTGTCCTCACTCATGCGCGCTTTGAGATACTTCCCAGGGGTTCACCCATCCCAAGACTACTCTCGTGCAAGCACGCTTAACTTTGGAGTTCTTGAGTGATGAGCTCCCTTAAAAGGAGATGCACCTCTGTTGGTATGAGTAGTACTATTAATCCATTTATATTAAATCTCAAGTGTTACACCCAAATTTAGATGGAATTCTAAATTCCTTTAAAATCTGTTAGAATCCATATTGGGGACACCCCCGTTAATTATTCAAAGAGGCCGGCCACGTGCCTTTTAACATTTGTTTTAAAGATTTTAAATTTTCAACAAAATTAAACCTTAGGCCTAATTACTTGGAGCTTAAATACAAAAAAGAAGTCTACTCACACTATATATAAAGACAAAATTTTGGGCCTATTTTTCCCTTCTATTTTTTCGGGCCTAGGGCGGTCGCCCCTGTTGCACCCCCCTAGGACCGGCCCTGTGTGTGAGGTAACCACCCCAAACTTGCATATGTGATTTAAATACATCAAACTTTATATAAAAAGTTATTTTAGCATCATGATTATGTATTATTTTTTTCAAAAATGTTAATTTTTTGAGTTAATTTCACAATTTAAAATATTTTAGCATTCATAAAGATACAATTAACATTCTAAACTTTCATTCATTGTAAAATATATAGTATTATCCCCCCACTCTATATATATAATTACAACATCTTCAATTTGATATTTTAAATTATGCAATTTAATTAACACCATAAATTCACATTTTTTTAAATAAATATTACATGACCCATGGTGATAAAAATAATTTTTTACATAAAATTTGGAGTATTTAAATTATATATGAAAGTTTGGTGTGTTTTCCCACACCCCTTCAAAGTTTGGTATATTTTAATTATTTTTAGGGTTTAACGAGTAATGAGAAAGAGAACACTTGAATACGGTAAAATACACCATACAGCCGGCTGTACCGTGCGCACGGTACAGCCGGCCCTTTTTGTTCTGCTGCGCACCACCCACCGCCCTGCTATCTTCCTTTTCGTCTTTTCTTTTTGTGAGCAACGATTTCCCTCTACTGACTGGTGTCTCATCTCTGCTTTTGGAGGCCAATAGCTCATGAATTCTCCTAAGCTCAACTCGGTGATTTTCTTCTCCACAACTCCACCATCCCACCTCGATCGATCGATCGATCATCATATATCAACTGGTGTCTTAGGTTTTCTCATTTAAAATCAATTTCATCACAATCTTAATAACATACTAATATACACCATAACTCAATTTAATTACTTTACAGCGACAGACGACCTCCAAGCTCTAGCCACAACCTTAGGAGATGGTGATTTCCAGGAGTCTGCGATTTGATTGTAATTATATAGCTACTTTTGCTAATATGATCATACACAATGAAAAGTTGAGCATATTAGATATTTAAAATAACATTTTGTTATTTTGTCGATGCTCATCTTGTAATATATGTGTGCTCGTGTGAAATTTGTATAATACTCATTTTGGCATAGTAGATGTTTTAAATGAGTTTTTTTTTTAATTTTTGTGCTCATTTCGTAAATTATTTATGCTCATTTGATAGTGTTATAACACTCATTTTAAAATGTTCATATTCATACATATTTCAAAAGTATAATATTACATTAACTACATATGTTGGATACATATGGCTTTATTGGAGATATTTTAAAAAATAAAAAAATCAAAATGAATTACAAAATATGAAGTCGATATTACGATGCTCATTATTATACTCTCAATACTCAAAAAGAAAAAATTAGGTGCTCACTAAAAGTATACTAATGCTCATTTTGTACCGGTGTTCTGCTCATTATATTTTAACATAACACTTGATTATAGACACATGAGCACAGATCGTGATGCTCAACCGCATGATTTTAATAAACAATAGAAGAAGTTTGATACTTAGTTAAAATGTATCCATGGTTAGATGTGTATAAAACCGAAAATGAATGAGCACACACAAACGAGATTTTGAATTTTTGGATATTCACTTTGTAAGTTACATATGCTCATTTGATTTTGTTTTATGCTCATTGAAAAATGTTTCACATTTCATATGAAGAAGAAATCACTGGTGCTCATTGTTAGACCCTGAATACTCAAAAGAACAAACTCGATGCTCATCACAATCACATAATGAAAACGAGTGATGCTTATGAAATTCTCGATCGAGTTTCTATGTTTATGTTTGGGGTGGTTTGTTTAATCCAGATTTTCTAACCACCGCCTGTTTTAGAAAATTACAGAGTAGTATTCAAGGGAAGCGTATATAGTACCGCCGGTGGCATCTCAGAGCCCTCAATATCGATCAGACAGTTAACTATATGACAAAATATAAATTAAACTTTAATCACAAGATCACAGATAGCGAATAAGTTAAGTCATATGAATTTTTATATAGTAACTTTTTATGACAGTTGATTTGAATGGAAGACTTACACCATATGGCCGGGTTGCTTTTGCTTTTTGCTAGTGTAGAGATTTATGTAATTGTTCATTGATATTATCAAATGATCTTTTTATACTATAAAAAAATCCTTTTTAAGTGTTATAAAGTTACTCCGTTTACTATCAAATTAAAAGTTTATATGTTTCATTTGATTCGTTTTGTTAATAACCATACAAAAGAATTTGATAGTTTTGAGTAACATCTGCTAGAATCACAATACTTTAGTTTAAAAATCAGTAGTCATTAATTACTAACAATGCCAGTAATATTAAATATTTATTTGATTTCCTTTTTATGTATCAGTCTTATCAATTACATTTTTATTGTGTTTTTCTAAATGTTATTGAACATAAATTAATAGATAAAAATGTTTATAAATTTACTATGAGTGTAACATCATGGTGACTACTAATCTACTATAATGTAAATTAAAATTATGCATAATCATGGTAACTGTAGTAGTTATTATAAATTACTAATATAATAAATTACTAATATAGTCATTATATATATAAAATATATAAAATGTCACATTCTATCCATTATCTTTATTTTAATCTTTATCTTTATTTTAATATATATATATAAAATGTCACATTCTATATCCATTATCTTTATTTTAGTAATGTATATTCTGATTATTTCTATTTTCATGGACGTGCACAAGACTCTTAAATAATGGGGAAAAAAGTAGATTGAAGACTTTTTATGACATTAATGAAATTGATGATGATGGTAATAAATTTAGTTTTTATTCTAGTTTTAACAAAATATATTCTAAAATATTTTTTCTTTAAATCAAAATATTTAATCAATTCATCCAATACCCAACAATTTTACTAAATATATAGAGATACTTGAACTAGTACGCTTTACATGTAACCAAATTGCCTTTACGCGATTGTAGCTAATGTTCCCATGATACTTTTTCGAAAAATGTTTTCTCACGGTTGTCTCACCTTGAGTATCACAAGAACTCTGTCAAACCTTTACAATTTTTTAACTATCTTTTTTTATAACTATCTAAATTATCTATACACAATACATTTCCTCTAATGGGAATACCATCTTCTCAAAAAGATCATCTTCTTACATCTTTAACTATTTTATTCTATTATTAGAATTAAACATATATTATATTTATCCGTATTATGAGTACTAGCGTTTGATCGCGCAAGGCGCGAGAGTTTTGGCCCAATGTCAATATAATACTTTTTGTAAATAATTATTATACGTGAGATTGCTATGATTTTTTTTTAAATCATGTAAGAAATTGTCCTACCTTTTTTTTGTAAACAATTGAATTAATTATATATTTAGTCCACCATCTACTGTATGCATAATGTGCCCATATTTTTAATATTATGTGATTGTACGAGTTGATTATGTTTTTCATTTAAGTATATAAAATAGTTGTAACGGGGGTAGATTCTTATTATAAATTGCAACAATAATGTTATCAAACATAATAGTTTATGTACAGATTGAGTTTGTAGATGTGTATGTGTTATATATGTATAATTCTATAAATTAAAATATTCTCTCCGTTCCTTAAAAAAATCAACTTTTTTTTATTGTCCCACTAACATTGTCAATTTCTCTTTTAATAAAGAATTTGTGATATCAGTTACTTCTATCTTCTCTGCACAAACATCAATCACATAATTTTATTTTATTTATCTCCGTGTCGGTCAAACTTGACCAAGTTTTAAGATACAGAGAGAATTTTTTTTTTTCCAGAAAACAGAGAAAATTTTTAATTAAGTAAATTATCATCAAAATTGAACCAGATGATTTTCCTCTCCCCATTTATTTCCTTCAAGCGTCAAACCCAAAACGAGAGTTCAGAAGAATCAATGGAACATGATTGAAGCTTTTGCCCTGGAAGGGGTTCTTTGGTAAAATGTTAGGAGAGTTAGTAAGGGTAAATAAGTCTTTTAAAATGTAAGATTCAATTTTCTAAAAGCAATGTACAATATGTCATGCACAAAGTGTATTGACATAAGTTAAGGGTACTAACTATCATTGACAATTATAATTTTGTTAGACGTAATTCACTTTTCTAAATTTATTTCTTAAATTTCAAAAGTTGGCTAGCTTCCAAAATCCAAACTGAAATATTATCAACCTCTAATTACTCCACTTACCAATAGACTAAAATTCGGTCAGGTTGTTAACCGAATTTGTCTTAATTAATTACCTTATTCGTTAGATGTTTTTTACTTGGACTATAATATGTTCCAGACCAGACCATATTTGGATAGTTATAAAAATACAAAGAAAGAAGACATTATCAGATCAGACTAGACCAGACCAGACCAACAAATTACCGTCCAAATAAAAATATCATTTTCACATCATTAAATATCGTTCCGTACACCACACAAATTTTATTCAATAAATAATTTCGCTTTTTTGGCAAAATAAATAATTTCGCTTTAAATTTTTGTTTGGTTCCACTTCCACTTCACCGCCTCTGCTTTATAACACCCCCTCCCACCTGCCATTCTATCTGATCACCATTAATACAATCATCCTAGCTCAGCTCCTTCCAAACCAACCAACAAAAAAACAATCATCCTAGCTCAGCTCCTTCCAAACCAACCAACAAAAAAATCTCATCAAATCAAATACCTCTCTCAAACCAAACCGACCCTTAAAGAATCTATCTATAATTCAGCCGGAAAATCTCCATCTCCGATCGATGGCTAAGAAGAAGATGATGAAGCTCCATATATTCCCTTCCGTTTTCAACAAGAACAGAGAAGGGGAAGAGAATCTCAATTCCTGGCAATGGAATTCCTGCACCAACGCAAAGACTCTGTCTTTTCGCTCCAACGCCGCCGTCTCCGGCGGAGACGCCATGTTCAAGACCGTCAACTCCGTCTACCTCGACCCCTCCGACGGCGTCGAGACGCCGGAGTCATGGTTCACCAACAGCACCTCAGAATCCGCTAGCTTCTCGGCGGAGTCCGACGACGAGCAGATCATTATCACCGGAGTGAGGTCGGACCGTCTGTTCTTCGACCGCAGTGGTACCAGCTCCTCCATAGCCAAGCCGGAGCCCCCGCCGGAAAATCAAGAAAATGTTAAAAAACAGAGAGAAGAAGAAAAAGATGCCGGAGAAGTGGGTCCTCCGTTCGAAGAGAGTGTGGTGGTATCCATGGATTCCGACGACCCATACCTTGACTTCAAGAAATCAATGGCGGAAATGGTGGAGAGCAGCGGAATCAACGATTGGGATTCATTGCAGGAGCTTCTGGGATGGTATTTGAAGATGAATTCGAAGATGAATCATGGGGTTATAGTCAGAGCATTTATGGATTTGCTGGTTGGACTGATCTCTCCTCCTTCGTGTTCTTCATCCTGCTGCTCTTCGTCCTCTTCTGCAAATGCTGTAAGAACATCATATTCATCGGCTGTTTCTTGCCTCTCTTCTCCCGCAAATTCTCCTCTGTCATCGCTTGTCGGTAGATCTCATGGAGGTTGAGGGCGAACAGCGATGATTCTCTTCAATTCCAATGTTTATTCTAGGCTATACTCTTTGTATATTCACTACGATAGTAGGAGTATATATTATTAGAAGAAAAAAGTTATGGTCTTTTTTCCATCTTGCTTGAAAAAAATCTCATGTGGTTGAATGAGTTTATTCCGTTGAAATTTAGGAAGTTTTGGTTGAAATGACTAATTGGATGATTGTGCTGATTAATGAGTCCTCGATTATTATGTCATAGAAAGTTTTGGTTGAAA
The DNA here is from genome assembly GCA_945859915.1 of Cuscuta epithymum. Taxonomy (NCBI): domain Eukaryota; kingdom Viridiplantae; phylum Streptophyta; class Magnoliopsida; order Solanales; family Convolvulaceae; genus Cuscuta; species Cuscuta epithymum. The sequence continues at coordinate 317,442 of CAMAPF010000148.1, read as the reverse complement.
TGACTAATTGGATTTTGTCCTGATTAATGAGTCCTCGATTATTATGTCATTGAAACTTTTGGTATTCAATTTTGATTTTTTTCACTTTTAGTCCTCCCATCTTCATAAAAGTGGCACTCTCTTAGTCCTTCATCTATTATAAATTGACATTTTTAGTCCTTCGCTGATTGTGTTAAAATCATAGTGAAAGGACTAAAAGTGATAACACTCGTGAGATTAAATGTAGGAAACTTTAAACTGATGACTAGTAGTCTAGAAGTGTCTCTGGCACAATAATTGAATACTAAAATCGAAAAAATCAAAACTCAAGTATCAAAAATGTCAATGTCAATAGTAGAGGATCGAAGGTGGCTAAGATTCTATAAAGAAAAATTATATGAGCAAATGGCTAAAATGATTATTTATGGTAACTTCAGCCAATATAGTAATATAGTCAGAAAATAATTTCAACCTCACTTTTTCTCATCATTACACAATTTAACGCGCGAAATCAAAACGTACGTGTTTGGTGAAGAAGTTAATAGATAAGCCTAATGTGGCGAAAAACGTGATTACAAAATGAGCTTTTAGTTGAACTTATGTGAAAAAATCCTCCATGATGCCTTGTGGCGAGAGTACAAATCCATAATTACAAGTAATTACAAATATATTTACTGATAAACACAATTCATTTTTATTAATAATTTTGTATTTGTTGTAAGTCAAGACCAAAAGCTATCACTTCATTCACACATGATGCCTTGTATTCTCATTTTTCTCAATAAATATGTGGGGTGTTCCCTGGCCCCCACCCAGAAAACCTTATGGGTTTTCAGGATCATTGCCTGGGAAAAAAAATAGCATATATATATATATATATACATATATATATATATATACAAGGGGATGGGAGTTAGGGTTACATTTCATATGGGCCAATACATACGGGTTTGGAGTTTAATGGACATCCACTCATATTAACGTCGTTAATATGAACCCTGCCCATATTTGCAAATAAAAAGAAAGAAGTCTGGTTGATTTTTAATAGATGATTTTAGTCTATATGCTATTATGTGAACCGGGTGAATTATTTGTTGAGTTATATTAATTGCTGAATTAAGTTATGTTTATTATCTGACATAGTCAAGGTTTTGTCAGTACTTTTATTTTCAGATTTAATGATGTTTTTAGAAGCTGTTCTCTTCGCCTAATCTGAATGTTTCTGGTCTGAATTTTTTAAGTTCTGATCTGATCTGATCTGAATTTTTCTGATCTGATCTGATCTGATCTGAATCTTTCTGATCTGATCTGATCTGATCTGAATGTTTCTGATCTGATCTGATCTGATCTGAATCTTTCTGATCTGATCTGAATGTTTCTGATCTGGTCTGATCTGATCTGAATGTTTCTGATCTGATCTGAATCCTTCTGATCTGATCTGAATCTTTCTGATCTGATCTGATTTGAATATTTCTATAATTATAATTATAATTATTATAATTCCAATTACAAATATAATTTAAATAAAATTATAATTATATTCGTAACTATAAAAATAATAATAATAATAATAATAATAATTAAAATTAAATTTAAAATGAAAAAATTTATACTTATTACACTAATTATAAATATAGATATAATTATAATTGTAATTATATTTTTAATTATAATTACTTATATAATTATATTTGTAGTTATAATTACAATATTTATCTCTATAATTGTAACTATAGTTATCAATATTATTATAATTACTCCGTAAAATAATTACAATAGTAATAATAATAATAATAATAATAATTATAATCATAAATTATAATTATAAGTATAATTATAATTATTATAATTATAATTAATAATAATTATAATTATATTAACATTAATTATAATATTATAATATAATAATAGTAATATAAATACAATTAATATTATAATAATGATATTATTATATTCATATTATTATTACAATAATATAATAATAATATGATTATTATTATTATAATTAGTTCTATATATTATAATATTATATTATAATTATAATGATAATGATAATGATAATGATAATGATAATGATGATGATGATGATGATGATGATGATGATGATGATGATAATAATAATAATAATAGTCTTCTTAATAATTACATTTATATTACTATTATTATATTAAAATATTATAACTATTATTAATATCTTATTTTTGTTATCATATTATTATTAATATTATTAATAATAATTATATAATAATAATCATAATTGTAATAACAATATTAATAATAATAATTAATATAATAATAAAAGTGATAAATCATGTTTGAACTTTTCTGATCTGATCTGATCTGAATGTTTCTGATCTGGTCTGATCTGAATCTTTCTGATCTGATCTGAATCTTTCTGATCTGATCTGATCTGATCTGAATCTTTCTGATCTGATCTGATCTGATCTGATCTGAATCTTTCTGATCTGATCTGATCTGATCTGAATTTTTCTGATCTGATCTGATCTGATCTGAATAAAATAAGAATAAGCAATAAGTAATAAGAATAAGACGAACAGAACAGCACCTTAATCAAACGTCACCACCATAAAAAGAACTAATATTTAAAGTGAAAGATCAGGTGATATGTACTCGGGAACAAGTTCCCTCAGTTTATCAGTTTATCAGTTTCAGAGAGTCCGATATGTTTAGTGGGTCGCTCCCCTGAGCTGTCGGATTGGCGCCTTTGAGTACATATCACGGGCCCACAGTTAAAATTAGCCACAAAAGTTTACAGAAATTTATGAGATCTCTTTCAGAAAGTTTTACAGAAAGTTGTTTTGAGATCTCTTTCAGAAAGTTTTACAGAGATGTTTTCAGAAATAAATTTTGAGATCTCTGTTTTGAGAAAATGTTTTAGAAAATATTTTCCCTTTGAGAACTCTCTCAGAATGTGTTTGAGAAGTTATGTGTTAGTTGATTGTTTAGTGCATGCTTATAGCCTAAATTTATCTATTGATAAATTGGCATAGACTTCTAGATATTTTTTGTGGATCCATAGTGACTTACTAAGCGTAAAGCTTATCAGTTTTCTTTCTTCGCATGTACAGATACTAAAGGTAAGGCCAAGGCCTAGGAAGATGATGAGAGAGTGGAACGCGTGCCAAGATGAGTTAACGGGAACGACCTTGGCGGCTCCTAGCTAGTTTATTTTATTGAAGTGTTTCAGTTTTATAAAAAATGATTGATATTATTTGATTAAGTTTGGACTATTTATTTGGATTGTTTGAAGTTTGAATAAATTCCTGGATCCAGGTGGTTATCACATTTGCCGGTGATAACTAGAATTTTATTGAGTTTTATTTGGAGTTAAATTTTAGTTATATTTGAGATTTTATCAGGGTTATTTCTTAAACAAACGGCCGTTATATAGCAGCTTATTTTTAAAAAGTAGTATGCTAGTGTAACATTCCCTTTAACCCTGAGAGGGGCGTTACAAATAAATAAAAACATTACAAGAAAAATATATATTATTCTCTTTATACACATTGATGATGTTGCCTCGTTAAAAACCTTGGTCAAGGGAAAAAGAGTGTAGCGCGTATATTCCCCCCTGTTGACTGCATCACTTCAAGCCTTCTTGTTGAATCCAATTCAATCGAATCCGGTTGCTAACTTCTCGAATGAATTATCGTACTATGTGTATGCGATGTTAAAAACCTTGTTGGAAAAACCCTTTGGAAAAAAACCAATCAAGGAAAAGAGTACATAATATATGTAATACGATGTGTTGTATTGACTGCCTCGTTAAAAACCTTTAACTAAGAAAACCATGCGGGAAAAACTTAGTAAAGGAAAAGAGTACAATCATTGGCCTTCGGGGCCTAATCTTCTGGATTGCATTTAAATTTACTCTTCTAGAGAAAAATAATTGTTGGTACCAGATTTCTGCAGACTAACACACATCTAGATGGTATTCATCGATAAACAGAGAGAAAGAAGATCTGATAATGTTAAGGCAATATCGAGAACAGAGAAATTCTTCTTCTATTATATCGAGAACTGTTTTGACAGCATAAGGCTAGGAAATAGAATGATCGACTTTGGTACTTGTGCAGGACGCGCATATTTATAGGCGTTGCACGGGTTTCCGAATTAGGTTACCTAGGAGTTTGGGCCTAGAGCCTTTTTTGGCCCTATTCCTTTACTCCTATTTAGTACATAGTAGAACTAATACCGTAAATGGTATATCTATTCTAATTTATTTAAACAAGACATTACAGACAAACTTGACTCACAATAAAAGTTCTAACAATCCCCCCCTTTGTGATCAAGTGCCGTCTTGCTGGGTATCTTCACTTCTGAGCTTTGAAGTAGTGTTCCTGAGACACTTTCTTCTGTCAAGTTGCTTCTCAATAGCTTGTAAAATGTTGTCGATTCTGTTTGCCTCTTTTAGTTCAGCATCCGTTGCATCTGCATACTTTTGCTGTCTTTCTTCAAATTCTTTCCTGATTGGTTGCAACTTTTCTTTCACAATCTTCAGTGTTCCATCACAGTACTGTTTAACTCATCGACGAACAACATACGTTTCTCACCATTGTGGTTCAAATAGATTAGAGTAACTGGACTGTCAAAGATGTAGTATGCAGGAAAATCCTCAAGTTCTGGTCCGTATAACTTTGGTCTTGAGAGATTCGTCTTTGGCATATTTGACTCAAGAGCCATCTGAAGATCATGAGAGGCAAAGAATTTGATTTGTCTGACCATAAAGCGCTTGAGTGCATCAAAGCCATCTTGTGTAATCTTGTCACGAGTTCCGGGAAGTTCTTGGAATGCAAGATACATCTGATAGATGTCATCCATCTTTAGCATGTAGAGGTCATTTTCTTTGCAGGTGAATTCCGTGCCGTCAGGGCGTTGTAGATGATAAACAGATAGTTTGATATCTTGGATGTCTGTCTCGAACACATTGAGGATGCACCAAATTGGGTCCTTTGCAGTTTGGAGTTCATGTTGCCATACCTCTCTCTGTTTCCCCATGTAACGATGACTTAGCAAGAAAAGTTGTCCACCCTTGTTATTTCCTCGTAGATGGTTGAGACCGCGGATTTTCAATTCGTCCAGTTCCTTGACTTTGTCTTCTCTGCGCCAGATATTCTTTCTGATTTCCTCTTGGAAGGGAGCATTGATGTTGATGTTCTCCCAGGGCTTTTCATTTCTGGGCATTTGAACCGCTGTTTGTCTGATGATAGATTCAAGCTCCTTGGGGGGTGTCTCATAGTTCTCTCCCTCCTTGAGTTCATCTGGTTCAAGTAAAATCACATCAGCAGCACAGATAGCTAGGAGCTCCCTAAGGTATGCTCTTCGCTGTAAGTCGTCAATTTCTGTCCATAGCTGAGACCATTTGTTGTGCACAAGTATGTTTTCAAGTTCATCGTGCAGCTTGCCATCGTCATCGCTAGAGGGAACTTGCTGGTGTGTCGGAGGCGATCTGTCGTGTGTAGCACCGGGATCACAAGGATTGCCCGTTGTCATCAGCTTTGAACTAGGTTCTAGCTGATGGCCTGATACGAATGATGTACTCGAGGTAACAACATCAGGACTTCCATTCCGTCCTTGGTCAATATCTATAGGAGATGCGCCTCAGAATGTTTTTTTTAGATCGACCATGTTAGAAAGAGAGGCTAAGGATTTGTTTTGGCTGACTGAAGTAGTGGGTTGCTGATTGGTAGAGGTGGAGGGTTGGTTTGGCAATGGGGCTTGGCTTGTACATGCTCAAGTATCCGCTGGCGCTTGTTCTCCCCCTCATGAGAATCCGAATCATCAGGATCCTCATGTGAACGTTTGGCGCCACGGAGACTCTCACGGCATGTGCTCTGAATATCCAGAGTTAGGAGAAGGGCTTTTTGAAACGGGGTATGGTTGCCTTCATTCGTCGCTAGGATACGATCGAAGACCTCAGCTACGAGGTCATCGAAGGGCACGGTTCTGAGATTGGGTTTGGTCGTTGTAGGGGAGGATACTAGTTCTGTATCCTGGGTTCCCCTTGAGGTGGATGGTTGTTGGTTTCCTAGGGTTAGTGGTTGGGAAATTGGGATTGAAATAGTTGGGAGCTGAGTGGTTTGAGGTTCGGTTGGTATATCCTGAACAACCGGGGTTTGTCCAAACCTTGTGCAGTAGCGGTTATTGCTTCGCACACCCATGGTTTAATGGCTGACTCTAGATAGTTGTTCAGGTATACGAGGAGTTCTTCAGGGATAGTGGTTCCAGTTACAGGGGTTGTAACTGTTGTCACAGCATCAGTGAAGACAGCTGTATGTAGCCTGCGTTCAATGATGGAATCATTGTTGGCGTAGCAGGACTTCCGACCATCATAGTTGTCACTCTAGTCGTTGCATTCAGGGTGAGTGCACCTGTATCACTGTATGTGCTGTGAAAAGTGTAGGTGTCCTAGAAAAATTAGAAAATGTGGGTATGTTGACCACTAAGTCTCTCAGCTGATTCAGAGGGAACCAGCGAGGTCGGTGTAAGTTCCCCTTGAGTTGTTGAAACTCCAGCCTGTTGGGAGGCTGGAGAGTGGATGGGAGATGGTTGTGCATGCGCAGTTGAACTGGATGCTGCAACTTCTACCCGAGAACTGACAATGTAATACTCGAGATTAATTTAAGAGGATTAATAGTACTACTCATACTAACAGAGCTGCATCTCCTTTTAAGGGAGCTCATCACCCAAGAACTCCAAAGTTAAGCGTGCTTGCACGGGAGTAGTCTTGGGATGGGTGACCCCCTGGGAAGTTTCTCAGGGCGCGCATGAGTGAGGACAAAGTGCGCGGTAAAGGCACGTGGTGGTTTGTGGGGACAGTACTATTGGTCCGGAGTAACTACCTCGGGTCCGGTGGGGCCGGGGTGTTACAGGTGGTATCAGAGCAACCCTGCGACAGTGTGCTGATCCATTGGATATCGGGCAGACACCTAGCAGGGGAAAAGTTTCTGGGATTTGATTGAGATTGGTTTAAAGGGCGCAACGAGGACGTTGCGATCCTAAGTGGGGGTGATTGTAATACTCGAGATTAATTTAAGAGGATTAATAGTACTACTCATACTAACAGAGCTGCATCTCCTTTTAAGGGAGCTCATCACCCAAGAACTCCAAAGTTAAGCGTGCTTGCACGGGAGTAGTCTTGGGATGGGTGACCCCCTGGGAAGTTTCTCAGGGCGCGCATGAGTGAGGACAAAGTGCGCGGTAAAGGCTCGTGGTGGTTTGTGGGGACAGTACTATTGGTCCGGAGTAACTACCTCGGGTCCGGTGGGGCCGGGGTGTTACAGACAAGGTCAGCTCCTGCATTTAGGGGCGTGGTTCGGTCTATTTGTAGGAAGGTGTGACAGTCATCATATAGCTCTAGCTCCTCTTCCACCGAGCTCTTCTTTCTCGGCCTCTTTTTAGACTTGGATGATGCAGACTTGTCGCTTCTGTGCTTGGAGCGCTGCTCACTTATGGCTATCCCTTTGAGTGGTCTTGGTGAGGGAGCAGTCTCGTTTTGGTCCGATGAAGTGTCGGAGTCGATCAGAATGGCCTGTTTGCCAGCTCTTCTTCTATTGCTGATCATCACTCCTTCACAATCATCATCACTATCTGCATCATCATCATCATTCCTTTTGGCCATGCTATCGGAGGCCTCACCACCAGCCTTATTTGAAGGGGCCTGGCTTGATAGTTCATCGGCAGTGTCCTCAGCATTGGTAGGGTGGCCCTCAGCAGTCTGGGTCCTCTTGGAAGAGTTAGTAGACTGATCATCATTAAGCCGGGTTGCCGCTGGTTTCTGTGGCGGGGCTCTCTTCTTCTTACCCTCACTTACTCTCGGTTTGGTTCCCTGGGAAGGTCCAGCTGGGTTTTGCTGAACCATGGGAACTGTTCTCTTAAGCGACTCTTTATAGTCGATGACTGCCTTATCCCTTGGGTTTGCTAGATTAAGTAGTGAGTCCGGGATAGGCCGTGCTTCAGCTTTGTTGCTGTCTCTTTGAAAGTATTTGAGTTTGGGGGCAGTGAAGTGCTTGTCTTCCTTACGCTTTGGCATGGTCGGGGTGGCCTCCATAATGTTGTGGATCATCAGCGCCAGCCACCGAGCCTAAGGAATTGTGTTGCCCTTATGGTTCTCCTTCATCTTTACCTGATCCATCAGCTCTGTCCAGAAGAGCTGGGCCATGTCGTACTGCTTGTCAAATGCGATCCCGTGGAAGATTGGTAGGAACTGTTTGTTGCATTTGTCGTGTCCGGCGTGCTTAGGAGATAGGCACTTGTTCACCAGGCCGAACAGACTCTTCCACGGGGGGGGGGGGGGGGGGCAGGTTGGAGATGGTGAAATTTGACAGCAGGGGCAGTGGGCTGTCATATCCAAGATCTTTCATCCCCTTGATCAGCTCTTCATTTGAGGGGAGTGGTGCATAATTCTTGAGCACCGGGAGCCTCAGTGTCTCCCTGATAGTAGCAGGGGTTAGCACCACTCTTTTATCGCTCAGCCTTGTCAATATCTTTGAGCGATCATTCTCACTGGGTGTCTGCATCGAGCCCCAGAATTGTTGTAGATATACCTCTGGCACCGACTTGGCTTCATTGAATGCAAGCCAGAGGTAATGCCTTTGCAGTATTGACGGTATCACTGGATCCTAGCATTTGAACAGCTTCAGGTCCAGCTGGAAATTGTTGTCATAGAGTGGGACCCATTTCTCCTTTGGGTACACTTCATTGCTCGGTTGTGCACTCCTGTCTGTTCCTGACATAACTGACTGAAAGAATTGGGTCAGCATAGTTGGTTATTTGAAAATTTTATTTTTGTTCTGTTTTGCAATTTTTCAGATCAGGTATGCACAGGTGGGACCTCAAAAATATTCCGAGTGTAAACCACGAGAACCAGCTTCTCGAGGTTTGAATGTCGAGAAGTAGGTTCTCGAGGTTTAAATACCGAGAAGCTCTTCTCGATACTCAAACATTGAGAACTTGGTTCTCGATATGAGAATATCGAAAAGTCCTTCTCGAGACTTAAACTTCGAGAACCCTTTTTCGAGGTTTAATATCGAGAACCTCTTCTCGGTATTTCAAAATTCGAGAAATAGGTTCTCGTTATTAAACGTCGAAAAGACCTTTTCGAGGTTTAATATCAAGAACCGAACTTCGAATTTTGAAATATCGAGAAGTCGATCTCAAAATAAAAAACATCGAGAAGTTGGATTTCTCGAGTTCTCACTCAGATTTATGTCGAGAACCGCCTGCAATAACACAAAATACATAATGATAATACATGTTTCAAAACTTTTCGATGTCAAGTTTCCGGTTTCTAGACAAATGGTTTTCGATATATCAGTTCGAGAAATTTCTTTCAAGTTTCGATTCGAGAACATCTGCATTTTGTGCGAAAACAGTTTTAGGGATGATTTTGATGATCGAGAACCATTAAATCTACATTTAGATTGATTCGAGAAGATTGAGAGAAAAGATGGTTTTCGAGAAGCAGAGTTATGCGAGAAATGTATTGGCCTCGAGAACTTTAGATGCGAGAAGTGAGAAAAAGTTCTCGAGAAGCCAATTTATATGCGAGAAGTTTATGGGCCTTGCGAGAAAGATTTTAGCCCCGGAATTTGAGTTGGGCCCAGTTTCATTTTAAAACCATGTTTGGGGCCCAATTTTATTAAAAAAAATTACACTCTCATAGATCAAAACTCCCCCTCGAATTGTGCATGGAAAAAAATAAAAACACACACACACACTCTTTTTCTTTCTTTTCTGTTTTTCACACACTCTCACACTCTTTTTCTTTCTTTCCTGATTTTCACACTCTCACACACATTTTTTTCTTTTCTGATTTTCACACACTCTCACACTCTTTTTCTTTCTTTTCAGATTTTCTCCCCCTCAAAGTATTCATCTCTCTTTTATCCCCCCCCCCCCTCAACACATGCAACGCACACCACACACACATTTTATTTAGACCAGTGAGACAAACATAATTACATGGGCTCGAGGTTCAACATGCCTAACTTGGAGACTAGGAACTGGAATCTCTTTTCATCCAGTGCCTTAGTGAACAAGTCAGCCAGTTGATACTCAGTGCTTACAAAGTACAGATCAATATCTCCTTTCTCCACATGGTCCTTGATGAAGTGATAGCGCAAGTCGATGTGCTTAGTGCGCGAGTGATGAACGGGGTTGCTGGTTATGGCAATTGCACTCTGGGAGTCACTGTAGATCAGGATATGATTGAATAAGAAGCCATAGTCTCTGAGCTGGGTCCGCATCCATAGGATTTGTGAACAACAACTAGCAGTCGCAACGTATTCTGCCTCGGCTGTAGAAGTTGACGCACAGTTCTGCTTCTTGGACGACCAACAGACTTGCTTCTCTCCCAGAAATTGAGCATCGCCGGATGTACTTTTCATGTCTAGCCTGCAACATGTGAAATCAGCATCTGAGTAACCCACAAGGTCAAAACTTGTGTTCTTGGGATACCAAAGGCCCAGACTGATTGTGCCTTTGAGATATCTCAGTATCCTTTTCACTGCAGTCAGATGTGATTCCTTTGGATTTGCTTGAAAGCGAGCGCAGAGGCAGGTTGCGAAGACAATATCCGGTCTGCTAGATGTCAGGTACAACAAGGAACCAATGATAACCCGATAGTTGGTAGCGTCAACTGACTTTCCTGAATGGTCAGAGTCGAGGGTCTATGAGGGAGACATAGGGGTTGGCATGGTTGACTTGCTGTCCATTTTAAATCGCTTGAGCATTTCATGGATGTACTTGGACTGGTTGATGAAGATAGTGTCTGGCATTTGTTTGATCTGAAGCCCTAGAAAGAAGTTCAACTCTCCCATCATGCTCATTTCGAATTCAGTGCGCATCAACTTGCTGAACTCTTCACAGAATTTTGGATTTGACGAAGCAAAGATAATGTCGTCCACATATATTTGTATCAGCATGATGTCACTTTTGTCTCGCTTGATGAAGAGAGTTGGATCAATCTTTCCCTTCGAGTAGCCTGATTCCACAAGGAAATCGGATAATGCATCATACAGGCTCTCGGTGCCTGTTTCAGACCATACAGGGCTTTCTTCAGCTTATACACATGATTGGAGCGTTCGGGATCAACAAAGCCTTCTGGTTGTGCCACGTAGACTTCCTCTTTCAATTCTCCATTAAGAAACGCAATCTTTACATCCATTTGATAGACAGTGAAGCTTTTGTGAGCAACATAGGCGAGGAACAGTCTGATTGCTTCAATCCTTGCCACGGGTGCAAAGGTTTCATCATAGTTTATTCCTTCCTGTTGATTATATCCTTTTGCAACCAGAAGTGCTTTATTCCTGATAATCACACCATCTTCATCTTTCTTGTTCTTGAAAACCCACTTGGTGCCAATGATTGTCTTCTCCGGGGGTCTGGGCACCAGGGTCCACACATTCATTCTCTCAAATTGATTTATCTCCTCCTGCATAGCAGTTACCCAATCAGGATCGGTCAGTGCTTCAGTGAATTTTGATGGTTCTGACTGGCTAATGAAACCGGAGAAGAGACATTCATTTGCAGTAGCTGTTCTCGTGCACACTCCACGGCTCGAATCACCAATTATTTGTGCTGCAGGATGCGCCTTCGTCCATTTCTGCTCATGAGTGAGAGGAGTTGGAGTTATGATAGGATGACCCGGGTCTTCATAAGCAGCAGATTTGATATGTTGTGGAGTGGATTGCACAGGTGTTGATTCTTGAATTGGTGAAGCTTGTGCTTATGTTGGTGAAGTTGTTTGTGTTGCATCAGTGCCATGAGCCTCAGTATCCTCGTGATCAGATGGAGTAGGTGTATCAGCTTCTTCTTCAGTTAGGTCAGGCATGAATGGTGATTCTGCAGCATTTGTGGTTTGTTGTGGGTTGATAGTGCTTGGATTCTCATAGAAGTGTTCAAATAATGAATCAAGAATCGCACTTTCAGCTGCAGTGTGCATTGTTGCGTCAGCTTCATCAGGTTGTTTTCTTTGAGCAGAGAGAGTGGGTTCTATCAAGAAATGCTCAGAAGCAAAGTCAGCCATCTCATAGAATGCTACATTCACACTCTCAATGACTGTTCTCCGATTGCGTAGGTAGATTCTAAAGGCTTTTGACTGTGTGGAATATCCAATGAATACCCCTTCTATTGCTTTCGGATCCAGTTTGCTTCTTTCACTTCTGTCATTTAGAACAAAACGCTTACAGCCGAATACTCTGAAAAAGGATATGTCTGGAGTCCTTTTGAAGAGAATCTCATATGGAGTCTTGTTGAAGCGCTTATGAATTGACGTTCTGTTCTGAGTGAAGCACGCAGTGTTGATAGCTTCAGCCCACATGAAGTGAGGAAGTTTTGACTGAATGAACATGGTGCGTGCGGATTCAACAAGTGTTCTGTTCTTCCTTTCAACAACTCCGTTCTGCTGAGGAGTCTTCGCAGCTGAGAATTGTTGTGTAATACCCTGAGTTTCATAGAAAGCAGCAAGAGACTGATTCTTGAACTCGGTACCATTGTCAGTTCTTACTGTTTGCACACTCTTCTGCAGAAAGTTCTGTATTGTCCTGATGAAGGTTATGATCGTGTCTGCTGTCTCATCCTTTGTCCTCAGAAATTTGGTCCACGTGTACCGAGAGAAATCATCCACAATGACTAGAGTATAGTTTCGTCCGTTTATGCTTTGGACTCTCATTGGTCCACATAGATCCATGTGAAGGAGTTGCAGTGGTTGAGAGGAGGATGGAACAAGTTTTAACTTGTGAGAGCTCCTTTTCATTTTGCCTAGTCTGCAGGCATCACAATGATTGTCAGCGGAAGTCTTCAGAGGAGGCAACCCTTTCACAAGTTTCTTGGAGGATAGAATGGTGAGGTACTTAAAGTTGAGGTGGGACAAGCGTTTGTGCCATAGGCTGTTTTGTTTAGAGGAAGCTTTGGACAGCAAGCAAATGGAAGAAGTTGATTGTACACTCTTCAGATCAATGGTGTACAGGTTGGAAGTTCTCGTGCACGTCAATAATGTCTTTCCAAACTTGTCCAGCACACAACATTGTCTGGCTATAAACTTCACTTCCAAGCCGCTATCACAGAACTGTCCAATGCTCAGCAAGTTATGCTTTAGTCCTTTCACATATGACACAGCCTTGATGGTGACGCTTGCACTGATGACATCCCCATATCCTAGAATTGGAGATGAAGCATTGTTTCCAAATCTCACATTTCCTCCGTAGCATTTCATGTAGTTGCTCAGTAATTGTTTTATTCCGGTCATGTGGGTTGAGCAGCCAGAATCCAAGTGCCACACATGACCGTCCTGCAAAACAAATTAAGGATTTTTAGGTACCCACCGCAGGATGGGTCCTTCCTTATTAATCGAAAACATCCTTTTAAATGTTGTCTTGAGCTGTGATCCAAGGTCAGCAGCTTTTTCAGATAATGTTCTCTGTTTCTCAAGTTCAGTTTTAGGAATCCATTGTTGTTTGATTCTAGGAGCAGAAGAGACATGGTCATTGCGTGTGAATGGTTGATTCGTGAGGTATGGTTTGAAAATTTCTTCTTTGGAGAGTCTTTCTAAATGTTTCTTTGAACGAACTTTAAGAGGATATTTTAGATTTGGAAAATTATAAACACCCTCTACAGCTCTATTCTCAGACTGTTTTCTTTGTTTGCGTTCTCTCTTCTTACTCTCACGAACAACATTCTCAACACATTCATAATCATTCATATCAAAACAAACATTTCCTCTACCAGGAGCGTCCACATTGTCTTTGCAAAAGAAAGGATCAAAGGTAAATTCAGAATCATTCAGCTCTGGACACGAGACTGAAACAGAACTACAAGATTGTGACAAGGAGCTAGATCTACGTTTATTTGAATAGAAAACAACATTAGAACATAACTTCTTATTTTCAGAAAACATCTTCTTCTTTCCTTCAGCTATATCTTTTCTCTTCAGTCTCCACTCTCTTCTCCTCTTCAGTCTCCTACTCACTTCATTCCCTGTTTTCAAAGGAGACGTGGAGTGAATGGATGACTTTTTGAAACATTTAGGTTGGTTCAGAATTGGTTGAGAAATGTCAGTGTCACTAGATGATTGAGAAGTTGTGCCAGATCTGGAACTTTCTTTCAAAAGTGTTAGTTCTCTCAACAACCTCTCTCTCTCACTTTCAAAACTTTTTCTTTCCTCTTCAAAACCTTTTCTTTGATTTTCCAAAGAGATGTGTAAGTTTTCAAATTTTCTTATTAGTGGAGGGATATAAGGTTCTTCTTCACCTGAATTTGAGGTTGAAGGGGGTTCTGGGTCCGACACAACTTCTGTCTCAGAAGAATAAGGACTAACACTCTCATCAGATGAAAAAACAGGTTTGGTTGTTTCATAGCTTTTGTTCAGAGAGGCATAGCTGAAAGGAATTTCGGCTTTAGAAGGATTTGATCGCTTTACCTCTTCTTCTTCTGCGATTTCTTTTCCATAGGTAAAAGGCATCAACTTGGTCAATCCTAACCCCATGTACTTTATGTCGTAAAGTTGGATGCAGTCCACCTTCTTCAAATTGTTGGGGTTAGTGAGACCAAGCCCTTCTTTGGAGTTATAAAAGCGAGTGTCCTTATTCTGGTTTAAAAAGATGGTTTGTTCAGTCTGCCCTCTCTTGGCAAGTAAATCTTCTAATTCTTTGATTTTTGTTTAAAGAATGCATCTTTTTTCACATAGAAAATCATTTTCAGCTTTTGCAACGTTTCGTTCCAATTCAGTGTCACAAACCTTCTTAGTCAGTTCAGCTACTTTTTGTGTAAGCTTATCTGCTTCTAAGTTTTGCTTCTTAACTCTTTCTTTCTCATTTTCTAATTGTATGCTCAGGGAGGTAACTTTGTCTAGACTCTCAACTAAAACTTTGTAGTTGTTATCTAACTTGTCTCTTAGCTCTTTTATAATGTTGTCCTTTTCTTGTAAAGAATGAACTTTGCAAGTACAGGAGCAAGAGGGTTCAGAAGTACTTACAGTGTGGTTAGAGCTTGAGCTTTCACAGGGGATCGGAGGATCACCCTTTTCTTCTTCTTTCTCAACAATAGCCACCAGGGCTAAATTCTCCTCTTCTTCATCCTCAGAACTCTCCTCCTGCCATGGATCACCCTCGGTAAGCGTTGCAACACTATCATCATCTTGTTTGGCCATGAACATCTTCTGCTTGTTCCATAGCGTTGCAACACTATCATCATCTTGTTTGGCCATGAACATCTTCTGCTTGTTCCTTAGCATCTTCTGCTTGTAATAGTTGAAGTCCCTCTTCCTTGGTAAGCGACAGTCTTTGATGACATGTCCAGCTTTTCCACAGTTGAAGCATTTGGGAGGGTCTTCTGCTGCAACAGCTCTTCCAAAGGATGTCTCATCATTGTTCTTCATTTTGTAATTGGCAGAGGAGGTTCGGAGTTTGTTGGATGAATTTCCCTTCTTAAAAAACTTCTTGTTGAACTGATTGGTGAGCAGAGCCATCTTCTTCTGCAGATCAGCCAATTCAGATTCAACATCTACTTCTTCTTCACTTTCTTCTTCCTCAGATTCCACCTTGACTGCCTTCTTCTTCTTCTGAACCTTAGATGAACTCTTCGGTTGGGTTTCCATCATGAGAGCTAATGGATTAACAGAGTAGATTCCTTCCATCTCAGCAGTGTCATTCACAAACTGCTGGAGATGCTCATGAAGTGTGCAAAGGTCCAGTTCATCTAAGTCCAGGTGCTGTCTCAGGTTCTTCACAGTTCTCTTCCACTCAGGGTGCAAGCTCAACAGGAAACGTATATTCATCTCCATATTTGACTTGACAACTTTGATCTTTCTCATCTCGTTGATCAGTTGCACAAATCTGTTATACGTTTCGTGGAGCGCCTCCCCTGGTGTAGCTTTGAACGCGTCATAAGCAGTCAAGATGTTTGCTTTCTTCGTCTTCAGTCCAAGATCAGTTCCAATCATTAGCTTTTTAACATCGTCCCACATCTCCTTAGTTGTTTCCATGCTATCAATTAGAATGTAGATATCATTTGGAATAGCTTGGAGCAGGTACGTCTTGGCCATCAAATCTGCCTTGATTCTCAGTTTGTCTTCCTCAGTGTATTTAGACTTAGCCTTTAATCTTCTTTCAAGGACGACAGGAGGGTTGTTTCCACCATTTCCAGTCACTTCTACCCAAATTTCTGCTGGTCCTTGAGTGAGTGATTCAAGCATGGCAGATGAATTATCTTTTCTTTCAAGATAGTTCAGAAATCTTGTCTTCCACATCTGATATTCTCCTCTTCTCAGAATTGGCGGTCTGTTGTCGTTTCCAAGTGCTAAAGCTTCCATCTTTGATGTTTGACTTTAAAAAGACCGTTCGAGCGTATTGATCAGAAAAAGAAATTTCAAGTGTAGAATATCGAAAACCTAATTCCAGAAACAGTTCGAGAAGTAGAGTTCGAGAACTACTATCGAGAAGCAGTTTTCGATATTTAATATCGAAAACCTTGCTTTCGAAAAGCTGGTTCGAGAAGTAGCTATCGAGAACTTCAGTATCGAAAACTTAAGTTCGAGAACTTAGTTTCGAGAACTGAGTATCGAGAAGCTGTATCGAGAACCTGCAAATTCGAAAAGAACAAGATATCGAGATAAAGTATCGAAAACTGAGTATCGAGAAGTTAAGCTTCGAGAACTCAGTTCGAAAACCGTTATCGAGAACGTAGTATTGAAATCCTGCAGATTGAAAAAACAGTTTTAAGCAGATAAAACAACTATTCGGTAAAGTCATTGATCTCGAGATCCTTCCAGTATAGTTTTCAGTTTGAGAAACCTGCTGCAACCTCGAGAAACCTGCTTTTCGATAACAAAGTATCGAGAACCTCAAATCTAAACACTTAACAACACTTAAATATAAGATATACTGCTTGTTCGTATTTGAGAGACGATTTCAGCAGTACAACTTTTACAAATTTTCGTTCAAAAATGAGATTACAACGATTAAAAGAGTAAAATGTCGAAAAGATGAAAACATGGGACTTCGAAAACTTTTTCTTCGACGATCACACTCGAGCAGGCTCTGATACCAGTTGTTGGTCCCAGATTTCTGCAGACTAACACATAGCTAGATGGTATTCATCGATAAACAGAGAGAAAGAAGATCTGATAATGATAAGGCAATATCGAGAACAGAGAAATTCTTCTTCTATTATATCGAGAACTGTTTTGACAGCGTAAGGCTAGGAAATAGAATGACCGACTTTGGTACCTGTGCAGGACGCGCATATTTATAGGCGCTGCACAGGTTTCCGAATTAGGTTACCTAGGAGTTTGGGCCTAGAGCCTTTTTGGGCCCTATTCCTTTACTCCTATTTATTACATAGTAGAACTAATACCGTAAATGGTATATCTATTCTAATTTATTTAAACAAGACATTACAGACAAACTTGACTCACAATAAAAGTTCTAACAATAATATTTCGAATATTATGTAGTTATTTCAAAGTCACAAACTGTCTCGTTAAAACCTTTGACCAAGAAAACTCTATGGGACAAAACTTGGTTAAGGAAAAAGAGTACAATTGCATATGGTCTTCCGAACCAATAAATTGTTCGATCTCCAACAAAATTTATTTTTAGTGTATATATATAAGAAAAATAATTTTCGCCCCTTCCAAAAATAATTTCCGTCCCTAAAAAAATATTTTGAACCCTCCAACATGAATTTCATGGGTCCGCCCCTGCTCATAACCTTAGCTTTATAATTAAATGTTTGTTCAACTGAAATATTTTAGGGTCGAGTATGTTGGGAGTTACGCTTTCAACCCACTTCTCATGCCACTTCTCCTTTTCTTAATTAGTATTAAATGTTGATTCAATTTATTTTATGTCATTAATTGAAAAGGTAAATAGTCTTACTGTAACCGATATTGTTTAATGAATGTTATTAAATTCTTTACTTAATTAAAAAAAATCAGTTTCCATTTATAATAAATAAATAAAATAATAATCATAATACTAGATGAAATAAGCAAACTTCCTTGTGAATAATATTTATAGAATATGGAAAATTCAGCCATAACACGAGATTCAGCAAACAAATGCATACCTCATAATGATATCCATAAATAAAATAAAAGAAATACTAGTCAACAACTATCATTGTTCAATAACGTTATGCTTAATGGATATACTCATTCATGATGTCAAAGTCTGTAGAACATAACATTTGGTCAATAACACGGCAATACATTGCCATATCAAATTCCAATAATGGTTATACCTTCAATAACATTAATTTGTAGTATACTTTAGCAAAAGAAAATTCTAAATCATAATTAGTTATTTCTAAACTAGTTTATATCTTTGATGATTAGTATATCCTTGATTCCTTGTTCATGTAAAGTAAAATAATACGGAGTATAGCACACTCAATCTGGTTATGGTCAATAAACTTTTAAACTAATAGAGACGTGAAATACGAAGTATTTGGCAGGGCAAATATATATTCATGCATAGTAAACCTCAAAATTGAAAAATATAGCAGAATATATATGCATGTAACCAAACTTGAATTTCTAGTCACAAATTTATCACATTAACACAATTAATCTCGAAGTTGGTTTCTATACGGAGGTTACCCAAAATATTAACACAAATTTTATATCAAAATACCTGGAATTTGGTATTTGACATAGGGTGGATCGAAGGTGTTGTTCGCCATAGATCGCCGATTGGACGGACCGCCTACTGTGACGCCTAGTCATCGCCGAAGGTTGATGTTGTTTCGATTTCGTTGCTCGTGCAAAGACATCTGATCTCGTTTTCATATTTTGAAGCTTCAATCACCATTAATGGCGGTCCATGACCTTTGCGTTGCAAGGAAATCGTGTTGCGCAGTTTCTTGCGTTCTAAATTCGAAGAAGACATGTTGTAAGTCAAGGTCAAAAGCTATCACTTCATTCATATATATATATATAGAGAGAGAGAGTAGAGTTCAAATGCAAACCCATCTTAATATGCTAACCTACAAACCTAATCCTAGCCATCCATTCCATTTTGATCTTACGTGATGCGGCTGTTTAACTTAATCTGACCCGGCTCTTTAACTTAATAATTTGAGGGTCTTTAAGTCTTTTTTAGTTTGTTTTAATTTTGGAAAACAATCACGTTCTTTTTGCGTAACTGCTTCTTACGTTCTCTTTCTGTAGCTGCTTCTTCATTACATATTATTTTCCTTTCTTCTTTCTTCGGTAATCAAGCTTTAGTTCATTCCCATCTCAGAATTTTGTTTCTTCTTCATCTCCTACTCCTTCTTGCCCCCCCCCCCCCCCCCCCCCCCCATGAAATTTTGCATTTTAGAAAATCTTTGTTTTTGTTAACAGGGTAGGCCATGGATTCTGATATTAAACCCTAGTTTCATGAATTCTCTTTTAATTTATCTCTAACTCCTACTCTTTCTTCATCCCTATGATATTTTGCATTTTAGAAAATCTTTGTTTTTTATGAGATCAATGATATTTTAAAGTTTTTTATTTTCGACTTGATGAAATTCATCAAATTCGTATTTATAAAAATAAAAAATGTTTAAGTTTTACTAGCTTAATCTGCCTGAAATAGTTATGGTGTTCTTACGTTGATCATATATTATGCATTATGTAACCTATGAATTTAGTATGCATGTTAATTGACTATACAATGCAGATGCTAAAGCGATAAGATGCAGTAACTTCTAAATTGAAAATGAGAGCTCATCTGACTAAAGTCAATATACAACTTCTAAATTGCACAAGTCATAATGATAATAAAATGCAACATGCATATGAGCTCCTAAAATACAGATGTCCCAAAGTTAAGATGCAGTATGAACTTTTAAAGTCCACATAACTTTCGAATAGAGTGCAATACACAAACTCTTAAAATGCACATGTTATAATGATAAAATGCAAGATATGAACTACTATAATGCAGTATTGACATATTTATGACTATATAGTTCTAATATAAGTTATGAAGATGTTATAAATATATAATGTGACATGTATCTCTTATATTATGTATTTCTACTAATATACGATTTAAAACACGTTTCTCTAATATTATGCATAATGTGACACCATGAAATTCATATGCATGTCAATTGAGTATACAATGCAAATGTTATAATGATAAGATGCAGCAAATTGTCTTCTACGATGCACATGAAGTTGTACTACTAAAATGCAATACATGAACTTGTAAAATGCACGTAATGATGAAATGTGTGCAACATATAAAGTAGTATTAAAATGCAGATGCCATAACGGAAAGATGTAGTATGAACTTCCACAGTGCACATATCATCATACTAAAATGTAATATAAAAACTCATAAAATGCACATGCTATAGTGATAAGACGCAACATATTAAACACTAAAATGTAACGTCGGTGTATTTTAGCACTATGTAGTTCTATTATAAGTTATGGAGACATTATAAATATGAAATGCATATCCCGTCACCTTAATATGCACACCCCCTAACCTTAATATGCATATCTCATAACCAAAATATGCACCGTAACCTTAATATGCAAAGACTTCTACAAGTGTTTACTTCTTCATTCCGATAGCTCTCCAACTTACCTTCTATAAGTTTCGAAAATTTCAAAGCTAATTATGGAGCATCTGAATTCGTAAATCAAGAGATTAATTTTATAAATTATATCACATGTTCTTGTAGTGAAGCCATTATTTAAATTGATAATGCAACCTTCTTTGTTGGACAAAACCTCACCTTAATATGTATATAGATATTCAACTTGCTCCTGTAATTGTTACTAATCACACGAACCTTTTTTAATTGGCTAAAAATGGAGGTGTAAATATTAGTAGTGGGTTACTTCAATTGATTGGATGTCAGTAGTGGGTTACATTAATTAGTGGTAAATATAACTGGTGATTTGTTTACGTGGTCTTTCCATATCCATGTTGCAGTTCCGTTTTTAAAATGCCAAATGACATTGATAACCTTCCCACTAACCGCTGCAATTTAATAGCCTATACGATTTACATTCTCTACATCTCAACACACGCTTCATTGTCGTGGATGGTGTTTATCCGCTCTTGATTCTACATATTTGAACGGGTGTGATGAGTTTGTAGGTTAGCACCGGAAGCTTGGTTTGCATGGGATCTCACCCCTATATATATATATATATATATATATATATATATATATATATATATATATATATATATATATATATATATAGATAAGAGATCAAATGCAAACCTATCTTAATATGCTAACCTACAAACTTAATCCTAGCCCTCTATTTTAGTTGATCACTCGTGTCTTTCATCTCAATTAGATTAGTTAGTTGAGGGCTTATTAGTCTTTTACGTTTATTTTATATTTGGAAATTAAATCACGTTTACTCACATCTTTGACGATCGACGATCTTCTCTCCAGATCAAAGCTTCACCATCTCCATCTACCTTTCTGTATATGCCTCCATCTCCATCTCTAGTTGCGTCTCCATCTCTATCGATCTCCATCCCCATCTTATTTTTTCTTTTTCTCCATCTCTATCTCAGATTCAATAGAATGTGGTTGATGTTCTTCTATTAGAGGTCATGAATTCTGGCATGTATAGGGAGAACATTAGTTCTCAAAGGACATGGATTCCGACATCTCCATTGAATTTGTGTGCACATCGTTTTTTTTGTTTTGGTTTTGTGGTTTTCATATCAATTCAACAATTTGAAAATCCATGGATTCCGATGAAGTTCTTGAATTTCGTATGCATTCTGGTGTGGAAATATCATCAAAATATATTTTGAAAAGATATTTTTTAATTTATTTATGTAATTTTCATACCAATTTAACAATTATGTGTTTGCAAACTTCTTGTAATTTCAGTATGAATTCTTTTTTTATTTTTGCCTTTTAGAACGTGGTTCCATACTCATATATTATGTCATTTGAATATGAAATGCAGATATCATAATGATAATATGCACGATATGAACTTTTAAAATGCATATGCCATCTAATTAAAATGCACTGCATGAACTTCTGAGATGCACATGCCATCTTATTAATGTGCACTTATAATCTTACTAAAGTGCAATATAATAACTTGTACGATGCACATGTCATAATGTTAAGATGCAGTGTGAAATATTAATGTGCACATATCAACTTCATAATGATAAAATGCAAATTCGTATAATCTGACATGTTTCTTTTATATTATGCACTTATACTAATTTACTGTCTAAAACATGTTTCTCTTATATTATGCATAATGTGACATCATGATTTTTGTATGCATGTCAATTGAGTATACAATGCAAATGCCATAATGATAAGATGCATCAAATTGTGTTCTATGATGCAAATGAAATCTTATTACTATAATGCAATACATGAACTTGTAAAATGCGCGTGTCATAATGATAAAATACATGCACCATATAAACTATTAAAATGTAGATATCATAACGGAAAGATGCAATATGAACTTCCAAAGTGCACATATCATCATACTAAAATGTAATATATGAATTCCTAAAATGCACTTTTTATAGTGATAAGATGCAACGTGACACCGATATATTTTATCACTATGTAGTTCTAATATAAGTTATGGAGACATTACAAATATGAAATGCACGTCAACTTAACATGCACATCTGTTAAACTTAATATGCACATCTCGTAATTTTAATATGCATATCATGTGACCATAATATGCAAAAACTTATACCACTGCTGACTTTTTCATTCAAGAGCTCTCCAACTTACCATCTATAAGTTTCGAAAATTTGAAGGTTAATTATGGAGCGTCTTAATCCATAAATTAAGATATTAGTTTTATAAATGCTATCATATGTTCTTGTAATGAAACCATTATTTGAATTGATAATGCAACTTTCTTTGCTGGACAAAATCTCACCTTAATTTGTATATAGAGATTCAACTTCCTCCTCTAATGCTTATTAATTACACGAACTTTTTTTTAATTTGTTAAAAATGGAGGTGTAAATATTAGTAGTGGGTTACCTTAATTGATTGGATTTTAGTGGTGGGTACGTGGGTTACATTAATGAGTGGTAGAATATTGATGGTGAGATGTTTCCGTATTGTTTTCATATTAGTGGCAGCTCCGTTTTTAAAATGTCAAATGACATACGTAACCTTCCCCACTAACCGTGCCATTTAATAGCCCAAAATATTTACATTCTCTGCATCTCACCACACGCTCCATTATTGTGGATGACGTTCATCAGCCGTCCGTGTTTCAAATCCAAGGGATTGTATTGGTTTGTAGTTTGCACCGGAAGCATGGTTTGCATGGGATCTTCCCCCTATATATATATATATATATATATATATATATATATATATATATATATATATATATATATATATATATATATATATATATAGGGGTGAGATCACATACTAACCATTCCTCCCATGCTAACCTACAAACTATCAAAAACGGTGCATCTTTACATTATTTGTACTGCATATTGAAGTTCAAAGTGTTACATATTATTTGTACTGCATATTAAAGTTCAAAGTTTTGCATATTGTTTTTATTGCATATTGAAATTCACAGTGTGCATCTTTACATTATTTGTACTGCATATTGAAGTTCAATGTGTTGCATATTATTGAGTTAGTAAGTTAGTATTTTAAGCATGGTTAGTATGTGATCTCTTATATATATATATATATATATATATATATATATATATATATATATATATATATATATATACAACTAACTATAAGGGGAGGGGAGTTAGGGTTACATTTCATATGGGTCAAGGCCAATACATATGGGGTTGGAGTTTAATGGACATCCACTAAATTACATAACAGTACTTCATTTTTAATTTTATCATATTTAAAATTAAGTTTTGTGACTTAATATGGTAAAATATATATGATTTTTGAAAATGTAAATCTAATAAGAGTCATGCTGCTTGCACACTTTTTGTAAACTTTTATTGTACACGTTGTCTAGTTGTTTGTGTAAACATAAGCTACGGTACGAGTTATTGCCTACTGTGTACACATGCAAGTTCATCATATTGAGCATGGTCTGGAATCTGCAGCACTTGATGCATCAGCTCTTTGGTGAGTGTGATTTTGAGGTGTGTATAACAAATATATACAAAAAAAATGTATAGATGGCTTTTTCCATTTAATAAATATTTGTACTCGGAGTGCAAGCATACCTTCTCAATTGCTACGTTGCATAATCGATCATAACATGTTAGCCACCGTACCGTACGTTATGTGATGTGTGTTTTCTCACACTTAAAAAGGATGTAGTAAAGTGGTTGAAAGTACGAGTATCGTCTCCACAGGGACGGACAAAAGGGAAATAAAGATTAACTAAACTTAGCAATTAAAAAGAAATAAATAAAATAAAAGTGCAATTGTGCGAGATTGGTTGATTGATTGAATTAAAACTAATGCTAAGAAGCAGGTAAAAAGATTTGGTTTTCCTTAATTAACGACGAAGGGAACAGGAATCGATTCCGGGGTTAACCAGATTTCTGGCAGAACAGGCCTAATCACATGAATTTAATTTAATTGAGCCTAGCTAATCATTACTAAGTTCTTACCGCTCTCGCGGCGTAGAGTACAATAATTTAGGGGTCCAGGCTGATCTCTCATGCGACAAGATCCTAAATTATTGCCAAAACGAGCGAGCTTACGGCCCCTTAATCGCTACTAATCTCTTAGCGAACGATTAAGTGTGTGTGAATGTGTCCTAGAACAAATTAGATCTCTCTTAATTTATTCTATAAACAATTGTAATTCTAGTGGCCATCTAGGTTACAAGAGATATCAATTAAATTATTCAAACACAAATTAAACGGCATTCATGCAATTAAACCGACAAGAATCTAGCCATCAATCATGATTAACCCCTTCATCAACCCCAAATCCCTAATTAAACTACTCACAATTCATAATTGAAGAATCAACAGAATTGAGATGAATAGAATTAATTGTCATTAATTAAAAAGATGAACTTACAAATAATCCCAGGGTCTTGGAAGAAACTAGCGTAAAAACGGTGTTAAATTCGTCCCTAGGCCTCTCCGTAATGTTCGTAACACCTCAAAAGGGTTAGGGAGGCCTTATGTATAGAAAAAAGGGGGGGGGGGGGGGAATGAGTTTGGGCCGAAATAGGAAACTTCCGCGCGTGGCACGGAGCTACGCACAATCGTGCGTCCCTGCCTACGCACGATCGTGCGTAATAGGCAGTAGCTTCCTCGCGTTTTCGTAATGGACGCACGATCGTGCGTCCCAGACGCACGACCGTGCGTCTGTCTTTTTCGCTCCGTTTTCTTGTTTTCTTGCTCCAAATGTGCCCGGATTCAAACGAGGTTGATCCCAATGCTCTTTCTTCATCAAAATTTCGCCGTGAATCACCTGGTGACCTCCAAATCTCTCAATTCTTCCTTGAATGCTCTCTACCTCCCCCCGATTGTCTCTGTAGCGCCGATTGCCGGACTCTAACTTCTTCAAATCAACTCCAAATGCAACGAAACTCGATCCAACGCCTGCTAAACACAACTTGAGCCAAAATTGAGACTTGCAACGCCTTAAAGCCAGGAAAATCATCAAAATCCGATCCGAACACGCATCAAATGCGTGTCTAAATACGGACTTATCAGACTCCCCCACAATTAAGCTTTTGCTTGTCCTCAAGCAAATCGAACAACGGGACTTACGATAATCACCACACGGAATTTAAAATAGTTAGCATACACACGTAGTTAAAGGGATATTCACAGGACAGACAATCTAAACCAAGAAAATTCTTCCCTAAACTACACCTTTGTACTCAAGCTAAACTATTTGACACAATTATTCACAACATCCTCAAAGTAATGACAGCATACACAAATAAGCTAGCTACTGATCAGAAGGACTTGTGAATGTGATGGTGAATGGTTAATGATAACAGTCCCTTTATTTTGATAGATAGGAATATTCTAACAAAGACTCAATGCATTCAGGAATTTCAGGGCTATTCTTAGGGACAAGGAACTCAGTAGGCCACAAATTAGGAACAATCATTTAAACCTATGCAAAGAGTAGACATGGTGTACAACTAAGCTAAACCGTCTCGGCACTTTTGTGCTTTGACGTATACTTGAAGTACGCGGAGGACTAAAGCTAATTTTTCAATAGCCTCCAAGTTCATTGATTAAGTTTAGTTTTCCTTGTCATGTTGGCACGAGAACGCCGTTTCTTTCGAAAGATACCCAAGTCTCATCTTACGCTTTTTGACTGGGGCTCCCATTCTCTTTTTCGCAAAGTAAGAGGTCTAGCTATATTAATTTTTCACCTTTCGGATTCTCACTAGACATTACCCCATTCTAATCTCGGCCTCACCAAGGAAAAATAGCAATTAAGGTTCATTTATTTAACAGTGAATCCATGCCTACAATGCAATCCTCGAAAGTATCATATTCCTAAAAAGTGACTGCTCTTACTTCATTTGGGGCATAGGAACAGTGCCAAAAATGGCTCCTACACAAATTCCCTAAACTTAGCAAATTAATCCCTTAATTCCCTAAACATCAAGACTAAGTCAGAAATATTCACGGGTAAGGAACAGGCCATTTGGCTATGGAGCTTAATTAATTGGGTAACAATAAACGGTCAGGCTCAAAATGGCTTCTCCTAAAGGGTTCTTTCAGGTGGGGTAGATGATTAATGGAAAATTCAATGGGTGACTAATGCCTTCATCCTTTCAACAACTAGATTATAGTGCAAGCAATTTAAGCCTAAACACTTCGAAGATGTTCTAAAAGCATAGTCAAAACGTTAGCCAGTTCACAAAGACACAGTTTAAAGAAAAATTTTCAAAAATTTTGCATGAATTTCCTATGAATATACAACTAACACCTGCGCATGCTAACTCTAATAAATCTCATGTAACAACCACTGCCCGAATGCCCAATTCACTCCCCCACACTTAAACTTTGGCATCGCCCTCGATGACCAAATATGCACAATGCACAAGGGGTAAAGAGGAAAGGGTCGCGTGTGCTCAAAATTAACTCAAGTCATTATCACAAGATTAAGAGTCAAAGCAACTTCCCTATGGCGCTGGTCGGTGAAGAACTCAACTGTGTCAAATGAACTCGGCAATTCATCAAATGAACTTGTAAGCTGCAAACATCAGTCAAAACACAAAATCCAAGCAATAGAGAGAAAGAGTAAAGAGAAACGTGAGTGAGTGAGTGTGAAAGTATAGATACAGTCATCCAACAATAATCAGAGAACAGAGGCTAACGGCGAACAATCTACTAAATCAACTACTGCTCCGGAGGTGGCGGTGGCTGCTGTGCATCAAATAACGAACTCCAGCTAGACTCTAAAGATGTGACACGAGTGTCCAACTCCGCGTACTGGACGCGCAGGTTGGAGAACCCGATAGAAATGTCATCATGAATGGTCTGCTGGTAAGTCTGCCTCTCCGCCCGGACCTCCTGAAAGAATGCCTGCTGGTCCGCCCTCATCTGTCGATAAAACTCCTGCTGTCTCTCCTGCTCTGCCCGAACATCAGCAAAGAAGCGCTGCTGACTGTCATAAATCGACCTGTGATGGCGCTGTTGTCGCTCTCACCACTCCTCATGGTAATCCTGCTGCTCGTCGTGCCACCTCTGAAAAGCATCCTCAAAAACAGGAGGCATGCCTGGAAAAGCATGTGCAGCGTCATGGTCCATGGCTACCCCACCCCCATCAGTATGTCCAGCATCCTCATCTGCTGCTCCACCTCCCTCCTGAATGTGGATACCTGCCTGATGCGGTACCCTCTGCTCTCCCTCAGCTGGCTGCTCTGCTAGCCGCCTCCTTCTGGCCACTCCGGTGTTCAGCTCTGGAAGCTTGGTCAACGGCTCATAGTAAGAACTCTCATCCATGTTTACAAAGTGGTCGCCGTAACCCATCCCACGTAGAAGGCGGGTGATGTAGGGTCCAGAAAAGATGGCCTTGATCTTGTAGGTGGACTGTCGGTGAAAGAGGCCAGCGATGATAGCACCCATGTGTGGTAGCTTGTTGTGGATGATGCAATAAAGGCACAGAAGGTCTGTAGTGGAGACCTTGCCTGCTACCTTGGCCCTCCCAGTGATGGTGGATGAAAGGAGGGAATGGATGACTCTGTATGCTCGTGGATACAATAAGGTGCTAGGGGTGTCCCGGGGGTCATACGTGTCGCCATCTCTAGAAATGCTCTCCCAAAACCTCTGGCGGTCTACATCTCGTGGAAAATCAGTCAAGCCTGCTTCATTATCAGCTCTATCCTCGATCCGGGTAAAACCCAAGTGCCACAGGATGTTGTAAATGGATACTTCATGGTCCTCATTGAAGGCCCGGAACTTGATAATGGGTCGGTGGTTATCGGAGAATGGAATGGATCGAGGCACCTTAATTGTGGCTAGCACCTCGCAAGTCACTTCCTTGTACGTAGGCTCTCGGATGCCAAAGAAGAGGTGTTGCCACCACCCCCGTCGTAGAAGTGTCATGACCTCATCATGTAGCCCAGCGGCTGTCAAGGTGGGCTCATCAGGATAATGAAAAGTGCCCACCTCCTTTTTCAGCAAATCGAGGTATGTGATCAGTTGTTCGTCCTTCGGGAATTGAGGCTGATATCGGGCACCCGTGGCCCGACTAGAGCTGACTCCAACATTCTTAGTTCGCTTCTTTGGTGGCATCTGTCAAAACAATTTAACAACAACAACAATTCCAACGGGGCTTCCAAATATTAGAATAAAACTCCAAATCAAAATTAATGACCCCGTTAGTAATTAGTCATTCAAGAGCATCAACATAACTAGCAACAAATCCAAGTTTAACCAGAATAGTTGAAACTTTTGAACTTTTATCAAAGAAAAGTTCTTTGAATTAAAGTCAAATGTTTCAACGACACACGGTATAAACAAGGTCACAAGCAAGAATCCTTTATCAAAACAAGTGTTAAGAATGGAGTTCCTCCCAAAAGAATTAAAGAGATATTTAGAATAGGGGAAGAACTCTCAATTCTCAAATTGGACAAAGTTTGGCCTAAAATTTGGGATTTATGCTCAAATTGACTCAACAACAAGTATTCAACATCACTATCAACAATTCATTCCTTAATTTAAGCAAGAAGCACAAAACCCCCAAATTTATCTCACTTTCAACATCTTTCAAACCTCAATTGGCTAAATTTGCTCAAAAATTAGGGATTTCAATCAAAAGAGACAAATTCATCAACATAGAACATCCAAATCATCATTACAAGCTTCAATTTAATCGTGGTGATGCAAATCCCTGATTTTAGAGCATAAGAATTTGAATTTCTAGAAAAGCTTGGAGAAACCTCCATTAATGGAGGTTAGAGAAGAAAAGAGAAGAAGAATGAGATACCTTGGAGAAGAGAGAGAAGAGGGCGGCGGTGGGGCTCGGTGGTGCGGCGGTCGCGGCGGTGGGTCGGCGTTGTCAAGGGCGGAGTTCGGTCAAGGAGTTGGGCTCTCGGTTCGTCAGTCGCGCAAGGGGGGGGGGGGGGAGGGGTTGGGTTTGGGTTATGTTTTGATTAAGGGGGCTAGTTGTGGAAATTTGGGACGCACGACCGTGCGTAGGGGCGACACACGATCGTGCGTCGATGGCAGACGCTCCCCTCTTGTTTCGTGGTTACGCACGATCGTGCGCAGGGGGGACGCACGATCGTGCGTCGATGGCAGTAGCCTCCCCCGGTTCTTCCTTCTTTGACGCACGGCGTGCGTACCTGGACGCACGACCGTGCGTACCTGGACGCACGACCGTGCGTCCGCATGAACAGTAAAAATCAATTCTTTTTTTTTTGGGTTTTTGTGGGTTTTTTGAAAAGCAACAAAACTAAACTAACAAAGCACAAATTAAGCTCGGGTTGCCTCCCGAGAAGCGCTATTTTTAACGTCGTTTGCCCGACGCAACTACGCTCTCAGCTCTCTAAATTCGTGACAAAGGTCACCTCACGCTCGCGTTCTAGTGGTCCTTCGTAGTATTGCTTCAAATGATGACCGTTAACTTTAAAACGGCCTTTCTCAGGATGATCAATCTCAACAGTTCCATACGGAAAAACTTCGCTCACTACAAACGGACCTGACCACCTAGACTTCAACTTTCCTTTAAAAATCTTCATTCGGGGATTGAATAGCAGAACTTGATCCCCCTTACAAAACTCTTTTCCCTGTTTAATGTGCCGATCATGATAGGCTTTGGTACGCTCCTTACTGATCTTAGAGTTCTCATAGGCCATAAGCCTCCACTCATCCAACTCATTGAGCTTCCAAAGCCGCTCACGACCTGCCAAAGAAAGATCCTTATTCAACGTTTTCAAGGCCCAGTATGCCTTATGTTCTATCTCTACCGGAAGGTGGCACGCCTTCCCATAAACCAAGTGAAACAGAGTAGTGCCAATAGGTGTCTTATACGCTGTACGCAGTGCCCACAGCGCATCATCTATCTTATCAGACCAATCCTTCCTATGGGTCTCAACAGTCTTCTTAAGGATGGTCTTAATGTCCCTATTCGAGTTCTCAACTTGGCCACTAGTTTGAGGGTGATAAGGGACGCCCCCTTTATGAGTGACCCCATACTTTGCCAAAAGGCGAGTCATCGGATCATTCCTAAAGTGGGTACCCCTGTCACTTATCAAAACTCGTGGCACTCCAAACTTAGAAAACAATTTTTTTAGAAAACGAATCACAACTCTAGCATCATTTGTGGGCAGAGCTTCAGCCTCAACCCACTTGGAGACATAATCCACAGCAACCAGAATGAATTTATTACCTTTAGAACCCGGGAACGGTCCCATGAAGTCAATGCCCCAAACATCAAATACCTCACAAGCCAATATAAAATTCTGGGGCATCTCATCCCTCTTGGTAACCGCCCCGGTGCGTTGACACCTGTCACATTCCTGCACAAACGTTAGAGCATCTTTAAACAACGTGGGACAGAAGAAACCACATTCCAACACCTTACGAGCTGTCCGGTTAAAAGAATAGTGTCCCCCAGTCGGTCCGGAGTGACAATGTTTGAGAATCTCAACTCCTTCACTCAAGGGAACACATCTTCTAACAACCTGATCAGCACAAATACGAAACAAATATGGTTCCTCCCAGAAATAATACTTCAGATCAGCAAAAAATTTCCTTCGTTGATGAGGTGTATAATCAGAAGGAACAACGCCCCCAACAAGATAGTTGGCGATGTCAGAAAACCAAGGCACCTCATCAACGATTCTCAACAGTCTCTCATCAGGAAAAGTACCCTCAATATCTCTCTCACTCAGGGAATCAAGAAAGGGGTTTTCTAACCTACTCAAGTGATCAGCCGCTAAATTCTCGGCCCCTTTCTTATCCCTAATCTCAATATCAAACTCCTGGAGTAGTAATATCCACCGAATCAATCTAGGCTTAACATCCACTTTTTGCATCAAATATTTGAGAGCAGAATGATCGGTGAATATCACTACCTTAGACAAAATCAGATAAGGACGAAACTTGTCAAGAGCAAACACAACAGCAAGCAATTCTTTCTCGGTGGTAGAAGCATAAGAAATAGGCTGAAAATGTTTCTCTTGACGCTGCCCAAGAACGGCTCCTACTGCAAAATCACTAGCATCACACATAATCTCAAAAGGCAAAGACCAGTCAGGAGCTACTACCACTGGTGCCTTGACCAGTTTCTCCTTCAAACACTCAAAAGCCTCTAAACACTCCTTTGAGAAGTCAAACGGTGTGTCCTTCTCAAGGAGCTTAGTCATGGGTCGGGCTATCTTAGAAAAGTCCTGGATGAACCTACGGTAAAAACCTGCGTGGCCTAGAAAACTCCTAATGGCACGGACCGAAGTAGGGGGGGGTAGTTTAGAAATCACATCAACCTTAGCCGGATCCACCTCAATCCCCCTACTTGAAATCTTATGCCCTAGGACCACTCCCTCACTAACCATGAAGTGGCACTTCTCCCAGTTAAATACCAGATTCACCTCTCGACACCTAACCAGGACTTTCTTCAAGTTCTCTAAGCACTCATCAAAAGTATCACCATACACCGAAAAGTCATCCATAAAAACCTCCATAAACTTCCCAATGAAATCCCCAAAAATAGCAAGCATGCATCTCATAAAGGTAGCAGGGGCATTACATAATCCAAACGCCATCCTCCGATAAGAAAAGGTACCGAATGGACATGTAAAAGTGGTCTTATCCTGGTCCTCGGGGGCTATGGGGATCTGGAAGTATCCCGACATCCCGTCAAGGAAACAGTAAAACTTATGCCCTGCTAGCCTCTCTAAAATCTGATCAATGAAGGGGAGGGGGAAGTGGTCCTTCCGGGTGGCGGCATTCAATCTTCGGTAATCAATGCAAACCCGCCATTCGGTGACCGTTCGTGTAGCAATCAACTCGTCTCTCTCATTCCTAACCACAGTCATCCCCCCTTTCTTGGGAACCACCTGGGTCGAGCTGACCCAAGGGCTGTCTGAAATTGGATAAATAATTCCTACATCTAACAGACGGATGACTTCCTCCCTGACCACCTCCTGCATATTAGGATTCAGTCTCCTTTGTGGCTGCACTACCGGTTTAGCATTATCTTCCATCAAAATTTTATGAGTGCAGAAAACAGGACTGATTCCTTTCATGTCAGAAAGTTTCCGGGCTAGAGCTTCCCTTTGTTCACAAAGTAAGTCAAGACATGCAGATTTTTGGGATGGCTCAAGCCCGGATGCAAGAATAACAGGGAGGTCAGAACTATCATCTAGAAACGCATACTCAAGGTGGGAGGGAAGAGGCTTTAGATTTAATGGAGAAGGAGTAACAATAGAAGAATCCGTCTGACAGTCTTCCTTCTCCACCTTATCTAAGTCATCTTCCTTCCCCTTCACATTACTAGCATCACTTGAGTCCTCCTCCCCACCAAGCATAAGACAATCAAAACTAGGGAGGAGCTCAAGATCCTCTGCTGACAAACTATCATCCAAAAGAAGATCAAAGAAGGCTTCATCAGAAAGCATGTTAGGAATGCAATCCTCCACCAAAGAATCAACCACATCCATGTAAAAACACTCACCACTATCTTGACAGGGCCTCTTCATTATTTTGGACATGTCAAAGGTGGCAGACTCATCCCCAACGCGGAGGACAAGCTTACCGTCTCCAACATCAATAAGTGCTCGGGCAGTTGCCAAGAATGGTCTACCCAAAATCAATGGTACTTCCCGATCCTGATCCATGTCCAAAATAACAAAGTCCACCGGAAAAATAAATTTGTCCACTTTAACCAACACGTCTTCAATAATCCCTTGGGGATATTTGACTGACCGATCAGCCAACTGAATGCACATACGTGTAGGTTTAAGTGGACCGAGTGCAAGCTTTTCATATAAAGTAAGAGGCATCAAATTAATGCTTGCACCCAAATCAGCCAGGGCCCTATCAAAAGTAAGATCTCCTATAAAGTAGGGAATAGTAAAAGAACCTGGATCCTTAAGCTTCTTCGGCAGATCTGTCCGTATCACAGCTGAGCACTCCTCATTAAGCGTCACAGTAGACGCTTCTTCCAGCCTCCTCTTGTTCGTGAGCAAATCCTTCATAAACTTCGCGTACTTCGGCATCTGAGCTAGTGCATCCACGAATGGTAAGTTAATCTGCACTTGTTTCATGAGATGCAGAAACTTACCAAACTGGTCACTATCGTTCTTCCTAGTCAATCGCGCCGGATAGGGGAGAGGTGGGGTGTAATTCTTGACCGGAACGGACTGTTTTGGTGCAGCCGCCACCTCTCTTCCCTCATCTTTCTCCTTTTCTTCCTCCCGGACAACCGGTTCAACTTCAACTATATCGGGCTTCTTTGTTGTGGCAGCAGGTTCCAGCTCTTTTCCGCTCCTCAAGGTGACTGCCTGAACATGTTCTCTGGGATTTGGTTTAGTATTACTAGGGAGGGATCCCTGAGGCCTCTCAGATAGAGCCTTAAAGATCTGCCCCAATTGAGTCTCTATGTTATTCATCCTTGAGTCCGCCCTCAGTTGATTTTGTGCTAATTTGTTGAGCACTTCTTCCATGCTAGAAAATTTTTGCTCAGTCTCCTTTCTAAAGCTTCCTTGCGCCGGTTGAGGTGCTTGTTGTTGGCCTTGAGGTACCTGGGGCTGATTAAAGTTTCTAGACTGCTGCTGATTTCCTTGCCCGTATTGCCCTTGCTGCTGCTGTCCGTAGGGCTGATTGTAGTAGCCCTGGCGCTGATAATACATCGCATCCACTTGCTCTACTCCAGGGGCTGCCGAGTGTGCCATCATCGTGCATTCATGCGGCGAATGGAGTCCCCCACACATAGTACAAGAGGGACTAATAGGAACGGGGGCTACCATATTCACACTGGGCACCGAGAGAGCAAGTTCCGTCTTCTTTTGATTGTCTTCCACTGTAGTAGCAAGCTTCTGAATCAAACTGGTCAAAGCATCTACCCTTGCAGAAAGGGCAGAATTCTCACTGATCTCGTACAATCTCGGGGCCTTCTGGTGAGGTGTGTCCCGAGAACTGTACCATGAAGCATTATTAGACACAATCTTCTCCACTAATTCTTCCGCAACCTCAGATGGCAATTGAGGAAAAGCTCCACCTCCCGAAGCATCAAACATCATCTT
Source organism: Cuscuta epithymum (assembly GCA_945859915.1). Taxonomy (NCBI): domain Eukaryota; kingdom Viridiplantae; phylum Streptophyta; class Magnoliopsida; order Solanales; family Convolvulaceae; genus Cuscuta; species Cuscuta epithymum. Next base: position 282,788 of record CAMAPF010000148.1, on the reverse strand, counting down.
TCCTTCATTGTTGAGTCCACTATAGAAACAAGATAGAACCTCACAATCAGTCATCTTGCCTTGAGGGCAAGCTCTTCTCAGCACCTTGAATCTCTTCCACGCCTCAGCTAGTGTCTCCAAAGAACCTTGCTTGAATTCCTGTAGCTGCTTCTTCAACTTTATGGCCTTTGATGTTGGGAAGTATTCTTTTATGAAGGCCTTGTGCAGCTGATCCCAAGTCTGAATGTGGTGATGTGGATTGCTATCCAACCACCTCTGCGCGTCATCCCTCAAAGAGAAAGGGAATAGTAGCATCCGTACCTGATCATCATCTAGCCCAAGAATCTTGAAAGTCTGGCACATCCTCAGGAATTTGGTAATGTGTGCCACTGGATCTTCCGTAGGGCTCCCTCCGAACTGATTATTTAGGACCATATTGATCACCGCCAGCTTGATCTCGTAGCGGGGTGCAGTAATTCCCGGTACCTGAATGCTGTCATACTCTGTAATCTCGGTGGCTAGGAAGTCTGCAATGCTCTCTCCTTGATAGAGTGGATTGTCATGTGGGACATAGTTGTGGTACGGAGGAGCTTGGTATCTCGGCTGATGAACTGGTTGGGGTCTAATGGGTTGTGGACGGATGACATTTGGCTGCGGTTGGGGTTGATGGAATTGTTGATATTGGGTTTGGAAAGGCTGATTTTGTGGCTGAGTAAGGGGTGGATTTTGTGTGACTGGCGGTTGGTTCTGTCTGGGCTGAAAGACTGGATTGTTTTGCCCTAGACCTTGCATCCCAAAGGTTTGATTTTGAAACGTGGTTTCGGGAGAAATAGAAGTATTTTGAAAGAGCTGATAAAGTGGTGGAAGATTTAGTTGTGGAGTGGACTGATTTTGGGGGAAGAATGGGGTACGGAGATTTTGATACCCCGGATAAGCTTTAGGTGAATTTTCTTGTGAAGACTGGGAAGAGGTATTAACATAAAAATCCAGATTACCAGAAGTGGTTTGGACCTCAGACGTCCCAGCTATTCCAGATGCGGATGGTTGATCCATGGTTGCTTTCTGTTCTCTAAAGGCCTTGCGGTTCTGTTTAGCGAGCTTCTCAATCTCAAGATTAAGAGGGACTAGTGATTCTCCCTTCTTAGAGCGTGTATGCATAAACAGATCTGACCTGCAAGGTTAGCAGACAAAAAAAAAATCCTACGAAAAAACTAAAAACAAGTCGCTAAAATTAATTAACCCTTAAATCCGACACCGTCCCCGGCAACGGCGCCAAAAACTGATGTGTGTTTTCTCGCACTTAAAAAGGATGTAGTAAAGTGGTTGAAAGTACGAGTATCGTCTCCACAGGGACGGACAAAAGGGAAATAAAGATTAACTAAACTTAGCAATTAAAAAGAAATAAATAAAATAAAAGTGCAATTGTGCGAGATTGGTTGATTGATTGAATTAAAACTAATGCTAAGAAGCAGGTAAAAAGATTTGGTTTTCCTTAATTAACGACGAAGGGAACAGGAATCGATTCCGGGGTTAACCAGATTTCTGGCAGAACAGGCCTAATCACATGAATTTAATTTAATTGAGCCTAGCTAATCATTACTAAGTTCTTACCGCTCTCGCGGCGTAGAGTACAATAATTTAGGGGTCCAGGCTGATCTCTCATGCGACAAGATCCTAAATTATTGCCAAAACGAGCGAGCTTACGGCCCCTTAATCGCTACTAATCTCTTAGCGAACGATTAAGTGTGTGTGAATGTGTCCTAGAACAAATTAGATCTCTCTTAATTTATTCTATAAGCAATTGTAATTCTAGTGACCATCTAGGTTACAAGAGATATCAATTAAATTATTCAAACACAAATTAAACGGCATTCATGCAATTAAACCGACAAGAATCTAGCCATCAATCATGATTAACCCCTTCATCAACCCCAAATCCCTAATTAAACTACTCACAATTCATAATTGAAGAATCAACAGAATTGAGATGAATAGAATTAATTGTCATTAATTAAAAAGATGAACTTACAAATAATCCCAGGGTCTTGGAAGAAACTAGCGTAAAAGCGGTGTTAAATTCGTCCCTAGGCCTCTCCGTAATGTTCGTAACCCCTCAAAAGGGTTAGGGAGGCCTTATTTATAGAAAAAGGGGGGGGGAACGAGTTTGGGCCGAAATAGGAAACTTCCGCGCGTGGCACGGAGCTACGCACGATCGTGTGTCCCTGCCTACGCACGATTGTGCGTAATAGGCAGTAGCTTCCTCGCGTTTTCGTAATGGACGCACGATCGTGCGTCCCAAACGCACGACCGTGCGTCTGTCTTTTTCGCTCCGTTTTCTTGTTTTCTTGCTCCAAACGTGCCCGGATTCAAACGAGGTTGATCCCAATGCTCTTTCTTCATCAAAAGTTCGCCGTGAATCACCTGGTGACCTCCAAATCTCTCAATTCTTCCTTGAATGCTCTCTACCTCCCCCCGATTGTCTCTGTAGCGCCGATTGCCGGACTCTAACTTCTTCAAATCAACTCCAAATGCAACGAAACTCGATCCAACGCCTGCTAAACACAACTTGAGCCAAAATTGAGACTTGCAACGCCTTAAAGCCAGGAAAATCATCAAAATCCGATCCGAACACGCATCAAATGCGTGTCTAAATACGGAGTTATCATTATGGTATTAGAATTCACATATTTTCACCATAAAAAGTCAAATTCTTTTAATATGTGTATAATTATTTTTATTACTATCCAGCTATGTTTAAAAAACCGACCCAGACGGCCGGACCTGTAAGGACGACCCGGACCAGCTGGATCAACTCGGAACCCGGACTAAAACCCGATTCGGTTAATTAAAAATCCGGAAGTGGTAAAAAACTGGAAAAATCCGGTTGATTCGGAAATTCTAGTCCAGATCTGGATCGGAAACCCCCGACAAATCCGAAAAAACCTAGTTTTGATTGTTTTTTAGGAAAAAACTTTTTTTAGAATTTTAAAGCATTTTTAGCCAATAAAATTTCAACTTCAGTACTCTAAAAAGAAAAAATTTGCAATATATTTATATATTTGTTATTTGTTTAAGAATAAAAAACATGTCATATTATATAATAAATGTACAATAAAAATAATAAACACGGAGTATCATTATGTATTTTAATAAGATCAAAATAGTATTTGGAATATTAGCAGAATTTTTTAACTTCTCAATGTTTAGTAAGTATGGATGTGGATGAGGAAAATCCAAACCACTTGCAAGTGGTGGTGCTACCTGGGAAGCACTATCAGTAATTGGGGTCCTTGATGATTCGTCGGAGGAACCTTTGGCGGGGGCTGGTTAAACCGCTGTCTCCTTGTCAATGGCTGGAAAAACTGGATTATGTTCTTTTTCTATCTCTTATTTGTCTCAAAAGTCTTTTATTTTTGGATTACCTTTTAGTGGCAGGTGCAGCAATGCTGTTAAGAGAGCACCAATTGTGTGGTTAACGAGTTGGACCGCTATTAAGCGTGATTTCAGCTCTGAGTCTCATCCCAGTGCAACCTTTGTTATGGCGAATTTGTGTCTGGTTAGTGGTGTCAACAATAATTAAGTTATCTTTTGTCAAAAACACACTGGCATCTAATGTCACTCGAGTTGTGATTAATTACAAAAATAATCATATACGGAGTAGTGTACTTTTTAAGTAAAATTCATAACAATAATTCATACTTTCATCAATTCCACAATAATAATCTCTATTGAGAGTGTTCATAAAAATAATTCGAACTACTAATGATGTTCATAACAATAATTGGGTAATATGAGTTATTGCCTGATTAATACTCCCTTCTCATACCTCCGCTTTCTCTTTCATCACTATTCATCTCGAGTAATCTAGAGAGAACTACATATGATATAAATGACATTGAGATTAAATGAACATTAATTTAACGCAATTTTATCAATCCAAAATTTGAAAGATGGATGGACTATCAGTTTGGGACCTGACAGGGCCGTCTTGAGAGTTGAGGAGGCCCTAGGCAACAAACACTATATATAATATTGGATGGAATATTATACATAGTACTCCCTTCGTTCCACCACCCTTTACAAAATTTCCTTTTTTGTTTGTCTAAAAAACTTGCCACTTTTCTTTTAAAACAGTGAATTTATGACTCTATTTATTTCTCTATTCTCTACACAAATATCAATAGCACAGTTTTTATTATTTCAATTTCACACTCAACCTCAACTTGACAAAGTTGAATGGGACGGAGCTAGTATGACGTAGTAATATGTTACTGTACCACTAGTTTAAAAAAGTTATACTACATAATACCTAGTACATAGTGTCATAGTATGAGATAACTTGAATAAATGCACATAATATGATAAACAAAGAGTATTCAAAATGCATGCATCATACTATTTGTGAAAATAAAAGACACTAAACTAATTGAATAGCAATTTAACCTTAAATATTATTGACATATAATTTCAAAACAAAAGTATTACTAAAGTTACAATGAGTATTTTTTTTTTTAAACCCCGGAAGGCAAACCACCCGTCTGTGGGGTAAATGCCGGGAGTCATTTACCAGATTTTATTGATATGAAAAGGAATACAAAATTGGGGGGACCAAACCTTACCCAAAAAAGATGAAAATTACAATCTAAAAGAAGGTATTCCAAAAAAATCGTTCCAATAAGCCCGTTTCACCCTAATCGGGAGCTGATCCGTATGATAATAAACATTAAGCCTGTTTGTCCGATTTTGGGCCAAGAAATGTGCAGCCCAGTTACTCTCCCGTTTTACATGATTCATCTGAAGGTGTTTCCTAAAAATATCCTGTGTGGAATTGAAAGTTACAATGAGTATATCAATATAGTTACTCCGTATTATAATATACAAATGAACATTTTTATGGTTTACTTTTGCCATCATTAAAGAACAAAAATAATTATATTTACTACCTTTATTTTACCATATACTATATATTTTTGTCCCTTAATTAAGTTCACGGTTGGATTTTCACGGTCTGCAACATCAATGTTTGACTATTAATATATAAAAATATACACTTATAAAACTTATAATAAACTAACATTTCAATAATATATAGGAAAAATTGCAAATAATAATCTCGACTATTGCCGGTCCCCTAACAATAATCCCAACTATTGATTATTTTTGTATAATCCCAACTATATGGACCCTCCGCCAATAATGGTCCATGATCGGATATTACATGTTATAAAATGTGAATTTTAAATAGAAATTAAGAGTAAAAATTAAAAGATGGAATTATTTATATATAGGGATTAGTTGCTATATCTCTTTTCATCGACTTGAGAAACTATAAGAATTTATTTATAGTCGGTCACGCCAGACCATTATTGGTGGAAGGTCCATAAAGTTGGGATTATTATGAAATAATCGATAGTTGAGATTATTATGAGCGGACCGCCAATAGTTGGGATTATTACTATCAATTTTTCCTAATATATGTGAAGATGAGGTATTCAAAATTATTTTGGTATTATAAAAAAATACTCCCTCCGTCCCAATATAAAAGACACATTTCCCTTTTTGGGTCGTCCCAATATAAAAGACACATTTCCCTTTTTGGGGCAAACAAAACAGTGCAAAACAGTGTCCAAACAGTGTCTAAACAGTGTCAAACAGTGTTTCTCCTTAAAATGTTTGAAAACACAAATGTGCCTTTTATATTGGGACGGAGGGAGTATGTAGAGGGAGTATTAAAGTTCCATACTCCCTCCATATTTTAAAGTTCCATACACTTTCCATTTTGGGATGTATTTAAAAGTTCCATACACTTTTCTTTTTTGGTAAGTGTTTCCTTTGAAAATACTCAACTACCCTTACTTTTTTTTTAATCATCTCTTTCCCACTTTTTCACTTTGTCTCCTACTTTTTCTATAATATTCATTACCCCTATTATTCTCCCTCAATTTTTGTGTCATAACCTAATGTATGGATCATTTAAATACGGAGGGAGTACCATTTTTGAATAATTAACAATCAGTAGTTAACAATGTTTGGTTTAAAAAATCAAAATTGTAAACTTAATTGGAGGAGTTATTGGTCATAATTTATGCCTACTTTATAAGTACTACTATCATACTATACTTTATATGGACTGCATTGCAGCAATTTTACAAAATATAATACTCAATTTTTTAATACCATTGGCCTACAAAAATGGGTATACCCGTAATACCAATAACCAATTTACCATATGACTTCTTTTAGTTAAGTAATTTTACTTCACCTTTGATATACCTTTCTATAAGGACCTTTGATATACCTTAATCCAATTAGATGTTAGAATCATAGTACCGCACTACCCTCTGCATCAACTACAAGCCACCAAGCAGGCAATTGCCGCAATTCAGTCGGCAAGTAAAGTTAAAACTAAAACGGAGTACTTGTATTACTACTACGCATTTTCTTGGAGGCCCCCGTGGAAAATGAGGCCCTAGGCAACTGCCTGGGGTAACTCCCCTCATGGCCGGCTCTGGGACCTGAAAGATGAAATGTGTTGGTGTAGGGATCGAATGATGGAAAACTATCAATCTAGGAACTAAGTTGTCATGAATTTTAATATTTTGCATTTTAAAATTTTAAAATTTTAAAATATTATTTTATTTTATTAAACTAATAAACTTTTTGAAGAAAAATTTATCAAAAAATATCAATGGAATTAAGAAATAATTCAATAAATCAAATCTTATGAAATTTTAGATTCTAGATTGATAGTTTTTAATCATTCGGGCCTTATATCGACACATTCATCTTTTGGAGCCCATGTTGAGAGAAAAGGTTATGAGTATTAAGGGGGTGTTTGGATTAGTTTTGCTTCTGCTTCTTTTTTAAATCAGAAACAGAATCAGAATCGGTTCTTAGAAGCTGGTCTCCCCGAGCTTTTATAAAACTGATTCTAGAAGTAAATTAGAGCACCAGAATCACTTCTGCACTTTCACCCAAACACTCCAACTTCTTCTTTTGCTCCCTGAAAGAGCAGAAGCAGTTTTAAGAATCAGATCCAAACACCCCTAAATAGGTATTAGTTTCAATGTGCTCAATTTTAATCACTGTACTCTCACTATAAATTATTACTACGGAATACTTGAAACCAAGTTGAAAGTAGAAATAATCATAATTTTGAAAATGATTATTATGTAATAATGTAATTGAAAATAATTATTATGATCTCTTAAAGTAGGAATTATGAGTATGAATTTGGCTTTCTTTTTATTAGCTCAACAAACATTGAAGTGCCTGTCTAAGAGCTGGGGCAAGATGAAATTATAATTAAGTGCTCTAATTGGACTCAATGGATCATTGGATCGTAACTCGTAAGTCGGAACTCATGTGTGGAAGAGAGCGATGTGATGGCCCAGAGTTTCAGCCGTTTCCTTTTACAGAGTATTTATTGTTGATCGGAACTCATGTTTGATATCACTCTTTTTCATCAAACACCTAACTTTTGATTTCTCGGCTGAAATGTGTAATAATAAGAAAACGTAAAGTTGAAGTTACTTTTCCGGCTATATCGGCCGAATTTACTGTGGATGACCATTTTAGCTATTTTTACATATAGTTTTTTCTTTATTTTATTATTAAAATATATTTTAAATTTAATTTTTTCATATATCAGCAGAACCAGCCAATACAGCCAATTTCACTGTTACCAAACGGGCTCTTATTTACTATCTTCGTCTAAAAAAATCTTCTTACTTACGTTTTTGGAATGTCACAAAAAAAATTCTCATTTCCCTTTTCGGAAGTTTTGTGTGGCTACTATTCATTAATTTTTTTCTTACTCAACCACAACCATACATTTCCGCTTTATTCCCACTTTCTTAAACTCCGATCCAAGTTAATCGTGAAGAATTTTCCGGGACGGAGGAAGTAAAAAGTAATCTTTTACGGGAGTACCGTTCGCATGAAGCTCCCAGCCTCCATTCCTACAATCTAGCTCATCAATTGAATCCAAAGACCATAAAGCATGTGTCCGTGTCAACTCTTTCATGTCTTGTTTGCAATGGAAACCTTTTAATATTCTGGCCTAAGAAAAATCAAACAATTCTTGCCTAAGAAGCATCATAACATAGGTTTTCAGTAGACTATTTTGAAACAAAAGCTTTTGTTTTTTTGAAAGAGAAACAAAAGCTAAGCTATTAAGTCAACAGTTTCTGCATTTTTTCAAAAAAGAATAAGTCAACAGTTTTTGCAAATTGGATGAACATTAGCATCCACTACGTATCAAGTTGGGCTTTGTAACGAGACAAGGTGGAGTGACACTAAGACCACTTCCATCGATAAGAATATATAATTATATACTACGTAATGGGCAATTGGGTAGTAGTGTTATTCTTTGCACGAGTGGTTTGTTACAATTTAGAATAACATATCCGAGGATTGAGGCTACGCGTTTAGTTTAGTTTTTTAAGGCTACTTTTTGACTTTTTTTATATATTTTTTTTATTCCGGGGATCTGGGGGAGGGGGGCTGGGGTCTGGAGTAATTGTAAGGTGTTAGAGACTGTATAACCTAGCTCTATTCGTCGGATTATTTTTGGTCCATTTTTCACGAACAAGTTTTCCGTACAATTCCGTACAGATGGGCCGTACGGATTATTTTTCCTTTATTTTTTGGCTGAGCCTCCTAGTTGGCTTAGGGGTAGGTTTTACTTTCTATAAATACACGCTCTCTCCCTTTGTAATCCCTTGGATCCGAAAATAGCAATAATATTCCTGGCTTGGTAGCGCCCCCAGACGTAGTCATTCGTGGCGAACTGGGTTACCAAATTTCATATGTTCTTTAATTGTTCTTCGTGTTGCGTAAATTAATTCCTAACAGTAATCAGGGTTGAAACTCACTCCACTGAGTTTCGAACTCGAGACCTCCCACTAAACACGGTAACCTCACAACCAGTTGGGCTGCAATACTTGGTTAGGCTATTTTTTAACTTTCCGTGTGAAGTACTTCGTATTAAACATTACACGCATAATCTTCTCTTGTGGGAAAATTAAGACAATATTACTAAAACATAGAGCTTTCTCCATAATACGACCAACTAATGAAATTTCCTATAACATGACTAAAACAATTACCATATTACTAAAACTAGATTTTCACACGTGCTTCGCATGGGATGGTGTTAGTAAGCAACAATTATTTGCAAATATATAGAAATGTTGTGATAATGATTAATAACTTATATATCCTTTTTAACAAAAATAAATGAAGGTAAAAACATACAAATTATTATATACTTCCTTCTAAACAATATTTAATGTCTTATTAGTCGGTCTTCCGTCATTATCACCTATAATAAATTTCAATCTAGACGGTAGTGTAACTCTTGATACCGCGACGTAAAGTTGTCCATGGGTAAAAATCAAACGACTTTAGAAAACAGCAACCCTCTCCAAAGATTGTCTCTAACTCTTAAAAATGGTCATCGCGTAACCAAACCTCAAATGGAACCGCCTAAGATGAAATGTGAGCGACAATTTTAGATAAGATGGAGTCAAGCTAAGTTTCGCAGTAAGAAACTTTTACCCTGCTTTGTTTCAACATTGCTCCTATCTGGTTCCATCCCTAAACATAACACTTCCATCCTCCTAAAATGATTCTCAATTCTACTTTAATTTTCTTGGTCAACAAAATCTTAATTTTTTTAATCTGAGTATCAATTTATAATGATTTGTAATTTATTTTTTCATTTTAAAAGAACTTTGCTACTATAATGAAAGAAAGAAACACAACTTAAAACCATTAAAGCACTAAATACCATACTTAATGTAATAATACTACATACTATATATATGAGATGATACAATAAAAGACTTTAAACCAAAACTCATAACTTGTTCAAAATGTAAGGTGTAATAATATGTATATAGCTAGAGAAAAAGATCTCCTATATGTGAAATTAAAATGCAAGTGTCTTGTAATCAACTATAGCAAAGTACTATCCTTTTTTGTATTTCACTTTATTAACACCTTGAATCTTATTTTTTTGTAAATCACCGGGTAAAAATGTCAATGTTTAAATAACTGTCAATGTCATCATGCCAATAGCACTTCAATTATGATTTTGGAGTTCCACCTTTCTCATAGCTAGGAGATCCAAGTGTGAAGTGTTTGCTGTAAATTAAATACAGAAACCAAAGAAACCAGTTATAAGTTTGGGAACCAAGTGAAAATGTGTACAGCTTATCAAAGCCTTCCCCAAACTTATAAATAATGCAAAGGCTTTCTACTCATAAAGAAATGAAGAAATATCTAATAAACATAATAAACATAATGTCATCTGGCGCTCCACCCATCATGTTGATGCCGACATCAATGTCTCTGGTAACCCGTAACCCCTCCTCTCCCTTGGTGCTTCTCATAACCTGCTGCCTCCGTACTAATTTTAATTCATACTCCGTATGTATCTTTGTTATCCACTATAATCTATAAGATTTGAGAAATTCAAATCAGCATCTAGCTAGAAGCAATTCATATTAACATTATTCATCAATGAGAACATTATGACCAAACATTCCATTAATAGCTTAGATTATAATCTGGAATTCCATTACCATAGTGTCCTCATCCTTGTAATATTTGAGATGAGAGTATTTTGAAATAGGATGAGATAAAAGTAGCCATTTGAAGCCAGCCACTACGCAGTCACTTAGAAAGTTAGAATGTCACATAAGATTATAAGGAATTCCTTCAAATTTGGTGTTAAATTGGAATACCATTACTAAAACTTATTTGCAACACCAAAACCGAGTCATATGATCTTCTCTCTAGTGACAGTGACTCACTCATCCTCGCTCTTCAGGTGAATAATGTTACTATGGGTTACATATCGATCTTCTAAGGAAATCAATGTTCGTAATTCCTCTGAAATTATGTTTGTATGTCAAAAGTGAAAGGAGCATATCTGCTTGTCAAATTCAAATAATCAGCAAAACATTGTTTTAAAGCATAAACACATGAATAGAGAATGACCACTCTGAAGCCTGAACTACTCCTTATTATTGAAATAGCTGATTGCAGGGGGCCAGGGGCAGAACGTTGACAAAAAAAACTTAAATTAATAAACAAAACCAAGCCAGAACAATATTGAAGAGTAAACATAGGAATCGTTTTTTTCAGCATGTTGTAAATACGAATCTTTTACAACAATACCAAAAAGTGATTAGAAACGTAAGAGTGAAGTGCTACTTATATAATTTCAGCAACACGACACTCCTACTTCACCTTGAGATTGAAAAGAGGGAAACTAGGAAATGATATTGAAATAGGGAATTGATAAAACTGAGAAACTTACTTCACAGTTGGTTGAATCAGAGAATGATGCAATTGGGAATATAGAATTGATAAAATAAATTAATAAAATCAATAAAATTAATTAATAAAATACAAACAGTAGTACAGTACCTCACGGCTGAGAAAATCTTCATGTGATTTTTTCTTTTCAATTCATGTGATTCCTTCTATTAGTCAATAAAATTAATAATTTAATTAATAGAAAAAAGAAGCACCTCATCGAGGAAGATGGCCAAGATATGTGGAACCTTATCGAGGAAGCATTGGAAAAGGAGGCAATGACGTGCCTCATCGACGGCGAAGTGGCCTGACATTGCTGGAAGGGCGGTGGCGGGTATGGTGGAGTCGGCGGCTGGTGAGGGATGACGTTGACACGCAGTGGCGGAACCAGAACTAATTTTGAGGGGGTGCTGAGATTTTCCGAGAATTATGTCTGTCTTCTCTTTTTGGCATCGGTATCATGATCATGGATCGATTCATGTTAGCCGACGACAAAATATTTTGAAATTAAGGCTTGGATGTTGTCGTTGTCGTTGTTCCTGAGATTTTCCGAGAATTATGTAACAAATATATTCACTCTTTAAATATAAAGTCCGTTTAATAACATCATATATTGGCCTAATCGGATGTAATTACTAAAATTGTTACTCAAGTGGTTGAGCTAATTGATATTACGGAAAATATATTTGGAGTATATTTAACTAATAAAATAATGAAAGAAGTTAATACTTTATAAAGGACCTCATCGATTGAGCAAGCAAAAAAGTTATAATGCATGATTTTAAACCTAATTTGCGCCAATTTCATATCTCCCTACGGGTTAAATCCTAATTTCTAATTCTAAATCCTAATTTCTACATTTATCAGAACTTTGTATGTATATACTCCATGTTTTGGGCATAAAAAATATTGTATAACGGATTACTAATACTCAATACCAATTACCACAAACAAATCCTAGTTCCTAACAGGGGTGGATCTGCTTTGTTCAGAGATGTTCACGTGAACACCCAAATTTTTGCGAAAATCTTAAACATGCAATTCTTACTTTATTTTCTTATTGTACGACCAATCAAACTTGTGAAACTTTCAAGGGACCTCAAGTAAAAGAAATAGGGCTATTTCTTTTATTAGAGATTGAGCAGTTGCGTTTAAAAAATCGTCAATATGTGCATGAATAACATGGAGGTTCTAAAGTCAAGAGTACCCACTAAATTCATATTGTACCACGGGTATGTTTGGCACAACTAGCTGAAAAGATACTTTTGTGAGCTTTTTAGTAACTGTTAGCTTTTAGTGACTGAAAAGATCTTAAAAAGAAAAGGTGATAGCTGTTTGGTAAAAAGCCGACTATTTGATTTAGTTCGGTTTGGTATACAAGCTGTTAGGACTAATTAATACTAAAAGTCACGAGCTTTTCTCAGATGCTACACCCGGTAGCATCTCAAAAAAGATCTTTTAATTTTTGAAAAGCTCTTAAAAAATGCCATGTCAAACATACAACTAGAATCTTTTAAGGTCTTTTTAAAGAAAAGAGAAGCTAGAAGGCAGAGGCTTTTGTGTGCCAAACATGGCCGTCGTATTTGTTATTGCGGTTGAATTATGACTTTTTTCGTTGGGCCAATTATAAACGGACTGTCCAAATTTACTTCCAAATCTAAATATTATGCTGAGAGAGAAGAATAATGTCAATATATTTAGCACAAAAATATAATATTAAAATAAAAACATTGTAAGTCATATTATTTTATTTGAATTCAATATTCATTATGTACATTTGAAAAGGGACGAAAGGGGTATATTATTGTCCCGTGCATCGCACATGTACGATACTAGAATACAATACAAAAATACATGTTAAAAATTGATGTAATAATTTTTTATGTAATATTTTAGTAGTAAAATAATTTTGAACACCCAAAATCTAGTTGCAAGATCCGCCACTGGTTCCTAACTTCCTACTAGTAATATTTTAAAACGTTTGCTTATAAGTTAATAAGAAATTGTACTGAATAGGACTAAAACATGGTTAAAAAGCCAAAGTAAGACTTATCATGTTTTATTTCCTTTTTAGGACTCATCTGCTCCTCTTACGCGTTTTTTATGTTTACGCAATGTCCATAGTACCCTTATCTTAGTCATCGTCTTTCTTCTGTTCGTAACCATCATCTTCCTCTTCGCTCAAGCATCTTCTTTTGCGCTTCATCTCCTCATTTTTCTCCTTGGCTCCAATTTGTTTCAAGGTTGTATTCTCCCCTGCTAATTTCCCTACATTCATATGCCTTAAATTTTTCTGAACAAACAATCCATCAATTTCAGAAATTAAATCCATGTATCCCTTCGCTAAGTCTTCCTCCAAATGTTTTTTCTTCTTCGTATTCTCTTTCTCCTCCTATTCCTCCTCCTTCTTTCTCCGTTTTTAAAAAAAATGCCCCGCATAACTACTAGTTCTTAGACAAAATGTAATTTTTGGATTTAAATTATATTTATTCAGCAAAATGACACTTTATAATTTGAGAATGTCAAAATTATTGGTTATTTGAAAAAACTGTCACATGTGTGGCAGTATATTTATCTGAATGACAATCTGAAAATGTCATATGTGCATAACAAAATGTCATTCGTATGGCATTTTATGGCATTTTTATGGCTTATCTCAGAATGACATAATTACCTCTTATTAGAAATGACATGTTTTTTGACATGTTTACCAAATGATGTCAAAATTTCATCTTTAAATTGTCATTATTTTCATCTAAAAATTCATATTTTTTTACAACTGAGAATGTCATATTTTTATAAAAAAAACTTCCATCACATGACATTATTCTTGAAATTCTCATTGGAGGTTCAGGTTCAAATAATTAGAATTAGTAAAGTGAAAATTCAAAAGAGAAGAAACCAGATGGAAGGTGGATGAAGAAAACAGGGGAACATGAGGAGAAGAAGAAGAAGAAGGAGAAGGAGAAGGAGAAGGAGAAGGAGAAGGAGAAGGAGAAGGAGAAGGAGAAGGAGAAGGAGAAGGAGAAGGAGAAGGAGAAGGAGAAGGAGAAGGAGAAGGAGAAGGAGGAACTTACCTGGGCATATAGCCGCACAGCCACCGCACACATTCACTGCATCTATTGAGCACCCTTCAATTCCGTCATCTGCGCTCATAGCCGATTCGCACTCCTAGCAGATTCGCAGGTTGCCGACTTAAGAAATAGGAATGATGGGCAATTTCGGCAATTCATTCTATATTTGGTCCTACCGTATTTCAGGGAAAAGTAGTAGTCCTATAGTTGCAATTTTCATATCTTTTAATCCTATTATGAGAATTTTCTCTAAGTTAATTAAATTAACTCATGAAAATATTACGGAGTAATACTTACATCACAATATAATACGGAGTACACTTTACATACCAGTCGACCAGTTGAGTCTTTTAATTCCTTATCTTGCTAGCTAGTTTGTCCGTTTTAGGTGCTTTCGGTGACTTTTTTTGATAAAATTGTTTGAGCATGTTCTTCATGAAGTGTAAATTGTGTCCATCAAATTTTAGCTTAGAATTCAACCAGGAATCCAATTTTAAAAATTATACTAGTACTTATTACATAGCGTAAAAATAGTATAATTTTATTTTTCGATTCGATGGTGCGGGAAAGATAATAGTATAGCTCCTAGGCGCACAACATTCTATCATATACAAGTATTAATTTTTGTCGTTTTTATTTGAAAAACAGGGGTAAATCTTTTAAAGGTAAAAAATGAGCTGCCTAGATAAAAAAAAACTTATGTTGACAAAGAGAAAAAGTAGAAGAACGTGAATGAATGAATATGAAAAAATGTCATTTTGAGTAATATTAGCTCTACGTACTTATATGATGAAAAACTTATTAAGGTCGGTTAAACGGGATTTGATTTCGGTATCGCCTTTAATTTGACCGGAGTAGTGAGAATTCCGGAGGCAACAAAAATGGAGTGAACTCGGTTGACTTTGATTGAAAATACGGAGCATGAAGTACATTGACCAAAAAGTTTGTAGCTAGATGTGAAGGTTTTGATTGAGATTGTGTAGTGTTTAAGTAGATGAATTTAGTAGTTTATGCTTGGAAGAAGTATTTATAATGTTGCTAATTTGGCTTGGAAGTGCAAACGTGGATAAAGATGCGAAATGGGATGGATTTGGATGGCATAAGTAGTACTGTATTAAAAATGAATTTTGTAAAGTGAGAATGGATGGGATTTGATGTTGGAGGTGGAGCTAGAAATGATGATAATACGTAGCGTTGCTGTGGTTTTGATTTGCAAAAGAAGGGAATGGCCAAGGGTTTGAGCTTTGTATTCATTGCAAAAGAACGGAAGGAAAGCACTAAAGCAGCAGCGTGAGATGGGATTCGAATTAGTCCCACACCGGAGAGGGAGAAGAGCAGGAGCGGAGGGAGATGCTATAAAGATGGGCCTGGGCAGCCTGTTTTACATACTTACCTGGACGGGGTCGATGGGCGATCAGTAAGGCCCATGGCCTAGGTTGATGACTTCCATTGCACTTTGGAAGGGTGTTATCCTAAGGTCTACCCAAGTGGTGGAGCCTACGTCATAATTTGTGGTAGCGGGGGCCTGCGTTCGCGCGGCCCCTATCCAAATCCGGTCCAATTTTTTTTGTTCTCTCTTCTTTTCAAGCCCAGTTTCGTTGTCGCTGTTATTTGAGTTTAACTAAATGGGCGTCATTCCATTAATAACTGTGTCTCATACATCTAAAAAATCGAATGTGAACTGTGCATGGATGACTGTATAAACAATTTAATCCATGTACTTCCACCATTAAAAAACTTTGATTTTCAATAATTAATTTCACACAATGATCTCACATACTTATAAAATGGTTCTTCTCTAGAAATGAATTTATGCCATGCCTTGCGTATAAAAGAAATTGCTGCTAGTTTAAAATATTCTTTTCTTTTTACCAAAACTAAATATAATCTATGTTTTCACTTTTGATAATAAAACATACTACCCCCGTCCCCCTAACACCGGAACAAGAGGGAGTGATGCAGTTAATTATTAAGAAAGGTGAAATTTATGTGGTTAGTATAAAATTGACAAAGTGCCAATAAAGTAAGAATGAATTGTAACAACCCAAATTTTACAAATAAGGTATACGACAAACTTACAAATGAGACCGAGATAGAGGGACCAAAGGAGTAATTGGTACTATTTACGTTTACCCTTCAGTACTTCGATTACTCACAAATTCTTTTTATCCAAAAACCTTTTTTATTCGGGGAGTGTAGACTATTGAGATGATGATCAGACGAGCCTCCACATATTATTTTTAGTGAACTGGAAGTGTAGCCAAATGGAGCGTAAAAACATACATATACTCACAGGGTTAAACTGAATAATTTGTGAACATAAGAGTGGCGTTTCGTTTTGGATTAAACCTAGAGAACTTGCATTCTGAACAGTAAAGTAGGCAGGAATTTTTAATGCCTGTTTATGTTGAGATATTACCCGAAATAGGACTAAAAAGGTTTGAAAATTCCAAAATAGGACTGTCATGTTTTTATTCCCAAAATAGGACTAATTACTGTCATGTTTTGGCAGTACCAGACTTCAAACATGACAGTATTTTCCAAACTTGACAATAATTACTCCTATTTTGGGAATAAAAAACATGTCAGTCTTATTTTGGAATTATCAAACTGTTTTAGTCCTATTTCGGGAACTTTCCCGTTTATGTTGTTCAGAAGAGAGTGTTTTCCCATTTCTAAGGAGAAAATGTATCCAGGAGGATTATTTATTGTTCTAAACTATTCTGAATTAGCAAATGTCAACTGATTAACTGACAATGACTTGACTTAACTGATACATGTGATTTCATTAATTACTTTGTTAGTATTGTTTCAGTTCTCCACCTTTCAGAGACTAATTTAAGCTTCTATTTGCTTTTATTTTAAAACCTTTGTATAGGTCGGAAGGATTATTGGCAATTTCATCTCATCTTTTTTCATATGGGGGTAAGATAATTTTGCACTTTCCAATGTATAGTACCTATGTATGGATTCTATTTTATTCTGGTTTGCTGATTACTGATTGTGTTGAAGGCTACTCATTATGCGCTTATTATTTTAATTATCATCCCCTATTATTGTTTGACCAACCCATTTTTACTAACTTTTTCCCCCTTTTTCATTACCCATTTTTACTAACATTCCTACAGTATAATCTTCTGTTTAAGCATAACACCCACAGTCCTGCAGAACACCTTCTAATTTGTATTTGTTTAAAGCTCATTCCAAGCATATAGACCCCACTGTAATTGAGCCACCTTAGTTAAATACCTAGCCCAACCTTCTGCTAAGATTTAGCTTAAAAAGTAAATGATTTCTAGAATTAATTCTTTGATTGATCGAGTAACCACATCCTTTGTGGATTTTCGAACAAGGGAAACCTTGTGTTGGAGATTCATTAAAAGGTTGCTTATTTAATTATGAATAGAGTTTATTTTATTCTCCATTTAAGGCAGAGTTGTCATTCCTAACTGATTCAACCAAACACGTGATAAGGATCACCTTTCAAACTTCTAAACTTGGTTAAGCACTACTATATAGGTGTTGCTTCGTTATCTTTAATTTTCTTAAGCTCAAAGAATAGCTGCTGTATCCTGACTCTGGCATCCATTTGAAGAAACCTACTATATCCTAGACCCATAAAATGATGATCTGGTCATAAGGTCATGGCTGCAATAAGTCAGATTGATCATCTATCACAGTCCCTTTTTGCATCTTCTATCCTTTTTTTTGTTTGTGCTGCTTATTTGATTGCTAAATGTGAACCGTGCATTTTAGACAAAAAATATCAAAAACTGTAAGTATTAGATTCTACCATTGCACACCTCATCTAACAATGATCTGCTAATAATTAGACTTCAAAATATCTAAATTTCCTCATTTCATTACGGAAACAAGTACCTTAATATTTTTCCTTTTCTCTACAAAAATAGCTAACCTTGATATTTGTTAAGTTTGATCACAAAAACAACATAAGAAAATGGTGCAAGGGAAACGGTAGGTATAAACTAACCTTTAGTGTCAACCTCTTGTCATGGCCAGTAGCAACAACGCCGAAAACAGATTTCAATTTTCATTACGTTAAGAAGTACAATTTTCATTGACTTGTTGTTTTTATCAATTTGTATATTTGTACGTGTGCTTCCCCTTAATTGCCCAGAACATTCCCTGGTCACCTATGGCTGGACATTCTAGAAGGTGTTGCTTCTCTTAAGTGGTTCTAGCCAGGCAGAGCCGGCTATATGGGGAGTTGACAAAGGCAACTGCCTAGGGCCTCGTATCTACATGGGGCCTCATTTTAAAATAAAAAAACTACGTAGTAGTAGTTTAGTTACGAAGCATATTGGGTTCTTCTAATTGGTAAATTGGTTGGTAGCAAAGAATGGTGATAATTTGTACCATAATTCTGAAAAGAATAAAAATGGAAAGAGGACAGATCCATCAACCATTATATCTTATTATATCTTATTATAAGTTGCTGCCTTGCGTTGCCCGTATTATTGACTTATGGCCATCCCTATTTTTTATAATTAGCCTTATTAATATTGTTTCTCTCTAATCGTTAGTATTGTTAGACTGTTAGTTTAGAGTTTGTAACAATGTGTTAAGCAGTATGAGATGTACAAGTCTCTATTTTAAAAAATAGTACTCAAACAATTTACTTTGTAAGATTATAATTAAGAAGGTGTTTACTTAATTTGATCTTAACACAACCATTTATTTTGTTTTGTGCTTTTTTAATTTCATCCTTTTTGTTATTGTTTTATTTGTGATTTTTTAAAAAAATATGTAAGTCTTACTGCTAATACACGAAAATTTATATTTGTACATATATGCAAAAGAGAATACTCCAATAAATACTCTCTACATATGTAGAGATTTGATTATAAAATTGTTTGACCGATCTATGAATTGGTACTTAAAATAGATCTTGATAGGCTCAATAGTTAGGGCTGGTTTGCAACTGCTTAAAAAAAACATTTCTCGGCTTTTGGCTTAAAAAACACTTATTTACCAAACACTATCAATTTTTACTTTTATCGGCTTTCGTGTGAAAAGTGTTTTTCCCTTTTATATTACACAAAAAACACTTATTGTACCAAACACTATCAACTTTTACTTTTCAAAATCACTTTTTTCTCAAACACTATCAACTTTTACTACGAATCACTTTTTCCATTTAACTCTAAAAGTGTTTTTTTTAAACAGAAGCAGTTGCAAACACTCCCTTGATGTTTTTCTTGTCTAGGGCCTCTACTATCCTCAAGCCGGCCCTGGTTCTAGGAGCAAATATATCCGCAAGTCCCTTCATTTTTCTCCATTAGTTAATGAAGACCTCAAATGCTGTGCAGGAAACCAGTGGCATACTCCATGTATATAATATTGGGCATTTAGTCGATCGCGCAACGCGCGTGTAAAAAACTAGTAGTACTAAATAAATTGCTCTTTCCCAAGGTATGTTCGAAGACCCATTCTTAACTGCGTCCTCTACTATGTCTAGTAATTTTTCTTTGATTTCCTCCTACTCTAATCTGCATGGCCGAGCTATATAGAAGAGGTGGGGAACAACTACAAGCAAGGATTTGTTTTATTCTACATGCATGTTAATATGTGTAGGAGAATAGGAGGTGGATTTTTCATGAATAGGCCATGTGTCTCATACGTGTCCTTCACCATGCATATACATACCTTTGCATTAGTAAGTATATATGATATTACTTTATTCTTATCCCCTATTTACTTAAAGAGCGGTAGGTAGTTAATTCTTCCTTTTTACGTTGCTACAGTAGCCGTCTGTTTAACGCTTCCGTTTACTCCTCCCTGGTCGTTGCCCATTCGCGTAAAATACGGCCACTGTTGAGGGGATATGAGCTTTCGATGTATTTCCCATTACATTTCCCATATCGCTCCGCCGAAGCTCTCAGCCAAGTCGTCCGCCACCAATAATTAGGGTTGTGACCATTCTTCAGCCAAGCTGCTCCCATAACCACCGATCGCGTCCATTCTTCAGAACATCGACAAAGGGGTTTCAGGAAGACAAGCGCAGCCGGTGTTGCTTTGGCCGGTGTTGCTCTGCCAGTTGGCGCTCTGGATTCAGGTGAAATTCATCTTTCCTTTATTCTAATCAATTTGGTGGATTTTTCAATTACTGCTTCCGAGTCTATATAATTCATTTGTGTTTTTAGAAAGATATACTTGGTTCTCCCTTATAAATCTTGTTGGGTATCATACTTTGTTCTACAGTTTTAGGGATTTGCAAAGTCTGGAACTTCTGTTCGAGGTTTTTGTGATTCTGGCATTTCCACTCTTGGTGCAAATTGGTATATACGGCTATTCTATTTTGATGTCTTTTAAAGTTCACATCTTTACTTTCAACTGGATGTTGCTGTGGAGCAAGCTGCAGGTTGGGAACGTTGGGAAAAAAGACTGTTCGTCAAAAAGGAGATGCACATGAAGCACAAACTACAATATTGGGTGTTGATGCTCCACTGGAGGAGCTTTGGGCAGTTATAAACCAGGTTACTTTAAAAAAACGTCTTATTTTATTCTTCGCGTCCAGGACTACGCCTTGGCCCTTGGATCATTACATAGGAACCCAAAGATAAATAGATAAACAAAAAAGATGACTATTATGTATACAAAGAGTTTGAGAGTAAGCATTACAAACCTCCAATATGTTAAAAAACAAAAAATAAAGATCCATGATGTATATGTGCTGAAGTCATCCCCAAGAATCCAAAATTGAATCCATTAAGGTTATTTTTCCTTTGTTGCAACTCTCTCTATGGCAACCTAAAAAAGGGATTTTGAAGGCATGGAGCATTAATGTGGTATGTGATTTTCACTTTTTCAGGATGGTAATCATTAATCTTTTCATTGCTGATGGTCCCAATGCAAAGCTTTAAAAGGTATCAATTCTTGAGGCTGCTAAATTGCAACTTAAAAGGGATATTTCAGATGCAGAGTTGAGGAAGGTCAGACTTAAAGTGTATCTATTTTTATGTTTCAAATTATTAAGAAGTCTTCAGTACTTTGTAACACAGAAATTTTTAGCGAAGGGGGGAAAAACCAGGGAAACTTCAAAAAAGTTCTGAATTTTCGGCTTTACCTTGGAAACTACAAAGGCAAATCATTTTTGAATAAAACTTTTTTTTAAGTTATACTCCTTGTGTGGTACATTTCTTACTCATTAACGGATATACTTCCGTAATAGAAAAATATAAACCAGATGCGTTGAATATATACTGAAAATTGATTCAATGAGTTTGAACCTTGTCCCTCCAAATTGCTCAACTGTTTCTCACCTTCAGTTGTACTCTACAATCACTACTTCTCTTACCTGTTTGTTTTTCCTGGCATTTTTAGGTTCCAGGCGAACCCTACGTGGACCTAATGGAATATCACTCATGTGTTTCGCAGGATTTGAATGAATTGTGTGTATCGCGGCACTCCGCTTGGCTTCTAAAACATGGTGATGGGAGTTCAAAATATGACCTGTTATCCAAATTGAGAATGTCTTTGCATCAAGCAACTGGTTGTTCATGAACGGTCTAAAGTCTATACCCAGGGGGTGCCCAGACCTGTTTTCTTAGTAAATACTGCACATGTCAAGTTTTAGATTCTGAGAGTCAAGCTTCTTGAGTGCTCACTATGATAAAACTAACAATTTTTTCCCTCTATTCAGTTTTTAATACAGATGCATATCCCACTTCCATTTGTAGCTTCATGGATTACCGAGGCACAACTTCACTGTCAACCTGCTTCCATGTACCTTTTTTTTACTTATATGTACATTTCTCACATGTCTGTATATGTGTTCTATTTAAAAAAACTGCATGTATATGTGTGATTTCAGCAGATTGAGATTCAACCTTAGTCTTCTGATTCCAAATTTCATTATTAATTCAGATTTACTTTATATTTCAGTTCATTTTGTTGGATTAGTTTGAGATTAAGTGTTCATGTCCACTTCCCATTTCTAATGAAAGGGTTCATTTAGGGTTACTTTCTATGTATCATTATTGGGTTGATTTGAGATAATAAAAGATATAAAACTCTTGTGGCTTCATTTAATACATATTTTTCTAAACATTAATTTATATGATGTTTTCCCCTCTTCTTAATTAGGAAAAGCAAGTTGTCCAGTGATTATGGACCTTTATTGTTTTGATTCACAATAGAAATTCTCTGGAAAACAGATGTCTGGGAAATTGTCAAGTGAATCAGGTAATTAACGGCGGCCTACCTCTGCCTCGTACCCTTGGGCCATACTTCTCCAGTTCTGCTTAATTTTTTTTCGTTTTCCTAGCTGTTGTATTATAACTGACCTCTTTGGTTAATTTAGGCTCCATCGCGGTGAGGAAAATGAACATTTCATGTCAGAGAAAGACTCCTTGCTGCGGCCAGTCTGTTACGGTTGGCACGAATTCAACATGTTAGTTATCAAACCATATCAACACATTTCTTTCCCTGCTTGTATATTTTTTTTGCTTGTGCTTTTTTTTTTACTTTGCTTTTAATTCAATTTTTAACCATAGGGCTTGGATGTTGTTGCTTTGCTTCAATTTTTCTTTGGTTTAGACAAATTGGAGGAACAATGACAAATTGCAGGTACTTTAGTTTTAATTTACTTTGTGTTCATTAATGAGATACTTAATATCACTGGTTCAGGCACATCAATTTTGATCCATGGTCTTTTTCGAACAATATTTATTTTCGGTTAAATTAGACTCACAGAGCAGCTGGCTCAAAGAGCAAACTATAAGGGACTTTTGTCGCAACAAAACTAATCTATGCATTTGAGTAAACTGATAAGAGGAATATACTAATTTTTTGTTCCTCGGTACTGGAGAGGTAATATTAATAATTTTTCACAACCAAACTGAAAGAAAAGTAGACCGTTTGAAAGGAAATTCAAATTACATCTAATGTATTCAAATTACATCTAATGTTTTCCTTTGTTGATCTCCTTGTCTATTTTTGGGTTCATCATTAATTGTTACCGGGTAAATGAGGTTTCGAAAGTAAACGCATATGGTGTTGTGTTTTAATTAAATTCACATTTCATCCATAATATTTGAGTTATATGATCTATGTTTTCTCTCAAGTTTTAGATGTATATTTACTTAAAAGATTTTACTTATCACAAGTTTCCAGATTGTTTTGTTAATCTAGATTTTCTTTTCATGATTGTTTTTTTGTTAAATTTGAGATTGAATCTATCTTCTTTTTCAGATGTAGAAATATGACATTTTTTTCCAAAGCTTGTAATAAATTCACTTTTCCTTTTACATCTTAGTTAATTACAGATTGAATCTTCTTTTTCACATAATCTTTCTAGGGTTAATCTGAGGATACTTGTCACACTTAAGTCTTGAATCTTCTTTTTCCAATAATTTAAAGCTTAGCCTCACCTGCAAAACTTGTTGCAGGACTGGTCACTATGGTGCATCTTTTGGATCTTTTTGATGAATTTTAGTCTCTCTAAATATAGTGTCCATCTTTGCAGCAATGGATATTTGGATCGAGATTTTAGGAAGTTCAACTTTGTCTGGATCATTCCTTTATTCGTTTGATACTTAATCCTCAGCTATAGAATTGTTTATGGTTCTTGAGCTTCCAAAAGTTAGTCACAACTCACAGTTAATTTAATAAAATCTGAATGCAATTCATTAAATTGCTAATGATGGATTGACTACCTGCTAGGGATGCAACCCATTAAGTATGTGAACCAAGAATGACAGCAGAGCTTGTGACTCTAAAGGAAATTAAAATCTGAAAAACATCTTGAAAGGTATGCAGTGATTGTGTTGATGTTTCATACGCATCTTACACCTTAGGTGTATTTGCTTGAAACAGCTGCAGATTCTCGCATCTACTTCAAACCGTCCGTGCATTTGCATATACACTTATAATCTCTCAATGTTTATAATTTCAATATCAGAAATAGAATTTGTAATACTGTTGTTAATGCTGTTTGAATAGGTATCTACTAGCCTTTTAATTTAGAGCAATACCACGATCTCTAAGTTCGAGAATATTCCTAGCTACATCTGGAGATGTAACTTCTTCCAGTTTACTTATTAATTGTCACATTCCCATCTTTAATAACTATTTCCATGCATTTGCTTATATTTCAGATATTAAATGGCGCTAAACTACTACATTGATATAACTGCAATGCCTGGACTACTCTTTTCTGTTTTTAATTGAATATTTTGGACTGCTTTGTGGTATATTCACACATTTTTCCCTTCTTTGTGATGTATTCACCCATTTGTGATTATGAAATACAGTTTTATCATTTAACCATCATTGGGCACGGACCAACACCATCGCGCGGGCCAATGCTTAGAGTATATATGATATTACTCTAAGTATATATGATATTACCTTTGCATTCTTATTTTTCATGAATAGGCCATGTGTCTCATACGTGTCCTTCACCATGCATATACATACCTTTGCATTAGCATATTACTTTTGATAAGCCTTATTAAGTCTTATTTTAATAAGCCTTATTAAAATTAATAAGCCTTATTTTGATTAATAAGGCTTATTAAAATAAAGTCAAAACTAGACTTTTATTTTATATTTTAATTAATCTGTAATTTTATCGGGAATTTTTATTAAAAGATAATCGACAGTGACATCCGCCCCGAACCGGCCAGACCGGGCGGGGTGGGTGTTACATTTTGGTATCAGAGCCAAGGTTTTCTAGACTGGCATGTTCTATTTTGATATGATTCGATCTGAAAACAATCCCAGTAAAAAAGAATAAAAAAGGTTTTTGGATAAAAAGAATTTGTGAGTAATCGAAGTACTGAAGGGTAAACGTAAATAGTACCAATTACTCCTTTGGTCCCTCTATCTCGGTCTCATTTGTAAGTTTGTCGTATACCTTATTTGTAAAATTTGGGTTGTTACAATTCATTCTTACTTTATTGGCACTTTGTCAATTTTATACTAACCACATAAATTTCACCTTTCTTAATAATTAACTGCATCACTCCCTCTTGTTCCGATGTTAGGGGGACGGGGGTAGTATGTTTTATTATCAAAAGTGAAAACATAGATTATATTTAGTTTTGGTAAAAAGAAAAGAATATTTTAAACTAGCAGCAATTTCTTTTATACGCAAGGCATGGCATAAATTCATTTCTAGAGAAGAACCATTTTATAAGTATGTGAGATCATTGTGTGAAATTAATTATTGAAAATCAAAGTTTTTTAATGGTGGAAGTACATGGATTAAATTGTTTATACAGTCATCCATGCACAGTTCACATTCGATTTTTTAGTTGTATGAGACACAGTTATTAATGGAATGACGCCCATTTAGTTAAACTCAAATAACAGCGACAACGAAACTGGGCTTGAAAAGAAGAGAGAACAAAAAAAATTGGACCGGATTTGGATAGGGGCCGCGCGAACGCAGGCCCCCGCTACCACAAATTATGACGTAGGCTCCACCACTTGGGTAGACCTTAGGATAACACCCTTCCAAAGTGCAATGGAAGTCATCAACCTAGGCCATGGGCCTTACTGATCGCCCATCGACCCCGTCCAGGTAAGTATGTAAAACAGGCTGCCCAGGCCCATCTTTATAGCATCTCCCTCCGCTCCTGCTCTTCTCCCTCTCCGGTGTGGGACTAATTCGAATCCCATCTCACGCTGCTGCTTTAGTGCTTTCCTTCCGTTCTTTTGCAATGAATACAAAGCTCAAACCCTTGGCCATTCCCTTCTTTTGCAAATCAAAACCACAGCAACGCTACGTATTATCATCATTTCTAGCTCCACCTCCAACATCAAATCCCATCCATTCTCACTTTACAAAATTCATTTTTAATACAGTACTACTTATGCCATCCAAATCCATCCCATTTCGCATCTTTATCCACGTTTGCACTTCCAAGCCAAATTAGCAACATTATAAATACTTCTTCCAAGCATAAACTACTAAATTCATCTACTTAAACACTACACAATCTCAATCAAAACCTTCACATCTAGCTACAAACTTTTTGGTCAATGTACTTCATGCTCCGTATTTTCAATCAAAGTCAACCGAGTTCACTCCATTTTTGTTGCCTCCGGAATTCTCACTACTCCGGTCAAATTAAAGGCGATACCGAAATCAAATCCCGTTTAACTGACCTTAATAAGTTTTTCATCATATAAGTACGTAGAGCTAATATTACTCAAAATGACATTTTTTCATATTCATTCATTCACGTTCTTCTACTTTTTCTCTTTGGATGTTTTTACTTGGACTGTAATTTGCTGGTCTGGTCTGATCTGGTCTGGTCTAGTCTGGTCTGATAATGTCTTGTTTCTTTGTATTTTTATAACTATCCAAGTCTGGTTTGGTCTGGTCTGAACTGGTCTAGTCTGGTCTGGACTGGTCTGGTCTGGGACAAATTACAATCCAAGTAAAAACATCCTTTGTCAACATAAGTTTTTTTATCTAAGCAGCTCATTTTTTACCTTTAAAAGATTTACACATGTTTTTCAAATAAAAACGACAAAAATTAATACTTGTATATGATAGAATGTTGTGCGCCTAGGAGCTATACTATTATCTTTCTCGCACCATCGAATCGAAAAATAAAATTACTATTTTTACGCTATGTAATAACTACTAGTATAATTTTTAAAATCGGATTCCTGGTTGAATTCTAAGCTAAAATTTGATGGGCACAATTTACACATCATGAAGAACATGCTCACACAATTTTATCAAAAAAATTCATCGGAAGCACCTAAAATGGAGGTGCATGACCACACGACGTTCTAGTCAGGAAATTCCTTGCAGGAAAATTTGTGTGTGTATATATTGATGGGATACATAGTACGGAGTGCAAAGGTTCCTACTTAAGCAAGGATTAAATAAAAGCAATAATTCTACATTATTACACCCCCACAATTTGTGCATGAGGAACTGCGTGCAGATTGTCAAGAAGAAACATGAACGCTGATGAGACAATTTTTTAGTGAAAATATCAGCAAGCTGAAGTTGTTGTGAAACAAATTTTAAGTATTTACTTAAAATTGATCGCAAATAATAATATATGAGAATATTGGGTACAATCTCTAAATATGAATCCTCTGATTCTTCACTTGCAATTTGATATAAATATAATTAAAGAATTTAATTTAAAATTAAATCTCTAATTCTTCATATATTCGAACGTTCTTCGAATCTTCGTTCGTGAGATCTTCGAATCTTCGTTCTTCGGATCTTCAAATCTTCTTGAATGCAGACTTCAACTTGAAGGGCCTCCGGTTTTCAAATAGCTTAATTTTCAACAAAAGGGCCGTTATATGACTTAATCTTCTGTTAAAGGGCTTCCCGGGATATATGGCTTGATCTTCAATTGAATCTTGATTCAATCTTCATATGGATATCTTCAAATCTTCAAAGATTCGTTCTTCATATCTTCAAATCTTCAAAGCTTTGTTCTTCAGATCTTCGAATCTTCAAGCTTCGTTCTTTAGATCTTCGAACGTTCTTCAACTTTTGACTTTGTTTGATCAAGAATAGATGAAATCACAAGGGATTATTCATATATTCTTGACAAAAAACTTGGCTTGATATCTTCTGATGTTTTGGAATCCTTCAGAGCCTCTCGGGAGTTCTTCAGAGCTTTTCTGCAGCGTTTCTTTGTCTGAAAGTTCTCTTCCCCTTTCTCTCAACTCAGACCCCTATATATAGGTGTGGAGGGGGTGAAAATATGCTTTAGGGTTTAGGAAATCCGTCCATACCCTTTGGGACTTAATTAAAATGGGCTTCATGCTCTATTTGCTTGCACTTTAATAGCCAGAAAAATCAGCATTTATGCAATGTTTCTGGACAGCTTTTTTAACAAGGTTCTTGGTCATTTCCCATGCACATGGAAGGATTTCTTAACCAGATTTGTTGCCCTCTTTATCAATTGAATAATGTCTTTTATATATTGGGCCGCAATTTGATAATGGCTTCAAAATTAATAAGACCGGTCCATTCTTTAAAAGCTCAATCTATAACTAAATTAATTGGATATTTTAAACAATCCAAATTAATTTAATCACTAAATTTTATCCTAACGGATCCATATTAATATTTTCCTTTTGATAAGATGGTACCGCTCACGAGCAGTCCAACATATTTCAAACGCGGCCCAATACATTCAAAGGAGGCCCAATATGTTTGAGAATAGCCCGGTAGCATTTAAATCAGTTAAATAATATTATGGACTATCATAGAATAATAAATCCAAAATATTAATTAATTTTCAATATCCACAGTTGTGTAGGAACATAACGAACAATCAGATGTCGATGAGCAATCCTCTTACAAACAAAGTGATAATCAATGTTAATGTGTTCAGTGCGTGCGTAGAAGTGGAAGACCTAATTAAAGTATCATAGAATTTGATATTTTTTCTTATAATATTTCAAATATTATTTAATTTTATTAAAATAATAAACTTTGTTGAAGAAAAAGCATCAAAATTAGCAATGGAATTAATATAAAAAAATTAAATAAATCAAATCTACGATGATTTAATTCTTATTATGAAAGTTCGGGTCACATATCAATATGATTTATCTTTCATACCCCTTATTGATAGTTAACCCATCTTTCAGGTCCTGAGTTGATAAAAGTTCATCATTAATTATTAGGGGTGTGTTCGGTTCAAACAATTCTGCTTTAACTTAAAACCCAATGCTGAACTGGACTAAAAAGTTTTGTTCGTTTTTATTTTTAAAATTTTGAAATCGCGGTTTTGTTGGTTCGATTTATTTCGATTTGGTTTCAGTTTTTTCTAATTTTGCCAAAATATTTCCATTAATTAATTAAAAAACATAATTTTTACAAAACAAAAAAATAAAATAAACCTACATCAAACAATAATTAGTGGTAATATAATCCAGTTCATAGACTAAATGTGTGTCAAAGAAGAAATTAAAATGCTTCAAGTAGAGCAAAAGAATTTTTATAATTTTAGTACACATGTTCAATATTCTCCAGGTGACCATGTGTTAGAAATGGGGGATAAAAATGTAGTACAACAAGGGAGTAGAAATATGGTTGGACTAGATATCACTTCTAGTCACGTATAAAATATGTTTTCCTAAAAGTTTACTATCAACCTTTATCACAGTAACATAGTTACAAGATAGAACTTTTGAGATAAAAAGAAGGTGTATGATGTATTTTAGCTACATGGGGTGGCGGGGAGGCGACGACGATAGTGGTCTTTGGTCGGGGCAGCAGCGTCGGCAGTGGAGTTTGGTCGAGGCGACGACGGTGTTAACTGGCGGGACGGCTACGACAGGGACGGTCACTAATTGATGGAGTCATTGTAACCGCCGGCGGCTGTCACTAATTGTTGGTGTTGATGGTAAGTGACGGTAGGATCAATGTCGGAGGAAAGTGACAGTGCTGTGGCACTCACTAAGGGATGAAGTGACATAGAGGGTAGTGACATAGAAGTGACATAAGGGATGCAGTCCATTGACTAATGACGGCATTAGCATCACTGAGGCATGCAGTGACATAGAAGGTAGTCACTAATGCGGTCTAGCGACTGAAGGTGGTGGCGGCACAGGTGATGGTGGTTAGGGATTGCTGGACGGTAGTGGCCAGTGACTAATCAATTATTAAAAAGGAATATTATACTAATAAATGCAATAATAAATAAAAGGCATTAATAATACGGTAAATCATAATTTTCGAAATTTTTAACATAGGTCATTTTTTTGTCTTTTACCTTTAATTTGATGATATTTATATTAGAAAAGGACCTAAAAATAAGCATTTCACCTCAGCAAAGCAAATATTAACCCTAATAGAATTTTGACATTTGATTGAGCTGCTACTACTTTCTCTTAAATTAGTTTAATTAGTTTTTTTAGTTGATACTCACTCCGTCCCACAAAAATTTGACGAATTTCCCCTTTTAACCGTTTCAAAAAAAAATTATTTTTATTTAAAGTAATAAATATATATTTTAAAAAAGATAGTATTAAGTAAAAAAAAACATACTACTACCTTGTAAGTTACTCAAAGTAACACCCAATGTTCTAATTCAAAAGGCATTGTACTACTACCTCTTGTAATTTTTAATTCCTTTGCTATTTCTTGTACGTGATCCACCTATTTCTTTATCAAATTTGTAAAATTTTTAGTTGACATTAAATTGCTTAAACAATTTAGTGTTTCTTGTGTGAAACGTGCACGGAAAACCATCATTCATAGAAGATCATAACTCATCCATAAATACAGAAGTTCAAAACCATAGGAGTCCATGGCTTTCAATTCTAGGAATTCCACGAGAGGCGATTCATCAGTTGTCTATGACAAGGCTAGACTTGAATTTTGTAACTGTGACGACACATCCAATTCTGACCATCACCGACACAAGCTCACTAGGCATAGGGCCTCCTCATTCCACCAACCCCAGTCTCCGGTAGTATTCCAGGTTATAAAAAAATGCATGAGAAGATCAATGAGATTCAAGGAGTCCCTCACCCACTTGACATGGTGTCTCAAACATGTTATGATGAGTCACCTTTTTACGGGTTGATAAACTGCTTACACGGCATTGTAGTAAGACGAAGTTAAACTTTTGATATACCCGACAGGTCGATAACTTTTGGTGGAAAAGTTTATCCCCGAGTATCTTGTCTCTCTGAAGTGGCAGAGAGAAGTGTTGATTTCAATATTGGTCAATGGTTAATACCCGTTGTTGCAATTGTTCTCAAATGACAAATTATTATAATGGATATGCACAGCTAAATAAACAATAAAATTACCGACAGAGAATTTAATCACACGACATTTATGAGTAAAAAAGTAGTGAACATGAAAAATACATTGACAATTAAAATAAAGTAATTAAAATACTAGATTAGCGAGCATAAGAGTGAGGAAAGCTGAAAATAAAATATGATAAGATAAATTCTACGTGACTTAATGATAACTTAACTAATTAAAAGTGGGGATGTTTTTTGTGATGCTGAGCTGGGGCCGTCTCATGCCAGTTTCAACGGTTTTGCTTGACTATTTTTAAAATCTCTCCTTAGCCTCCTAACATATGTAATTAATTTAGCCTCTAGTCACATAACTAAGCACCAAAAATAGATCGAATCAGGCATGCATCATTTGTTTAGTGGACTTCCAAGCTAAATCTCCACTTCCATGCACAAAGACAAAGTTAGTACCTACATCATAAGGATGTTTTTAATTGAACTGTAATTTGTTAGTGTGGTCTTCTCTTATTTGGTATGGTCTGTTTAAGTCTGATCATATTTGAAATCATCTAAGCTGGTTTGGTAGATGTCTGGTGTACGTGTATATTACAACGGACGAAGTCCGGTCTTGTCTTGTCTTGTCCGTTTAAGTCTGATCTGGATTATTTAAGTCTGGTACATTATGTTCTGTTTAAGTCTGGCATGTTCTATTTTTATCTGATTTGATCTGAAAACAATCCCACTAAAAAAGAAATTGTATGTTTACCATAATATGAACTCAATGAGATTGTTACTTGTAAGTATTTGACTCCAAGTTAAAGCAAATAGTATGTTTATCAAACTCGTTTACAAATTCAATGAATGGAAATGAAATTCGTTTAAGAAAGTTGGTGTAATAAATGGATTTATAGCGAACGTCTACAACTTAGAAATGTTATGAAGAGTAAAAGTCCATTATATATAAATCTTGAAGGATCATTGCTAAAGCTAGGACCTTCAACCAATGAAGAAAATTACCGTTCGGACCATAGCCCATAAGGTATATCAAGAATATATCTCTATGCAATAACAATCATTTTTTGTATAAACAAAATTTATATAAACTTGACACACTCTTCGGTGCACACAGGCAATGATTTCTTTTTTCTAAACGAGATGCCCGTGTACACATGCAACTAGGGTATATACACATTTTATGTACACTTTACACTCCCCTATATACACAAACAATTGCTATTTTTTCTAAACGAGATAGCACACAAGAGACATTGGAGGAGTTAGGGAGGCATGGGGGAAAGGGACCCCACTCTAAGCTTAAAAAATCAGAACTAATACTTATAGTATATTTGATTCCCTTCTTTAAAAAAAATACTAATTAAAGACAAGTTTAGATTAAGTGTTAAAATAAAAGGAAAAGTCTTTCTTAAACGTTTTTCTAGGAATACAAGTGTTTGTTGTAGCATACCACACTCATTTGAATGCAAGTGTGTGTTTTTTAAGCCTGTAGTGGCACACGGGTTAGCTTTTCATGGTTGTAATGAGCAAGAAAGTATTGAGATGGATGAATATGTTGTCACATTTGTTCCAACAAAAAGATCAAAACATTTTCGAGATTGTGTTGGATTCTTTCTTTAATAGAGAAATTCATGAGGATTTTAGAACATTGCAGAGATGTCTAGAATTCTCTGTATATGTCTAGAGAATATTCAATGTTTTAGAACAATAATGTGGGCTTTTCTAGAGAATTTTGGAACTCACTAAACCCGAGTGGAAGTGTGTGGAAGTCCCTAGAACATTTTGAACAATTGTGGAATTCTCTAGATCCTTTCAGAAGATTAGAGAATCTTGTGGATACTTCTTTGAAGAATCTAGATGTATATTGGTGTATAAAAAATTCTAGTGAAGCTTTGATCGATGATATTGGTTACTATAAATAGGTTCAGACTTCCCATTTCTATGACAACCTTGAGAATAGCACATAGGTGTGTGTGGTCGAGTTAGGTAGAGTAAGTAGTCTCATATACAAAGAATGAAGTGAGTGAAAGTGAGTGTCCTTGAGAGAGGAGAGCGAGAGCCTTCTTGTGAGAGAAGAAGGCTCAAAGATATATGTGTATGAGTGTGAGCTAGTGAAGATCATCTTAAGGACAACAGGAGGCAATTCAGGAAGGCTTCTCATAGGTGTGTGTGATCGAGTTAGGTAGAGTGAAGTAGTCTCATACACAAAGAATGAAGTGAGCTACTCATTTACTTGTAAAATATCTTTTATGAATTTTAATTGTATAATACAAACTGATATTTGCCACATTGAGTTTTTGTATTATGAGTGTGTGGATGAGTGTACAAGAGTACTCTAAACCCGTGATCTTGGAAAATGTTGAGTCGTGTTTTCCCAACATGAAGTTATTATGCAAAAAGTTGAACATATGAAAACTCGTATGATTGATTTACACAAATTATATATATATGATTTGAGGTAGTATGTAATCAACTACTTTGGGTTAATGTTTTACGTTTTTATTGTTTTTATTGTATTTTGATTAAATAAGCGATAATTCTTAGCCTTCAATACGCCCTCCCCTTAAAAAAATATCTGACTCTGCCACTAACAAGAAAGAGTGTCCAATGTGTACAAATTTTGTTCCATATGATATTGATGACGGTCTCAAGCAGCAGAAGCTGTTAGAAAGATATTCTAGAATCCACAAACATTATGATAATTTACCGGGTATCTCCAATTACTTAAACTCCACTAGTATTAGAGTGAGCGAAAAAATAATATGTGAAGGCTCGTCTGATCATCATCTCAATAGTCTACACTCCCCGAATAAAAAAGGTTTTTGGATAAAAAGAATTTGTGAGTAATCGAAGTACTGAAGGGTAAACGTAAATAGTACCAATTACTCCTTTGGTCCCCCTATCTCGGTCTCATTTGTAAGTTTGTCGTATACCTTATTTGTAAAATTTGGGTTGTTACAATTCATTCTTACTTTATTGGCACTTTGTCAATTTTATACTAACCACATAAATTTCACCTTTCTTAATAATTAACTGCATCACTCCCTCTTGTTCCGATGTTAGGGGGACGGGGGTAGTATGTTTTATTATCAAAAGTGAAAACATAGATTATATTTAGTTTTGGTAAAAAGAAAAGAATATTTTAAACTAGCAGCAATTTCTTTTATACGCAAGGCATGGCATAAATTCATTTCTAGAGAAGAACCATTTTATAAGTATGTGAGATCATTGTGTGAAATTAATTATTGAAAATCAAAGTTTTTTAATGGTGGAAGTACATGGATTAAATTGTTTATACAGTCATCCATGCACAGTTCACATTCGATTTTTTAGTTGTATGAGACACAGTTATTAATGGAATGACGCCCATTTAGTTAAACTCAAATAACAGCGACAACGAAACTGGGCTTGAAAAGAAGAGAGAACAAAAAAAATTGGACCGGATTTGGATAGGGGCCGCGCGAACGCAGGCCCCCGCTACCACAAATTATGACGTAGGCTCCACCACTTGGGTAGACCTTAGGATAACACCCTTCCAAAGTGCAATGGAAGTCATCAACCTAGGCCATGGGCCTTACTGATCGCCCATCGACCCCGTCCAGGTAAGTATGTAAAACAGGCTGCCCAGGCCCATCTTTATAGCATCTCCCTCCGCTCCTGCTCTTCTCCCTCTCCGGTGTGGGACTAATTCGAATCCCATCTCACGCTGCTGCTTTAGTGCTTTCCTTCCGTTCTTTTGCAATGAATACAAAGCTCAAACCCTTGGCCATTCCCTTCTTTTGCAAATCAAAACCACAGCAACGCTACGTATTATCATCATTTCTAGCTCCACCTCCAACATCAAATCCCATCCATTCTCACTTTACAAAATTCATTTTTAATACAGTACTACTTATGCCATCCAAATCCATCCCATTTCGCATCTTTATCCACGTTTGCACTTCCAAGCCAAATTAGCAACATTATAAATACTTCTTCCAAGCATAAACTACTAAATTCATCTACTTAAACACTACACAATCTCAATCAAAACCTTCACATCTAGCTACAAACTTTTTGGTCAATGTACTTCATGCTCCGTATTTTCAATCAAAGTCAACCGAGTTCACTCCATTTTTGTTGCCTCCGGAATTCTCACTACTCCGGTCAAATTAAAGGTGATACCGAAATTAAATCCTGTTTAACCGACCTTAATAAGTTTTTTATCATATAAGTACGTAGAGCTAATATTACTCAAAACGACATTTATAAATACTTCCAAGCCAAATTAGCAATATTATAAATACTTCTTCCAAATGTAAATTACTAAATTTATCTATTTAAACACTACACAATCTCAATCAAAATCTTCACATCTAGCTAGAAACTTTTTTATCAATGTACTTCATGCTCCGTATTTTAAATCAAAGGCAATCGAGTTCAATCATTCACATATTCGTCCCCCGTTCACTCCATTTTTGTTGCCTCAAGAATTCTCACTACTAAGGTCAAATTAAGGCGATACCTAATTAAATCTTGTTTATTCACATTAACTTGAATAAAAAAATTCATTATATAAGTAGAGCTAATATTAGTCAAAACGACTTACATATTCATTCACGTTCTTCTACCTTTCTCTTTATCAAAATTTGTTTTTCATCTAAGTAGCTCATTTTTTTACCTTTAAAAGACTTGCTTACAAGTTAAGCCTAAACTGTACGTTTTTTTTTTCAAAAGAAAAAATTGTCGCTTTTTGTAGCAATGAATAATAAAACGGCGACTTCCAACATGAAAATCTTAACCATTTCACCGTGCACTATTACTCCTATTTATAACGTTCAGTACATCCATCATAATTATATTTAGTCTTATAATTCCATTTGGAGCCCACGATAGTTTTAGAAGAGTCAAACGGAACCAAATCCCAAACGCATTAATTCTTCAGCCATAACCTCTTTCCATTTAAAATGCATGTTAGCCTGAGTAAAACATGTAGGATCAGGTGCTGAAACAACTAACTGTATTCAAATTAAAATGAATTTAGGGTATCAAAATTCCAAAATTTGCACGGGTTTGCATAAGATGAACGTTAGATGGTCGGGCAGGAGGTAGTGGTGATGACTCGAAATCGGGAGAAGGATTGTCCGAAATAGTGGGTGAACACGTCGGCATGGGTGAGGAATGCAGTGGGGAGGAGGGCGGGATGGGACTAGCAGGCGCGGCTGGAGTAGGGTGGGGTGGTTCTGGAAAAGTGGAGGGGAAATCAGATGGTGGTGAGGGGAGGTCCGTCGACGACATATCGTGGTCGTGGCGTCACGCCCCGGACCTACCCGGACACGTCAACAACCCGCCGTACAATATGAATAGTCAACCGCAGTCTAACACATCCATATTATACAAGGCGTCTTGAATATCATTCACACATATAACATCCATAAACAAACATACTAAGTAATTCCTTACGCAGCGGAAATCATTGTTTAAAACAAAATGCCACACAGGGCTATTCATGAGCACGCAGGCTCTGTAGTAAAATATCCATGAGCATGTTTATTATTGTTCAAAACAGAATGGAGAAAGCACGAACCACGTCTTCTCCCCAAGATGATCACCCGAGCAACGGGCACAGGTAGCAACCTCAAGCCTCAACCTGAAATGGTGGTGGGATGCCCCCGAAGGGGTCAGTACTCTATACGGCTATAAAGTACTGGTGTGACAGACATCTAATAGATATACAACAAGTATTTCAAACAAAAGACCCTCAAATAGGGTGATAATATAATCTAGGCAGTAACCCCAAGTTACCCCTTTCCAAAATATATACTTACTTTATATAAAGTCAAGTAATCGGCCCGTAGGCCCATGTTTATCCACAAAACATTTCCCAATACCCCGTGACCACGATTCGCAACGTTCACGGATTCGATATGTTCCTGGTTTGCATAGCATGAGCTCGGCCCAATTTACGTCTCTAAGCAAACCTGATTACATGGCATGAGCTCGGCCCAATTTACGTCTCCATGTAACCTGATCTCATGGCATGAGCTCGGCCCAATTTACGTCTCCATGAGTCGCATATCCTACCCACCCAATTAAGCTCTAGAGTACCACTCATAATCAACTTAAATTGGCATGGGCCCCAATTTCTATGTCTACCCACATGCAAATTATGGAGTACCACTCACAATCAATTTACATTGGCATAGATTCCTAACTCCTAGACACTTACTATGCCTAGAATTGTTATAACATTAAGCTACCCTTGGACATCCTACGGACTGCCGCTAACTTGATCTTAGTTCACACTAAATCACAATTGACACTTGAAGTCCATCAAGTTCATCACAATACAATCCAAACCTTAGGTTTGATTCTATAAACAATTCGAACAATCATTAACTAGCAATTCACTACTATTAAGATTATTCATACAACTCATTTATTCTTATGGGAGCCCAA
The DNA here is from genome assembly GCA_945859915.1 of Cuscuta epithymum. Classification (NCBI taxonomy): domain Eukaryota; kingdom Viridiplantae; phylum Streptophyta; class Magnoliopsida; order Solanales; family Convolvulaceae; genus Cuscuta; species Cuscuta epithymum. Next base: position 245,238 of record CAMAPF010000148.1, on the reverse strand, counting down.
ACATATCTAGAGATATGTGGCAGCCTCCCATGTGCTAAACATTATCATGCAAATAATCATTTACATAAGCATATCATTCGTACATGAGATAGAAATGTCTATTTTAGCATAATAGCACATTTATACCTCATTTAACTCCATATTCTTCAATATGTTCTCAATTCATGATCAAGTCCAATACTTATCATCCTATCATGTTCAAGCATCTTTATTCATAAAAATCATGATTTGACATGTAGGTAATATTGTGCAAGACCTACAAGTTGTAAGCAACTAGATGTCGGTCCTCACCTTAATGAGCTTTGCGCTTTTCTTTCACGCTCCAACGACCAAGCCTCGCCAAGGAAGGTTGGCTGCTGACTCCTTCCTTGAGGATGGGCGAGCAGCAACCTGCTCACAGCAGCTAGCTCAACCTTTTCCCACGAAACTAAACAGCCCCCTAGAAAGGGTGTTTTCTGACGAGTTCACTTCCTAACCTTTCAAGGTTCAAACTAGGTTAGAGTCTAACCTTTAAACTCACATATCTATCATTTCAAGAACGTATTCAACCCTTGTAATAAGGTAGAATAGTCCCCAACCTTACATACGACTTATGTAAGGAAAAGAAAGGTTTTGGGGTTCATCTCACCTTTAGAGAAGAAGAACCTCCCTGCGAGTTCGTACTCTCCAATACAGATTTGGAAGCCTTCCACAACTCCGATCGCTACGATCTACACCATTCCAGAATCCTCATCTTTAGATATTTCGTTTGACACCTCACACGCTTGATTTGAACGAGTGAAGCTCGAGTTATGGGCTGAACAATCAACCCTTACGCACAGTGACAAAAACTGCGGACAACTTTCTCTTTTCTCTCTTTCTTATGATATGTGTGATTCCCTTCTCCCAGAAGTCAACTAAGCTCGTATGGGGGGTACTAAGGGTTCCCCTAGGCCTCCCCAAAGGTTATTCTCTTTGTGTGGAGTGGGATGAGTGAGATGTGGATGATTCTCAACCACAACTCCCAATTAAAGTACAAATGGGGTGCATACCTTATCATTTTATTCTCTACTCATCCCCAGTTCATCATGGTCCTCCCAAACTAATATTTACACAATATTCTCTTTGTCTTTCAAGTGCCAAGGAGGTGTGGGACGCACCCCCTTCGGTCCAAGTCAACTCGGAAGGAAAATCTTTACCGATATTTCCTAACGGAGGAAAATTAAGTCTTATTGTTTGTGTCTTCGTAATGTGATTTCTCTTCATATAATATCGGGCTCTTATACTTACCAAGATGGCCCACGTAAAGTATTTGGAAACTCACTCATGAAACACGGATTCCAACAATAGGTTAACAAACACAAGTTACATCAAATGATACTCGTTTTACACAATGTCACAACATTAGTTACATGAAACATTCCCCGTGTTACACACGATTGGTGATAGGAAATTCAATACATCATTATGAAATTTTAAATAACAATTTCAAGTATGATCGGGTGCGGTGTCACACGTGGTCAGGAAGAATGGGAGAGGGCGTGAGCAATTGGACATGAACTGGGTTTGTTGAACTGGAAGATGCTGTCAATAATGGTTTAGGCAAGGTGTAGGAAGGAAACACTAGACACGTTGGAAGGTGAATAGGACTTGCATATATGAAGGAAACACATTTTCACACAACAATTTGACCAGAGCACGAATAGTAACGCCAAGCTCAAACAGAATGGAGTGATTATAAAGTGGCTCTTGCACTGTATAAGAAATAGCTCTATATTCTGCCTTAGTAGAATATCTTGGCATGGTAGGTTGATTCTTGGACTGTCGGGAGATTACATTTGAACCAAGAAAAATGGCAAAACCTGATGTGGTCCTGCTGCTACCTGGACAACCCTTTCAGTCAGCATACAAGAAGGCAAGTATGGTCAGCGAAGTAGTGGATGGTCGGAGCCAAAGACCATGCTCTGATGTGCCCTCTAAGTGCCTAAAAATGTGCCTAATTAACAGCCAAAAGATGTAAAGTACGGGAAACATGCATAAACTGGGAAACCAAGTAGTCAACAAAACTAATATCACATGTAGTCATGGTCAAATATTGCACAACCCACCTACCATACTACGATATTAGTATGTTTTATGTATTCTTTAATATGTTATATTATACATAGTATTAAATATTTAAATTTAAAAATGCTCAAAGTAGGATGAAAATATAGAAAATTCTGAAATATTTTTTTTTTCAAAATAGTACTTCTCTAATCCTAACTAGGAGTGCATGAGTCCTATTTTAGGATGAACATAATGGTATTCTTATTTGAGAAGAGTTGTTATGTTTTGTTCCCATTTAGGGATTTTTTTCTTAGACTTTTAGTTTTTTCCTTGCATTATATTTTATATTTCAATAGATTATTAAAATCCTTTCCTATTTATTTTATTTTGTATTAGATAGATAAAAAATCATATTTATATTTTATATTATACACAACATTTCTGGTTTGAACTTTTACATTTTTTATTCTATAACTTTTTTGAAGTATTATAAATTCATATTTAATATTTCATATGTTTTAATTGAAAACCTACGAAATGGTAAAATACAATAACCTAAAATAAAACATAAAAATAAAAATGAAATCTTAAATAAAATACTGATGTAAAAACATAGATATAAAGTATAAAAATAAAGGTTTCATATTTATATTTTTTTATTCCTTATATTTATATATTTTTTGTCAATTTGTTATTGGTTCTATTTTTTATATTTGATTCTTACAATTTTGAAACTTTTTAATAGTTTAGGGGGTGATTTGATCAACTGTGACGGGTTCAGAGTCTTATTTGAGTTTTTAGTTTTAGCTTCACATGCACAGGTGGCAATCAAACCAGTGAATTAAATCTTTTTTTAGTTCAAAGACTGAATTGAGCTTACACGACTGGTACAAGATCTATCTGACCCTTTAGCCTAAAATGAATTAATCAAAGGTAATAAAAAGAATATATGAAATCAAACAATTTGCGATCACCACTTGCGAAGCCTCATATTTTAGTATCTCAATTTCCCAGATCTAAAACACAAATGATCAATTTAGAATCTGAAAAGGTGTAATAAAATAATTGATATAAATAAAAAAATCAAAAGAAGAAGAAATCAAGAAAAAGAAGAGGAGGAGGGGGGGAGCCAAGTACCTGCTATCCATTTGACTATCAGAAATCATAGACGGTGGGTGACACAAACAGCGAAGAGAGGCGGTGACGATGTATTTGAAACTGAGTAGAAACGAAGGAGTTGAAACCAGCGAATGACGAAGAGTCGAAGATAGTGGAGGCTCTGTGAATTAATCGACAAAGGTGAGAGTTTGAGAGGTGAAGTAATTGCGGCAAAGCAAATTGAATCGGGATGGCGAAATAGGCGGGGTTTTAATTATGAATGGTATATTAGTACATGTGGGGTCCTACTTAGTGAATAAAAAACTTAAAATCGTGTTTAGGAACTCATGTAAATTTGTATTCCTATTAAGAGTAATTTCTTTGATTTATATTTTTTAAACATGAGAGAAGGAGTTCCTAAATAAAAAAATTATTTAAAAGTTTTTCTTGCAAAATTTTATCATAAAAATGAATTGATGGCATGCGTATTACCCCTGCGTATTACCCCTGCACTTTTCAAAGACAAAATTAGGACTGATTCGTGTTTTTCCATAAATGTGACTTGATGCAACCTCCCCCTATGACTGGTCAGCTAATACAATGTCCCTTCTATGATGCATCTTCTACAACTCCTCTCCAGCTAGATGTCAACAAAGGAGACCGACCAGCGCCAATAGCCAACGCACGCCGCCAATGTCTTCGTCATTCGCATTTTACTGCTTCGCATCCTTCACATTTTCATCCCTCCTTCGCATCTTCATTGCAGCTTGCTGATTGTCTCTCTGACGTCGTCACCTGTGGTCCTTTCAGCATCCCCGACCTACTGCCATCAAATCTACAACGTCGTCACCTCCCTATATTTGCCGCAGTGAAGCTGTGCCGCCGCCGCTGTTTGCCACCATCTCCTCCGGGTTTGACGTCTTCTTCACCTTCTGTGGGCGAGGAAGATGGTGATGACCGTCAGATCTGGCCCACCATTGATGATGCGATACAGACAAAGTTGATCGAAGAGGCGTTGACCTAATCGATGGATGGAAGAGCAATTTTCAAATCTAGATCCGGAATGATGACAACGACTAGGATGCAAAGGTGTGGACTGGGTGTTGGATTTGGCTGGTCGGAGTAGTAGTTGGGAGGTTGGCTGGGGCAGGTCAGGGGCGGGCGGGGCTGGGTTTTGGGGTGCTGAGTCAGCAACGACGGTCTGCGCTAATGGTCGACGGCGGGATGGCGGTGCCGGCATCGGGATGGGGGTGCCGGCGGCGGGCAGATTTTGGTTGAAAACCATGACCTATGTCACAAACCGGCTGTACCAGTGTCACTTTGGTCAGCGTCATTGTGACCGATGTCACTGTGGCCGACAACAGTCTCTGGGCAACAACGATGTCACTGTGGCCGGTAGTGGTGACGGGCGGTGGTCGGTGGCGATAGTGACATGGGTCATGATCGCAGTGACATCCATAGTGACATAAAATTGTGCAGTGACATGAATATTAGACAGTCACTTTAATTTTTCCAAATATATAACCATCTTAGTCATATTTTTGTCCAAATGTAAATGTGGTCACATTTTTGAAAATTAGCTTTATTTTAGTAATATTCAGGGAAAAACCCTCCAAAAATTTTCACTGGAATAACATAAAATTTTACTGCCTCCGTCCCGCTAAGATTCTCTCATTTTACCATTTCGGTCCGTCCCACTAAGATTGTCTCATACCTTATTTGGTAAAGTTTGTGTGGTTCTAAATCACTCTTTATTCTTACTTTATCAATTCAATATCAACCACATAAACCATTTTTAATAGATGTGCATGTAGTCCCTCTTGTCCTATTGTTAACTGGGTGGAGGGAGTATCAAAAGTCGTTTACAAAATCAACAAAGGAAAATGAAATCTGTTTTCGAAAGTTGATGTAGTGAATGGATATATTGCGAACTTCTATTACGTAGTAATGCTACGAAGAGTAAAGAGAAAACTGTTAAATAGACTCTCGTACTATACTGAAAAAGTCAATTAAATCCTTGTACTAACAAACACCCAATCAAGCACCCCAACTTTAAAAAAACATTCAAATCGGTCTTTTAGTAGGTTAACAACAGGTCACCCCGGTAACTGTGTACACGTGGCGCAGATGTGGATTTTTTCTTTTCCTTTTCTTGTTTATTTTTTCTTTTTTTGCTTCTTGTTTCCTCCTTTCTTCTTGTCAGGTTCTACATATAGACGCTTGCAAATTGTTTATCGCAACTAAGGCTAGAAGATCTCTGCTGCTCCATTTAGAATTTTAGATCCACATGACATGCCATTGAATCATCGTATGCCTTCAGCCTTCACCGACATCAATCAATACGTACAGTATTTCCTCCCTTTGAATTCGCCGCCACCAAGGAGGAGCGACAGTGACTATAAACCTCCTCTTGCACACCCACCTAATTAATCAAGGCCGTATGAGCAATAAAAGACAATGGACAGTCCATGGGGCTACCAGAGTACCAGCGGAAACAACTCGGCAAAAAATATATACATCGTTCGCTCCAAAACTTCCGACTACCCCTTCTTAAACCCATCTGCAGTGGCGGAACCAGGACTTGTGACTCGCAGGGGCACAATAACAAAGAAATCATATACTACTCTAAAAAAATCATATGCATCACGTTTATAGCAATAAAAAAAACTATAAAAATTTAAATAAAATAACCCTTAATTTTGATTAGACACTAACGTGTCAAATGAAGGAGAATCATTGAGAGGCGGCAATCTTTGTCTTCGAGGTGCCATACTCTGAAATCGCCTCATAATGACTTCATTCTCAATTTTAACAAATACATCTTTCTCAATGTAACACACCAGACAATCTGTCAAGTATTCTTCTCCCATCCTGTTGCGCAAATCATTCTTGATAAACTTCATCGTCGAGAAAGATCTTTCAACTGTGGCTGTTGTAACAGGTAAAACCAATGCCAATTGAATGAGTCGGTACACTAACTTATAAGTTGTGTGCCACTCTGTTTGAACCAATGTTTTTGCCAAATCTCCAATAGTTTGTAGGCCTGAAAATTGTGGAGATTATTTGACAAACGTAATAAACACTCTAAGTTGTTCATTTAGTTCAAATCTATCTCTTGAACTAAAGTCATCTGGATATAACTCAGCAAGACGAAGAAGTCGCTTCACATCAAAATTGGAGAATGAGTCTTTGGGACTTAACGATGCTATGCACATTAATAGCTCCGAACTTGACTCGGTAAATCGATTACTCATCTCTTGAATAAGACGATCAATAACCTAGCATTATATTAAAAAACATAATTAATTACAATAACAAAACAAATAAATTTGAATACAATTAAATAATAAATAAAAGTCTTAAAAGTACCTCGAGAAAAATGTCAACATGAAAATAGTGGTAATAAGTTTTCGGACTACCATCAACCGTCTTCTGCCTTTTCACTCGACCTGGCTTTACATCCTCCATATTAGGTACATCAATATCATGTTTTGAACAAAATGTACTCACTTCTTCAACCAACAAATTCCAACCATAATCATTCCTATAATGCTCCAAATCGGTTTTCACAGCCCTGACAAGATCCACAGCATTGCCTATGTTTTGATTCTTTTGTTGCAATTCCTTTGATAGCACATTAATTTTCCCCAATAATTGCAACATGAAATGAGCAATGAACACAAACTCATAGGTTGCCATTTTTTCAATTAAACTAGAAGAAGTGGACTTGCTTTTGAGATCAACACCATCATCAAATATAGCTTCAAGCACCTCAATCACAGCATCCCACATATCAACAACTCTAATGATTGTTTTATAATGAGAGCCCCAACGAGTATCACCGGGTCGTGCTAGACTTATTTATTGATTTTTTCCCTTCCCCGTACTGACCTCACCACGTTCTATACGGCCTACAACATCTTCATAATGTTTTTGTAAAAGATCATCTTTTCTTTTACATGACGCACCCACCACATTTACAATCATGCCAAGATGATAAAAAAAACTACCAATTATTCCATTGTTCTTCAAAGAGGACACAATCACCAACTGAAGGCGATGAGCAAAACAATGGACATAATGTGCTTGCTTATTTTCCTCCAAAATTTTTTGTTTTAAACCATTAATTGCACCACTCATATTGGAAGCCCCATCATAACCTTGGCCTCGAACCTTAGACAATGAAAGACCATATTTTGCAAAAAAATCATCAATAGCATTTTTCAGTGCCTGTGCAGAGGTGCTACTAACATGAACCACTCCCAAAAATCGCTCAATTACTTCCCCACAATTATTAACAAACCTTAAAACCACAGACATTTGCTCCTTTATTGAACTATCCCGAGCCTCATCAATCAACAAAGAGAAAAATTTGCTACCAATCTCATTAATAATAGCAAGCCTTACCTCGGTTGCACAAGCATTACTAATCTCCTTTTGAATTTTAGGAGAGGTTTGTTGACTATTTCCGGGAGCGTTCAAGTTCATTACCATGTTGATGTGTGGATGACGTTTACATTCCCATTTCAAGAGTTCAAGAAAGTTACCTGTAATTATAAATAGTGCAATAGTCATTATAAATTTATTATCAAACAAATAATACATTATTAATAATGTAAATAAAATGATAAATATTTACCTGAATGTGTTGAAGTAGCTGATTCATCATGACCTCGAAAAGCTAATCCACCCTCTAAAAGGAATCGAACTACATCAACAATTGTTGTTAATCTAGCACGGTACTCAAGCTCATCTTTCCTGGTTTGTTGTGACAATACATAATCCACATTTTGTTTTTTGTCTTTAAACCCGGACCATTTGTTTTTTGCATAATGATGCGTGCTATCTGGAGTTCCTTCGTGGTCACGGAATTTTTCCTTAGCTTTCCTCCAGTTATTAAACCCAACTTCAGTAAAAGCATCATCCCCATTTTTATGTCTTCTAGCAAACAAATAACACAAATGGCAAAATGCTGCATCCTTATCAACACTATACTCCAACCAATTAAACTCATCAAACCACTGCTTTTGAAATGATCTGTTTTTTCCACCAAAATCAGTTTGTGGAAATTTAAACTCACGCGGATGGCAAGGGCCTTTTGTCAAATAACGTCTCCTCAACTCGTCTCTAATATTAACATTAAAAGTGTCAATCGGTTTACGCAATCCAGGATCACCAACAATGTCATCATCAGACAATTCAACTTCTATTCGAGCCTTTTTTACATTAGTGTCATTGTTAGGAATGACATTATCGGATGGAGAAACTAAATTATTCGATGAAGAACCACCAATGCTCGGATGTTTAGGTTCCGGTGTATAATATCGTAACATAGCCATTGTTTGGCAAACAACCTAGACCAATTATAATTAAAATAATATGAGATAATTGTTTAAATTACATTATAACAAACTAACAACATTATCTAAATCAATAAATACACAATTTTAATATATAAATTTACAATATAATCAACATTTAAATGAGGGTTATGAGATTATCACAATATAATTGTCAAATGCATTATACGGCAACATTATACGGCAACACAGCAACAGTGCAACACTGTAATTCAATTCAACAAATAAAAGTTTCAACAATTGACTTTTTATTTGAATTAAACAAATACAACTCAACAAATAGTCAATTTTAAATGAAATTATCTGAAAATCAATTAGGTTAAGGCATAAAAGGCTTACCAAGAAGGTAGAAATCCAGCCGTCCGGGACTGTAGACACGGCGGCGAGTCGGCGACTTTCGTCCACCGGGACTCGCTAAGATGCTCTTTTAATTTCCTACTCGCTCACTCACTTGCTGGCTCGGTGGTCGCTCAACTGTCCGCTGAAGTCGCTGGGTCGCTGGGGAGTCGCTGCAGACCTGCAGTAGCTTAACGCAGGGGAGTTGATCGAGTTGGGAGTTGGGACTTGGCTTTAGGCTTTTGGGGAGTTGGGCTGCGGGCTGCGGGCTGCTCTAGGAAGGTTTTTTTTTTCTTTTTGGTTAGATCCAAGAAGGTTTTTAGGATCGGGCTGGCACAAGGGAAAGGACTAAACTAAAAGGCTTTTGGGATTGGGCTGCAGGTGCTCACTAATTAAATATTAATATATATATATATATATATATATATATATATATATATATAAAATTACTGCGGGTGCACGGGCACCTCCGGGCACTGGGCTAGTTCCGCCCCTGCCCATCTGGGCAGCAGTAGGTAAAAACCATATTCATGGATTCGGTGAGGCGACTGCTACACCAGTACACCATTCGAGGTCAAAAATCACAGGTCACATGCCCACAGTTGGCTCTCAAGGACTGCACCTGGTGAAGTTAGGATGGGACAGCAGACCGGCAGTGGGTGAAGACGGCGTACAAACCCGCCGGAGAACAAGGATCCGGCGAGCTGAGAATAGGGATGAAGAAGAAAGGAAATTGGGAATGGAAGAAAGAGAAAGAAATAAAGAAGTTGCAGATCTACTTGCAGGCATACGTAGGGAGTGTTTACAATTGCTTCAACTTTAAAAAAGTGGGGTTTTAAAGTGATTTTGGAAAAAGTGATTAATAGTAAAAGTTGATAGTGTTTGAGAAAAAAGTGATTCTGAAAAAGTAAAAGGTGGTAGTGTTTGGTAAAATAAGTACTTTTTGTGTAATAGAAAAAGTGAGAAGCAGTTTAAAGCACTCTTCTACCTGCTTCCAGCTTTTAGCTTTTAAGTGATTAATTTAAGTAGAAGCTGTCATTTGAAAACACTTTTTTCAACTGTTTTTAAGCCAAAAGCTGAAAAGCGCTTTTTTTAAGCAAACCCAAACACTCCTGTAGACCAGGCTGGCTGGGAAGAAGAAAGGAGGGAACCAGAAGAAAGAAGGAAAGAGAAAGAAAGAGAGAAAGAAAGAAAGAGAGAGAGAACGAAAAGAAAAGGAAAAGAAAATGAAAAATCCACTGCAGTACTATGTGTATACAATTACCGATTGACCGGTTGCAAAACCTACTAAAGAGCCGAGTTGATTTTTTTTTAAAGTTGGGGTGCTTCATTGGGTGTTTTTTAGTACACTGACTTAATTGACTTTTTAAGTATAGTATGAGGGTCTATTTGACACATTGCCAAAACTTGGACCTCCAAGCAATGGAGAAAATTACAATTCGAACCGTAGCCCATAAGGCCACAAATGAAGATGATGATGATATTATCACCTCTTAAGAACAATATCTCTATGCAATAACAATTATTCTTGGAGTACACACTTGACACCCTCTTTTGTGTACATCAACAATTGCTTTCTTTTTCTAAATGAACTGTCCGTGTACACAAGCAACTATGATGGGTTTACATTTTGTTTACACTTTACAATCACCTTTATAGGACAATTGATGGTTTTTTTAAAACAAGATATCTGTGTAAATTAGAATTTGTCATGTGTGTACAAACAAAATTTTTCATCCAATAACCCAAATGATTAATTCCCTAAATAAGAGCAAAATATAGAGAAAACACAAAAGTAGGAATATATTTGTAGAATTTCCCAAATAAGAGTATTATTTGAAGCTTGGACAAGGTTAACCCTGCCTAAGTTGTCGTTGATCGCCAGAATCTGTCAAAAATATCCATATTTGTTATATCGCCGCCGTCAATTCCGCCGCCGTCAATTCCGTTGCCGTCAATTCCGCCGCCGATCGGTGGATGAAAGTTGCCGCCACCAAGAAATTCTCAGAATGCTTCTGCCACCACACCATTGCCGTCGTCTGCCTCCACCACCACCGAACTGCCTCACCATCAACGGACTGCCCCGGTTGCCCAATCAAACTAGAGGACAACTAATTAACTATATTACGAATATTTGAGTACAAATTAATGTTTACTTATATTTAGGAAGGATAAGGATTTTACTTATATTTAAAGAAAAGTTGTACGGAGTATTTTTTTTAAATCAATAACTCAATTTTATTAATAAGGGTAACCAGAAACATAACAATCAAAAGCCGAAGCATTACAATCACAACGTCCAATGCTACACTAGGGTGAGACAAAGAACAAAAAGCCATATAAAAGCTATCATGTTCGCTAACCCTGGAACTATGTAGACTCGTCCCGCAATTTGACTGCTCGTGCTACTCGAAATAGGTCCGGTTTGACCAGCCACCGAAAAGGATTTGTTAAACTTGCCGGTTTTTCCAGCCACCGGTAAGGAGCCAAGTGCAGAAATTGTTCCGGTTTCACCAGCCACCGGAAAGAAAGCAATCCATTCACTCCCATCTTCCTTGTTCGGCGGTGGTTCAGGAGGAGTGCGATCGGCCTCTATATTGATACACAAGAAATCTCGATTCAGGATCGCTAGAGAAGCCAATACACATCTCTTACTAACACCCATGAACACCCGACCGATGATGGGGGGAATATAAATCTGGCGAGCGACTATTCGCCACTGGAAATAATGTCTCTAGACAACGCTAGGAAATAAACGTATGCATAGAAGTGAATATATTGATCTAACGAAACTTTTTTCATGATTGGGATCAAAAGAAAATTGAACAAAGAGAGAAAGAAGAAGAGGAGGCGACTAGGGTTTCCCCTTCGCCGCTCCTCTCCTAAGGTAGCGATTTTTTAACGGAGTAAATATACAAATTTTCTTTTACTAGAAACCGAAAAAATTCAAATAAGAAAAGTAGAACGTGTGTATTGTTTTACTCGTAAGGAAAATTACTAAAATCCAAACCTAATGACTCATTCTAAACCCAAAAGATAAAGTAATGATGTACAATTAGGATATGAGGTATTTACCCAAATGGGACTAAATGCATCTTTAATTGCTAAAATAGGATTCAATATAAAAAATTTCCTAAATAGGAGTTATTATATGTAACAGGACAAAAACACCCTTGAAGCTAGGAAATCACTGCTGCCGACCAGAGTGTCGGGCCTCCTCTAGTCGCCGGTATCCGCCAGTCGACGCCGCCACGTCAAAACCGGCCTCTGCTACAGATCTGACCGCCGCCGTAGATATGGTCTTTTCCGCTGCAGATCCGGCGGCGCCGTTGTTCCGCCGGCGTCCAGCCGCTATTTTTGTAGATCCTGCCACTTTTGTAGCAAATTCGGCATCTGCCACTCAAATCTGGCCTGTATCGTTGCAGATCTAGCCGTTGCCTACACGAATGCCAAAGTTTTTATCAAAATGCCAACATGAATCTAGAATGCTATTTTAATGGCATTTTCAAAGAAAAAATAGAAAAAGTTGTAGAATAAGAATGCCATTTTTATGGCATTTTCGGAGTTGAACTTGGCATTTTTTTACCAATAATGAAGAAATGGAGCACATTCAACGAAATAGAAGAGGGAGGAGAGGACTAGAGAAGAGGGAAGGAAGGACAAGGAGAAAAATCAAAAGAAGAGAACCTTACCTTCGAAGAGAAGAAGATCTCCGACGGTGGCAGCGGCAGACTTCGCGTCGGCGTCGGCGGCGGACTTCGACTGGGTAGAGGAGGCGGACTTCGCGTCAACGGCGGCAGGCTTTGAAGGTTTGGCCCTTCATGTGCGAAGGGAAAGAAGAAGAAGTTGGGTAGGGGAAGTAGATGCGTAGGGGGAGGAAGGAGACGCGTAGGGGGAGAGGAGAAGAAAGAATCGGCTGGGGAGAGAAGAAATAAGGCGTAGGTGTAGGGAAAGAAAATAGGGGCAGATGGGTAATTCAGTCCTATTTAGGGCAAAAAAATAAGTATACTCCTATTTAGGAATTTCAGGAATAGTTTAATTCCATTTAGGGCAAAAAAAAACCTTAGGATATTTTAATTTGAACTGTTTTATACTCCGTACCATATACAGTGACCAGACCCGCTGCAAACATTTTTAACATGGGGTTGCTTTGCGCACCCCAATCTTGCTAAACGTAACCATGCTCTGACAATCTTGTCCTTTTAATTGTTAAATTCAAATTAATTATTAAGAAGTAAAATTTACGTTGTGTTCTCGCGCATGGTTCTTGTAGATTAGTTGGCTGCACATATCAATTTTAGATTTACTCTTCTCCAATAATGTGTTGTCAACTTGTCATGTGGCAAATACTTTTTTTATATATAAAATGTTATAACTTTTGCATTTTGTCCCAATTTTTATAAAAGTTATATCAAATTAAATAATTTTTTGCTAGCTTTAATATGACACCAATATCATATATGTAAAAATTTAAAAAAAAAATCAGATCAGGTCTTGGGAACGATCGATAAATGTGTATTTACTACTCCGTATTATGTAAATCAAGACTAGTCTGATTTGTTTTTTTTGAATTTATCTGGATCAAAATCAGTTCAATTAAAAATATCTTAGATATCATTCATATCCTAAATCTAATCGTGTGACATATACGACCTTAATGCCGAATCTGCATGGTGCCGATTGAGTTTTAAAAGGCGGGACCATCCACTATTGAATTTAATCAAACAAATAAAAAATGAGGATAATCACTTTACTAGAATTAAAAAATGTTACTTTTTTAAATATATAATCCACTATAAAATTGTGCAGTTGAAAACAAAACATTTATGTTTTTATAATAATAATAATAATTGAGTAGTAATAATAAATAATTAGTAATAATGTTTGAGTAGAAGTAGTAGTAATAATAATAATAATAATAATAATAATAATAATAATAATAATAATAATAATAATAATAATAATAATAATAATAATAATAATAATAATAATAATAATAATAATAATAATAATAATTACTTTATTGTAGTTGAGAAGCCCTTGCTAGCAAAACCTGCTAGCTATAATTTGAAGAAAAATGATAGGATCACTGGTTTAATATTTTCAATTTTTCATACTTCAGTATACGAAGTACTCCCTCCGTCCCTTATAACTTTGTCAACTTTCCTTTTTTGGATGTCCCAATAACTTTGCCACTTTCCCATTTAAGTAAAGAATTTGTGGTTCCAGTCAATTCTCTCTTCTCTGCACAAACCTCAACCACACAGTTTTTACTTTATTAATTCCCGTGCCGGTCAAACTTGGCAAAGTTATTAGGGACGAAGGGAGTATGGACTACGGAGTACTGGAGTTAGGGCTGGGCACGGGGCGGGTCGGGGCGGGTAATGCAAAATAAAATGGAACCGCCGGTTCCATTGTACGGTTCGGTCCGGTCCGGGTATTCCAATTTTCAAAATAGGAACCGGACCTTACCCGGCCCGTTTGAAACGGGTCGGTCCGGTCCGGGTTTTACGGTTTCTATTCTCATGTCTTAAAATTAGTAAAAACTCACGAAGTTCCAAAAATCAATAATCAATAATATAGGACATTAGCAAGTTTCAAAACAAAAACATAGTGGTGCACACGTAACACAAACGACAAGTCCAATACTCCATAATTTCATGTATATAAGTTTCAAACAATTAAAGAAATTCTAAAAATATGCAACATAGCCAAAATACATATTTTCTAACATTTGTATTTAAACATGTTGTCTAAAGAAATTCCAAAAATATGCAACATAGCCAATATAAGTGATTGCTTTTTTTAATTAAATTTTCAGTATTAGCCAAAGTTGACACACACATGGTGGGTGGTAAACACAATTTATATATTTTAAGAACAATATTATAAAAAAAATATAACAAAATCATTTTTAACAAATAATTAAACTCCATAGAAAGGAATAACTCAATAACAATAAAAAGTAATAAGATATTTATGAAAAATTTAATCAATAATTTGAAAACAAAAGGATGTTATTGCAACTCAATTTAAAATCATACTTCTAGCAAAGGAAACAAAACTATTTCAAAACCGATTATCACAAAACTATTAATAAATTAATATACAATATATATAACGGGCCGGGCCGGGTACCCGTTATTTTTTAATTTTGGAACCGGTCCGATTCTTTAAAAAAAATTACCCGACCCTACCCGGACCGTTTTATGGCAACAAAAAATGGAACCGGCCCGTTTTGGACCCGAACCGCCATTACCCGGACCGGACCGCGGTTCCAAGACCCGTTTGCCCACCCCTAACTGGAGTACCACTTATGCGGTCAAGGTTACTAGGTTGGTCACATTCGATAAAAATTACTCCGTAGTATGGGTGGGCTGGGAAACGAGAAAAAAAAAAGGACAAATTAGTCCATTTAAGCTGAATTGTGGGTGCGAATAGCAAAAGTTGGGGTGCGCAGAGCACGTCCGTTTTTAACACAAACCTTCCTAAACACGCCCTCAGCCATCCAGCCTCGGACAGTCGGCGAAGGAAAGACTCACGCCTCACGGATAGGAAACTGATGCTACAGATTGCTGAATAACCTCTCACGCCTCTGTAAATTAGCGATTCAGTGATTAGTTTTCTCAATTCTCAGGCTGTACAGGTACGTCCCTTCTGCTACCCTCGTATGTTTTCATTTACTTATTAAAACTTTTTACTTTTTATATTATCATTATATAATAACTATAGATCTGTAGTTATTCGATGTATGTTTTCATAATAATTATTCGATGTGTACAATTATGAAAATGTGATTTGTGAATGTGCTAAGTGACCCTGTCTTCGAATCTTCGGTTATGCATTTGAAAATTTTATAAAAAAACGTTTCGTGTTACCTTTTTATGAAAACTTGTTTCTTAAAAGATAGTGAATTTGTGTTAGGGTTATTGTTAGTTTTATTAAATTTAATTAGTTTCAAGGAGTAAAATTTATAACAAACTTGAATGCATAGCACAGTTTTTTTATCACCTTGCTTTATTAACGAACATTCATATCATATAAATTCATGTTTGTGTTTCTGTTATAAGGCCTTTTTTATTTTTCATCTGAATGGCATCTAGAAGAAATTGATAAGTTTGTTCAGTGATCTACTCGATGAAGAACATAAAAGGTGTTAAAGTTTTTGGATAAGCATTTCATAAGATGGGTGGAGATCATGCATTATACAATTCGAAAGTAGGTTGAATTGTATAGACATTAGGGGTGGGATCGGTCCGGTCGGGTTTTTACTAAATCCGGAAATTACCCGGAAGGTATCAGGTTATGAAAATTAGGGACCGGAACAAAGCCCATTATATTCGGTCCGAGTCGGGTTTTTGGTAGCCCGGGTTCGGTCCGGGTTCGGGTTGGGCCGGTTAAAGCCTGAACGTGAAATATGTCATTGTTCTTTTATATTTTAACACCTATTTTAACAACAAATGGAGAACCATAACCATCAAGCATAATGATATCACATAACTTTAAATATTCATAGTTTTCTTTCATTCAAATGCAGGCTACATCAAAGTCCCCTTATGTGCAGATGTGCTTTTGAATGATGTGTGTGCTTTTTTTGTAAAGTAACATTGATATGTGTTAAGCTTATATTTTTTTAGTAAATTGGGGTAGAATTCTTTGCTTATTATTTCTATTTAACAGGCATCAAAGCCATTGACGAATGTTATTCTGGTGAACCAAGTCAACCAACTACATTCTCTACTTGACACCTTTCTGATTGCAATCACAAGTCAAATTTGATGGGGAAAAATGACTTCTTGACCCCCAAAGCCATCGCGAACAGAATTAAAGCAAAAGGTCTGCAGAAGCTCCGATGGTATTGCCAGATGTGCGAAAAACAATGCCGGGATGAGAACGGATTTAAATGCCACTGTATGAGCGAGTCCCACCAGCGCCAGATGGAGGTGTTTGGGCAGAACCCTAACCGGATCGTCAGTGGCTACTCAGAGGAGTTTGAGAGTGCGTTCCTTGAACACATGAAGAGAAGCCACCGGTTTAGCCGTGTGGCTGCCACGGTTGTGTACAATGAGTATATAGCTGATCGCCAACACATTCATATGAATTCTACGGAGTGGGCAACTTTGACAGAGTTTGTCAAGTACTTAGGCAGGACTGGGAAGTGTAAAGTTGATGAGACTCCAAAGGGGTGGTTTATAACTTATATAGATAGGGACTCCGAGACTCTTTTCAAGGAGAAGATGAAAAGCAAACGAGTCAAGGCTGACATAGCAGAGGAAGAGAAGCAAGAGAGAGCGATTAAGAGACAGAGAGAGAAGGCAGAAGAGTTGATGGGGGGTGGTATCTCAACAGACGAGATTAATGACTCTTCTGAACGGAAATTACTGGAGAAGAAGTTGGATGGTTGTGATCAGAAGGTGAAGTTGTCTTTGGGCCCATCATTGAAACCCACTAATGAAAAAGACAGACCTGAAAGCTGTTCAATATCTGTTTTTGACGCGATGAATTATCATCAGAACACGACTGGAGATGGGAGTGCATCAAAATTGGGTGGAAAGAGTGGTTTTGGAGGGGTAAGTGGTGGGGGTGTGTTGGATGAGCTGATGAGAGAGGAAGAACAAGCAAAGGAAAAGCAAAACAGGAAGGATTATTGGTTATGTGAGGGAATAGTGGTGAAAGTTATGAGCAAGGGGTTGGCTAATAAGGATGCATATTATAAGAAAAAGGGTGTCATTAGGAGGGTAATTGATAAGTATGTTGGTGAAATTGAAATTCTTGAAAATAAGCACATACTGAGAGTTGATCAGGAAGAGCTTGAAACTGTGATCCCCCAAATTGGTGGTCTTGTGAGGATAGTCAACGGGGCTTACCGTGGATCAAATGCTAGGTTGTTAGCCATAGATACTGATCATTTCTCTGCCAAGCTGAAAATTGAGAAGGGTATATATGATGGCAAGGTTCTTAAGGCTATTGACTACGAAGATATTTGCAAATTGGGTGTGTAATGACACAAACTCGATGAGAGCTTGCCCACTTCCAGCAGTTGCGCATCTGCTTTCTTTCTGGATGATTTATGGTTTTGTAACTTTTGGTGTATGCACTTTTCTAAACTGAATCATCAATCCTCTGTTCACAATTGTAAAAACATTTCAAACATCAAAGTCAACGGCTCTTGCTTAAATTGGCTTATCAATTCCAAACATTTTCATTTTTGGACCTATTGTTTTGTGATTGGGACACTTTTGGTCATTTTGCCTAGTGATGGTGATACTTTTAATTTCCCAATTGTGACACCAATATTTGTTTTCAAATGATTGTAATGAAATTCAAACAGAGCATTAAAATTGTAACTCTCACAACAGTGAACAGTCTGGGACTAAGAACGATGTATCATTTATTTGATCTCAATTGCAAGGAATTCATTTTGCTTGGTTGCTCAGGATGGATCTTTTCATTCTCTCAGCTTCTCTTGGCATGTAAATTAGGTTGGGGATTTGATGTTCAATCTCAGTTGGTTCAATGAGATGATGGGATCTTATGGCAGTTTATCTCCAAGTAAATAGTCATGGCATCAATTAATATTTTAGATGAATTTAGTTGGAATGTTTTATGTGTAGTCCTTCTGGCACCAACAGTTTATGCATGCCATGGAACCTTTATAACCACTAGTCCAAGACTCCAAGCTATTCCTGGAACCGTCATATTTGGGTTTCTATGGCTTTCAAGTCCATATTTACAAATATGGATGTCACGTTATGATTATAAATAATCTTCAGATCGTTTGATCACATGTGACGATAAGCACTGATATATGCATAGCAGGAGATCGTCTAATTTGTTAACAAGTTGTACATTTGTACTATTAGTACTTTATTTCACAAAATTTGCCAATTTTCCTTATTTAGCCGTTTCAATAAATTTTGTCAATTTCATTTAAAATAATAAGCATGTAGTTTAGAAGTATTTACATCTTTTTTTCATAAATCTAGTATAAAATAACAAAACATAAATTATACTTTGTGATATCCTAAGGCATATTTCAGCACTTCAATGGGTGTTAATGGTATTCATGTAGGGTAGATTCTATGGTACCCATAAGGTACCATACCTTTGTACACGTGGACCACTCAGAATATTGCAGTTGAATTATTTAAGTCTAAATTAAAAATGATATACCTATTTGGACCAATCAAATTCTCACCTTCATGTAGAATCATGTTAATCCTATTATGAGTCAATCATGAATGGTAGCAGATCCCTGCTCACGAAAAGCTTTCGTATTTGAGTTAACTTTTGCCAATGTCCAATGATCATAGAATCGTGTTGCTTATTTGATTTCTAGGGCAGCAATTTCTTTATTAGATTTTGAGGAGTAATTTTGTATATGATTAATTAAACTAGGGAAAAGGGTCAAATAGGCCCTCGAACTTACATAAAAAGGTCAGATAAGCCTGTTATATAGGAGGCTATGTCCGGCCGTCATTATTTGGGGCGCTTTTAGCTTCGTAGTTACAAGTGCAGTTATCTTTAAGAATTCATTTGAATGCCTTCCCGATTGAATTGTTAGCTGAAATTTGGTATGAGTAAACTAGACTTAATGAATAAGATGCTCAAAAAAATTCATCAAAAAATTCCACTGGGAACTGCCCCAAATGGCGACGGACGGACAAAGCCTCCTAGATAAGGGCTTATTTGTCCTTTTTATGTAAGTTCGAGGGCCTATTTGACCCTATTCCCATTAAACTATTAAGGAGACTTGCCATACAAAATACAACACTAGCAACCATAAAATAGAAGATGCCACTTCAACAGGAGTATAATATTTCACAAGGCCAGAGTACATAACACTGTATTGATCCACCCTATATCTTCACACTTATGTATACAACAATTTAACACAAGTAGCATTAACAAAGTAAATGAAAACATCTTGCCAGCAAGAGGTAGTGACTAGTGATAGAACTGTAACAATATGTTTGTATGTCACTGTCAACCATAAGAGTACATTACATTCTCATTTCCAAGGAGCCATTTACTTGGTTGGATGTGGATCCTTCCCAAACCCCATCATAGCATGGGTTGCAAACATCGACGCTCTGCGAGAAAGCTCAAATATCCTCCCAACAACCGGTACCTTAACTGTTTTCCGACTTCGTGGCGGTTTCTTGTCCCACCTGTATATATTTAACTGCTAGTTAAACAGATATAAAAGCTTGTATAACACGTAAACACGGATATTAAGATTTTGAGTTCCACATTTGAAAAACATTCGAACACTATACATTGATTACAGGAGGTTTTCAAGGTCTTAAATGTGGTTGCCTATGTGAGTTTATAGGTATTCTGCAGAGTGTATCCATATAGGGACCTTTTTCCGTGTCTTATTAAACCAGTGCCTTTTTACTGAAAATGGGACATTACTTTGAAGACAAGAATTATACTACTAATAATATATTGGGGAAAATTGATTCACTGTTGGAAGGTGATAACTTGAAAGGGAAACCAGCACCGCTTACTAGAAAAGGAAAGTGCTTTGAAATAAAGCGTGTGGTGCAAGATCTAGTCCAAGTATAGATAGAACTCAGCAGAAGGGAAGTGAACACATACTGTGATAGCAGGGAAGCATAACACATTGCAACAAAATCAGTTTTCCATGAGAGAATGAATCATACATTCATGCTGAAGTGTATGACCATTTTGTGTTCTTCGAGCTGAATATGTCCTATGTGGACTTAGCGGGCATATATTTTGACTGAAGATAAGGAAAGGAACAGTCCAATTTTTTGAACCTCCATGTTAAGAAACTTTTCAACAAAATACTTTATGACATTTTCAAGTTCAACTTGTTGCATTATGAAACAGTCTTCTAAATGATATCCTCCTTTAGCTATTTCATTAAGATGTAATTAGCATTTTAATGCAACAACTAAGATTAGTCTTAAAAGCTAAAAGCTAGTAGATGCGAGTACCAATCTTCATGGCGGACGACCTTTCCTCCTTCCGTATATAGCTTGATGAGAGATATCATATGAATATCCCTCCCCCAGAACTTGTAGTATTGCTTGTTATCAATTAGTATCTGAAACAATAAAGAACAGTCAGAGGGTTAAAGATAGCCACACATGTTCTTTTGTTCTATGGGGAATTGCAATTTCAACCTCTTTCTTTCCAGGTGATATATCGTTCTCTGTGATGCTGTAATCCACTATCCTTGATTCACTGAAGACCTATAAATGTTATTTTGGGAAACAATTACTCGAAAAGTGCCCATATATAAAAATAAAAACTACGAAGTGCCTTATGGATTACTTGATCTAATATACCCCCCTATGGAAAGAAAATAGGAATCTTATCTTATTTCTAATACTATCAGTGCGGTGTGGTCTGAGGTCGAATTACTCAGGAATCTGATTCAACGAGTGCCACTTAACATTTCGTGGATCTTAACACTTTCACTAATTAAAAGCAGTTAAATTCAAAATGGCCTGGTTCTCCAATGGGGTGGCAGGGCTGTTATAGTCCCACACCAAACAAGTAATAAACAATCCTTTAGTGATGGGTAAATAAAATATCTGAGTTGAGTTATTTAATAGAGAAACTGATGGGTTACTAAGGGCTTAAGTTGAATTAGGTCATAGATCAGATTCAATCTTTTCGTGCAGCTTGGTCCAAGTGTCTAATGGCCCAGTTAAGCGACCCAACCCAATCCTTTTAATATCTGGGGAAGCTTTGAACCTAGGCCGGAATCTTTAGAGAGAAAATTTGTATATCCTAATTTCTGAATTAGTACATAGGGTCTAAGCACCTAACCCACATTAATATGGTGTCACCACACCATAAGCAAAGATAGATTCATCAGTGAAGAAATGATTATACCTTGCCTAGTGAATAGAATGATGATTTTATCTGCTTTACCCTGCAATTTGGAAGTAAAATTTAAATTCATGCAATTGAACATAGATTATGTAACATTATAGGCAGCATAGGTTCCAAATCTACTAGAATAGTAGGAAATCGAAACTACTATGAATAAATGGCATAAAAAGTCAAACATGGTATTATTACATCCTCATACAATTTGTTCTACAACTTAACAGGCATGCTCAAACTCTTTTTTCACACAAGAACTAAGACATGAAATCCCTGCGGGTTAGATAAGTGCCACCAATTTCTCATTTATGCAATAAACAATAAGTTCCGCATCCATACTTCACAAATATAATTTATAACGCATTTCATATCAGTGAGCTTTTCCATCATTTCCAATGGAGCTAAAGACTCACTATTTTTTGGCTTGGGAATATGATGGAATAAAGCAAAATGGCTCACTAAACTGTCTATGTTTCTTTATTATGAAAAAGCAATTGATCAATGCAATTTTCGAAGCGATTTTCATCATGTGTCATCTGGAAACAATCTCCCTATGCTTTAGTACAAGGGTAAGGCTGCGTACATCCGACCCCCCCTTATCAGTGAGCTTTTGTTGCATCAACATTAAAATCATGCACATGCGCCTCAATACTCTGATTACTTCTCATAGAAACATATCATACTCACTCTGTTAATCTGTTCAACCATTTTAGTCATTTACGGATAGGAGACAAATTAAGAAACTCATTAAAAATCCTATAATCTTGGAAAAAGTATACCCTCTTCCGTCCCATAAAAAAGAAGCTGTTTCACAAACTTTTTTGTTAAAAAAGGTTACAAAAGTTAAATTCCTTGTTCAATAAAATTTCTGTGAAACCAAACAATGAGAAATTTTACTCAATTGCGCCAAACAATCTTGGAGGTAAGTTTTGGGGTACTGATGAGTCGACGACCGTTCATAACTTGTAGTCTTGTATCAAACTTGTACTGCCTTAATTGAGATAAATAAAAGGTGTACCTTGCTCAAACGAAACTCTTTTTATTGGGACAGAGAGAGCAGTATTATAATCAAACTACACTTCACATATGCTTCTTTATGGATATGAATTGTTACTAAATGCTCTTCTGATTTTATATTTTTCAAGTGACAGATTTGTGAAACAATTCTTTTAAGGGCTTTGCAAGAGTGACAAATAATATTAAAGTGAATGTGACAAAGTTTTTCAGAAAACCAAACAGTGGAAGTTGGCAAAATTTAGTGGGACCTAGGGAGCAATTGGTTTGAGAAGCAAATAGACATGGCGAAACTCGAATTTCCACTTCGTCAAAACAGTACAATGAAACATCAATTCATATGCCGAAAGTTAATTATGGCAAAACAAGTAGTGTTTACAGTAAGCATACCCGTGTGCACACATAAGGGGATCTTCAAAGGTTGCATCCGGAACATAGATTTCAAAATCTTTAGGTGTGGCCTTAGATGCATATCTGCAACCATGTTGAACAGATAGTATACATAAGCAACACTAGGAGTATTAGCATACTGGTTGGTAAATCTATAATAAAAACTAGTGGCAGCTGATAAATCAATCTTAGAAACAAACAAATGAGCTAATCCCACTTTTGTTAATGTTTGACTCCATACTATGCAACTTTGCTTTTGATGACATTATTAGGTGCACTCTGCACATACGTTTAAAATATTTCACAAGTTTCAAACAAGGTGCTTACCTTAGCTTCATAAAAAAATAAAAGAAATTTATATGAAAAGCCAGCCTGATAGACAGAAAGGATTTTATTCTTAGTTTACTACCTTCATCAATACATACACACCAATAGTTGTTGTTCTAAGATATTCAGAGTATGTTTCAACTTATATACTTAGAGCTTATAGGAGTAAGAGTTTTCAAATAAAAGCTTATATAAATATTAAATAAGGTGTAGAAGTTTTCCTACAAAGTTACTTTTGTTTGGTTTTGAGTTAAAAATACCCTACACTCTAAAATTAAGAATGCTTATCCTGTCACAACTTACAAATGATAATAATTGAGATTTCAGGTTCAGGTGCGCATCTAAATTGAGCTCAAGCCCAGTGCAACCTAAAATTTTCTTATTTTGTAAGTGTAAATTGTTTCATTTACAATTTCTGGAACATGTTCAAATTAGAAATATGAAGAATGAAAATAAGGTCTATTACTTTCAACATGTGTTTTAGCGGAAAACAAGCCAAACACTCGTTTTGTTAATAGTGATAAGTGGCTTTGAGTTAAATCAGCACTTTGAATTCTACTTAAAGACACAACCAAATACAACCTCAATCTAGACAGTGTTTTGTATACTCCCTAGTCATATACCCCATAAGTGGAACAGCCATTACTAAATACACTCACAAGACTTCAATTCTACACTTTACCCAAGGAAAAAAGTTCTACTCATAACACATTCAAGTTTTAAAAATACCTCTGCTCTAAGCTCTATCTAAACAATCCAAACATTCATTAATGGTACCCAACCAAGACCATCTCAGACATTAGACCCCAAGACTAAAACCTTTTCATACCAAAGGAAAATACATTAAAGGAAATTATAATTTACGTTCAACATTGACACATTCAAGAAAGTAGGGATTGGTGGGCCAGGATGGCCTAAAGAAAGATGATGGCCTGTTCGAGCAGACCAATCTTAAAATTTGTGGGTTCCCTGTCAAGTCTAGTCAGACCTATTCATATAATCTGCACTTAAAAATTATACTCCGTACGGAGTACCAAAACTAGGACTCTCATCTTAAAAGACCAATGGTAGGAGTTTACATTCTAGCATTTGGTCTCTGGTATTGGATACGACAATTTCTTCATTCGCGTGTAAAACATATAGAGGAGAATTTGGGGGGAATGCACTAAATAAAACATTATATGGAAGAAAGTATAAAAAACATATCCAATTCTCTCTCTAAAAGAAAACTTACAGATTGAGAATATGAGGGAGTATATCTTTCGAAGCAGGTCCTACGCCAGAGGAATTATACTCGGGCGTCTCCTTTGCTTCCGAAGAATAACCTTCACCAAACACAGCATCAGCAAAAACCCACACTAACCCTCAGGCCTCAACCATTTCTTAGTAAAAAAAGGTAAAAGGTCAAAACTTTTTTAATGAGAAGAGAAAGAAAACATGGCAAAGTTTGAACCTTTATCCATGGTGAGTAGTGTATATGACGAATTAAAGATCTTCTTGGTGTTGAGCAGCGGTGGAGTAGGAGCAGTGGTTGCCAGATAGCCCAAATAATACGGAGGGCTAAGAAAGGAAGGAAGAGAACGCACGAAAGAGACGCCACGTGGAAGACGCAGGGCCATGTGACTTGCCATTTTCAGTCATTGTTATTGACTTGATAGATTCTAGACTTGAAGGGCAAGACGGCTAGACCCGCGTAGAAAAACTTTCAAACGAGTAAAAATAGAGAAAATTCCTTTTGTGCACGCCAAGTTTTAGACGCTGGGTTACACGCCGATCAAATTATGTGTGTATAGACAATTTGACCGGTTATATAGACAATTTGACCGACGTTTTATGAAGAAAACTGATTTTCACACAAAAAAAATAAAAAAAATGTTTGTATCACAAACAATTTATGAAAAGTTCCGGTCTAAAATGTCTGTGATAGATAATTAGTGTGTTCAACTGTTCAAGTAAATTGTTTGATTTATGATCAACTGTTGAGTTGTAAAATAGTCATGTTTACTTCATACTCCGTATAATTTAAAGGAAAAATTGAAAATAATAAACTCAATTATTGTCGGTCCGCTAACAATAATCTCAACTATTGATTATTTTTGTATAATCCCAACTATATAGACCGTCCGCCAATAATGGTCCATGACCAGATATTACCTCCTATAACAACTAACAAGTGGATTTTAAATAAAAATTAAGCGTAAAAATTAAAAGTTGGGATTATTTTTAGGGATTACTTGCTATATCTCATCTCATCCATTTTAGAAACTACAAGAATTTATTTACAGGGACCATTATTGGCGGAAGGTCCCTAAAGTTGGGTGATGGAGTATATGGCCCAGGAACCCCCGGCCCATAGACTCCTACTTCTCCCACACAGGCCCATTGAGCCCATAGAGCATCCGAGGCCCAAATACGATGACCCAAGTTCAAGGAAGCCCAAAATACACACTGGGGCGCCTTCGGCCACCTTGGCCGAAGGCTCCAAAACTTACAGGATAGCCATTTTCGGCATACGAAGCTACTGGGAGAAAACGGCAGAAAACAGGAGCCTTCGACACTGTTGAGCCCTCAGCATCAGAGAAGCTTTCGACTGAACCAAGCCTTCGGCTACACAGAGCCCTCGGCCACGCGAAGCCCTCGGCTATGCAAGGAGCCTTCGGCTAACAGACTCAATCATCGAAAATTCCCTTTGGAGACAGCCAACCACCGCATTTAATGCGGCGTCATATCCACCCACCGCATTCAATGCGATGAACATGCCACTGCCGGTGCCACCCGTTTGATGTGACCCTTCGGCCGTTGGATTACTGACACGTGTGCTCTCATCGCATTTATTGCTGCTATAAATAGCAGCCCATTTCTCCTTGTAAACGATCCCAGATCCACATCCCAACACATCTCGAGTTCATTTAATAAATTGACTCTCTCTTCTCCTATTTTGCTCTGACTTCTCTCTAGTTATTCCCGCAATAACCCTTCGGGTAAGATACCCCCCGGGTAGACTATCCATCATTGGGATTATTCTAGAATAATCAATAGTTGAGATTATTATGAGCGGACCGCCAATAGTTGGGATTATTACTTTCACTTTTTCCTAATTTAAATGCAATTTACTTTCAAAAAATGCAATTTAATATTAAAATGTTATAAATAAGTCTATATATTTGATACGCAGTATGCATGTATACAATGTAGTGTAAGGTAATATTTCATCCGTTCTTTAAAAGTTGCAACATTAAGATTTTTGCACTATTGATACATCATACTTTGATTATGATTTTCTACTAATATATATGATCAAACTATTATGTACAAAATTTTACGTAGTATTAAATTTCTTTTTTTTTTACAATAATTTTATTAAATTTCTATTTATGTAAATTTCAAAAATATTGACTTTTTATAATGTTTACTAATACGCAATTTAATATAATTACGGTCAAAATTGTGAGTTGACAAACGTAAAAGTCAAATATTGTACAGAGTAACTTTTAAAGAACGAAAGATAGTATAAATGTAGTAACGTAGGGGCGGCCCTAGGGGACAAAAGATGGTGGCCCCAGGTCCAAGAAAAATGACAAAACTAGGTTCGTGTTTAATTCTTTATAATAAGTATGAGTAGATTGATTTTTCAATCTCAAACTAATAATTTTTCGGGTAGAACTTTTTGAAGTGCTTTTGGGTGGAGTTTTTTATGAACATGTTCATTATAAAGTGTAGAATATGTCCACACAATTTCAGTTTCAAATTCAATCTATAAGTCAGTTAAATAAATTATTGAAAACTATTGTGTTCTTATGCATATTATAGCGTAATGTTTTTCAATAATTTATTTAACGACCTTCCCATTGAGTTTTAAACTGAATTTTTGTGAACATAATCTAAATTTGATGAAAAGCATGCTCACAAAATTTCATAAAACAATTACACTTGAAAGCATATATATATAAGTCTGATGTGATTATTTGATTAGTTTACTAATTGATTTCATTCATCATTGATTGTTTGATTTCTTGATTTTTTATTGTTGTCTATTGGATGTTGGTGTTATAATTTGTTGGTTTTGTTAGACAAAAATTTCAAATTATAATTAAATTTATAAATTTAAATACATTCAAGGTGTAATAAAAATGATTGAATTTGAAAAAGATAAAGATAAAAAAGAGGAGAAAATTAGATAAAGCGACGCTAATTAAGTAAAAAAAGTTTGAAAAGTTTGTATGTATAAAGAAGTTAAATTTTGAATATCCTCAAGATGAGAACTCTGAAAAGAAGAATTATTTAGCTACCGAAAATAAAATGATTCAAACTGATCACACCATTGGAGGGTAGAATTTAGGAGTCAATAATAAAGAGTTAATTCCTTAAAAAAGACTAAAATATAGGTAAAATGCACAAATAGCACCACATTACTGTTTTTATAAATGCCTTGATATATTATTATTATTATTATTACTCATGTTAATTTAAACAGAAAAGAGTTTTACATTTTTAAAAAAGTTGTGCCCATTTTAATTTCTTGCTTATAGGCCCCTTGAGACATACAAGACCCAAGGCCGGTCCTGTGCAGTTTTGGGCCTATGGGCGATATAGTATTTTGGCCTTATTTCCAAGACAAACAGTAAATTATATTATTTAAAGTAAAAATTACGGAGTATAATAAAACTAGGAGAAATTACTCTAAATACGACTCAAAACGTTTGTATATTCCAAATTAAGATTATCATGTTTTTATTCTCTAAATAGAAGTAATTAATGTTATATTTTGGCAGTATCATATTTTACACATGATAGTACGTATTTCCCGAACATGACAGTAATTACTCCTATTCAGAAAATTAACACATGACAGTCCTATTTTGAAATTCTAAAAAAAGTTATTCCTATTTCAGGAATTCTTTCTACAACTATCTAATAAAGGTTATAAAGAGCCCGTTTGGTAGCACAAAAATCGGCTGCTTTGGTCGATTCTGCTGAAATTTATGAAGTTCTGGCTGAAGTGGCTGCATTGGCTGATTCTGCTCATTTAAGAAAAAATTATTTTTAAAATATATTTCATTAATAAAATAAAGAAAAAATTATATGTAAAATAGTTAAAATGGTCATCTACAGTAACTTCAGCCAATACAGCCAGAAAAGTAACTTCAACTTTACTTTTTCAGCTTATTACACAATTCAGCGCGCGAGAGTAAAAATTACGTGTTTGGTGAAAAAGTTGGTTGATAAGCCTGATAAGCCGAAAATAGTGTTACCAAACGGCCTCAAAATAAAAAAGAAATTCACCTTCATATTACTTGAATTGCATATTTGGGCAAAAGTAACAACACATGTATCACAAAAGAACATTGTGAAGTAAAATCATAAACAATTGCTTTATAATCAATCTTTTCCAAGATCACATGTGCAATGTTTAAAATTGTTAATCCATTAAGTTTTTTGAGGCATAATAGATAATTGGGATGATGTTTGAGAATTGGGAGGCACCGGCAGCCCAAAGACAATAATATAAATTGGTAATTTTGTAATTAAAAGAATAAAAAATCTTAAAGGCTAAAAAGATGTGAAGAGACATGCTTTTATTGATTCAACAACAAATGTGTTGACTGACAACAAACTCTATTTAAAAATCAAAACTAGATATATATTCTTTTTAAAAGCTTGTCTAGCTTTGTTTAAGACTTTTTACTTATGTTTTAAAATTCTCAAATTGTCAACAAAAATTACACATTAGGCCTAATTAATTAATTGAAATTATAAATAAAAAAAGAAGCCTACTCATATTAGTATATATATTACATATAAAGAAAAAAACTTGGGTCTAATTTTCTTTCTACTTTTTTTCGAGCCTAGGGCGGTCGCCCCTGCTGCCCTCCCCCTAGGACCGGCCAGGCGGCCATCACAAGACCGGCCATGTAGTAATATATACACACATGTATGCATATATACTGGTCCGGTCCATGAATCTATGAAAAAGGTTGGGTGCCCCTCTAGGGCAAACATGATCGGTCTTACGCTCAAAACTGATATAAACGGACCTGGTTTGATTCGAAACAATGTTGGACCTGGTTCCGGATCGTGTCGGACTGTAGGACTAGGTCCACCCCTATTATTGACATATATGTATCTCGAGAAAATTGTCCAACATAGGACTAAAACTCAACCTTTTTCTCAAAATAGGACCACATGCATGTTTTTCTCTAAATAGGACTAACTTTACCTTTTTACCCCTAATTCTATTTAATTAATTAATTGATCTAAATAATTGCCCCCCTAGTTTCCTTGCACAACCAAGGCAGTCCGTCGGTGGCGGGGCAGTCCGTGGTGGCGGCAGCGGCCGGCGGCGGATTTTGGCCCCCCCTAGTTCTCTTGCACAACCAAGGCAGTCCGTTGGTAGCGGGGTAACTCCGGCAATTAATTAACCCAATTAATTGCCCCCCTAGTTCTCTTGCACAACCAAGACAGTCCGTTGGTAGTGGGGCAGTCCGGAGGTGGCGGCAGTTTGGCGGCAGCGGTTTCCGGCAGCGGTTTCCGGCGGCGGCGGCAGGTGGCGGCAGAATGTTGGCAAACCTCCAGGAAAAAAAATCTGGAATTTTTCCGGCGGCGATCGCCGGAGCTCCGGCGGCGGCGGCCGGCGGCGCCAGGCGGCATGCGGCGGTCCGGCAGTCCCTGGGCAGCAGTGGTAAAGGTTGTGAGGGGTATTTTGGTCCAATCACTAATAAGAAGTCCTATTTAAAGATGTTTAAACTAGATACTCCTATTTTGAGAAAATAACCATGTTTTGATCCTATTAAGGTAAATCTAAACATGAGTAATTTAAGGGTGCTCATAAAACTAAATAAAAAGGTTTATTTATGATTGATGGAGTAACCAAGTAATATGCTACAAATGAAGGTTGAACTCCCGGAATAGGATGAAATTATACCCATTTTCTAAACATTAGATGAGAATGCATTTATAGAGGGCGATTATTCAAAGAACACTGCTGCTGTTGGACTGCAAGTCTGCAATCACCAAGGTACCCCCTGATTATGTTAAAGAATTAGGGGATAATTAAATATATTAATTAATTAATTAATTAATTAATTAATTATATTAAGGGCATGAAATGTAATGCATAGTTCAATTTAAGAAAAATAAAGCATGAAGTCTTTTTTACATGCAGAAGTGTGGGGTTTTAATCTACATTTTGGAGTGAAAAATGATCTTTTTGTAAGTGCATATTTTATTTTTTCATATTTTATTATCGTACGTAATTTTATGCGCAATATGTCATTATGGCGATTTTTCAAAAGAACATAAAAAGCCTACGGAGTATTTGGTAACTCTACTCTCATAGTCTCACCTTATTAGTTCTATCAGTCATTTTTTTGAAACACGTAACTTTTCATTTTGCACGTTCAATTTTGTATTTCCTCCGCCCTTATAATTTTATCATCTTTTTTGTCTCAAAAAACTAGACATTTTCTCTTTTAATCAATTAATTTACGATCTCAACTATTTTTCTCTCAACAGTTTTTATTTTATTATTTCTTGTGCTGATCAAACTTGGCTAAGTTTTAAAGGACGGAGGGAGTAATAAAAACAAGTAAAGTTAGAGTTGCTTTCATGTCTAAAGGTGCTATAGAATACCATTATATTTAGCTACGGAGTATTTTTTCATATAAAACTTTCTTAATTTTATTAATAAAATACATTTTAAACATAATTTTTCCATAATTCAGCAACTTCAACAAATGCAGGCGTTTCAGCCAGGACTTCGGATGTTTTCTTTTGGATTGTTTTCAGTCCCAGACCAGACTGCCGTAGTTATAAAATACACAGAGACCAGACGTTTACCAGACCAGACCAGATCAGACCAGCAAATTTCAGTCCAAAAGAAAACATCCTTCATCAATTTAAACAGATTTAGTTTATTTCAATGTTACCAAACCGCCTCTAAATGTTTCTGTTTTACAAGATATCATCACGGTAATCAAATTCTAATCGCATAAAGGACCATTTTTTGAGTTACCAATTTAACAAAATGTATATAGAAAATAATCTTTCAATTGATTATTTTAATAGGTGGACTAATAAAATCAAAAAGAAGCAAAGATAAGCTAGTTATTTTCTTACAAAGTAATCCGTACAAATAGAAAATATATGGTAAAAAGGTTGAATTATAAGAACAGACTTGTCCTGGTTTTTTTTCGAAATCGAGCAAGCATTTGTTGTGTAGTTTCATTATTAATTTAGGTATCATTATTAAATTAAGATGGATTATAATTTTTCATTTATGTCTATGATAAACGGGAAATACACACTCTTGCTCCAACATGCGTCCTTGATGCGTTAGGAAGATTTTGTGCTAATTACTATAACTATGTCTTATACGATAAAAATATTGCACAAACTTAAATAGGAGTTATATTTGAATTATGATAGGAACCCGGTTACTAGTCTAAGTGGTGGGGGTAGATTTGGCCAAGTGTATTGTAGAAGGCCCAAATAGACTAGTCTTTTTATTAGTTAAAGTTGTTAGATAACTAATAACTACCTTCCTTTTAGGGAAGGATATAAATAGTAGTCCCTGCTGGGGGAATAGGCAGGCTTGTTCAGACTCAATGTCTTGACTCGGAAGTTAGAGTTCTATCTCTATCTTTGGGCTGTTTTGTAACAGATTTCTGCCATTAATAAACTTTCATCTTTCTCTTGAGCTTGATTCCATTAATATTGTTGTCTATGATCGATAGTTACCTATCATTGGTATCAGAGCCTGGTTGTTGCTGTGAATGGTTGGCACGAGGAAGAAAATGGAGGGGCGAATTACAGACATCGAATGTAACTTCGAACGGAGTCAGAAGGAATTATGTGCGAAGATCGATGCGAAGAGCAATGAAGCGAACACGAAGTACGAGGAATTGTTAGCAATGATGCAAGCTGGTTTTGCAGAGTTGAAGAATCGAAAGATAAATCGATCGCGGAGTAGATCACACCACTCTATGTCTTCGCATCACTCAGCTCATCACCGACATATGAAGAACAGTGATACTTCAGAGGATTCGGATTATCATTCCGAGCACTCTATTTCGCACAGTCATCGCGATCAGCATCGCAACCACAAGCGTCCACTTCCAGTTGGTAGAAAGATTGACTTACCTATTTTCAATGGTAAGGATGTTTTCGGTTGGCTAGTAAGGATGAATAGATATTTCAGACTGAACCAGACTAAGGAGGAAGATAAAATTGATACGGTGGTGGTAGCTATGGAAGATCAAGCACTGAGTTGGTTTCAGTGGTGGGAAGGACAAACTCAACGCATGAACTGGAACACTTTTACTAAAGCATTGGCCAAACGATTTCAATCGGATATGGTGCAGGATCCACTAGGGCCTTTATTCATTCTGAAGCAAAAAGGCACCACTCTAGAGTACAGAGATCAATTTGAAACTGCCATAGCTCTTCAAGGTCACCTAACGAAGGAAGTCCTGAGAAGTATATTTCTTAAAGGATTGAGGAGAGATATTAAGGCTGAACTGAAGCTTTATTATGCAAAATCCTTAGCACAGGTCATGGATACAACTACCTTAATTGAGAATAAGAATGTTGAAGCAATGATTGTCAGGAATAAGGAAGAAGGAAGGAAGAAAACACAGTATAGGACTCAGGGGTGATGGAAAAATTTGGAAACCTAACCAAGGTAATGCTACCCATATATCCAAAGGACTTGAAGACAGCAAGATTAACAAAGATAGCAAGGATTAAAACACTCAAAGGAGTGGTCCAAGATTGTCTCAAGAAGAATTGCTAAACAGGAGTAAGAAGGGCTTGTGTTTTAAATGTGGAGAGAAGTGGGGAAGAGGGCATGTGTGTAAGATGAGAAATTACAAGATGATTTTAGTGGAAAATTCTGAAGGAGAAGAAATATCTGACATGGAATCTGGAACATCGGAGGAAGATCCACCTGTACATTCAAACCCTATGGAGCACCAAACTATGCAGTTATCCATTCTTAGCAAGGAAGGGATACCTTCAATGAAAACTTTTAAAGTAAGAGGAAAGGTAGAATGACAGGGAGGTGAGTCAATGGTGAATGTTCTAATAGATAGTGGTGCTACCCATAATTTTCTGTCACAGGGCTTGGTGGAGAAATGGAATATTCCTTATCATCCTATTCAAGGGTATAAGGTACAAATTAAAAATGGGGCTTGTGTTCCAAACTTGGGAAGATGTAATGGATTGAAACTGATGATACAAGGGGTTCCAATTCAACAAACCTATTACCTACTGGGATTGGGAGGTACTGACATTGTTCTAGGAATGGAATGACTGACTGAGTTGGGGGATATGGAGGTCAATTTCAAGAAGCAGATCCTTAAATGGAAACAATCGGGAGGAAATTGCTTAATCAAGGGAGATTCAGTTTCTAATCAGATGGAAGTGTCAATGAAGACCATGATTAATATCCTCAAGCAAGCTGGTGAGGGATATTTGATGGCATATGAAGGCAAAGGGGGTCACAAGGATCAGAAGGATGACAAGGGGGACACCTGGGAAAAGGTCATTGCTGAATTCCCTGAAGTATTACTACTGTGTTGCCTTTTCCACCTGCAAGAAGTTGTGACCATGCTATTAATACTCCCTCCGTCGCCGAAAGAAGTTCCCGTTCGGTTTACGATGCTTGACTGACGATAAAGCAACTCAATCCCTGTTCACACCTGGATTATTTTTAGTAAATAAAATTTACATATTCAGAAACTACATTAAAACCGCTACAAAGCTTGATCAAGAAAATTTAAGTTTGATAAAAATTTGATATATAAAGTAAATGATTAGGAGTGACTCAAGTTGACCAATGAATAGTGACTGGGAACTTCTTTCGGAGACAGAGGGAGTATAAAAGAAGGAGCACAGATTCCAAATATCAGGCCTTACAGGTACTCTTTTGACCAAAAAAGATGAAATAGAGAAGATAATTGAAGAAATGTTGAAGTCTGGGATCATTAAGCATAGTAATAGTCCTTATAGTAGTCCTATTTTGTTAGCCAAGAAGAAGGATGGGGGCTGGAGGTTCTATGGGGACTACAGGACACTAAATAAGGTTAGTATACCTGACAAGTTTCCTATTCCGGTGATAGAAGAATTACTTGATGAGTTGGGTGGAGCAAGAATTTTTTCTAAATTGGATCTTAAGTCTGGTTATAACCAGATTAGAATGAAGGCAGAAGATACTCACAAGACAGCTTTTAGGACCCATGAGGGTCACTATGAGTACCTAGTTATGCCCTTCGGGTTAACTAATGCACCATCCACCTTTCAGTCACTTATGAATGAAGTTCTGAGGCCATTATTGAGGAAGATTGCCCTAGTATTTTTTGATGACATCTTGGTTTACAGTAAAACCAAGGCAGATCATGAAGAGCATTTGAAATTGGTGCTGGAAGCTTTAAGAGAGAATCAATTGGTAGCAAATCTCAAAAAGTGTTTTTTTTGGTCAAGAGAAACTGAGTTACCTTGGGCACATCATCTCAGCCAATGGTGTATCCGCTGATCCAGAGAAGATAATGGCTATGCAGAACTGGGCAATTCCTAAACATCTGAAAGACTTAAGGGGATTTTTAGGGCTCACAGGTTACTACAGGAGGTTTGTGAAAGGCTGCAGCAAAATTGTTGCACCTTTGACAAATCTATTGAAGAAAGATGGTTTTAAATGGACTGAACTAGCTACTCAAGACTTCAGGGATTTGAAACAAGCCATGACCACTTTACCTGTTCTAAGAGTTCCTGATTTCGACAAGCTTTTTATCATAGAAACCGATGCATCTGGCAAGGGATTGGGTGTTGTACTTATGCAAGATGGAGGCCCCATTGCATACATGAGTAAAGAGATGTCACCCAAGCATCTCACCAAATCCATTTGTGAGAAGGAGCTGATGGCTATAGTGTTTGCTATACAAAAGTGGAGGCCATATTTATTAGGCAAATTGTTTGAAATACATACAGATAAGAGAAGTTTGAAATACTTAACTGAGCAGAAGGTGATGGGTGAAGACCAACAAAGATGGATATCTAAGCTCTTAGGTTATAATTTTACAATAAGGTACAAACCGGGTATAGAGAATAAAGCAGTTGATGCTCTTTCAAGGAAGTCATCCTATGCAGCCCTATCCACAGTTACTTGTCATGAATGGGAAGGATTGGCAGATGAATTACAGAAGGATCATAAGTGTGGTGAAATTTTGCACAAGAATATGATACAACCTGAACAATGCAGAGGTTACAGAATGAAAGGTGGGCTACTTTATTACAAGGAAAGGTTGGTATTACCTAAAGGAAACCCCAGAATACTATCTATCCTAAAGGAATACCATGACACAGCTGTGGGGGTCATTCTGGGTATTTCAGGACTATGAAGAGGATTTCCAGTTTATTCTTTTAGGAAGGGATGAAAGCTGACATTAAAGATTACATTATGGGATGTGATATTTTCCAGAGGAACAAGTATCAAGCTTTGAAACCTGTAGGGCTACTGCAACCTTTACCCATACCAGACAGGATTTGGACTGATATTAGCATGGATTTTATTAGGAGGTTTACCAAAGTCACAGGGTAAGGATACCATTTTGGTGGTTGTGGATAGGCTGACAAAGTTTTCTCACTTCATACCCTTTGCACATCCTTTTAATGCTAAAGGAGTGGCAGAAGTGTTTGTTCGGGAGGTGGTAAAGACTCATGAATTTCCCAGATCCATAGTTAGTGACGGGGACAACCTATTTCTAAGCTCATTTTGGTTTGAAATGTTCAAACTAGCTGGAACCAAGCTTAAATATAGCATTGCCTATCATCCTGAATGTGATGGACAAACTTAAATTGGCAACAGGTGTTTGGAGAAATATCTGAGGTGTTTATCAGGAACAAAACCCAAACAATGGGTAAAATGGCTTTCCCAGGAAGAGTATTGGTTCAATACTAACTACCATAGCTCATTGAAGAGTACCCCTTATCAAGCTTTGTTTGGACATGCACCACCCCCAATCTTGAGAGGGGATGTGAGTTTAACTGCAGTAGAAGAGGTGGCCAGGTTAACTAATGAAAGAAACTTGATGTTGGATGAGTTAAAAGAAAATTTAGCTAAAGCTCAGAATTTGATGAAGCAACAGGCTAATAAGCACATGAGGGAAGTAAAGCTGGAAGTAGGGGATATGGTATTTCTGAAAATTCAACCATACAAGATGAGGAGTCTGGTTAAGAAGGTTAATCAGAAGCTCAGTCCAAGGTTCTATGGGCCTTATGAAATTGTGGATAAGTTGAATGATGTAGCTTTCAGACTGAAATTGCCACCAGGGAGTAGAATACATCCTGTATTCCATATATCTTTACTGAAGAAAGTGTTGAAACCTAATGTGAATTTCCAAAACCTCCCCAGTTGCCTCACAGAACATTGTGAACTGCAAATGAGTCCTGAAGTTGTGAGGAAGAGCAGGATTAATCAAGAAGGGAGGAAGGAGATACGGGTGCACAGGAAGGATCTTCTAGATTTTGAGGACTCATGGGAGGAGGTGCAGGTTATCCAAGAGCAATTCACAGAATTCCAACTTGAGGACAAGTTGGTTATTCAAGGAAGGGGTATTGATAGGAACCCGGTTACTAGTCTAAGTGGTGGGGGTAGATTTGGCCAAGTGTATTGTAGAAGGTCCAAATAGACTAATCTTGTTATTAGTTAAAGTTGTTAGATAACTAATAACTACCTTCCTTTTAGGGAAGGATATAAATAGTAGTCTGTGTTGCGGGAATAGGCAGGCTTGTTCAGACTCAATGTCTTGACTGGGAAGTTAGAGTTCTATCTCTATCTTTGGGCTGTTTTGTAACAGATTTCTGCCATTAATAAACTTTCATCTTTCTCTTGAGCTTGATTCCATTAATATTGTTGTCTGTGATCGATAATTATCATCAAATTATAAATAAATATGACTTTTTATTGTTTGTAATTCAAACAATACTGGAATAAGAATCTCTAAACAAATTACATAGCATTTTGTACATTATAGACTATATATGTAAAACTTTGGATCTTGAGAATTTAGAGGCCCTATTATGTACTCCCTCCGATTCATAAAGAAGTTCCGGTTTTGACTTCACACATATTAAGAAAAGAAATTCTGGGTATTTCAGGACTATGAAGAAGATTTCCAGTTTATTCTTTTGGGAAGGGATGAAAGCCGACAATAAAGATTACATTATGGGATGTAATATTTGCCAGAGGAACGAGTATCAAGCTTTGAAACCTGCATTGCTACTGCAACCTTTACCCATACCAGACAGGATTTGGACTGATATTAGCATGGATTTTATTGGGGGTTTACCAAAGTCACAGGGTAAGGATACCATTTTGGTTGTTGTGGATAGCTGACAAAGTTTTCTCACTTCATACCCTTGGCACATCCTTTTAATGCCAAATGAGTGGCAGAAGTGTTTGTTCAGGAGGTGGTTAAGACTCATGGATTTCCCAGATCCATAGTTAGTGACAGGGACACCCTATTTCTAAGCTCATTTTGGTCTGAAATGTTCAAACTAGCTGGAACCAAGCTTAAATATAGCACTGCCTATCATCCTGAAAGTGATGGAAAAACTGAAATTTTCAACATGTGTTTGGAGACGTATCTGAGGTGTCTATCAGGAACAAAACCCAGACAATGGGTAAAATGGCTTCCCTGGGCTATTTTGGTGTTGTTGGTGAAGTCCATCAGTTTACATATACTAGATTCTCACCCGCGCGATGCGCGAGATATTAAATGTAATAGCGATGCGACAATACTTGATAAATTTACTCGGTCGTGTTAAATGTATGGAAATTGTTATAGACGTGACATGCAGAAAAAATTAGCATTAAAGATCGGATAGTGAGAACTCAGAGATTGGTAGTAAGTATGTTTTAGAATAAGTAGATACAAGTAAATGCTATATAGGGGTTCACAATCTACACATTGCGAAACACTTCCTTATAAACTACATTGGTGGTATGGTCAGTTGACCGACCATCTTCACCGCAGATCAATATCTTCAAACCCTTGGGATTTGTTACCCTTGACACTGCAACATACAGTTGACCATGCGTGAAGACCGATTTGTTCAATAAGAGTCTATCATGAGACAAAGATTGTCCCTGACTCTTATTTATAGTCATTGCATAAGAGGTCATGACTGGAAACTGTCTTCTCTGAAACTTGAACGGTATTCTTGTATCCGAAGGAGTTAAGCTTAACCTCGGAATGACAACCTCATGCCCGACATATTTTCCGCCCATTATTTTTGCCCCTAGGATATGATTTCCAAGTCGCGTAACAATTAACCTTGTTCCATTGCAAAGCCCCATTGAAGGATCAATATTCCTTAAAAGCATGATTGGAGTACCAACCTTTAGGGTTAACTCATGGTTTGGAACTCCGGATGCACGTATTTTGTTCAGAAATTCTAAAGTAGGTACAAAAAATCCCTAATACAATTGTAATTCATATAAGTAATCTAGCTAAACAATGCACAGCTTCGTATCTCTTTTTCCTATACTTCAACCGTGGTTGCTCCAGGAATCCTACTACGTTCATTTCTGGCTGAACATTATTTACCTGAAAAACAGTTAAAATTGTATCAAAAACCGTGATAAGAAATCGATTCCCTTTTTATTTACAAACATCATTAGTTTGCATCCCTGTTTTTTGTAGAACACTTCAATTTCATGAACCTGCAAATTTAATCAATAGCCATACACATAGGACCCCGTAAACCCAGTAG
The DNA here is from genome assembly GCA_945859915.1 of Cuscuta epithymum. NCBI lineage: Eukaryota > Viridiplantae > Streptophyta > Magnoliopsida > Solanales > Convolvulaceae > Cuscuta > Cuscuta epithymum. The sequence continues at coordinate 206,050 of CAMAPF010000148.1, read as the reverse complement.
GATTTGTTCAATGAACAAACCTGGGCACAAAACATAGATAAATAAAGCAACAAACAGTCTTTCATCCCAACTTCGCGGTGTGTCTTTGTGCTAGTGTTTGAACACATCCAAAATAGTAGTTTAGGCACACACAACCATAAAACAGCAAAAGAGATTTTTTAGACAATGTCTTAGCAAATCACTCCTTAGTTTCCCTAAACACCCGGTTCCTGCTTGATTTTCATCTTGAGCTTCTTCACTTTTCCATTGGTAGAAAACTCATCGTTCAGATTATGTTTGATTTCGTCAGTCAGTTCAACCTCAACCTCCCTCTGCGTGCATTCTAGTGGAGTATCTGGTAGGTCAATAGGAGAACGGTTCTGGTTTTTAAAAAACTGTTAGAATGGTACACCCAAAACCCTAGCCTAGCATTTGTAAAATAGATTTAAGTTTATACCTCTTTCTTAGTTGAAACAAGTTTACCCTTCCTCGCTATCTTTTCGCCAATGCTTGCGCTTGAGCCAACCTGGTTATTAAGTACTTTTGATGTTCACTGTCTACTTTGCGAACCGAAACCGTCTCACATTTATGTATTTTTTTTACCTTCTCCGGGGACGTATCCTCTTTGACTGTTTGTTCCTTCTCATCCTCTACGTACAATGCAACAACAGAGGCAGTCTGAATCATTGATACAATTCCCTTAGAAAAAGTTCCCTTGTAAGTATTTTCCTCAGATCTTTTCTTTATCTGAATTCTAAAAAGTGCTTTTTGGTCAATCAAACTCTCAATCTCTTCTGGAAACCATGTTGTGTCTCCAGCTTTCTGTTTTCGAAAAATTAAATTGATCAAGTTTCGGAATTAATAAACAAAAGCATTGAAATCCGTTATTTTTAAAGATACCTTCTCCAATTCAAGCATTAAGGTTCCTGATGTTTTCCCAAAGAAATCTATACATTCTCTGTCCCACAGCGTAAATGGAGTATGTCCTGTATTGTCCATGAGACAAATGCTGACCTTGTAGCTGTAATGTTTTCGTGTTAAAACTTTAGCAACTCTAAGTTGTACAAAGTGTATAAGCTGGCATGAAACATTTACCCACCGATAAACTCCCTCAGCAAGGGTCTCGTTGCAATTAGAACACCTGAATCTTTGTTCCTCAGGTTTCAATTTCTTGTTGCAAGTTGGGCAGCCGAGGTTACACCATTCCCGGAAATTTTCTATGGAGACTATGTCCCCAAGCACCCAGTAAAACCTTTCATGTATGTTAAAACACACACATGTAAACACCATTTTTTCTACGAATCTTTGAAAAAGTTAGTGAATTCCATTCTTAGACTGCCATCACCTCAGTTGCATTAAGCAAAGCATTCATTGTTGTTATGTTTGCATGCCCACTTAGGATATCATCCCCATTTTCATCACCTTGTGTGGTTTGTGTAACAGTCGTTACCGTCATATCGTCATCACTGTCACCCGGAAATCTGACCATTAGAATGTTAGAAGCTATTTCCATATTCGGACTTTAGGGTTGAATAAAGTTAGAGGCTTACTCGCTTATGAAGTCCAGGAACTCCGACGTTGTGCCATTAATGATCAGTTTTGACACATCAAAAGAAGATGACACAGATAGGGCACCTAAAATTTGCAATTGTTTTAGTCGAAAAAAAAAACGTTCTGCTAAAACAAAATAATAGAAGAAAATTGTTCATACCCTGATATCTTTTGGGCCTGCAAAGCTGAAATATTATATAAACTGCTTCATCAAGATGCTGAGTAGCGTAATCCATGTACTAGGTTATATATTTATTCCACAGCACACAACCAAGTCTGTTGCCCCTGTTATTATGTAGATAAGAATGCAAAGTTATGGATCATCAAAACCCTTTTGAAGGTTCACTATCAGTGTTAGGATACGTTTTTTAAAAAAATATTAACATACTCAGGGTCACCCAACGTTAGCTCCATCAGTCTTTCAGCCTTTCCATTGATGATGTGTGTCTGAACCATGCTTCTGCATATGACCTTATCGATCACATCTGCAATGTAAAAATTCAACATATTTAGTACTTTATGTTGAGGCAAGAACATTTAATGAAATAAATACCCCTACCAATGAGATGTCTGTCATCGATCACCCTATGCTCTTGAAGCAACCCAAAATGTTGGAAGTCATACAAAAACATAGGTAGTACAGTCTTGTCTTCCTTGAATGCAGTCTTGCTTATGAACTGGATTAAATAAGGATGTGGAGTTGTTTTCACCGTCTGGTAGTTGTCTGACACAAAAAAGTTCCTAAGTGTGTACACTTGGTGTTCTTTGATCAATGGTCTATACATTGCCAACTACGGCCTCTTTACAGTTGCGTGAATTCGATCGCCCTATAAAGAAATTTGTAAAAATTTAATTTCTTTGTAAACATGTAGTTGTGAGCATAAAGCTTTTAGACCTTTACCTCTGCATCATGCAACACCATCTCAAGGGTCTCTCCACCCTTGGAATGGGGAGGCACCTCGTAAACTCGCACAACTCTTACCCTCAAAGCTCAGGTGGTCTTTGTGTGATCAATTCTTTGATCAGGGACCACATTCCGGTCTGGGTTGATGAACATGCCATTGGAGCAGATGGGGTGCTTGTTTTACTTGTGAATTACTTGGTGGTGGTGTGGTTTGAAACCCATTTCTAGTGTATTTATAGGTGGTGAATGGTGTGGTGTGGCTTCTCAAAAACAAAACGTTATTGACCATTGGTCTAGGGCTGGACTCGGGTCGGGCGGCCCGACCCGGGACCGAACCGGCCCGGTCACTGTTTGGCCCGGCCCGGGTGCTGGACGGTCCGGGCTCGGGCCCAGGTTTTGGTGAACCGGCCCGGCCGGTTCGGGCCCGGTCCGGGCCGGATTTTAATTTTTTTTTTTTTTTTTTTTAAATTTTTTTAAGTTTTAGGTTGGATTAGGTATTTTGGGCCATTTGAGGTGGTTTGGGATGGTTTGGGGTTGAGGGGGAGGGGTAGGGGATTAAATAGGAGAACAAAAAAAAAAAAAATGGGCCGGTTCGGCCCGGCCCGGCCCGGCCCGGTTTGGCCCGGAACCGGCCACCGGCGGTTCGGGCTCGGGCCTCCCCTTTCCTGGCCCGAGGCCCCGCCGGGCCCAGGCCCGAACCGGGCCCGAACCGGCCCGAGTCCAGCCCTACATTGGTCCATTAACAAAATCTTTTCCAAAGATTTTATAGTACACTCATTAAATGTACAAACAGCTGCCAGCTCTTCGAAAAATATTTTAATTCAGCCATTGAGATTTTTGAATGACAATTTAAGATTTTGAAGTACACACTAATTAATTCGAAGTGACCCTGGCCCATTTTTTAAATTAAGCCCAAAGTAAACAGAGCTATATACCTTACCAATTAAGTCATCACTCCCATCAAGCCCATTAAGTCACAAGTAAACGGGGCCTCAGTCTTGATCCCAAAAAGTGCAACCCAGGGCCGGTGCCACCCCTCATGCTATCACAGCATACAAAACTTTTCCATTATTATTACTAACTAGCCGAAAGGCCGTTATAAACTTGACAGTTATGAGATATCTAGGGTTAATAATAAGTTAATAACTACATAAACCATTATGAATTAAATAAATTAATAAATAAATTATACAAATGTCATTCTGAATGTAAAGAGCTTCAACCAACTCGGTGAAGAAAAAGCCGAGTGATACAATGAGAGCCATTCACAAATCCGGGTATAAGCGAACAGTTCATAGCCTCTATTTGCACCACAACTTAGCGTTTTGGATCATTGACCGCCGCCTTACCCTCAAAGAATTCGCCAAGCATGTGCTCAAGATCGTCTGCAGTGAATCTGATGTACTTCTGTAGGCTCTTGCCATTATCAACCAAAGGCCTGTAGAGTTAAGAATGTAATTTTTTTACTTCCCCCAAGGTAGCAACTTTGCAGAAGAGAGGTGAACTTAATAGGAACATATATGACTTTCCAACAAGCACAAACCAAATGCATACTCCGTATATATAAGCGTCAATTTCGTGCAACAATTATTACAATAACCAAAGTCGTGTCTCTCCAAATTTATAAATATGGGTTTTTCAATTTTTTTGACTGCAGGTCTGCATTACTTGAACCGGCTGCTAAAAAGCATACCACATATAATGGATATATATAAATCAAACCTCCACCTAGGAATGAACAAAATAAACCACCAAACTGAAACCGGCCAACAACCCAATTACCCAACCAAAACTTAAAAAGGGCAGAATTAGTGTGCGATTTAACGTTTAGCCGTTTAGGCATTGAAAATCGACTGACCCAACCGAAATCGACTAAAACCAACAGAAACTGAAAAAATCCAACTGAAACCAAATTAAGATATTATTATTATGTTTGATTTTCAGTTTTGCATTTTTCAAAACTAACCCAACCTAAACCAAACAGACCTAACAAGCTATTTTCAAGTACTGCAGTTGTAGATTGTTCATCCAAAACAAGCCATCCCTATGACACTATCAGAAAATTCAGGGTAAGTTCATTCCCGCCCAATGGGCTTTAAGCAAGCACAACAAAACATACCCATAGCGTTTAATGAAAGATCTGTATGCAGGCAGTAATACTTCTGCAACTGCAAGCCTCAGAGACTCTCGTAACTCTGTGTCTGGGACTGTCCATTGAGTTTGTTTTTGATGTAGTTCCTCAAACTGTGCATTGAATATCCTCAATCTGTTGAAAATAAGAGTAATCTTAGCACCACCATTTGAAGTCAGAGAGAGAGAGAGAGACTCTGGATCAAATAAAAAATTGTCTTAAAGTGTAAAATAAGAACTAATCTCAGACGTCCAAAGAGTCAATCTGATGCACAAATGCACAATAAACCTTTTCCATAAACGCCACCGCGTCTAGATGTTGGAAAAGTGCATCAGATAAGGTTTATGAGAAAAGTGCATCACATTGAAAGTTTGGACGAGATTAATTCTTATTTTACACATTTAAGACTCATTTTTCTTTTTATTTGAACTTATATATATAGAGAGAGTAATGATCCTTTCAGCTGACATGAACTGCCATCTGAACTTGTTCATTTGAGGTGCTTGGGGTGAATTTTTTGATGAAATATTATGAGCACGTTCTTGATGAATGTAGATTATCGTCCACAAATTTTCAGCTTCAAATCCAATCGGAAGTCGATTAATTAAATAATTAAAACACACTGTGCCAAAATGTGTACAAAAAAATGTTTTTCAATAAATTATTTAACTGCCTTCCCGATTGAATTTGAAGCTGAAATTTTGTGGACATGCTCACAACTTTCATTAAAAATTCCACCCGGAAGCACCTCAAAAAGACAAGTTCGCACGGTAGTTCTCGTCAGAGCTACTGGAGGTGATCTTTTTCCTATATATATACTGCGTATATATATACACATATACATTGTGTGTGTATTTAAATAATGTTATTCTATATAGTTTTATATCTTTCGCTTTCTTCATAACCATCTAATGTCAAAAATAAATAAATCAATTAAAATAAATATCGCCTATCCTCATCCCCATCCCTTCTATATCCTCCACCATCCTGCAACCAAACAAGGGCTAAAGAACCTTTCTTTTACAACTGCTCGTGAAGCTCCACTACTGCCTTGTCCATCTGCCCCGACTGAACCACTTCCCCCGGATGATGTTAGGCCTTGTATGGATAAGGATTGCAATATCTACGAAGTGGAAACATCATTTAAAAAGAATTATATACTGCTCTTAACAGAAGCACGAGTTCAGAACAAATAGAATGAATAAACTACCTTTGCCCAAGCAATCCTCTTATATTGATTTGCATGCTGTTGGACAACTCGTCGGTGTCTTTGCACCCAATCATCCCCTAGAAGGTCCTTGGCTTCAGACCTAAAAGCAATGCATAAATAATTACAACGGTGATAAAAAAAATATTTGTTCAACTTCCAAATCCAAAGGTAAAGGCCATCTAATCCCTCCATGATAGAAACCCCAAGATTCCAGAACAAATTCCAGAAAGAGAATAAGAAATCAAACTGATTTTATTAGAGAAAAAGATGAACAGTACAGTAATCCAAGGCCAAAGCCTCCCAAATGAGCCGAAGCCCCCAAAAGATAGAGAGAATTATTCTCCGATCTTTCCCAGTCCCAAGACAGAATGTCCAAAAGCCTTCTTACCACTCCCCCTTCCCGTCTATTTATACTAAACATACTAATAGACCCTTATTACTAATATTATTCTTATTACAACTATTATTATTATTCTTTCTATTATTCATCTACTAGGTAGGTCCCTATCAATACTTCCCCCCAAAACATCCACCTTGTCCTCAAGGTGGGTAATAGGAGAAAGCCAAAATCTTCTGCTTCCTCTTCCTTGTTCCTCTCCCTTCCCAATATCGAACTGATTGCGTGACCATGAACCTTTCCAAATATGTCTGGCAGCTTACAAACCCCACAACCACTCTGGATCCTGATGCCATGTACCGCCGGATGTATACTGGGGTATTGCCAAGCAAGGAAAGAGCTGCACATTGATAACCAGCACCTTGATACTGAGGTATAACTATAACTATTTTTCCCATCAAGTAGGAATCCCTTTCTATAATTCCAACAGCTTCATTTAGCTTGGTTTCCCTTACAAGAGCACAAGTGGAACAGTTCATTTCTGGATCATTGGAGCCTAAGATCATCTTGTAAGGTTGAAAATTTGCTTCAGCTTCCAATCCCATGACAATAGTCTGAGTATTAGGATCCAGGACCACACTGATATTATCCGACTGATATTCAACAGTAAACTCAACAGCCCTTTTCAGTCTATACTTAGAGGAGTCCCAATTTGCATAAAGTAGGAAACTGTCCTTTTTAACTGCCTTCCTAGGTTTAACAATGGTGTGAGTGCAGATTGAACCTTCAATTGCATTAATATGTGGATCATTCTTCCACATTTGTTTTGCTAAGGCACCCAGGAATGATACCACATCTTCACTCCTAATTTCTTGGCCCTGATTGTCAGCATCCATAATGTATTTCTCCATCCTTCTTCTATTAGTAAGTTGGTGAACCATGTTACCCCTGTTCCAATGCTCATATCTTTTCCAGAGAATCTTGTTCTCTGAACTATCAATTACCCTATGAGACTGCATCTTACGACCTACATCTCCATCTACAAAAATAATACCAATTTTTGATAACCCCCTGACCTTGTCAACTTTTGTTACTGCATTGGTTAAGAGACCCTTAAAGATATTCTGAAAATTCTTGACAGGTTCGCATTGGAAAACTCGATCAATATCACCAACTTCAGGTCCATCGGTCACTGATTTATTCTTCTCGCTTTCATCTTTGCCCTCAGTGGACTTCTCCTCCCTAGGAGATGAAAAATAGGCTCGGGAATAAATCTGAGAATTGAGAACTTCTATTCCAGATGAACCTTGCGAACTCAGAGGAGCAACTACAGACGAAGAAAACGAATAATGATGATCGCTTGGTGGTGGATATGGGTATTCTTCTCTCAACAGCATCTTTCGTGGACTTGAAGTAGTAGCCGCTAAATCAGTCTGCGAAGGGAGAGAAACTGTTCGCGATTGTGAACAGTGAAAAGAGGTTCGCGATAGCGAAGCTCGCGACTCCTTCTGCCATCTGGTGAGCGACTGCGATGGTTGAGAATAATTTCGCGATTGCCAACTAGAAGAAACAGTTCGCGATTCCTTCTGCGAACTGTTTCGCGATTTGCGATGCGAAGCAGATGAGCGATACGATGCTTCTGAGGTGTGCGACCTACTTCTGGATCGATTTTTTCCTGGTTCTTAATCTCCGCAAATCCAGCCTGCATCATCGCTCTCACTTCCTCGTACTTCGCATTCTATTTTTCGAATTTCGCATTTAATTCCTTCTGATTTCTATTGATTTTTTTCTCTATCTCTGTCAGTCGTTCCTCCATTTCTGGTGTCCAGAATTCTTCCATCGCTCCAGGAAGGAAGAGGCTCTGATACCAATGATAGAAACCCCAAGATTCCAGAACAAATTCCAGAAAGAGAATAAGAAATCAAACTGATTTTATTAGAGAAGAAGATGAACAGTACAGTAATCCAAGGCCAAAGCCTCCCAAATGAGCCTAAGCCCCCAAAAGATAGAGAGAATTATTCTCCGATCTTTCCCAGTCCCAAGACAGAATGTCCAAAAGCCTTCTTACCACTCCCCCTTCCGGTCTATTTATACTAAACATACTAATAGACCCTTATTACTAATATTATTCTTATTACAACTATTATTATTATTATTCTTTCTATTATTCATCTACTAGGTAGGTCCCTATCACTCCATTAGAATAAGGGAAACAACAGTTACCCCTTGAGAATAGGCTATATTTACAAATGCAGCCCTGTATTTTTAAAAGTTCATTATTTACCCTAAATATTCTGACAACTTGCCCTTCCATCTATAAATGCCTCACTTGACTCCATATAACTTTCAAATCTATTACCAATCATCTAAAATTTCATCACTTCAAAGTCAAAAAACACTTTTCCTTTATCATTAAGAGTCATGCTGGCCGATCTCAAAGACATTACTTCCGTGAGTATTAGCAAAGACAGAGGAATAACAAGATGCAGTCATGACCTATAATCAACAAAACAACAACCAAGCCTTAATCCCAAAAGAGTTTGGGGTCGGCTAACATGAATCATCTATATGATATCAGAGTTAAAAACATTAGATAGAGAAAGTGGGAGATAAACAATATAAGACCAATCCTCCATACATATGCCTCCAGTCATACGCTCATCTAACCTATATTCGTGAAGGGTAAATCTTTTTACGTAAGAGCAAATGTTTTGAACAACATTCATTAAATTACATATTTATATGGAGTCAAAGGATATAAAATTGACGGAAGGTAGTTGCGAGAATAATCAAAGCTCTTGGCTTTTAAAAATACAAGGTTTACTAGTCATTATGACATAACCTTAAGAATGTAATACTAATTCACATTTAGAGGGTGTCAATCTATATCCAGGTTATGTAAAATATAGATTGCAGCATTGCTATGATGTACAAAAAATGTAAGTTTAAATGTGCAAGGAAAACACAACCTGCGGACAGATCTGACCATATAGTGAATATTGTTCATAAGGAAGAGGTGAGTAAGAGCAGGATCTTTATACTGCTTAGATTTCCCATCCAAATTTATTTGGAGAGCCTGCATTATTCGCATTGTTACAGAAGCTAGCTGAGAACTTGAGTCCTCCCCGTTTTCAAATTCTTGGAATAGCTGCTTCAATGTTGATTGATAACTGGGACAAAAAAAAGTCAGCAAACAAATTTATAATAATCAATAATTAAGCATTGGTTAGGCTTGTAGGTCTATTCTTCTTCTTCTAACTTACTCGAAAAGGAACTTTACATAATTGATCACATAGCTGGTTAATGGATGGACAGTTCCATCTGAAACTGCAGTTTTAGTTGCATCTTTTTCAACAGCTTCTTCAAAATCACTGAAGGTCTCTTGGGCTGTTTGTGCAAGACGTTTAGTCAAGCCAAAGGCAGATTCTCTAATTTCATTGCAAGCCTTGCCCCTGAATAGTTCTTCAATCTGCAAAAGATTCATATTTTCATAACTTCGTGTGCATAAATGAACACAGTTAAAGAAGCATAACCAGCAACGGAAGACTTAAACTATCTCTAATTACACAAGCCTTCAAAATGTTCTGACTGATATAGGAAAATTACAACTATAGAAGCAATTTTGCAATTTTATATCTTTCAAAAGATATTACATTGATTTTCATTTTTTTATGTATGTTTGGATGCAGGTTACATTGGGTGGGGATGAAGACTCGTGAACACTTAGTCTTCACTTTGGTTGACGTGAAGGAGGGAAATAAATAGTTAAGGAAAAAGTATAAGAGATGGGACATTTCACTTATTTGGGTGAGAAGAAGTACGAAAATGACGGGTCCCACCTACTCCATTACTTAGTCTAATGGAGAGAAATGTGAAAGAAACAGGTCTCCTTTAAATTTCTACACATTTCTTCTTCAATTCTCTCTTACCAAACAGGACAAAATTCTACCCTATCTATCTACTAGCATTTCCCTATTTATGTTCCTCTTGAATCTTTACTCGTAGCAATTGGAACAAACTAGCCTACTCTACCCTTGGTTTTTTCCCCCGAAAATCAGAAAGAAAAAAATGTTAATGCAATCAGCCTATTATAATACAAATGAAATGTGACTTTTTTCAGAAATATTATTGAAGACCTCTGTGTGAAGCTCGCGCATTATTTCGTACATATCAAGGAGCACAAACAGTTTTTCAGGTGACCTCTTGCTTTTGGCAATTGCATCACCAAAGCTGAGTAGAACAGCAACACTGCCAACAGTAACTTCAGCAAAACATTGATCTCTGATAGACTCAAATCCTTCAAAAATTTGATCACAAACCTTACGCTCACCAGCAAACAGCAATTTTACCTGTTCAGTAGTTAGTAGGTAGTTGAGAAGATGGAAAATTTCCACTCCTGGTCCCAAGACTATCAGGTCATTCCCACCTTTCGTCATGCACTTTTCCACTTTTTTTGTGCACAACTATGGATGTCTTGCCACTTTGGTCCTTTATGTCTCTTATTTGGCAAATATCACCAGGAAATTGGTCAGATAAGTGTTTGGGAGGACCAAAAGTTGTAAGGAATCCATAGTCGTGTATCAGAAGTGGAAAAAATGAAAGTAGGGATCAATTTTGTGAATGAGCTATTATAGTAGAACTAAAAATCAAAGGAAATCTTGGAAGAACAAAACATTTATTTTCCGGATTAGTATAGATAGAAAACTTACCGCAATTCGCATAAAATGAATCCAATTCCCAATTTTAGCTTCCAAAACTTCCCATTGCATCTTTTGTACATCATCCTTGCTAAGTTTTTCAACACCCAACTTATGAAGGCTTTCTTCCAAAACTGGAGACCGTGCATCCCTAATTCACCATATGGAAGACATACAAATTAGTCTGGAACTACGAAATGAAATTAAAATGACCTTGGGATAGTTTAAAGTAGGAAGAAAAGTATAGTGCTACTTCTATCTACAAGACTGTAATTAGGGTTGGGCAATTCATGTTAGATTTGGTTTTGTTAATAATGAGTTGGATAAATAAGTCCCGAAATAAGTTTTTTTGGGTTTGCTTCACTTTGGTTTTTATTAAGGTTTTATTGTGTTCCTTTTCTTAGGCTTGATTTTGATCGGTTTTGGTTTATGGATTAATACGGTTTGGAAGAAACATCACCAATCTAAACCTGCATTGGATAAGGTCTGGTTTTGTTCAGAATAATTAGTGAAACTGAAACAAAAAAACCACTTTTGGCCTCTCACGATTATTAGGTCTAAGTCAATCATACTTTTAGTTCCTGACTGTAATCTTTTCAGTTCTTGCCTTCTTGGTGCATGATTATGAATTCATTGCAACTTTTGATACCTTCTGACCATTTATCCAGCCAATTTTTGTACAAATTCAGGTTAATTTTCTCGTATAACTGACTGAGAAGGACCAAAAGTGACAACAAAAAAGAAATAGTTTGTTACAGGCGTGGTTGGGAGATGAAAAAAGAACGAAAAGTATGGTAGTTAGTTAGAAAAACAACACAGCTTCCTGCTTTAGGCAAGGAAGTGTCCGTTGGTTCCACCGAGCGCACAAGAAGAATTATTTCTCCAAAAGATTGATGATCTTATTAATGAATATGGCACCTCTATTTATACTAGTCCAAGAGTCTTGGTGGTCTAGTATTACAATACTTCTATTAGAAAATTAACTGAAATAGAATATATTATACTAATAGGAAACTACAACTAATAAAAATTAATAACATTAGGAAACTAACACTAATACTCAAGGAAACTAATAATCATAATGAATAATAATAGGCTTCTTCCATTCATATCATTAATAGTAATACTCTTAGACTAGTATAAATAGAGGTGCCATATTCATTAATAAGATCATCAACCTTTTGGAGAAATAATTCCTCTTGTGCGCTCGGTGGAACCGACTGACACTTCCTTGCCTAGGGCGGGAAGCTGTGTTGTTTTTCCAACTACCATTCTTTTCATTCTTTTTTTTCTCCAAAATATTGATGATCTAATTAATGAATATGGCACCTCTATTTATACTAGTCCAAGAGTCTTGGTGGTCTAGTATTACAATATGTCTATTAGTAAATTAACTAAACTAGAATATCTATACTAATAGGAAACTACAACTAATAATACCATTAGGAAACTAGACTGCTTCCATCCATATCATAGTAGTACATCAAGAATGGAAATAAATTAAACACGTGGACTTAACAAGGAAATGACCTAATAGTCGTGGGGCAAAAAGTAGAGATTTTATAGTATTTACCTGTATACTTTTAGTAACTGCTGCTGGTTACCAGCTTGAATCATTTGCTGTGCTAAATCACGCAGTAAAGGAAGAACCCTTGGAGGTATAAGGGTTGGTGGTGTGTACACAGCATTTTCAGTCACATTGTTATTTGGATCTGCATGACTACTGGATGAGGGGTGTTTGCCACTGGTCTGGTCTCCAGGTGACTCCGCTGATGGTCTCATTGAATTTGGAAGACATTCAAAAAGACGATCAGGTTCAACCGCTTTGCTGAATAGAATATAAAACCAGAATCAAAAGTTTATACTAATGATAGATATAATTGTAATGACAATGATAACTCGCTAAATGATTACAAATCATAAGTAATCTACAATATTCAAAAAGTTGTCCATCTAGATGGTCCAAGGCAGGATCCAGGCACATATACTCCCTCCGTATTTTAAAGTTTGCTACACTTTTCTTTTTTGGATGTATTTAAAAGTTTGCTACACTTTCCATTTTTGGTAAGTTTTTTCCTTTAAAAATACTCAATTACCCTTACTTTTCCTACTTTTTATCTTCTCTTTCATACTTTTACACCTTCTCTCCTACTTTTTCTACACTATTCATTATCCCTACTATTTCACCCTTAAATGTTGTGCCCAACCCTATTGTAGAGATCTTTGAAATACAGAGGGAGTATTATGTTTTTTTTTCAATTTTGCTTTTTTGGCCGAAATGACGTAGTTTCATTGTTACGATGATACAAAACTTTTTTGCACGACAATATATCAATAATAGATGCTCCTTCTGTCCCTGAATAGTCATGCAGTTTGACCGGACACAGAGATTAAGAAAAAGAAAACCTTTTGGTTGAAATTTATAAAGAGAAATAATATGAATCACATAATGTTTCCTTAAAAGAAAATTGGGGATAATTTTCAGACAGACCAGAAAGGAAAGTATGTGGATTATAAGGACAAAAGAAGTACATATTACATATTTGAACTTATGTTCATGTGTTAACTAATTGTATGATATAAAGCAGAATCTGGGCTTGGAGGAAGAGGGGCAGAAGCCCGCGTGGGTTTACTGAAGGCGGGGACGGGCTTGAGCCCACCTTCGTGGGCTGGTTGCGGTCCATTTAATTAATTTTTATTTCTTTATAACTTTCCTGATTTGTTTCCTATTTGGAGTTAATTAGGAATTAGGATTTCTATTATTTGTTTCCCATTCGGAGTTAATTAGGATTTCTATTATTCGTTTCCTATTTGGAGTTAATTAGGATGTCTATTATTCTATTTCCTATTTGGAGTTGATTAGGATCTCTGTGATTTTATTTCCTAGTTTGGGAATTAGCAAATGGGTATTTAAACCCCTTGTTAGGATTCATTCTTACTTATCTATGAATAAAATTGGAGTTTAGCCTTTTGGCTCTGGGCAACGGTTTCTATCGTTGATTATTCTGGGCAACGGTTTATTCCGTTGATTTTTATTTTCCGTTCTCACCATTGTACCTCTTTTGATTTGTAATCCTCTTATGTTTGAGGAATTGAGGTCATGTTAATTGACCTGGAATCAATTCTCTCAACACAGTAGTGTTTATAACACTAAATGTAAACAAAAATCAGGTTATCTAGTCAGATATTTAACTTTGAAAAAAATAAGTTTTTTTTTCAAAATTGTCTATTTATCTTATTTTGAATGGAGCCAAAGCCTCACTGTTTTTTGGCTTGGGAATATGATGGAATAATGCAAAATGGCTCACTACACTGTCTGCGCGTCTTTGTAATGAAAAAACAACCAGTTCATGCAAATTTCGACATGATTTTCATCACCGCTCATCCGGAAACCGTCTCTCTATGCTTTGGTACAGGGGTAAGGTCGCGTACATCTGACCCCCCCCCCCTACCCCCCGTAGGTGGGAGCCTTTGCGGCACTGGGGTAATGTTGTTGTTGTTGTCTATTTGTCTTATTTCGGGGGGGGGGGGGGGGGGGGGGGCTACTATGCCAGGCCGGAGCCTTCTGCAACACTAGGAATATATGCACACTATTAGTGATAATATGCACATTTTCCTAGTGTGCCCCTCCTCCGCACATTTACTTCAACTAGTGATAATATATGTTAGAGTTAAGACCTAATTTAGTTCCTCCAATATGCACACTAATTCAAGTTGGCCGTTATCCCTTTTTGGGACTCACTTCGGTCCTTCCCGATGGTATTTAGAGAAGCCAATTTAGTTCATAAGGACACTTGTGCAAAGGAATTATACTCACTGTGAGACTCAATTTGTTCCTCAGTTTGTTGCTCAATTATGTAATTTGGACCCAAATTATTCATCAGCATACAAATATAAAGTTCTTAATTAGAGCAAAAGATGGATGATGACTAAATTGAGTCTACATAGCTGTCATAGCATAATCAAGGTCCATATTGAGTCCAATAGAAAGTCTAGGACCAAAATCAGTAATAGTGTATAGTAGAAGGAGTAAATCAGGTACTAACTCTAGTACTCTACACATTATTATAGATAAGAATAGAATGGTTTCTAAAGGCAAATTGGACAGGATTGACTTGAACTAAGTATAAGCAAGATAACACAGACTGTTTAAACAAACCTGTAAGATGATAAGATATGCTTAAGTTCCTCTTCAAGCTTGGAAATAGCTTTGGCAAGTAAAGTATTTGAATGGTTGAGCACTCCGTCACTACTCTTAAAGCTTTTGTTGTTGCTGAAAAACTTAATATTGCCTCTTAAATGTTCAATTGCCTTAAGATAACTTTCCAGATCTTCGTGTGGCCCTTTTAGTATTTTAGCTTCTGCCTACAATACAAATGATGTTAAATCAGAAACCATGTCAGCATGACCATTAAGGAAATCACATATTACACTTAGATAAGAGGAATTAAAGCACACAGGGAAGGGCGAGAACTAAAAAACAATGTATTGTTACTAACTAAGAAAGATATTTAATCAGAATATCTTAATAGTGGAACGTAAATTAACGAAGAATATAACTATGTTGCTGATAATGAATTTGTAAATTATGCATTATTTTGAACCATACAAAGATGGCCCAATATTATACGAGACAGACATTTTTGGAATACACCAAAATGGAAAGAACATCATGCGATAGAGGAAGGACTGGAGGAGTAAATAATACTATTAGTACTCAATTGGGCTTTGTATACTCCCCTCATATAAGGATTTGCACATTTTCACTAAGGAATAATACGGGTAAAAAAATCCAAAATAAAGCCTTGTTTAACCCCACCTGAGGATGGTTTAGTCCTACTTGAAACTGTTCAATCAGAGTATTTGGCTCTTGATCAAATTGTTATATCCTATAAATGGAGCTATGAGCTATATACATTTCAATATGACATACTGCTAATGTTGTTTTTACTAGCTTCAGAATTTTTACGATTTGATAGGTGAAACTAATGATTAGCTGATTACAATACAAATTATATTGCAAACCATTTTGTAAAACTTAAAGTAGCTATCGAGCACCTTAAACAAAAAACTTGGTGCTAAAGTCACCTCATATTGTATATAGATTGAAAGGGAAAATACACACAGACGCAATGTATATCATCACCTCATGCCAATAAACAAAAAACCACACCAGAAAGAATGAGGGTGTGATGATGGTAGTAAAGCAAACCTGTCGATAAAGATCAAACTGGCTCAAAATAACATCGGCAGCCTTCAAGGTCTTGTCAATGTTCTCATGAGCTCTCCGTATAGAATGTGTCCTGATCTAGAATAGGCACAATGCATTTCCACTTCCAGTTATCAAATCAAAGAACAGGGCATATCTGAATGACTGCTACTATAATTTCAGTTACCAGAAATGTTGCTATGACATGGTCAAAATCACTATATTGGATTACATTACACAACTTTACATAATATTGAGTTTTCTACATGCAGATACTGAATACTGGACCACATTCAAGATTCCAACAGGTGACTCCAAAGTTCAGAGGATGATAACACAAATAAACACTTAAAACCAACAGAGTATGCTCTGTTTTGATTGGTATACGTGTCTTGTCCTAACCAAATCTAGGAGTTTACTCTAGAAATCTCAAACCATAACTAAACAAAAGTTGATACTTAAGTAATATTTTATTCTTGGTTGTTGGTTTTGTTACCAAACAGAGCACCAGAAGCAGATCCAAGTTTCAGAACTCTAATTTTTCAACTTTCCCAAAAAGAAACTTCTTCTCTATTTCATTTTCAAGTTTACACACTTCCCAAACAAACAAACAGGAAAACAAATGGGTGGAAATGCAGATCAAAAGCAAAGGCTTAGAAGGAAAGATCAAAGAACCCAATAAAGAAAAGTCAGACCTGAGTGGGGCGCATGGCAGTTTCAAGGGCCGAGAGGCGATGATCGAAAGAACCCAAGATGGAAACCATGTTATCTGTGATGGACTGACTCTTCTGCACTGCCTCCCTCATCATAGCTGCTCTTTCGCTCAGAGAATCAACCCCTCCACCGCCCTCGCCTGATGTTTTTCGGATACCCATGCTTAAACTCGACTTTCCCTTCCTCAGCTGAGACTCTCAGATTCTCCGTCGTTCAACACTTGGAAGAGGGAAGAAGAAGAAAGACTCCTTTGACAAAAAAGAGAACAGTTGCTGAAACATGGAAGGTGGATTGATGATAAAATATGGGGGGAAATAATAATTATAATAATATTACGGAGTAATAATAATTTTAATTATTACTCTCTATTACGTACTACTACTAGTAGTATATAAGAGTATACTACTAGTATACGCGCTTCGCGCGATTGTTATGCCCAATGGGAGGTATAGAGTTTGGGTATGAAATGAATGCAAGATTAATGTGTGAAAGGGATAATTGAAACAAGAAAGAAACATAAAAGTAATTAGTGGTTCAGTTTTGTTATGGTATAAAAGTAAGTATTTGTGAAGATTTAATTGAAGAAAGTTTTAAAGAGTAAACATTTAACACAAAACATTTTCTTTTATTGTGTTTCTTTTTGGGGAATAAAGATGAAACAAAACATCGTAGCAAGAAAGTGAGAGTTAATGAGTATCGGCGGAAAATGGGGAAGACAAAGGAGGAAAACATTTGGATAATAAGAGTTATGATAGTGTTTCACATAAAACCAAAAGGTGTAGTGTTACAGTGAAACACAGCTACAAAACCAGTAAGTTTGCATTGGTAATACAACTGAAACGAGGGGGGATCCCAAAAATAGCAGGAGTTTAGTATAATTGGCTTACGCATGATAGGGGGAGCCAGACAAGTTAATGAAAAGAACATAGCGTACATTATAAACCAACAAGAGAACAGTTAAGATTGGACTGAAGTATGAGTGGAAACTTGGCTCCTGAGCTCATATGTATGGCTTGGATATGGAGGCTCTTCAACGTTGCACTTGGAAAGCGCTAGCAATTTAATTCTGTTGCCACTGGACTTGATAAAAACAAGGCTACAAGTTGGGTCAATGTGGAAATTCAACTGTATTTCGTGTAGGAGCTCCATCTCGCCACCATAGAAAGGGTCTTGCTTTTCACCATGCGTAATCAGGATTTGGCCCCTGGTATCGCAGCAGGTGTTGAGGAATGCCTCGCAGGCTGACTGCAGGTATAAGAGAAGTCAGGGCTGTTTTAGTTAAAAGTATTCAAATTAATAAGCAAGTAATGAGAACTTGTACCACTGCGGTTTGTGTGGGGATGTAAAGAAATGAAGGGGGGCGAAATAGTTTCCTGTAGGAACAGTTTGGAATTGCAGACTGTGCATACACAAAGAAGTGGTCTGCACAGGAAATAAACAAAAAAAAAAGACAAATTCACAAAGACTTAGTGCGAATGAACTGTAAATGGAAAGGTGTTATGAATATACAAGAAGTATACCCCCAGGAAGGTTGGGTTGGATGTTAGCATTGGGTGGTGCAGCTAGGTTACGAGAGCAACCATCAGTGTCAAACAGGAGCACATCAAAAATGAAATTGCCAATGTGGCGCAGCAGTACAAAGGCGTCAAATGGAATGTCATTTTCTACCAGGAAGTTGGTAAATTCATGGTCAAAAGCGTAACCTCTAACAGTCACTGGCCAAGCAGTGTTGCTATACTTTAGTACAGCCTCTGATTTTGTGTGTTCGAACAAATGTCGGTGCATGCAAGGAGGTATTTTCTGAAAGGGAAGGGTTAAAAGAAACAGGTTTCAGTAGATTAAACAACATAATGCATTGAAGTACAAGGAACGCAATTGGTGTTAGGATCTGACCACTCTTTCAAAATTTTGCATATCCAGCATGAACCAGACCAGGGAGCTGCCAAAAACATCTGGAGAATGGATTGTGTTGCTATTCGGGCATGCTGTATAGGATGAGGAATAAATATGGGAGAAGTTAAAGAGAGAAGAGCATTAAAATAACAAAGAAAAGTAATAGCATCGCTATGCATATGTATCAAAAATAGAGACTGGGGAATGACCTGTAATT
Organism: Cuscuta epithymum; assembly: GCA_945859915.1. Lineage (NCBI taxonomy): Eukaryota > Viridiplantae > Streptophyta > Magnoliopsida > Solanales > Convolvulaceae > Cuscuta > Cuscuta epithymum. Next base: position 187,208 of record CAMAPF010000148.1, on the reverse strand, counting down.
GGGGCCATTGTAAGCCTGCGTGAGAATAAATGATTAATTTTGTGCTCGACGTCGTCTTTGCTCCTGAAGCGCATAGGTAGTAGTCTGTCAAACCCAGAAGCAGTCAAAAAGTGTTGCCAATCGGTGCTTGTTTGACAGGTGTATTGTTGGTTTGATCTTTGAGTGAGAATGGCAACAGCTATTTTCCTTCCGTGAACAGTATGGAGGAAATACGTAACAGTATTGACACCTCCATTGGCAATGGTGTTTTCGACAGTATAGGTGCTGAATAGGTCCATGTGCCTAAAAAACTGAAATAAACGAGTATAAGTTGCTATATATGGGGGGGTGGAGGGGGGTCAAGAGAGGGAGATGACACTGAGGGGGAATGGGTACCATAACGAACAACAAATGATGAAATGGTTGTAGATATGTATGTGTTGTATTCAAGAAACTTAGTGTTTAACAGAGTATGTATACTCGTATTTTAAATTAAATTTCTTTAGAAAAAAGGTAGGAAAAAAGATGGGCAAAGGGTTTTAACAAAAATGAAGCAATTGGAATTGTAATGTGAGAATAGCAGTTTTTTATACCAAGGTTAGGAAGGGTATGGGTTTTTTCATCCTGTTTGAATTCAGGTGAGTTATTCTTGAAGTAATCTTAGTAGGGCATAAATGAAGAGAAAGCTGTAAAACTTTTCAGCTATGTATACATATTTGTTAAATTAATTTGCAAAGTGGGAATTAGCATTAAACACGAACAATTTCTCCTTTTGTTTTGGCGTTAAACTATAGGAAAACTAAATGTTGAAATGCATATGCACAATCATTTTATATTATAACGAAGCTATACATTTTCCAATGTACACCCAAATTGTAAAGGAATCATTTGGATGAATGTATTGAAGGTTTGTGGGCATATGAAATATAAAAAATACATGAAGATGAATACCAAAATTTGGAACATAAAAGAAAGTGACCAGGGGCAGAATAAAACCCCTAATGTATGCATATAACATTAACAGTTTGTCTGTAAATAATGCAATTTTTTACATGGAAGTAAAATGAAAAAGCGAAATAGTAGAGGATGCTTGTTCATGGCAGAGAGTGGGAAGGTAAAAGGAAGAAATTACCTCGTTGAAGGTTTCTGGCAAGAATGAGGAAGAGATTACTTTAGTGAAGGCTTCCAGCAAGAGTGTGGAGCATTGGCTGCCAGGAATCGGGTGAGCAGATGATGGAGGAAGAGAATGGAAGGACAGAGGGTGAAGGGCCATTTAGTGTTGCCTTGGGATGAGAAAGGGCGGTGAGTCGTTGCTTATTGGCTGCGCATGCAGCTGGTTTATTATGACCGAATGAAATGAGATTTACTCAAACAATAAAAGATAGGGTTGTAGGTCAAAAGGCTTTTTAAAAAAAAGAACAACTCACCCAAATAACAAAAAAATGCCGACGGGCCTGGGGGTATAGTCTGGATTAAGATCCAAACTGGTCCATTATAAAAGGGAAACATTTTTTTATTGAGTATCAATTAATAAAGACAAAGCATAACTAAACGATGTGTGGTATTCTGTTTAGTATTTTGTTTTTACAAATAAATATTTTTGGAGAGAAAGTAAATAGGGTGACGTAGTAAAGTTTCCAAATAAGATGGGCTTTTCTAATAAATTTTTTTGCTTCTATATGAATATAAAATTAAAAATAGAATACAATACAAAAAAACGATACGGTATATTAAAAATTTGACTAACGGATACTATGGTATGATTATGTGGTTTGTGTAGTTGTTACGAACAAAATTCATGTTCATGCTAGCTGTAGAAATGAAATCAATAATAAAGCTTATTGAGAAACAGAAATAGAAAATACCCAATATAACTGCCATTACCATTATTATAATTATTACTCAACAAAATAAATTCCCAATATAATATAACATCTTAGAGATTTTGTATAATTTCAAAGAGTAAACCTATAATTTTTTGGAAGTTTTAAAAAACTTATAAAAAAACCTTACAGTGGTGAAGCAAGATGTCATAAAAAAACCACAATGAGGTTATACAATGTAACTGAAAATCCATAAGTTTTGTTTTTTATTTAACTACATTTCAGTATGCATCACACTCTCACTCAATTTGGGCAATGATTAATGAATTCAGAATCAAAGTGATAGACGTTTGTAGATAGATTAGAAACAAATTCATGTATGTTCTTATAAATTATATTTATAGTTTTTTGGTAAAAAAAAAAAAATAGTACCAACTATGAAATTGAGAAGTAATGTAAACAAATAAAGCTCGGACACTTAGTCACTCAGTCACATAGACAGTAACAAAATAAAGCGTCATTTTAGGGTAGGCAACAAAACACCAAAAAACAAAGCTTAAAAAAAACCAAACGCATCCTGAATATTAGAGGAACTGATTCCCAGTAAAATCACAGGGGGAAAACTTCTAAAAGCACAGGGAAAAGCAGGAAGTGTATTATCATGCATCGAGATCTTTTAAATCACAATAGTAAGATCTTCAAATTATGATAGTAAGAGACAGTAACAATCAGGAAGTCGTCATTGTGATCAAACAAAATAGATAACTTACTTTAAAAAAATAGGCTTGTAGGGAAAAAAAAGTTGGGAACTGAAAATGATTTGAGTCAGAGGACGTAATTTTTTTTTGGGAGGAAAAATAGTCATTACGAGGAAAGCTAGGTTTGAGGGGATTGGGTTAACTGCCCACTTATCAGTAGAAATCCAAAAATGCTTACCAGTAATACTGACTTGTCCTACAATCCTGTCAAGATAATAATCTTGTAAGATAAAAAGTTAAAAAAGAATTATGGCATTCAAAGAGTTTGTAAATAATGTCAACTGAGTTCATATCTTGGAACTTCAATGTAATTATTATTATGATTTCGAAAAAAAATCCTACCAATATAAGCATCTTCTTGCCAAAGTAAAACTATAAAAAACGTTTTTTCCTATAATAATATTACTGGTAGGCCCCCCATCAAATTGAGTATTTCTGGGGTCCAAAACCTGAACCAAATCAATTGTATCATCATCCTCAACCTGGTTTAGGTCATTAAAACCAGATTGTTATCAAATTGGTTGTCTTAAGTTCAGGGATATTAGGGGATTGATGAATGGCTTGAGGCCTATTTACTATAGCACAGAAATAACTTCAATGTGATCAAGCAAATCTGGGGATGGGGATTGGCTTTCTAGATGATTTAGTTGAGCAATATCAGTCTCCTCAATGCTTTTACCTGGCTCCAGGTCAGCACCTTCCACAGCATGAGGCTTAAACCAATAAACCAGATTCTAAAACAGTTGCATACTTTAGTAAGGAGATGTCTTATATAGTTCCCTGCTGCTACAGGAAATTTTTCACCTCTCAAAACATTAAGAGGAATTCTCTGCATAATGGGAAATAACACAATAAATTAAAAACATGATACACTAATCATATAAAGTCTGGAACAGGGGAGTCAAATATGTATGTGTGTCAGTGTGTGGTGTGTTTGTGAAGGTAAAAACAACATTGGAGATGTTATGGGCACCAAAAATGGCAGCTAAATCAGGCCAATTTCACTCAATGAGAAACTTTACCAAACATACAACTCAATGAGATAAATTCACGAACACCTAGAGTGTTTCATTTTTATATAGCAAGGGAGAGAGCAATAGTACCTCTAGAAGGGTGGAGGAGTACTTCGTCCCAAATGAGAATCACCCCCAATCTTCTTTTTCGTTCTGACACTGAAATGAAACAAAATAGAGAAAAACAAACAAAAAGGTAGAAGAAATCCTAGCTAACAACAACAAGATGAGTGTAGCTGGTGGGCAGAGAATTGTACCTCGTCTGCATCACATTTAAGAATCAGCCCAGATTATCTCTCTCGTTCTTAAGCTGGAAATGAAACGAAACAGAAACAAAAGAGCAAACAAAAGCGGAGGAGAAAGCTTAGCTTAGTTGATGGCATCGGATGAGAAGCTCTAGTTACCGGTGCAGTTTGGTAATCGGTGACTTAAATTTACAAAAAAAGCAGTTTCCTAAATGCAAAACCAGGCACATTCATTGGTTTTGTGAAATGAAAAAGGATAGTTTTCCCAATACAAAAAATAGGAAGTTGTTTATGCAAAAACATGACTCAATCTTCTGGAGTTTTGTAAAAAATCACAACAATATTGGAGCATATTCAGTGAAACACGTTATATGGGATTGCAGTATGTGTGGTTGAAAGAGTCAGAAGGGAAAATAATGTAAAATGAGATAATTTACACCAGAATATATTAAACATGCAAAGCAGGAGTGAATGCCCCAGTTTGCCCAAAAAACAAAGATATACAGGCATTAACTGGTAGCAAGCGTTGGCATCCAATGACGTCCAGTTGTAACTAATTATACAAACCATGAGTTTGAGCAAAAAAGATGAACTTGATAAAGTTTCATGTGCTACCCGCGCACTAATTTACACAGTCATATATATTAGCGCAAGAACGGTCTTGTTATAGCAACGCACAACACTCTTTTTGGGTTTAAGTGGTGGTGTTCCTTGGTTTTTTACCACGCAGCCTTCCCAGTTGTTCCTCCAATTCAGTTTCGCTGTGTACTGGAAGGTTAGAAGTAGGAGGAGAATCAGGGGGCAGGGCACTGGTTGATGTGAAATTTAGTTTTCGCTTGGCTTGAGAGGAGGTTTCACACAGTGTGAGTGGCGGTGGCTGGGTAACATGAGGTGAGACGGGTGGGGCGTTTAGTTCTTGTGAGACTAAGACAACAGTGTAAGGATTCACTTGAGTTCCTTCCTCATTACCCTTTGAATGCTTGATGCCGGCTACAATGGTGAGGGTTTGCAACTTTGCATTAAAGGCTTCCAAATCTATGTCTGTGTCAAGATCGGTGCAAGTATATTTGAAAAGAGACAGGATATCAGTGGTGAAAAGTGTGACAGGAATGGAAGTGGCACCATCATTGAGTTCAGCATCAAGCCTGAATCTGTGTGTATTCTGAAGTATTAGCAGCAGAACGTAAAAGAGATGAAATCTGTGTGGCTAGTGTGGGGCTTGGCTTACCGCTTAATTGTTGTGCCTTGTTTTTGACCGCAGAACAGACATTGGAAAGTTATGCCCTCAGTTCCATAGACCCTGCGATTGCAATAGTCACAACCTATGTAGAAGCATTCTTGGGAGATATCAGGCAAATTAAACTTTCCTGACACCCACACAACTACAACCTGGATGGGGAAAACAGAAAGAAGTGTATAGTTAAAAAGAGTGTAATACAAGGGTAGTAACTGGAAAAATTAGGACGGTGGTAGGTCATGCGTATATGTATGGTGTTTACCTTAATTAACTGGTTTTCTAGGTCTGAAAGGGTGCATTGGTGCTGTGACAGAGGGTCTGCTATAGCTGAAAGTGCATTATTGTACACCTTATCCTGGACCAATAAGCTAATTTTGTCTGCATTTCCAGAGACCCTGACACAATGGTATGATAAATATGAATCTTGATGGAACTTATGTTTTTGCATTTTATTTACAAAGAGTAATGTGTAAAAAAAAGGAATACACACCACTTCTTCAGTGATAAAGCACGAACCCCAGTAGGGTTCAATTCCATGTGGCAGTCATACCTAGTTGACAACGAAAGGCCTACAAAACAATGAAGTCATTTAGTAAAATGTTGACAATGTCTATGTGTGAATTGAAGCTAGGGAGGATAGAACCTTGGAACAGATTTACGGCAACCCTGTTGATGAGGACAAGAGGATGACCACCTGTACGCAGAATCTTTTCAATTTCACTACCATGTTTGCCAACAAATTCTTCCCATATAGTAAGTGGGATAGGTATGCACCTGCGGAAAAGGCCAGATAAAAGTGATGAGTGCCGGCAGGTGGGGGATAAAAGAAGTAGGAATATGGAAACAAAATGAATGTAGTGCATACTCTTCATCGATAAGAACGACATCCCAAGCAACGCGCTGATTACCACCGGTAACTATGAAGGTGCGTGGTAATTTGTTAACAATAGCGCCTAAGACATCTGTAATAAATGATATAAAATAAAGTTAATGGGATGACAAAAAACATGCATGCAAGTACACAAACACAAGAATTACGTACTGATACGTGCGCCATGCTGGTAACTGGTAAAGATATCGTGGAATGGTGTAGTTTCTGATTCAGCAAGCTCACGAAAATCAACTCCTTCTGTTGGGTCCACATCCTGTATCAGGGTTCGCCGGTTGAATGACCACACATAGGGATAGTTGGCATCAACGCAGTAGCGCATTTCAGTTACTCGTTTAACGTAAGCATTTGAGATGAGGTATGTGGAGTACAGGGACAGGCGTTGATCGATTCCTTCTATATCACCCTGAAATGCAGTGGCCTGGACTTTGGTTCCCTGGGGAAAAAAACGAAACATATAAATATAAGCAGTTAGTGGCTAATAAGGATCAGAAAGCAGTGTGGGCATTTTAGCAAAAGGGTACTTACAGTAGAATCCTGAAGGATCATTGGCATGAATTTTATTGGGGATGTCTTTCCTGTGCGTACATTTTGCTTTTCAATCAGTGTTAGCCGACAGGTCCATTGGTGGGTGTCTGGCTTCACCCCGGTTATTAGGCCTTCAACTGACATTTGGTATAAAGATCTGCATGGGTTTGTAATGAAACAAATGGTGCATGAGGGTAGTGAGAGGGGGTATAAATAACGGGAAAGCTGTAAACCAAATATGTGAGGAGAGGGGAGGGTGAAACGTGGAAAACAAACCTGATAATAATTACAGGACTAATTAATATAAGATAAGATTTCATCATAAACAACATTGGGCGTTGTATTACGCAATTCTGGCTGGGGATCGTCAGGGCAGATCACGATCTTTATGGAGTCAGCATTTCGAGCTCTGGACATAGCCACGTATAGTTGGCCGTGAGAGAAAACTGGTTCTTTCAAGTAGATGCCAACAAAATCAAGCGTCTGTCCTTGTGATTTGTTTATGGTCATTGCAAAGCAAGGTTTAATGGGGAATTGGATGCGCCTAAATGGAATCGGGCAGTTTTCGTCCTTTGACACTTCAAGGGGAATTTTGGGGATAAATACATGTTTACCTTTGTGATCACCACAAGCAATGAAACAACTTAGTATGTGATCTCCAAATAAATCACAGATTAATCTTGTTCCATTACATAGGCCCTCACATGGGTTCAGATTCCGTAGCAACATTACAGGGCAATTACGTTTTAAATGCAACTTATGTGGTGGTAGGCTAGAAGGTGACAGTGTGTGAAGGTAATCTGCACAGTGCATGTTTTTGGAATCTATAGGGATATCATGACTAAGATAGGTGTGGTCTTCCCCTGGGAATTTTCCCATCAAGGATTTATTGATAAAGTCCACAATGGTATTTTTAGTCGTAAGTATAGCGCGGCTCATTAAGGAGTAGGGATCTGTTTCAAATGTTTGTAAATTTGGGTAAACTGCAGTGAAAAGCATGTCAAGAGAAGCAGTTTCAGTGGTCCAAGGAAGCAGAAAGTTGGGTGGAATTTTTATCCTGCCTGGTGCAAGAGTGTGTTCAGTCCCGTTGCCAATACGCATTAAATAAGTGCTGAACCCAGGATCTTCATGAGCGCGCATATTTACAACGAGTCGGAGATGACAAACAGATGGCCAGATTGTTTGTGACCTAAGTAGGCACGCATCTATAAAATCATGTTTGGTTCCGCCACGAACAACGGGTAATGTTTGTCGAAAATCACCACCAAATACCATAACACTACCTCCAAAAATAGCATCTACACCCAGAATGTCTCTCAATGTTGTATCCAGGCTTTCAACAACCTTGCGATTGGCCATAGATGCTTCATCCCATAAAATGAGCCTCGCTTCCCTAAGTAACCTAGCCTCTGATGATTGTTTGCCAATGTTGCAAGTGTATTTCGCTTCCCCGTCAAGAGGCAGTTTGAATCGCGAGTGCGCAGTCCGGCCACCAGGCAATATAGATGCAGCAATTCCCGAACTGGCAGTTGCGAGAGCGATCCATTTGTTTATCCTAGTGGCAGCCAATAGACATCTGTATAAGAAACTTTTGCCGGTTCCACCAGGCCCATCAATAAAAAACACAGCACCTTTACGTGAATGAACGGCAGACATTATAGTTTCAAAAGCTGAGCGCTGTAGATCATTTAATGATGATATGCCATTGATATCTGTGTCGCTTACAATAATGTTATGTTCCGCCAAAATTTCACGGGTTCCTCCCTCATTCACAGACATGCTGAGATCAATATCTGTGAGTTTAAAAGAGTCAATATCCCTACCCATTTCAGTAAAAATGTTGCGTAACAAATTTAGTGCAGTCATTTCAGCTTCTATGGGATCTTGAATTCTTGAAAAGTCTTCACACAAAGTGCTTTTGTATTCCTCCCATAATGCACGCGGATCGGGCACATCTGAGTAGCATAAATGTGTGGCGAACAATTTGCGCAGGCTGTTTGGAAGCTGGAATAATGCAGCCTCATCAAGTGACGCTCGTATAACAAAGTCACCCGACAGTAAGCCTAGACGTTCAGCTGCAATCCTGAATGTTGGAGCTTCAGTCCCATCAATGGTTTTTAAATTTGTAAAAGAAGTAGGTGAACGGACGTTGGCTAGCAGTAGTCGAAGATAATAACGCTCACCTTCAATGGGGTTAACAGAAACAAGCCTGCCAAGGACTTCCCGTCTCTTTCGTTGTGTCCATTTCCTTTGTTGTATAGACCACACAAAATAATGGGGAAATTCAATGTAAAGTAGATTCAATGCTTTTGCAACTTCATCAGAATGATTCATGGCAAAGAATTGTGTTAGCATTGTGCGCAATGAATCAGTAGACTGAGTGATGTAGGTGATACGTTGGTTCCCATAGAAGGTGAGGTATTGTGAGTTTTCTAAATGAACCTGCAACTGCAGGACAGCAGGTTTCATTTCTGAAATTGAGAACCCAAATATCCGCCACGCAGCCTCAGGGGCAGAAACCCAGCGTGCTTTCTGGAAGTCACTGATTTCATCAACAATTCCACTGTCGCTTGCACCTGACAACGACATACTAATGCGATCATGCCCCTTATACACATATTTATATATGTATTTGACTGATCGTACACTTGCACAAGCTTCAACATTCATGTGGCAGTCATATTTACGTACCAAATGAGGGTTGTAAGGTACAACCCAACGATTGTCTAGGCAATGTTTTCTCACTTGCACAGTTACACCTGATTCACGTCTCATGTAGGTGGGAAAAGAGTTTTCATCAAATATTGTAACAGGAGTAAAAAAATGAGGGAATTTACTTCTACATGAAGGTGAGGCAGCACCACGGGATACTACCATGCAAGGGCACTCTAAATTCATGGAACCGCATGGGCCATGTATCATATGCTTCTTCACAAGCTCATATAAAACTGGGTCATCATGGGGATCAGGGAGTTCAGCGCTTATTAGTTTATCACACTGAGCGGGTGTGGAAATCTTAAAGTCCCGAGCTAAAATAAGTAGGAAATGAGCGTGAGGTAGACCCCTTTTTTGGAATTCAATTACATACGTGTATGCAACAACCTTCCCAAACAATGCCTTTGTGAACATGTCCTTTTTAAAGTCTTCCAATCGGGCGCGAAACACACGGGCCACAAGGTCTGGACGGTTTTGGGCCTCATCAACAAAAGAAAGGCGATCTTTGATTTCGGGCCAATTTGGGTTGCAGGTTATTGTAATGAATAAGTCTGGTTTGCCGTAATGTTGAACAAGGGTCATTGCATCCATGTATCGACCACGCATATCACGTGGACCACCTATGAATGAGCCTGGTAACATGATACGCTTGCCAACATCACTCGTATTATCCAAACCAGTACCAACACTATCAATCAAGCCTTGATATGTATCAGATCGACAGTCACGTTGTTTGCTGCGGTAGTAATCCAGTCTCTGCGTTTCAATTTTGATGTAAAGGTCAACAATATACTGTTGGAATAAGCGTCCAGAATGTAGGATGAATGACGTGGATTCATGGCGCATCTGTAACTTGTATGCATAATACTGGCGACATGACACTGATTTATTCTTCCCGCCTGCAGCGTGCACCTGTTCCTCATTTGCAATGATGGCATCATCCGAATCAAGCAGAGGAGCTGCTATTGTGAATGAGGTGACATGGTGGGAACCAAGGTGGGTCAAATTTGGACGACCTTTAGGGATTCCTTCGTGCCAACCCACTTCACCACGGGGGAAAAGCAGAGGATATTGCAATGGATCATAACAGCCATAGTAGTAATGGATGTTTTGAGATCTACCACTATGTGCGTATATACGAATGCTCCTGTTTGAAGTAATGTTTTCATCCCCATCCTCAACCCATACAGCAGCAACTTGAGATGTGGTAGGGCGGTTATAAACACGCTGATCCAGGCTGGGATTTCCATTCAAGATGATAGAAAACTCAGTACTTTGATCAACTTCAGTAAGAGTTTTAAAAAATTTAGCATATGGGTTATCAGCCATTACTGACATCAAACGTGCAACCACATTCTTGTCCAAACGTTCCGTGGAGGACAATCTATTGTCGAGTGCTTCTTCTGTGTCATAGAAATACAGTTGAAGATTCCGGGGTGGGCAACCGGTAGGTAATAAGTCATCTATGAAATGATATATTTGGCCCTGAACTCTGAACGTATATATGCCATGGTTACGTCTGCATAGGTTTTTGTCGAATTTGTAGATCCCTATAGAAGTGAATGCAAATGTGTTGTTATATGTGCGCACACACGAACGAAAGTCTTTGGACATCTGATCACGTGATGTGTACAAAGGTCGTAGTTGTGCTGGCATTTCAGTTGAAGCAAGGACAACTTCCCCCTTACTACAGCACATACCCGGGGGCTCGTACTGAATCCGTTCAGCACCGCAAAACATGCAATCCACCACAGGTCTAAGCTGATATATGTCAATGCCAACGGTAGGCGGCTGTCTTGGAGCGGCAGCGGGTAGTATGTGGATATTAGAGGCTAGTTTTTTGGAGTACATTTTTTCAAATTTAAATTGCAGAGGAGGGTTCCGGGTGTGATTTTGTATGATAGAATGGGAAATTTTAATGTCCAGTAATAGAGTTATAATGGTAGTAGCCCATCAGTACATATGTGCGGGGGACAATGAAGTGGCAAACAACATAAGGAACGACACATTAGAGATATATTTTTGAGGGTAGAAAAACATGTACAGATTGTACAGAACATAGAGTCAGCCGCATGATCATTCGGACATAAAATATAAGGCAGGATTCAGAAGACGGAAGTGAGGGGCATGGAATTTGGAAAAGCGAATAGATTAGACAACATAAAAATGCGTTGACCGATAACACGCCACAGGAAAATCATATATTTACAAACACACACCTCCAAGTGTAGTTCCGCAACCGGGTTGTGCAGAAGGGGATGCTGAAATGCCAGAACGGTTGTGGCGTTGTACTGTTTTGTGCTCGTACGCTAGTCTACGACGCTTATTTCGCCGTTCACGTTGTTCAGCTGGAGGAACGATGGAACCAAAGCCCACACGAGGACGTATTGGCATAACAGCTAACATGTAGTCAGACACACATATAAAATAGCTAGGAAAACCCAAAACTCACATCATAGTGAGATAACAAAAAAAAATCTAAAAAATTCCATGAAAAGCAGGCACTTGAAAAAATAAAGACTAACTGTGATTAAAGCTATGAACGATGAAATAAAGACATCACTGACAGGAGGCATAATCAATACCAAAATAACTAATGGCAGAACAAATTAAAAAAAAAGCTTAATTGTAAAACCCCTTAGTAGGAAAGGGGAAAACTTACAATAGCCAGAAAAGAAGATGACACAGAAGCAATAACCGCCACACAAAGACCTGCGGGGACAACATTGAAACAGAGTTGGCGTGGGAAGAGGGTACAAAAGCAGTAAACAAACAGAAATGGAAGGTAAAAACCGCACATTTAATACAGATGTAAGACCCAAACCAAGTGTCACAGATCCCAAAAATGGAGTAAATAACTATAAAATGAATAAGCACAAGAGCAAAATGCAAAACAATTTTTCCTTAAAATCAATTTCTGTTCATAACAACACATAAGAATTTTTTTTTTAACAAATCAAGTCATATGTGTACACAAAATGAAAGCACTAAATCATTTGCATAACAAGTTTGTACGTTGTGGATTTAAACCATTTTTTTATATAAGTAAATTCCCTCGTATCTAAATTCAGAATTCCGCCAAACACACAACATAACGTAACTAAAGAACTAACCTATTGAGAGAGTATATAAACATAAACAGATATCACGTAATAACAAACAGCATTCCAACGAAGAGCTTAAAGGGAGGTAAATTAACTCCTACACCTCCAACGTGCAGAGTTTAAAACACCATACTGCACTATGCAAAAACAAAACCAAATACCAGCGCACTAAAAAAAAAGTAAAAAAATGAAAAAGAAACTTGAAAGAGAAGGCCTAACAAAGTCACAGGAACGTTACGTTATGTGATTATGCTTTGTCTTAAGAAACACAAAAAAAAACCAATCTTCCAATTGGAAATAAAGAAATAAGCGCAGCTTAGTAAAAACTGTTTCTAAAACAGTGTAATCGGAAAACGAATAACAAAATCAAAACCAATCAAAGGAGTAGTGTAGTAGATCAGTACTGAAAAAGAGAAAGGAAGAACAGGGGGAAAAGCCTTACAAAATCAATGAGCGCCAAGCACAGCAACCTTAGATGGGTAAAATGGATGGGTAAAAACAAGGTCACCAAAGTTGTAGGAGTAGAGAAACAAAGACAGATGCGTGTCAAGCGGCTGCTGCGTGTGGCGCGAGAAGGGGCTGTGTCAGCGGCAAATCCAGCGCGGGCAATCAAAGGGAGCGATTTTTTTAGTCGGTTGCCACATAGTCGGCGAATACAAACAACAGCTTTCCCCTTTTGTAATTTAACGTTTAACATTAACGTTTAACAACTAAGAAAGCGTTAGTACTGTTGTAACGGAACAGAACGAAGGATAACTTCCTTCCAACATTTAGATATTAGGGAGATATGACTCCTTAGACTTTCGAAATATTATTTTAAATTATCCTCTGTTCTACTTTAACTACATTTTACGATATTATTTTATGAAAATTACTTTTTTTAAAAAAAATATTGTTCAATTCATCTCATTACAAATTTTCAAAATCTGATTTTTAATTATTTTTTACTAATAGAGATTAAGATATAATTGCGGTCAAAGACGTGCGTTGGCAAGTGTGAAATGTTGACCGTTGCATCTAAAAAAGAACGGAGGAAGTACTTCGTAATAAAGATAATGTGAAAGGTGTTTAGATGATAAAGTAGAAAAGAGAAGGGGGTAAGGTCGTAAGGGTAACATAAGTGAGGTATAAATGTATTGTGATTGAAAAAATTTACCAAATAAAAAAAGAGAGACAAATAATTAAAAACGTCCCAAAAAGAATCCGATACAGTTAATAAAGAACGGTGGGAGTGCTCCATAATTATATAATAATAATGACAATAATGATAATAATGATAATGAATAATGATAATAATGGTAATAATGACAATAATAATAAGAGAAAAAATCATAACAATAGGAATATACTCCCTAAATTAATAATAATAATAATAATAATATAATATATTTATCTCGTTGGTCTTTCCTTTTTTCTCTTTTCTCCACAAAACTCAGTTCTAAATTTTTCTATTTCTTAATGTACACTCAAATTAAAGAAGATAGTGTTCAAAGAGACTGAAGGAAAAATATTAATAAAAAATAATAATAATAATAATAATAATATATAAAGATTATGATAAGAGCAATATAATTATCATAATTACTGCGGATAAATTAAAGTTGAAGTCTAATAAGGTAATCTTCAACTTGAAATTTCTAATGGTAGAGAAAGGGTATAAAATTAACCTCAAACGTGAAAATTATGAAAAATAGTTATAGTGCGACAACATTTTTTTGGAAGAAATAGGCTTAAAATGATATCATTCAGATAATGGGTAAATCGACAAAAAGATCACTGTCAACCGCCGACCCTCGAACCAGACTCAGAGTTAACCACATCTAGAGAAGCAATATAATTCGTTGATTTATTACTGGGCGCAAATGAGCCAAAGACGGTTAAAGCAGACCCCCCCCCCCCCCCGTTCACCCAAATCCAAATCTACTATCTTACAACAAAATAAAATACAAAGACTAAAGTAATCAGTATGCTTCAAACAATTAAAAAACAAAAATGCAAGAAATAAAAAACATGCTTCTTCCAGAGCACCAACATCATCCACATACTCGAACCTCCCCTCTGTCTCAGATGCTTCAGCGGGCCTAAGAAACGTAGCCCGCCTCCTCCCCATTTTTTGGCTTGTCCGGAATCATGTTATCTCCAATTGGATTCTCTATTTCCCGAGCTTCCCAGATTCTCCTTCGTTTTTGTTCCCCCGACACTTCCTCATTGCTTCCAAACTCCCCATCTTTTGTCGTGATATTATTTGTGCCTGACGTGGATTCCTTCTAACCCCCTCATGCTCTGCCATCCAATTTGTTCTCCTCTTTGAGATGAAGTCTCTGACCTGAGCTAAATGACCCATCTACCGCCACTTATTACCTCATGTAGGACTAGTCTTCACCCCACCACCAGCTCTAAGGTGCACCCCAAAAGTTTTTTCGAGTACCAGGTTATCCCCATATGTCAACGGACAGGATTTATTAGAATGACCAATAATGCCACAAATAAAGCAAAAATTTGGTAACTTTCATACTTAAATTCCACCCAATGCCCAGTCCCTGCTTTCTTGAGAGTTGTACCTTTTTCAGATATTTTTCCACATTCATACAATCCCTGGCTCGCAAATAAGCTTCTCATTTTTCGTCAAATTGGTTTTCATCATAGCTAACAAATTTACCAAAAAAGTTACCAATTCTTCTAGCAGTGCCTAGATTCATGAAACTATAAGGAACATCATGTACTTGTACCCAAAATTCAGCTTCATTGAAACTGATCTTGAGCGGAATGTCCTCCGGCCTCACCTCTTTTAGGATCAACATATTTCTTTCAAACAACAACAGACCACCATCTAAAACACATTTCATGTCCACGATATGATAGAAAGTAAAGAGATACCTTTTGTCACATGTTTCTTTAATCGACATACCTTTTCCTGGCCTCCACAACAAAGCCATGAGCTCTTTGAAAACTAAAATTTTGATTTTCCTATCAGTCAAGTAAGTCAGCCTGTAGGCACATTTTCATTTTGAACAACCCATTCTCACTGCCCTGAGATAACTAGTTGCAAACCGTCATATATATGTATCGTTCGGTAATAATGTATATGATACATTCGTACGTATTGCTCGGCAATGATGCATACGATGTCACCCTTCGTAGAGCTCGACACTAATTTGTTACTACACAACCATACATATTGCTCGACAATATTACATATGATACATACATACGCATTACCCGACAATAATGCATACTATGTCACCCCTCCCTCGCGTTGCAAGCAACAATTCTATTCTTAAGCAATTCCGATGTCTAGAATCAATGTATCAAGTAAATCACTTCGGGTCATCCTTGAGGATTGCTCATAGCTTAATTTAAGCTTCACACATTACAAATTTATCAATTTAGCCACCTTGAAATAAAATTAAGGACAAAACATACAATTCAGGCCTTAAGATCAACTCTATCAACGATCATAAACAATCTTAAGTTAGTATCTTAATACTACTAAGATTGTTCTTATCAAAATCAAATATTTGAATTATGTGTGACCAAACATGTTTAGAAATATGTGGCGGTTACATCATTGATCATTTTAAATATATAAATGTTCATTTATATATCCACGTACAATATCCATTCATGAGTTAGAAATGCCTATTTGAACATTAAAGTTCATTAATAGCTAAATTAACACTATATTATCAATGTAGTTCAAAATCATAGATAAATTCATTCCTAACTGAAGATATCCATATCTTATCAAACATTAGGATTCATAATCCACGAAAATCGTGACTTAAGCATTTAGGTAATCTCAGGCTCAAGTGCTCAACATACAAGTTATAAGCAATTAGATGTCAATCCTCACCTTAATTTGGCTCCAAATTTGTCCCTTCTCAGTCCAATGGTCAAAATCTCAGACAAGGACAATTTAATATGGATTCCTTGCTTTAAAATGGAAACTAGAAAACTTCTCTCAAGTGCTAGTTCATCCCTAACAGTTGGTATGAAAACAGTCCTCTAGAAGGTTGTTTTATAACGAGTTCGACCCCTATGGTTCCAAAGTTCATTCTAGATTAATATCCAACTCATTGAACGATAAAATATCATTCCAAAGAGAGTATTCTACACATTAAATCGTGTAGACCACTTCTTTCACTCAGATATATAATTTACCAAGAAGGTATGAAAACTGAAATAAAAAACTCTTCAGTTTAAGATTCCAGGTTGCTACCTCGTCTGATTACCTGTTTTTGTTGGACTATAACCTCTTCTTCGCCACCACATTCTCAAACCATCTGAAAGTATATTTAGAGAGCTTTCCAAGGATACATTACTCGTTTGATTTGGTTGGGAGGAGCTCAAATGGTGAGAGTAAGAATCACCCCTACGCAGTAATGTGAAATCTACACACACCATCCCCTTGCTTGTTATCTTTGTTTGTGTGCAGCCCCTCTTCTTCTCCAGGACTCAAGATTTCGTATGGGTGTTGTAGGACTCCTCTCACACCTCTTTCTATGGTTGAAAAAGTCATGTGGTGAAAAATGGATAGGCATGTGGGTTGCTGGAAAAAATATCTTGCAATTATCAAAAGGGGGTCCCTTGCTTTTGTCACAGTTATCTTTGTGCAACTCCTTTCAACTCATTCCTAACTCATTTTTCTTATTTTGCAGGTACCAAAGTCATATGGGACGCCCCCAATGGTCTCTAATAATTTTGGGAGGATATATATACTAATACTTCCAAGAATAGAATAATGAGTCCCATTGTTTTGTCTTCTTGTCATGTGCAGCCCCTTTTTTTATTTATTTGAAATTTTCAGCCAAAGTCAACATTTTACATCATATTATTGGTCTTCAATATGTGTACGATGGTCTCAATAATTTGTATGGTACACAATGATAGAAGAGGAACTTTGCTCCCTTAATTTAGCTTAATAATGTTAGAAATGGGACCTCAGGACTTTGTATTTGTCTCTAGGAGTCCCCTCATCCCTTTATCCCTTTATATCAATAATGGAAGCCCTCTTATTGTTCATTTAGAGACTAGAATACGTGTGGAATAACCCCAAATTGGTCAATGGAATCCTTCTCCATTATTCTTACTATTTTGACAAGTTGGGCCCAAAGCAACACCTGAGCTGTCCAATCATTCCAATTCAGCCCTGATGGGTTGTATACATTCTTTTATATTATATTGAGCTCCTATAATCAATGACATGACCCAATTAAGTATTTGGTGGTCCATCCTTATAATACAGGCTCAATATATATAATTTAATTAATCATTTATTAATTAAATCATTAACTCTACATGTGATTAATAATAGGGAATTCAAATACATGAATTGAATTTTAAATCGAAATTTCAAATACATCCGGGTGCGGAGTCACATATTGAGTACATATCAAACATGTATTAGTTTTTTCGAAAATATAGACATCTGCAAATATTGTAGGTAGATTAATTTCTTCCTTTTAACTTCCCAATTTGCTTTTACTCATTAGTAATTACTCTAAATAGGACTTAAAGTTAAGCAAAGTGCACAAATAGGACTATATGTTTATAACTCCTTAAACATACTGTTGGGTTAATGGCCCAAGCCCGGGGTCCGGCCCATTCACCCCTTTCTTACCAGACGTACGTCCGGTTAGATCACTGGACTAGCCTAGCGAGCCCATGTTTCCTCCAGGAGGGACGAACGTCTGCAATAGGGAGTTAGGCCCAGCGGCCCATCTCGACGGACGTCTATGCGGGGACAGGGAGCAGGCCCACGGGTCATCAGAATGACGACGAACGTCGTCAGAGCAAGCCCGTAGCCATCGGAGACGGTCTAGCCCGCATGGCGAGAATCCACAAAGGCCAGGGGACGAACGGCCAGTTCTCTGGGGGGCTACTTGGAGCAATCCAGCTCGCTCCCCGGGCGGACGAACGTCCCCACTAATTAGGCGGGAAACCTAGATTCTGGCGGGAAGCGCATTTAATGCTGAAGATTTGGTGGTTGGGACACCAGCGGTCCACAGGCTTCCACGTCAGTATAGCCACCTGCCCATTGGTGGGTATAAATAGAAGCATTTATTTCATTGTAAAGGGTTGACAACTTTCTATTCTTAGCACTCTAGCTATAACATTCTTACTGGTAGCACTTCTACTGCCTTGTAAGACGAACGGCCGACGTGCCTCTTTTAGCAAGTAGATTGTATTTAGGGGAGTTATTACGAAGTTAATAATACCTATTTGCATTGCCTGCTATTTCCTCTGTTTCCTGATCCGTCTGATAGTTGTTGGGCTAAAAATTCATACACTCTTACACCTCTTCCACTCGAGACCTTTTGGGCTTACGTGTTGGGCCCAAGGGTTGAAGGAATTAACATCAACACATACCTTATTTAATCCTATTAAAAGAATAATACTTCATCTGTGACACCACATCCGGATGTACTTGAATTTGAAATTCAATACGTATTTGAATTTTCTATGCGAATATTTTTGTGTGCAAAAACGATATATTTAATTAATGAATGATTAATTAAATTATTTATCGGGCCCATGATACTGAGAGGGGACTACCGAATATTTAGTTGGTTCATCATAATAATTATAGAAGCCCAATAAAGTGCCAACCAAAGTTCAGGAAAATGTTTGGGCAACCCAAGGGTTATTTTGACCCAACCTGCCAAAAATAGCTGGAATAATTGGGAGAAACTTCCTACACCCACTTGGGAACTTTCCTACATGTCTTGTGGAGTCCAAATAATGGGAATGAGACAAATTATATTGAGTGGTGCGGACATATGGGTGAGGGGGTGATTGAAGGCATATACATACTCCTTGGGGCCATTCATTTGCATTATTTTGGTGTTGATTGGGGATAGATACCTCCCCCCTTCATTTTGAACCATCCGCACAAGACAAGGGAGAGAGGAAGTCTGGAAAAGCCTCTCACAAATCTCAGAGCTTAGAGGAAGCAAGAGGAAGGGAAATCCAAGAGAAAATATCTAGAAGAAGAGGTAAGAACACAACTATTACCTTTTAACTAGTTTATGTTGTATGATTTTTTAAGAAATCATATGGTGGATTAAACCATGAGTTCTACACGTTTAAAAGTGTATTATATTGATATAAAGTGGTGGTAATTAACTTAGAAGAGTCGTGGAATCGATAGGAGTTGAAATCGCCGGAAACCGCCATTGTTGGAGACTGTTTTCGAGCTGCAGGCCCGAAAGCCGCCCACCTTTTGCAAAAGCCGCCCACCTTTTGTCTGCTGTCCAGAATTTTCACTTTCAATTGGCCTAGAACGGGGATTGATCGAAGGGCTTAGCAAAGGCAACTAGTTGAGCACATCATAAGGTGAGGATGGCTGACTATATTGTTTATAACTAGTGGGTTAATTCATGAGATTACCTAATGTTATAAAAGCATGATTTTAATTAACTAATATGCCAAGTAAAGTGTCAATTGATCATATTGTTGTATATGAAGAGTTGATGCATGATTGATTGGGGTATGAGAAATTGGAGCATGATTACTTGATATGTTTGAGAAGTTGTTCTAGTTGATTTAGTGATGAACTAATAAAATGTTTTTATTAATCACTATTTAATTATATTGATTTTATGGTTAGTAAAGTCAATATAGAATGGAGTGAGAATGAGTTATGGCATGGCCGCCACGTTTGTTTAAAAGGGAAAGAGAATTTGAACTAAGAATAACTCGGGTGATACTAAATGACTAGTCCGAGGTTATAATATGAACATTTATAAATTAATCCTAAGTTTAGGATTGTGATGCTTCGTCACTAGGGTATTCAATTGGGATAGCCTTAGATGATTTAAATGATATAATTATCCTAGGATTGGATTGTTGATATTATTATCCGGGTGGTCTTTAGGATACCCGTAATTGGTTGTTTGATTGGTAGCAAGGGTCATGGCTCGGCTCTAGTCTAAGGATAGATGCCCGACCCCATGAACTTGCTAATATAGATAGATGAGGGTCATGGGTCGGACGAGTCTGAGGATCGTGCCGGACTGCATGGGCCCACAATAGGATAGATGTAAGGACCATGGCCCTACTTGGCTCTAGAGAGCGAGATGGATAGCATGGACTTACAGCGTGATCACGTATAAGGGTGGAATCCGAATCAAAGACCTTGCGAGGCTTTGACAGCGGTAACACATAAGATAGGACCCCGAATGGGCCTTACCTTCCTACGGGAACAGGGTATGAGTCCAGGGGCAGGATGCTGGACTCCGACCGAGTGCTCCATGGAGACTTGGATAGCGGTGACAGGTCCTGTATGAATTATTGCAGGGCAATACGAATTATCGCAGGGCGATACAAATTGTATTTTTAAATTATCGCAGGGCGATACAAATTGTATTTTTTGAATTATCGCAGGGCGATACAAATTGTATTTTTAGATTATCGCAGGGCGATACAGATTATATTTTGAATTATCACAGAGCGATTTGAATTGTATTATTAAATACAAACGGGGAATTAAAATATCGCATGGCGATGCAAAAAGGGTTTTGACAAAATACAAATGGGCCTATGGGCCGACTATTTGACGATATATACTTATGTATGATTTGAAAGGGGTAACTATGGGTTATTTCCTAGTATTATGATAACACCTATGTTGAGGGTCTTAAGGATTGAAACATTAATTATATGCAGTATAGTTGTCATTGTACTTTTCAAATGCTTCAAAGTACTGACCTCCCCTTCACGGGGGAGGCCACCTCACAGTTTTCAGGTAGAAGCTAGAGCTTGCTTCCTGTACCCGTTGCTTCGGGAGTTCTTGGAGAGAAGACGTGGTTCGTGCTTCCTCCGTTCTGTTTTCAAAACAATTACAATGATGCTCATGGATAATGTTTTCTAATAAATTATTGAGGGCTTGTATGCCCAAGTTTGCCAAGTGTGGCTTGAACACTTGTAATATTGTTTCCGCTGCTTTAATGAATATTTTACATTATGTTTGTTTATGGATGTACTATGTGTGAATGATATTCCAAACGCCTTGTATAGTATGGATGTGTTAGACTGCGGTTGACTATTCATACTGTACGGCGGATTGTTGACGTGTCCGGGTAGGTCCGGGGCGTGACATCATCAATTAGGAATCCATGAGTCTTATTTTAGTTCATTTGACTTTTGCTCTCTTTTTTCTCTTTCAAAACACCATGGGTGATTGATATCCGAGCATGGGGGTAGGCGGAATTCGGGAAATGATGGATATCTGACCCTGAGGGTAGGCAGAATCCGAAAAAACGAGAGACTGAAAGTGCTAATAAGTTAGAGTGAGTAGAAAATTTGGCAGAGTAACATCAAGTATGCGCAGAGAAATTTCTATCATATCCCTTTTCACAAGCTGGAGGTGATATTTATACTACTGATAAAATACTTGCCAACTAGTATAAAAGATGATATTCTATTATAGTGGAGACATGCGCAATACTTGGCCATGTTATAGTCTAATTATATGGTGACACGTCAAAGTTGATCGGAGAGACAAAGAGGACAACTGACTGATTGGTACTGTGTGTAACAAAGTTGTCCTTTGTGTAGTGGAACGCATGTGCGCGCCACATGTATGTAATCTCGAATATTTTGTGCTAACCGCCCGAGCGACGTAAGCCTTGGACAGCTGTCGCGTGGGTGACGTGACGGCAGTTAACTGTAGACCTTGAGTGCTGAAATGTCGAAGTCCATAACTTCCTTATGAAGCCCTGAGCTCAGCATGTGGGGTCAAGCCTGGGTATAGTATGCTCATTTGGAGGGAAGCAACCTCAATTCGTTGTTTGCCAGGTGAAGGTGATTTCTTCATTCCATTGACTTCCAGAAGCGCCAGTTGATTTCAAGCTCAGTTATGACGTTAGATTTGACGTTGACCTCGGCGAAGGTCGACCTCGATCTCGGATGCAATTTTGGCCTTATCTCGATCATCTCAGAGTCAAATGTTGAACTGACCTCGACCAGTGGCCGAGCTCAGCTTCAGCGCGAAATGACATAATATTTTTGGGGATTCTTTATTCGTGAATGTTGATACCCCTGTGGTGTATGTAAATATACTCCTCCATCATGAGTCCCTCACTCTTGGAAGCGAAAGTCATACTTGAGGTGATAGAGAGTAACTCTTTGTCTTCTTGGGCTGGTAGGCCCAGCGGGGGCACTTCTCTCCATGGTCACAACAAAGGGGTGCCTCATTAAAAACTCTATTAAGGAAAAAACTCCGTGGAAAAAAATCCTAACGGAGGAAAAAGAGTACACTTCGCTTTGAGGTCACTTTCGGAGAAGAATGTGACGCCCCGCTACAACAGAGGTGAGCCTGAGCTCGGTGCTTCACGGTTCTCAATGAGCTTGGTTTTCTTTTCCTGCAAGTTAGTTGCAAAATCCACGACCACAGCCGGGGGTTGATACAAAATTTCAAAATTGAAGACAAAATGGTGAGCTTAATACGAGTTGTACCTATTTGGTGTGATATATGTGGTCTGTTCATGTATTTTGGGTCGAGCTCAAATTCTTCGTGATTTATTTGGTTTATTGTTTTTGTCTGAGTGCCCCCACTCACTATTCCCCCACTCTTGTGGACTTAGCTAATATTTCTAAGTGTAGAAGAGCACGAGCTTGGCGGGGACGAGGTAATGCTCATAATGCTTGGTGGACTTGTGATTTTTTAAAGTTTGCATCCGAGAAATTTTGTTGTGTGTAGTAACACTGATGTGTACAATTTAAATTTCCAAATATACCTTTTATATTTTGAATTTATCAGCTGTTTTTGTCATAAAGACAAGACTAAAAAGACAGTGCGGCGTCATCATTGCGCCTTTTTCACGCTTTTTGTGTGGAAGAAGTGTATCGTCTTACTTTGGGCGGTTACTTGAGAAATAAAAAAGAAGGAAACCCTTCTTCTTTCTCTTTGCACTTCCATGCTTTCTTGCTTTCGAACTTCCATAGCTCTCCATCCACCGCAGAGTCTGAGTTCTTGTTCGGCCAAGGTCAAACTTTTCCGACTTCGACACTCGTGTTTTGACATGTTAGACCTCAAATTCTCTTATGTGTCTTTATTTCTTCTTTGTTCGTCAGAAAAACCGGATATGAAGTTTTTCCGTCGATTTCTGTTTTGGACGCTGGTTCAAACCTAGCGTCGCAATGGGGCAATATGTTGCACTCCAAGGCTCGGAATCGCACTAGGATGCAAATTCGAGTCTTGGAGTCTTGATTTGAGCCCGGATTGGGGTTCAACACCTTTTTTTTTAAGGAAAAAAATGATCATATTACTAAGTAATCAAATTCTGAATACAATGTGGGGGAGTATCATTCCAGCTCCCAGAAGTGTTTTGAGTGATAATAGCCTGAGCCAACGCGTGAGCAATAACATTTGCTGAGCGTTTGACATGAGCAAAATGAGAATTAAAAAGGAAATTAAATAGCAGTTTGCAAGCACAAATCAAAGAGCCAAAATAGGACAACGCGTGATCCTCTCGATCAACAGCATTCTTCAGAACAAGACAATCTGTCTCGATCACCACGTTCACGTCGCCTCTATTTATCAACCAAGACAAAGCCTCCTTACATGCCATAGATTCGGCTAACAAAGGATCTTGATGACAGTTAAGAAAACCATTCCGGGTTGCAATAAATTTTCCTTTATCATCTCTCAGAATAATCCCATAGCCCACTTGTCTTGTTTGGGGAAAGATAGCTGCATCGAAGTTGCATTTAATCATACCTTGGGGCGGCGGGCACCAAGTTGAAGAATCAAGTGCAGATGCTTGATTAGGAATTCTTGCTTGCTGCCACGAGCTACATAATGCCATTGCCGAGTGAATGGTACGTGTAGCATCCCAGGATTCCCCCCTCCAAATATAATTGTTCCTGCTGCACCAGATAGCCCAAAGAAGAAAACAAGTTTCCAGGAAATTGGGCTCATTGTTACAGCAACATTGCATCCAGCCCCCAAAATCTTCGTCCTCCACGGGTTTGTTGCTATATCCAACTTGCTGCCATAAATCATTGGTTATGTTACAATGTAAAAAAATATGACTTACCGTTTCTGGCTGCATTCCGCACAGTGGGCATAAAATAGTATCAACCTCTAGACCCCGTGCTTCCAAGGCTGTTCGAACGGGCAGGACATTTTGAAGACCTCTCCAAATAAAATTTTTAACATTAGGAGGAAGTTTTAGTTTCCACAGAAGGTTCCACCGTTTGAAGTGACCTTCAGGTGGTTCAAATGATCCAAAGAGGTATCGCTATCCACTTTTGACAGAATATTCTCCCCTTATATCATTTCTCCAATACCAGCGATCATCAAACATGGGGCTAATCGGAGTTTTAAGGATTAAATTGATATCTCGGGGGGGGGGGGGGGGGGGGGGGGAATGCTAGAAACAAGTTGCTCGTTCCAGCCATCATTGATCATTAAATCTGAGACGGTAGCTTCTTCCATTCCTGGGGGTGAGAGTGATTCAACCCAGGGGTTATCGTCTGAAAACAACCACGGTGAGGACCAGATGTTTGTTTTTTTCCCATTCCCTATTCTTCTACCAAGTCCATCTGCCAGCATTTCCTGAGTAGTAAAGATGCTTCGCCATGCAAAACTTGGATACGACCCAAGCTTTGCCTCCAAAAACAATTCATTTGGGAAATATCTAGCCTGAAATAATCGAGAAACAAGTGCATCCGGGTGCGTCAAAAAACGCCACCCTTGTTTAGCTAGCAATGAGAGGTTGTAGGTCTTTAATCTCTTGAAACCCAAGCCACCGAAAGCCTTTGGGATGCTCAATCTATCCCAGCTTATCCATCGCATGCCCCCATTCCTGCTATTCCCCCCAGCCCACCAAAACTTATTCATAACCCGTTCCATCCTCTCGCAAAAGCCATTTGGAAGCAAACAAACACTCATGGTATAAGTAGGGAGCGCTTGTGCTACGGTTTTGAGTAAAATTTCTTTCCCTGCGCGAGAAAGGAATTTCCCCCGCCAACTGTTAACTCTTTGCAGCAGCTTACGTTCAACATATGCATAAATTTCAGTTTTATTCTTTCCCATTAGAGGTGGCAACCCAAGATACTTACCATAATCATCCTGGAGGTCAACGCCAAAAAAATTACTCAAGGTTATCTGGACCGCCACATCAGTATTACAGCTGAAACAGATTCCAGACTTATGGTAATTCACCAACTGACCGGAAGCTCTTTCATAGTCAGTGAGGCACTTTTCAACACCTTTGACTTCTCATTTGTGTGTTAGGTACGTCCTTTTCTGCAGGTTTTGAAATGGATTTCTGAAGCTGGTCCTGCGAACCCTAATAATGTGGGTAACAGAGAGGAGGTTGCTGACGCTACCTCGGTGCTCAGTATTGCACCCCTTTGTACTGTTCCTAGTAGGCCCCAGAAGAAGTTTTTCATCGACACCAAAGACCATGGGGAACTGGACGCCGACTCGCTCACTAATGCGAGCTGTGTTTTGATTGACAGGGAATGGAACGAGGTGTGCCGCTTGGTGGGGCCCACTGTGAATATAATGCGACCCGAGGACGGGAGTCTAGTGATCGTCTGCCCTCCCGGTTTCTTCATAGTCTACTACGAGATCACCAAATGATGGATATCTGACCCACGGGGTAGGCGAAATCCTAGAAATGATGGATATCCGACCATGGGAGTAGGCAGAATCCAGGAAAACGAGAGACTGAAAGTGTTAAGTTAGAGTGAGTAGAAAATCCAGCAGAATAACAACAAGTACACGCAAAGAAATTTCTATCAGATCCTATCCACAAGTTGGAAGGTGATATTTATACTATTTTTTTTTTTTTTTTTTTTTAAACCCAGTGGTAAACCATCATAGGATGGGGTAAGGGCTGGGGAACACCTTACCATTTATAAAGGATGAGAGGGAACTAGAGACACGGTAGGAGGACTAGACCAATGCCTACCCAGAAAAGAAAACTATATAATATAAGGAAAAGCAGTTGCATCAAATTTAAGAATATTGCTGAATCTTTTGGATTTTACATCAACTCCCATACTTATTTCTTTTGCGGCGCAGTTGACCTTGTTGTTAACAAGGCTAATGGTGATGTGGTTTTGATGCAGAATCCTTCGAATGCAAGAGATGGTGAAAATTTGATCCCAATGTTGCACGCAATGAAGATTAATAGCTTGGAAGACTTGGGTATTGTCTATTTGGATATTAGAGTAGTAGATCCTCCTATCCCTACAGAAAATGAGGAAGTCATAGTAAGCATCAATGAAGGCCCTCATAGTGGAGGAGGAGAAAAGTTTGCTTTTGTGATGGAAGATCATAACGCCGTTATGGTTCCTTACCAAAAAACCAAAAGTGTGTGAGAGCCCATTTTTTGTGTGACCTATGTTAAGGGTTCTTTGGTTATGTATAGGAGGATTCCAGGACACCACTTTGGGTCTACTTCTTACAGCCTTATTAGGTCTGTGAGCATCCTGGATAGAACTGATCTCCCGACGAATATTGTAAATGGCCTCAGAGTAGTTAGGGGAGATATCATCATATAAGGTGCTGTTTCTCAGCTTCCAGAGGTTCCAAAGAATGACAATATAAGTTATAAAAGATTTTTGATGGGTCCAATTAAGAATGTTGTCCCTTAAATTGCCGTCCAACCGATGACCATGAATGTTAAAGTAACTCCAGATTGGAGTGTGAGACGGGCAACTCAGAAAGAAATGGTCAGTAGAGTCATGGTGGTTGCAGTGAGGACATTTAAAAGGCCCATAAAAACCCATTTTCTGGAGCGAGTCAGCACACACAATGAGATTGTTAGTGATCCGCCAAAGGAAGAAGGAAATCTTCTTTGGAATCGGTTTCTTCCATAAAAGGTGAAGATTTTTAATCTTGGGCCTTTTATTCCTTATCTCATCATAGGCCGTCTTAAAGGAGAATTCACCGTTAGTGGTGCGGGTCCAGTGAGTAGTGTCTGGTGTCTCATCAAAGGAGGGACTATTGTTAATAAGGGCCGTGCTAATGTGGTGAGGTAAGTCACCAACATGACTATGAATATTCTCATAGGCCTCTCTAATAGTGATGGGGTCATGGGGCTCAGGGGTCAGTCTATAGAGAGGCCCAAAAGGACTCCAATTGGAATCCCAGAAGAGACTGCTACCGTTATTGACCTGAGTTCTAGTGTTGGCACTATATAAATGATACACAGAGACCATAGAAGGCCAGAAAATTGAAAGAGTAAAAGAACGTAAGGAGTTAAAAAAGGTAGCCCAAATGCTGTTTCCATGGTCTTTTTTCCACCAGAGTTTCAAAAAGAAGCTGTCCTGGATGTCCTGCAACCTGCGAAAGCCCAAACCGTTCTCAGTAATAGGGTATGAGCAGTTAGCCCAAGACCTCCAACTAAAGGTGCTAGAAGAGTTAATATCTTTTTGCCAAAGGAATTTAATACAGCGTTTTTCAATGTCCTTTAGGACCCCCTTGGGGACCTTAGAGGAGGCCATAGTATAGAGGGGGAAGGTGGCCAGTACATGTTTGATCAATATGATTTTGCCGGCTTGGGAAAGAACTTTGTTCTTCCAACTATTAAGGCGTTGATCAATCCTAATCACGTGATGTGAGAAGTAAATTTTTTTTGCTCTTCCAAGATAGATGTTAACCCCCAGGTACATGAAAGGGAAATTCCCTTTATTCATTTTAGAAACATGCTTAATCATATTAATAGTCCCAATGGGGGTCTTAGGACCAGTAAAGAAAGAGCTTTTATCAGAATTAATTTTCTGGCCAGACAGCAGTTCATACTGGTTAAGAAGTTTAAAAAGTTTTTGCAAAGTATGTTTACTCCCATTTGAGAAAATTATCAAGTCATCAGCGTAAGCTAAATGGGAGATAACAGGAAGACCAATGTGCGAGTAATAAGGTTTACCTCCACCATGAGTGTAGAGATGGTTAAGGTTCCTAGTGAGAACTTCTGTAACAATTATAAAAAGCATAGGAGATAGCGGATCACCTTGTTTGACCCCGCGGGTGGGATTGAAGAAGCCGTGAGGGAAACCATTTATAAGAATAGAAAACCAGGTCCCTTTTAAGTTGTTGAGGATAAGATTAATGAAAAGAGGGTGAAAACCAACTTTTTCCAAAACAATCTTAAGAAAGCTCCAAGAAATGCGGTCAAAAGCTTTGGTCATGTCAATTTTGAAATACACATTATGACCCGAGACTTTTTTAGGAAGGCATTGGGTGAGCTCTTTCATAGCCAGAATATTGTCAGAAATCTCTTTCCCTTTTTGAAAAGCACTCTGGTTAGGAGAGATAATTTTGCAAAGTAGAGGGGTAAGCCGAGTAGTAAGAATTCTGGTAAAGATTTTATTAATAAAATTACTTAGACTAATCGGTCTAAATTTTTGGAAAGTGTCGGGTTTAAAATCTTTAGGTATAAGGGTGATGAAGGTGTGACCTATACTTTTAGGAATGGGGACCCCACTGAAGAACTCTCTGGTGGCGTTTAAAAGGTCATGTTTGATAATATCAAAACAATCCTGGTAGAAACAACCATTAAACCCATCGGGGCCAGAAGAGCTATTTTTATTAAGGTCAAACACAGCAGTTTTAAGTTCTTTGGGGGTGATAGGGTCTAAAAGAGACTTGTTGTCCCCCTCAGTAATACTAGTGGGGAGATGGTGAATAAGGGTGTTAAGGTCGGTAGTCTGGGGGGGCTCATCTTGAGTAAAAAGAGGTTTAAAGAAGTCCACAGCAGCTTGACCAATTAGGGATTGGTCTTCTATCCAAAGGCCCTCAGAGTCTTTAATCTTATGAATGGAGAGTTTGGCATGCTTAGATTTAACATAATTGTGAAAGAATTTGGAGTTGGTGTCACCATCTTTCAACCAATGAACTCTGGCCTTTTGTTTTAGAAAAGTAAAGATGTCTTTTTGTTTAAGAATAAATTCAGCCTGAGCTTTTTTAAAAGCGTTTTGATTATCCAGATTGTCTAAGGAAATAAGATTCATCTCTTTTAGGGAAAGATCCTCTTCAGCTTTAGTAAGGTTTTGGAAGATGTTGCCAAAAGTATTGTGGTTCCAGACCTTTAAAACCTGTTTAAGCCTTTTCAGTTTTTGAGAAAAAAGATACATGCCATATCCCTCACAAGGCAGAGACCAAGAGTCTTTAATGATAGAAGAAAAATCTTTATGATTGGCCCACATATTCTGGTATCTAAAGGCAGTGGGATGGGGGAGGGAAGATTGAGGTTTAATTTGCAAGAGGAGAGGAGTGTGGTCAGACGATATAAAGGACAGTTTGGTGCAAGTAATAATTTTATCACTTTGGAAAAGATTTTGGTTAATAAGGACCCTATCCAGTTTTTTAAAAACAATGCCACCAGAGCGTTTTCCCATCCAAGTGTAATTCCCCCCCACAAGAGGAACATCAAAAAGATCATTGTTGTTGATAAAAGAATTGAAGTCAAAAATGGAAGTGGGATTAGGGATCGATTTACCTTTGTACTCAGCAATATCCCTTATGGTGTTAAAATCACCCCCCAGAAACCAAGGGTGATTACCATTAGAGATGTGAAAAGTATTTAGATCATCCCAGAGAGTTAATCTATTCATTCTGTCACAGCTAGCATATATAAAGGAGAGATAAATCACATAATTAAGATTAGGTTGATCAGCTTTACAGTTAATGCATTGATTAGTTTCAGAAAGAACAGTAAGAGTAATGGTGTTGTCCCAAAAAAGCCAGATTTTATTAAAGGAATGGCAGTGGTGATTGTGAAGTTGAATGGTATTTTGAAGGGTGGTAATATGGTGGGGGTGCCCCATCGGTTCAAGGATGGCAATGATGTTGGGGGAGTGGGAGTTATTAAGAGTGGAGAGTCTGTTTTGGGTATCTTTGTTAGAGATCCCTTGGGCATTCCATATGATAGCTTTAATCATTAGAAACTTGGGTGGTAGTGGAGTCTTTGATGTTTTTAGATGTTGAGCTCCTGGTGGTTCTTTTGGAGGTGTGTGGTGTCTGCAATTGGGCCTTTTGGGTTGAGGTTAGGGGGGGTAAAGATTTGAGGGTTTGGTGGTCTGGCTCTGAGAGGGGGGACCCCGTTTGAGGGATGTTTTCAGAACCCTGAATATCTTCAGAATCAGACAGGGAGGCAAAGGTGTTGGTGATAGTGAGTGATGGGGGTTCTTCATGGGTTTGGGCAGTCTGGGTTTGGTCCTCAGAAAGGGGTGACATCCCATTGGAGTCTCCATTACCTTGCTGAGGTGTTGGTTCAGAGAGACTGTCATCATTACCAGGTGGGGCCTTAGGGAGCAACTCAAGATTATCATTGTTGTCCCCTGTGTCTAGGGCAGTCTGTTGGACATTTATGTGCTCTGAAGGGAGGGTATTGGAGGGGAGGGATGTGGGGGGAGGGATGGGGGGGAGGGGTGTGGTGGAGGTGGATTGGGAAGGGGAATGGGGGGGATGGGGTTTTGGGATGGGATTGAGAGGAGGGGGGTTGTTGAAGGAAACACCAAAATTAACCTTATCCTTCCCTTTCCTCAGCCATTTGGAAAGATCCTTGTGTGTATCAATAGTTCCTGCATCTTGAGAAGAGGTGTTAGTTACCAAAATCTCAGAATTTTTGTGCACTTGGGTCTTATCAGGGGAGTTTTTACTCTGTAAGGGGCATTGTTGGTCTTGGTGACCAAATTATACTATAGGGAGAATAATTGGCCCAAAAGTATAGAAGATATTATCCTATTACGGTGGGGACACGTGTAATACTTGGTCAACAAGTAAAATGTGTTAGTCTGATTATATGGTGACATGTGTAAAGTTGTTTGGAAGGATAAAGAGAACAGCTGGCTGATTGATATTGTGTGTGACAGAATTGTCCTTTGTGTACCGGAATGCATGTGTGCGCCACACGTATGTAATCCGGAATATTCTGTGCTAACCGCCTGAGTGACAGCTGTCGCGTGGGTGGCATGGCGGCAGTTAAATGTAGAACTTGAGTGCTGAAGTGTCTAAGTCCATAACTTCTTTATTAAGTCCTGAGCTCAGTAGTTAAGGTCGAGCTCGGGTATAATATGCTCATTTGGAGGGAAGCAACCTCAGTTCACTGTTTTCCCGACAGAGGAGATTTCTTCGCTCCATTGACTTCTAGAAGTGCCAATCGATTTCAAGCTCGGTTATGACGTCAGATTTGAAGCTGACCTCGGCCTCGAGTGCAGTTTTGGCCTTATCTCGATAATCTGGGAGTCGAATGTTGAACCAATCTCAGCGGGGGCCGAGCTCGGCCTTGGCGGGAAATGACTTAAAACTTCTGGGGATCCTTCATCCGTGAATGTTGATACCCCTGGGGTGCATGGGAGTATACTCCATCAATGAGAGTTCTTCAGATTGATATGATATAGCCGTCAATTCTGATACCCTGAATGATTACCTATGAAGCTACATTTTTCTTATAAATGTTTAATTGTGTTCAAGCCCTTAATCTCATCATAAATTGGTCAATTAAGAACTTAGACGATATATGATTCTTGAGGTCTGTAGGTCTCACTCCTCTTATAATATTTGCCTTGACCACGAGTTTTATCAATATGATGCCTTACTTCAATTCCCACTTGCTCCAAAGATAAATACCCTCAACCCCGTATTATGTGAGGTTTTAGTTAATGATGATGCAAAGTACATATGTTGGGGTTAGAAGTAATTTGAGATGTCATCCTCTTACAATCTTCCTATATACAAAAGGAAGTGGAAAAGCAGCCCAATTTCCCGCCTAAAATGCTGAATTACAAATATGGGTCGGGTATGATCCGAGTCTGCAAAGAACTTCACTGCTATGCAATATTGTTGTGGGCCAGCGTTAATAAATGCTGTTTTGATGGGTGTCATAAATTGTTGTCCAGTCCATTGCAACTTATGGGGTACAAGATGTTATTTGGGGTTAGTAGACATTGAAACTCGTGTTATCAAATCAATTAAGATCTCTTCTTGGAATTCTCAATATCAATTACGAAGTACAAACTATTTTAAAATTTTAGATTTGTGTTCAATTCACCTTTATCAGTTTTATGTTTACTATTCTGTTTAGTCGCAATCAATAACGATGAGTCCAATCACATTTCCATTCCGATGGTAAATTTATTTAATGCATTGTACTGATCATATCTGTTGCTTCCCACTCCGTATTATCTGTTGGGTATTACGATGTTACAATTTTTAAATTATGAGATGAGTGCAACTCAAATCCTACTATAAAAGAGGGAGATTCAAACCTAAACGTTTACTACATCACACACTCAACCATGGTATTTGTCTCTCTGGGCATCGCGCATGCGGAAGAAGTAAGTTTTTATGTTTGGACATCTATTTTTTTATTTTGTTTTTGTGTAATAATATAATAATAATTACTATTATTATTATAGAAAAACAAGAATAAAAAATATTGATAGTCACACATGGGTTCTCTTTGAATATATTTCAAATCTCTTATGGTTTAAGAATAGTACTCCGTATATAAACTGTATGATACCAATTTACCACAATGTATACTCAATGCTACTCGATTAATGTAACTAAGAAGTATTGATAACAAATATCCACTTCAAAAATAAAGCAAACATCAACATTTAAATTGAAAGTTAAATATATTTCAAAAAACCACAAAATCATTATTTTCAAGTCAACGAGGATGCATAAAAAGACGACTTGCTACGTAGAAGTATTTCAATTTTAGAAATACTTATGATTATATGCTTTTGATTACTAACTACACACACACACACATCCTATAGATACCAAACCTTTTCAGTGTAGTTGAGAATAATAGTAGATAATAATTAAAAGTTATTGAAAGTAATGGAAATATTTATGATATAACACATGCTTTGTTCAGGGAGGTAATATCCATTATTCAGTGAAGACGCAGCAGCTAAGGCTGTACAATTCAAAAATCAAAGAAAATGGAGTCAATGCATTCAACCATTTTATGGTGGTGGACAACGATCATGCCTATAAAACTAGAAATCAAGTATACATGTTGTTCATCAGTAAAACTCAATGACACAAACAAAGTGTATGATAGTTGGTTGATCTAGGATTGTTTTTTGCATCTAAAGTATATGAAAAACTATATACATATACACTCAAATTTCAGAATATGCGTAAATAGCCACTTTCCAAACTAACACCTCGAAACATTCACAAAATATTTTTTACAAATTTTGTTTTATTTGTTTTATTTCGTATGCTATATTCTGAAGTAACATATTCTTTGTGTACCCCAATAATAGATGTCAATAGATTTGATATATCTAATATAATGAAATACTCCGGATATACTATGTAATAGATTTAGACCCCAATTTGTACAAATTGATCAATACTTTACACAATAAAGGTGAACATGAATGCATTTCCCAAAAAAAAGTGAACATGAATGCACACAATTTCTATGCTCTGAAATTGGAATGTTTATTATATTCAAATCGGGACCGCATGCATATATTTCAACATGAATGCACAAATATATCACAAAAATATCACACACAAATTATCACAATCGAAAATGGAGAGGTAAGTATTTACCCAAATTCAGATAGGTACTAACTCATCGGCACACGTGCCGAAATCCTCTTTGAACCACAATTGAATTGAAATGTGGTCAGATATTTAGCCTATTCAATAACTACAACGATCGGAATGGTTGGATAAGTAGCTGATCAAAAAAGTAGAACAATAGGAAAGGTCTAGCGGCACAGTTCAACAACGTAGGGGACGATCAATGTGGTTCATCAATTGGACTCTTACTCCACGAGGACCTGTAATGACATGTATAGGATGAAAACCAGAGTAACAAAACACCGTCGTCAATGGGATGTACGGACGACTCAAAACGGCCGATGGAAGAGGGTATATATAAGTGGATTTTAGGTTACAGTAGGTGGATCTATGGGTTTAAAAACTTGGTACTTAGGTTAGGGTTATCCAATTTGGGTCGTGTGAAATGGATAATAAGGCTGGGTTAATGGCAGGTTCAAGTCTGGGGTCAATGGATCAGAAGGTTCAAGATTAT
This sequence comes from Cuscuta epithymum, assembly GCA_945859915.1. Taxonomy (NCBI): domain Eukaryota; kingdom Viridiplantae; phylum Streptophyta; class Magnoliopsida; order Solanales; family Convolvulaceae; genus Cuscuta; species Cuscuta epithymum. Next base: position 152,889 of record CAMAPF010000148.1, on the reverse strand, counting down.
CTAAATTATTCTATATACTTAATTGGCTGAATTGGGTTAAAAAAAATATAATCTTTTATCTGTTTTAATTAATTTGGTGGTTGGTTGAACCGTTGAAATGGGATGAAAATAACAAACTGATCTGGATTCTACCTGAATTTGAAGGGGCTGATTTTTTGGTTTAATTATATTTATAATTCACATAAGGTTTAATTTTTCTTACAAAAAATGATAATACAAACCTGAATAAATTCATATACTATATTTAACTTACTACATTATCAAATGAATGAGATTACAATTTTAGCAAAAAACTTAATCCTATGACTCCTATTACGAACGGAATAAAATCACTACCGTTATTTAGTCTTATATAAAAATTGTCTATTTTATTGGAAAAATGTAATTGACAACATCTTTGTGTTTAATTGCATTTGTGGACAAAAAATGTTGATTAAAATGTTCAGAAACGTCCGTTGCCTAGCACAACATGTCATCTGATGTTTTCGTCGGCAGAACTAATGGTACTTCTTACTTTAATATTTATGATTTCACATTTCACAATAACAATTATCAATAACATAATGAAAATGCATATTGAAACAATAAATGGTGATTTCAAACTATTTCTATTTACATCTACAGTTTCGCATTTGCCATTTAACCTCTCTTCGAATGAGAGGACAATTAATTCAATAACATAGATCAATCATTGTCGAATGTTGACCTTTTATTAAAAAAAGTCTGTCTTTACGCATGGTCAGCTGTATATTGCAGCATTGAGAGTCACAATTCGCAAGGGTTTGAAGATACTCATATGCAGTGAAAATGGGGAATAGCTCGACCGTAATACCATTGTTTTCTACAAAGAAGTATTTCGGAATGTGTAGAGTACGAATTTCCTATTGTAATGCTTATTATTCCTTACTCTCCCAAACATTATTCGTACCAATTATGAGTCATTTATATTTACATTCATTACAATTGGTTATGGGTATTACATATATACTCTTTCATGTCATTTAGACATTAACTATTTATATTAACAACTAATACTAAATAACTATTATTACTTAATATTATTATTTATTATATGTTCCGCGCATCGCGCGGGTGAAAATCTAGTTGAGCCAAACACCCAAAAATGTTGGGGTTAGAACAGGGGCGGATCTAGAAATTTTAACTATTGGGGGCACCAAGTTGGAAAAATTTGGATAAAGAAACACAAATTAACTTAAAACAATAAAATAATTTGATACTCTGTATTAACAAAATACGTAGTAGAAAATATTGAATTTTATTAATAATGATTTTGTACTGAGTTTTCGATTTTTGAAAGCAAATCCTTCATAACTTCCTTTATTACAAATGTACACTACAAAAAAATACAAGATTGATAAAGATTTTTGGCAGAAATTTCCCAAAATTGACAGTGATTTTGGAAGGATATGTCGAATCCGTGCCAAAAACAGTTTGACACGATCTATTTGGCACAAAATCATCGATAAATCTGTGCCAAATTTGTGTCGATCCTGTAACTTTTTTGTAGCGGTATATCTTTTTCGACATAACATATGAGATAATCATTCAAAACTAGTTGCTAATTTCACATTGTTTCATAATTTCTTCCTAATATAGTGTTGCAACTAACGGAGGAAGCGGTCCAGCCCAACTGGTCGCCGACTCACTCTCCCTTATGGGAGGTCCCGGGTTCAATTCTCAATGGAGTGAGATTGATCCCAGTTTACCCCAGGCCCCTCAAACCCCCCTCCCCTGACGCCCCTTGGGGTAAAAATTCAAACAGAATAAAAAAAGTGTTGCAACTAACGAAATCAATATTTTAAGTAGTCATTCATTAGCAAAGAATTAATAATTTTAAAAATTACCTCATTCGTCACCCACATTTTCCCCATTTTAAATTTTTGATATGTCTGTTGGTCTCATATCTTATTTGGTAATACTCCCTCCGATTCAAAAACAAGTTCCACTTCACTATTCATTGGTGAACTTAAGTCACTCCTAATCTTTTATTATATATATCAAATTTTTATTAGATTGAAATTTTCTTGACCAGGTTTTGTAGCGGTTTTGATGTAGTTTCTTAATATGTAAATTTTATTTACTAAAAATAATCTGAGTGTGAACAGGGATCGAGTTGCTTTATCGTCAGTCAAGCATCGTAAGCCGAACTGGAACTTGTTTTTGAATCGGAGGGAGTATTAGTTAGTTTCAATTTTTTATTATTTCATCAACACTTTATCAAATCGATATCAATCATATAATTCTTTTTTTATAAAAATCGCACCAGGCTACTTCCTCTAATTCCTAATTTTACATTCAACAAAATAAAGTAACATAAATAAAGCAAAACTCAAATTCACACAACTAACATGTCAATAAATGTTACGGAACTCATTTGAGACACACAAAAGGAAATTCTAAAAATTAAATTTTAAACTCTAATTCACAAAATATAATGGCAAAAACTAATTTAAAAAAAAAACATAATGGATTAATGAGTAGAATACTCTATATTGCATACTCACTCTATCACATCGGTTGTGAAAATACAATTTCCTAGACCTGGGGGGTTACAAATACTTACAATAGTTAATCTGTATTGAGACTTGTAAATGACAAATTTTAGGGTTTAGATTACAAAAAGATTACAAATTAAAAGGTAACAAAGAGTGTTGACCATCCCACTTACACGACTCATTATTTGAAGATAATATCTTAATGGGGGCATTCGTTATTTCCATTGGAGGCACCAGTCCATTTATACTCCATATAAACAAATATTAGTATCTAATATACACTAAAAAGAGGTAGGTCATTGGGGCATTTGCCCCGTTAAAAATATAATGCATCCGCCCTTGGGTTAGAACTTAGTATGTGACAATTTGTACTATGTGTATAGTGCAATGCTCAACTTAATTCTTATCATGTAGGGCTATTATAAGAACATGCACAACTTCATGAGAAGACTGCAACTTTTAGTAAAATCTCTTGAAAATTCAAGATTCAGGTTGCCCGTGTGTGAAATGCAGGAACGTGGTTCTATATATTTTGGTCCCGACAAAGGGTTCGTTTGGATATCAGCATTTTATCCAAAACGTCGTTTCTTTTTGCACATGAACACTGCATTTAGCAGCGTCTGGGGTGAAAATGCCAAAAAGCAAACAACCCCAAAGTAAAATTTCAAGTCCCTCCCTCTAACAATACATTTCTGACTCCGCAACGGCACATCATATATGTGGGTGTGTCACATATGCTCCCACGCCTATTGTTTTATGTAGTAAAACACAGTTACAAACCGCTGACGTGTATCTCTCTTATTGGCTAACAAAAAAGTAGTAATACTACAATTAAAACATTTAATTAGTTAGAATGAGTATTTAATGGAATACACATCAAGGGATAAAGTAGGTGAAAATGCCTATTAATAAGGAACTATTAATAATGGGAGAAAAACTTAAAGAAAAATTTGGAGAAAAAGCATTAGCAACACACCCACAATACACGCGCGTGTTCTGTAAATATGTATTAACCAATACGTATTCACCATATATGCTTATCAACCATTTAGGACTCTTTATCACTTGATCAAATATGTATTCTCTAAATATGTATACTACGCATTTTTTAAACATTCACCTAAATACATAATTAGTTGTATTTTTAAAATACGCCTAATCTATTATTTTATATAGAAAAAAACACAATTATAAGTAACGGATGTGTCACTCTATTATTGGTGATAAATTATTAATCTAGAGAGAAGGAAGAGCTAGAGAGAGAAGTGAGTATATATAAATGAATTCTGAACCCTTTACATGGTTCCCAAAGGGAGTATTTGTAGGAGAAAAGTGGATCGGGCTCCCAAGTCTTGGGCTTGGGAGGCCTGATTACAATATGGGCCGCTAATGAGCTATTTACGCATGTTTATCGTACAAGTACAGAGAAGAGTAGTTCGGCGAAAGGACTGATTCCAAGGTGATCATTCCGAGGCGATCATCCCGAGGTGGCATGGCCGAGGTGACATGTGTCGAGGTGACATGAGCCAGCCGAGGTGAACATTCTTGATCCATGTGTATGTAGGCCGTGGGGTCCAGACCTATATACTCCATCAATTGGTTTTCACTATTTTAAAAGCATTTAATTATTTTCAAATACATCACGATCTTATCCAAAACACATAACTTAATCCCCTATTATCACCACAAAATGGAAATTCATTTTTCAATGGAATAATCTCGGCCTAAAAAAATGACAATTATTCAGAAATTAATTCCTTACACGCATTAACATTCAAATATAGAATAAGATATCTCATATTTGTAGTTCTATAGAAATATAGAACTACATATTCAGTAACTAGATTAAAAGTTTTATAAAGCCGCAAAAGAGAAACTCAAATTTGATAAAAATTGAATATATAAATTAAAAATTAAGAAGACTTTACATTTACCGGAGAATAATGGACAAAACTTTTGAATGAGACGGAGGTAGTAGGATTTTGTTTCCTAAAGTGATATCGCATATTTCTAGTTCCACTTGACCATTACAAATATATTTTACCTAGAACATTGACCCAAAATCAATTCTTAGTGTTACCGCAACATTCACAATAAAATGATTCTCTCTAACTTTATTAGAGAGAATCATTCTTCAGAAGGTCAACAATACATTCTGGGGGCATCCTCCACCACATAAAATCAGACTCTGAAACGGCTTGCGTAGCTAACAAATGAGCATTCTGATTCGCTGATCTATGCACAAACTTGACATCTATTTTGCCAAAGTTGGCCATCATATGTCTTATTTCCTCATAAATAGCATCATTGTAAGAAATTCCGTCCAGTTTTAAGATGCCTTTGACAATATGTTGGGCATCTGATTCCACAACCACCTGCTGCTACCTCGAGTCAACCGCCCAACAGACTGCCTCAAGAATTGCCAAAGCTTCAGTGGTTCCCGCCAAGAACCTTCCCTTTTCTTTAACACACCTACCAGCTATGAACTCACCTATATCATTTCTCGCAACCAAACCCAATCCTCTATCTTCTCCCAATGGTTGGATTGCCGTATCTACATTAATTTTTACCCATCCCGGGTCTGAGGTTTCCACCGCTCTTTATCCTTTTTTGGCTGGGTAGCGAGATTCTTCTGATTTGCTTCACGCCAGCCTGCCAGCATCGCCCCGCCACACACCAACACCCCTTTCCAGCTAGATTTTGTGCCCCACCAAGTCCGCTCATTTCTTTCCTTCCATAAAATCCAACAAGTAATCACAAACTCAGATAATTCCTCTGGTGTACAACTTCGGCTAACTGCATCAACCCACTCTCCAAAGCTATTGGTTGATCCCTGCGTAAATTTTCTATTTTGGGTTCTCCAAACTTCCTTAGCCAGTGGACAGTCACGAAAGATATGTATGGTTCTTTCACCTTCCAGCCCACAAGTAGTACATATTGGCCACACCGGAACCCGCCGCTGTAATAACCAGTCTTTTGTCGGTAGACAATCTGCACACACCTACCAGAAGAAACGTTTTACCTTCAGCGGTAGATCTACCTTCCATACGCGAGTCCACACATGAGAAATAAGAGATTTTCTTGTTAAATTCCGATAACAACTGTGAACTGTATACCTTCCTTCAGCTTCGTCTGCCCATATTTGTTCATCCTCTCTCCGGACACCTTTTAATAGAATACTTAGTATTGCTTTCTTGTCCTCTTCGCTAAATAGATTTGCAAGAATATCACTATCCCAATTTCTACCATTAGTCGCCATGATTGTGTCCACCATGATATCCTCCAACTCATTAATTACATTTGAAGCTGGTTTACCTCCCCCCTTCCCCTTGCCAATCCGATAGACCAAACCCTTACGAACAGTGGGTATAACCTCAACAATGCTGCGCCAAATAAGTGATGGATTGCTCCCAGTTGTTGCCTCAAGAACATCCTTGTTAGCAAAATATCAGGCCTTCAACAATTTGCTTACCAAAGTATGAGGGTTCTTCAAGAGTCACCAAACCTGTTTCTCAAGCATAGCAATGTTAAAATCTCTCAATTTACAGAAACCCAATCCCCCATGCTCGTCAGAATACGTAAGTCGTCCCACCTTTTCCATTTTATGCCTTTCCCTTTAAAAGCATGGTCTCTCCACCAATAGGCATTAATGACACATTCAATGTCATTACAGAGTTCTGACGGTAGCATAAAAACATTGATAACGTACTGTGGCATTGCTTGAATAATCGTCTTAAGTAGAACTTCCCGGCCCGCTTTGGATAAGAAACGACTATTCCAGCTTTGAATGCGCTGAATAACCCGTTCTTTGATATACTTAAAAATTTATTTTTTATTTCGGCCAACTAGTGACGGTTTTCCCAAATATTTACCTTCCCCTCTTTCCTCCGGGACGCCCAAAAGTCTAACCAAATAATCTCTATCGTCTCACGCTACATTTGCACCAAACCTGACACTTGATTTGCTGAAATTTATTACCTGGCCCGACATCATAAAATAGGTGATTAAGAGTTCCTTAATCAACAATATGGCATTCATATTCATTGGCCCTGAAAAAAGAAAACGATCACTAGCAAATAGATGGCGAGAGACTAATGGTGCCCCTCTTGCTATACAAACACTGTGTATACTCCCCTCTGTCTCTCGGCTTCGGATAAATGCACTCAAGCCTTCAGCAATTAAAATAAATAAATAAGGGGGAAGAGGATCCCCTTGTCTCAAGCCTCGAGTAGGACAAATAGGCTCCAAAGTTTCGCCATTCAGCATGATCTGATATCTTACAGTGGTAACACACTGCATAATAAGATTTATCCACCTCTCGTGGAAGCCCAAATGCTCCATAATCAGTCTTAGGAACCGCCACTCCACTCTATCGTAAGCATTGCTCATATCAACTTTAAGAGCCACTCCCTCCCATGGGTCTTTCGTTTGAGAAAATGTTGAACTTTAAAAGCCACTACAATATTATCAACTATTGATCTTCTACGGATAAATGCACTTTGATTTTCAGCTACCACACCGTCTAACAGCACTTATGCGGTTTGAAAGCACCTTAGCAAAAAATTTATAGACCACATTGCATAGGGCTATCGGTCTCCAGTCCCCTATGCTCTGAGATTGCTCCTTTTTTGGTATTAAGACAATAATAGTTTCATTACACATTTACACCCTTCTGATATTTGCCCCCTTTCAAAAGTGTCTATGCAAAAGTCAACCACTGCAGGGCCCACAATATCCCAAAAATGTTGGAAGAAGCCTAGGTTTAAACCATCTGGCCTCGGCGCTTTATCTGGATGCATGCTAAAGACTGCTAGCTTCGCTTCCTCCACCGTAAATCCCGTAATCTTCTTCAGTAAAACATTATTTTGTTCTTTGGTGATGCACCCCTTGAGGTTTCCCATCTCCATCTCCCGATTTCCTTCCCTTTGATGAAAATAACTTCGTAAAATAATTAAACACCATGCAATTCACCTCTTACTTCCCTGTCATCCAATCACCCGCGTTCATCCGTAAGCCCCTCAATACATTTCTTCTCCTTCTTTGTTTGACTGAGTTATGGAAATACCTGGTATTGATGTCCCTTTCTGTAGCCAGAATCCCTTCGCTCTTTGCTTCCAAAAATCATTTTGTTTTTCCAGTAGCATCAGGTAGCACTCCTTTGCTCGAGCAAAATCTGCCATACCCGCAACATCTGTCCTCCCCCGGGTTCTTTACATATGCTTTTTGCATCGCTCAATTTGTCGTTGAAATCACCTAATACTAGCCATGGTGAGTCAGTCACTCATGCCCGCCAAATTTCTGAGAAAATCCCAAGACTCTCTTCTTCTTTGACGTTCGGGAAGACCGTAGTATCCGGTGAATCGCCATGCTTGTTGTGAATTAATCACAATCTTCGTATCTATATGATTTCGAGAAAAGCCTACTACTGTAACATCAACTTCTTCTTTCCTCAACAGTGTTAGCCCTCCGCCGCGTCCCTCATTTTCCACAATGACCGCATGCCTAAACCCAATGGAGTGTCAGATTTCCTCCATTCCGTCTCTTCTACATAACGTCTCCATCAAGAAGGCAGTGGACGGGTGATGGGTCGTTATGATATCTGCCATAACTTGTACTGTCGCCAAGTTACCGAGACCCCGACAATTCCAACTCACAGAACCCATATTACCCAAAACAAAACTCTCGACGCAGTGCACACTGGCGAGGACCAAACACTTCCCACAAAAACGGGGAGTCAAACACACCGGCATAAAAAATCGGGAGCAAATCCACTGAGAAAGTTCAAAACTTACAGAAAATGATGTATGCCATCTCTGCCGCCACAACTAGAGTTTCTGCCTTCGTATCCATGGTTTATGCTCCAGACGCGTAGGCAGAAACTGCCAGGGCTCCTGTTGTGTTTGAAACAGAGGAATAAGAGGGAGGGATTGTCCGGCCGCCTATTTTTGTTGCCGCCGTCGCCTTGTTTGGGAAGCTTCTTACTATTTATTCTTTCACATTTAGTTTTGCCTTACATTTTCATCTTCTGGTCTTATCTTTGTAAGTCTGGTATGATTTCAAAATGAAAATAAGTCTAACGCTCCGTTACATTAACGGTAACAATTGAAATTTATTGGTATAACTAGAACTGATCTGATTCTATCAATTTAAGCCCAGTTTGAATTGATTTGTTTTTTTTTAAACAAAGGGCTTTAAATTGATAAAAAAACATCCAGCAAGGGACACAAACGATAAAGGAAACACTTCCAGCCACCAACCCTCGGACCAGCTGGAGAACCAATCACCATGGATACAGCAATATGATTCGCTTGTCCTGTAATGGGTCTAAATGAGCCAAACGTGGTCAGAGCAAAACCCTCATCACCCCCACCTAATGTAAGAGTCTGACTGAAATAGAAAAAGAAGAAGGCATCCACGACAATGTTTATGCCTAAGAAACTCAAAAACAGTAAAACGAAATAAAATAAAATAAACTGACATAGCAATCGAAATCTTGCTTCAATCATCATCCTCGACGGTGGTTCAGGAGGGGGACGGATCACCATCCCTTCATCTTGAAGCATTCCTGAAGTCTCCCCAAACGAATTTAGTAAAGCCAGCGAAGAGCCTATGCCCTCTTGAAACCCAATGGCCATTTCCTTGAATTTGCTATCAACTTATTCCATAACCTCCTCCTTCTCTTTGTGCGTGCAACTTGTCAGCAGGATTGGAGTTCGGCTGCTAGGGAAAATTGTTGCTTACCCTGCAGAAAGTTGGGCAAAGCTCTCGGACTCCTACAAGTAAGAGAAAACGGAGCAAAATTGCTTCCACCAAAATCGAAGCAACAGTATAAGCAAAAGCCCCAGTCGATCGATCCCAATACCAAGCGCACGAGCCCTCCCTTCTCGATCGATATTGAAGAGCGGCGCTAGAAGAAACAAAACCCTAGATACCTAGGGAGACGTCCGCCTTCGAGAACTAATTTCGCAGTGCGTAGTACTATCTTGAATTGATTTGTTAAAATTTGATTTACCCCTATCTAGTGTGGCAGGGTTTCATATTATATGTCTCTCGTCATTGTTTTAATGTTTGCCAGATCTAATATGTTTGATTTTTGTTTGGTGTAACTTTACTTTTTGTTATCTATTACAAATTGAGTTTATCATAAATAAATTAATGCCAACAATTTTTTTAATGACCAATTGGTTTAATCAACCCATTCGAAGAAATCAACGCGCGCTCTAAATTCATTCATCTTTATCATGAGAAAAGTACTTTTTTTTACTTGAATACGTCTTTGAATACACATATCATGTGCAAGAAAAGTTAGTGTTTTCCTAATTATAGTGTTAAAAACCCCATCATAAAATACTCAATACTATATCATATTAGTCCAAATAATTAGTATTCAACTACTCATATCGTAGTACTTTAAGATCGTTTCTCATAAAGCGATGTCATTGTATCTACAGTTAGACCTTACCATTATAGATATATTTTGCCAAGAACGGTGATCCAAAACCCATTCTTATTGCTACCGGAGCATCCTCAATTTAATGCTACGACTTTCCCCGGTATGGTTAATATTTATCTCAATTTAATGAATTATATTCATACTATAAATGTAATGTCACTCACATCGAAGAACACTTTATTGATGTCATTTGAATAGGATATCATGATATTGGGTCTATGGACCGCACATGTGAATTTTGCTTCTCCAAAATGTGGTATGGAGAGAGGCTATTGCCAAAAGTCAACACTAATGATCCGAAGTTTTCAATGTGCTGTCAAAAAGGACGAGTTTAGTTACCTTCATTGAATCAACCACCTGATTTTCTTTTAAATCTCTTCAAGGGAAATGATAGAAGAAGTGTGAAGTTCTTGAATAACATTAGAGCATACAATATGATGTTTGCGTTCACTTCATTGGGAGGCAAGGTAGACAAAGATATCAACAACTCTAGAGGTCCATATGTATATCGAATGCATGGTCAAAACTATCACTTGATGGGAAGCTTACTACCGGTTGATTCCGGTAAACCAAAGTTCTCACAACTTTATATTTATGACACGGAGAATGAGATACCAAACAGACTCCATGCATTAGAGTAAGTTCGTTAACATACTTAATTTTTCAATATTACTTTTGTTGCCTCCTAACAAATCTAATATATCAACAATGAAATGGGTTTAAATAACTTTTTTAAACACCAGTTCTTAGCTTAATACTTTTACCGTTAATAAAATGAGTTTGAGTGACTTTTATTAGATAATCTGTTAGATTTAAAAAAATGAAAAGTTTTTTTGTCCAGAGATAATACTTTTGTACGGATAACTTTTTTTACTTTAAAAACCACACATGTAGTTTTTTAACTTTATTAGGCAATATTTTTAAAAAGTATAGAATAAATTCTTTTAATTTAAGAAGCACCTCATATAATTAATATTTTTATTTTTAAAGTTGAATATATCATCATAATGATGGGACGCTCTTGCCCATGGGCATGTATAATTTTAATACCATTACTAATACGATAGTGTGAAGACTACGAAGTACGTATAATTTATTGATAGTATAAAGGAATGATTGCCATTTCTTATTTTGGTGCAATCATTGTGACTTAAAATAACCATGGCATTTTCTCTCAATTCAGGACGTCGGAATCATCGAGTGAATTGGATCCAGAAATAGTTCACGGCCTCAGGGATATGATGGACCAACACAATGAGTTAGCTAAGTGTTTTCGTGCCGCCATAGATAGATTCAAAGAAGCGCCACAAGCAGAATTCAAGCTCAGGTTACTTTCTAACCGTGAAAGAGATGGAAGAACATATAATTTGCCCACTGCATCTGAAGTGGCTGTTCTTATAGTCGGAGATTTGGATAATATGTCTTCTCATCGTGATATCATTTTAGAGCATAAAGACCATACTTTGCAACGCATTAATGAGCTGCACCCTTCATATATGGCTTTGCAATCCCATACTATTTCCATATGGAGAAGATGGGTACAGATTAGAGATCAAGTACAGACAAGTTGAAGGTAGAGACGCTATTAAACGAAAAGATGTGACAATGAGAGAATTCTTTGCCTATAGGCTTCAACAAAGAGATGTCGAATTTAGTACAATTCTATCATCAAGAAGATTGTTTCATCAATTTATAGTTGACGCTTACACGATGATAGAAAGTGATCGCTTGAAGTATGCTCGACTAAATCAACAGAAGCTAAGAGCAGATGTCTATAATGGGTTAACTGATGCGGTTCTAAGAGGAGAAACAAACCCACACACTCAAGGCAAAAGGATTATTTTACCATCTTCTTTCACAGGAGGTGCAAGGTATATGATACAAAATTATCAGGATGCCATGGCGATAGTCACACAATTCGGAAACCCGGATTTGTTCATCACATTTACGTGCAATCCCAAATGGCCAGAAATAGAGAGAGAAGTAAAAAAGGCGGGAGTGAGACCGGAGGATCGGCCTGATTTGGTTACAAGGGTCTTTAAGATAAAGCTAAACAACTTGATATCTGATTTGAAAGATCAGAACATATTTGGTCGTCCTAGAGCATGTAAGTTTCACTTTTAATGAAACCTTTATTTTATACAGTTAATAATGTGTATTGTAATATTTTATGTGGACAAAATGATTGTGTCGGTGGCAGCCTAAAATAAAAAAATAATAGTAAAAATAATAACAATTATAATAACAATAGCATACCTCTTATTGAACAACAACAACAACAACAACAATAATAACAAAAATATATTAGTAATTATCAAATGTGTAACATTTTACATGGACTAAAGTAGGCACTTTTGTCAAAACTAAAGCTATATTACGTAATTATCACTTTTTTCAAAATAATAGAAGATAATAATAATAATAATAATAATAATAATAATAATAATAATAATAATAATAATAATAATAATAATAATAATAATAATAATAATAATAATAATAATAATAATAATAATAATAATAATAATAATAATAGCTCTTAATAATAATAATATTACGTATGTGCTTAGGTTAAAAAAATAGCAGTGATGATTAATAGTAATGATGACGACGACAATTGTACGTAACATTAGTAATTTTTAGTATTATCATATTCTACCTTTTTTCCATGTTAATGAATATATAAAAATAAAAATGAACAAATGGTGTTACTTCCAAAGCTATAAATTGAGACTTATAGCTCATTCATGTGTTACTTATTTTTTCTACATGGCTCAAGGTTTAATCATTACCATACTATGAAATTTTTTCATATATGTTTCATTTTATATGCAGTGGTCTATACAATAGAGTTTTAAAAAAGGGGATTACCGCATGCCCATATAGTTTTGTTCTTACAACCAGAGTTCAAACTAAAAGAATGTGAAGATATAGACAAAGTCATATCTGCCGAGCTCCCAGATCCGAATTTGGACTATGAGCTATATAATGCGGTTCAAAGCACAATGATCCATGGACCATGTGGATACCTAAACAAGAAGGCACAGTGCATGGAAAACCAGAAAGTGTGGAAAATACTATCCAAGAAAATTTAGCCAATGCACAACCGTGCGTGAAGATGGCTATCCCATCTACAGAAGAAGGAATACTGGTATCACTGCCGAAAAGAATAAAATACCAGTTGACAATAGATTTGTTGTGCCTTATAACCCATACTTGCTTAGGAAGTATCACGCCCACATAAATGTCGAATGGTGCTATAAAGCGAGATCTATAAAATATCTCTTCAAGTATGTCAATAAAGGTTATGATCGTGTTACCGCTGCATTATATGAAAAGGACACAACAGATAGTAGCAATGACGTGCACGATGAGATCAAAGCTTACTGCAATTGCAGGTATATTAGTGCCGCAGAAGGTATGTGGAGGATATTAAGCTTTGATATTCATTACAGAACCCCGGCAGTTGAAAGGTTGAGTTGTCATCTCCCCAATCAACAATATGTCATATACAATGAAGATCAAGAAATTGACACGGTAAATTTTGTGAACTCACATTCATTTAAAAGGGTTTACGGTGATAGTTATTAACAATTTTATTTATTATATTTTCAAAAATAATAGGTGGTGCAGCAGTCTAGAGCTCAAAAAAACACACTCACTGCGTGGTTTGAAACTAATAGAGTTGATCCAGATGCTAGAACACTTTCTTATGCAGAATTTCCCATGAAGTACACATGGAAAGAGAACATAAAGGTTTGGGCGAAAAGACAACAACGTTCATGCATTGGACGAATACATAACATACCTCCAGGATCTGGCGAGTGCTGGTACTTAAGGATTCTACTAAATAAGGCTAAAGGATGTCAGTCCTTTGAAGACGTTCGCACTATTGACAGTGTTGTATATCCGACATTTAAAGATGCTTGCAACGCATTAGGAATTATAGATGACAATCAAGAATTTGTTGAAGCAATTGAAGAAGTGAATAAATGGGGGACTGCGTCATACTTAAGAACGTTATTTGCTACTTTTCTGCTTATGAAGATTCTCCATTCTCCATTGCATGTGTGGAACAAGTGTTGGAAGCTTCTTTCAGATGATTTTTTACACGCTCCAGGAAATCCAAATATAATGACTATCGTCTCAGGTACGCTTCCACATCACTAACAATTATATTGATCATTGTATAATGAGTAAGGTTAACATTTTTTCTATTTAAATAGTTGCATTAGTTGTACATATTAAATTACTTAATTAAAACTAAGCAATTAACATTTTATATACATGCTGACAATGCATGCACTTATATTCAAGAGAGCGAGGCTCAAGATAAAGCACTTCAAAAGATTGAAGAAATTCTGGAGCGTAACGGAAGAACATTGAACGATTTTGAAGGGATGCCTTCCGTAGAACATATGGACGGTGGAAGAGGTTTTGATGCATTAGTACAGGAAGAAATGCAGTATGATAGGGAAGAATTGTCTACCCAACTTATGCGGTTACTTCCATCGTTAACAAGTGAACAGAAACAAATTTATGATTGTGTCACTGATGCAATCTCCGCAGAGAAAGGAGGTAAGAGAAGTAATGAAAATGAAACCATATTTAATTGCCAAAATAGGACTAAATGAAACATTAATTGCCAACATACTTCTATAACTTAAAAAAAATCCCTAAACTGGCCTAGCTTTCCAATTGTACCCTTGCTTTCTTTTAATACAATTCATATTTCATTAATAATTAGAACATAAAAGTATTAACATAACTTTATTTATAATAAAGATGTAAAAAAAAACAAAAAAAAAAACAAAATAAGCATTAAATAAAATTAATAAAACTAATAAAATCGAAAAAAATATAAAATAGAATACTTAAAAATGAAAATAAAAAAGTATTTTTTTTATATTTTTAATGTGTTTTATCTATTTTGTTTTTTAAAAGTGTTTTTTTTTAAATAATGTGTTGTCATTTTTCTATTTTTAATTTTTTTTTTTACTTTGTATTCCAATTTTTTGTATTAGTTCTTAGTTGCTTATGTCCGATTTTTTGTATTATTTAAATTTTTAGTTGCTGAATTTTATGATTACTACAAATTGCAATATGAATGTCACATTGAGTTATGATAATGGTAGAATATAATACCAAGATTTTTTTATAATGTAATTCTATTTTGGTAAGATAAATAACATAGTCATATTTGCGTATTTAGGGATTACTTTACGGTTCTTCTACTACATTAACATCTAAGTTTCACTATTTATACATTGTCCTTTATATTTACACATCAGGTGTGTATTTTGTTCATGGCTTTGGTGGGTCCGGGAAAACATTCTTATGGAATACACTAGCAGCATCTGTGAGGAGCAGAGGAGAAGTTTTACTTACATTTGCTTCAAGTGGCATCGCGTCATTACTGCTTCCCGGTGGTAGAACCTCTCATTCAAGGTTTTCGATCCCTCTGAATATAGCTGAAAATTCAACATGTAATATTAAGCGAGGGAGTTCGAAATCAAGGTTATTAATAGCTACAAAATTGATCATCTGGGATGAAGCGCCAATGACTCACAAATATTGTTTTGAAGCTCTTGACAAGACGCTAAGAGATATTTGCTCAGTAGTAAATCCAAAGAATGAAGAACTGCCCTTTGGTGGAAAGATCGTTGTTCTTGGAGGAGATTTTAGACAGACACTACCAGTAATCCCTAAGGGCACGCGCGAGCAAATTGTCGTGGCTGCAATAAATTCATCATACTTATGGGATTTTGTTCAAGTCATGCGTCTGACAATAAATATGAGGTTGCTGCAGCAAAGCAACATTATTGATAAGCAAGAACTTGAACAATTTGCTAAGTGGATATTACAAATTGGCGAGGGCACTATCGGCAGAGAATCTGACAGAGGCATTGAAGTTGAAATACCCCATGATTTGTTGATCCACTCGAATGGGGATCACTTTAAAGCCATTGTTGACATTACTTATCCAGACTTGCACAACAATCTATCAAATTTTGATTACTTGGACGAGAGGGCGATCCTGGCACCTACTTTGGAAATAGTAGAGGGTATAAACAACTATATCCTTTCAATGCTACCCGGAGAAGTCAAATATTTTAGCTACGATAGTATTTGTCCTACTGCAGCAAGTAGTTCTAGTTATGATGACATATATCCTCAAGAGTATTTAAATAGTATTTCAATATCTGGATTGCCAAATCATGTGCTAAGCCTCAAAACTGGTGTCCCTGTAATGTTATTGCGCAACATCGATCAATCAGCAGGTTTATGCAATGGAACACGAGCTGTGATAACACAATTGGGGAAACGAGTCTTGGAAGCCAAAGTCCTCACTGGACCTAGCAAAGGGAATAAAATTCTGATTCCAAGAATGAATCTATGCCCAACAGATACAACATTGCACATAAAGCTTCAGAGGAAACAATTCCCAGTTTTAGTATGCTTTGCTATGACCATCAACAAAAGTCAGGGACAAACATTAGCACATGTTGGACTATATTTGGAAAAAGGGGTATTCACGCATGGACAACTATATGTGGCTATTTCAAGAGTGACCAGTAGAAATGGGTTGAAAATTTTGTTGGGTGGAGAAGGATGCAATACAACAACAAATGTTGTTTACAAAGAAGTCTTCCAAAATGTGTAATTGTTTTAAGGCACATGAGTAATATGTAGCACATTAATATTTTTCACTTCACTCTACCTTTTTTTATTTGCATACTATGAACTTTTTTTCAAGATATGTGCTAATAAAAAAATGATAAGTAAAACTGAAATAATAATAATAAATCAGACACACATCAATCCTTTAAAATCCTCTTTCTCATTTGTAAACAAACTATTAGTAAACATAATACGGAGTAATAATTTTGTCAATAAAAAAAGTTATTAACAAGTTCTTTACAAATATATTGCGCAATCTTTAATACTACGTAAAACACTATTTTTATTCACATTAACATGACACTACCGGGGCATGCCCCGGGTGTTACACTAGTATGTTTGATTTTTGTTTGGTGTAACTTTACTTTTTGTTATCTATTACAAATTGAGTTTATCATAAATAAATTAATGCCAACAATTTTTTTAATGACCAATTGTACGTTTAATCAACCCATTCGAAGAAATCAACGCGCGCTCTAAATTCATTCATATTTATCATGAGAAAAGTACTTTTTTTTACTTGAATACGTCCTTGAATACACATATCATGTGCAAGAAAAACACTTTTATATGCTCTGAAGTCAAATCAGGTTAGACAACACGAAGGCCAAATGGACCAAGTGGGTAATACTACCTCCGTCCCGTTGGAAGGTTCCCGTTCGGTTTACGATGCTTGACTGACGATAAAGCAACTCGATCTCTGTTCACACTCCGCTTATTTTTAGTAAATAAAATTTACATATTCAGAAACTACATTAAAACCGCTACAAAGCCTGATCAAGAAAAGTTCAATTTGATAAAAATTTGATATATAAAGTAAAAGATTAGGAGTGACCTAAGTTGACCAATGAATAGTGAACGAGAACATTCCAACACAGAGGGAGTACTTATCTCAAATATGTCACCTAGAATCCAGTGTCAAATAAATAAACAAATCACAAATAAATATGACTTTATACAATATCAAAATTAAGATTTGAGATTCTATCATAAATGTCAACATGATAACTATGATTAGTCGAAATCTTAAATATTGATCTATTTACTCAATGTACAAGTGACAAACACCGTATTTTAAAAAAAAAAGTGACAAACACCTTTACCAAATAACATTATGAGATAATGATGAATAACATTAAGAGCCCGTTTGGAGAACTCTGTTTTCGGCTTATCAGGCTTATCAGCCAGCTTTTTCACCAAACACGTAACTTTTACTTTCGCGCGCTGAATTTTGTAATAAGCCGAAAAAGTAAGGTTGGAGTTACTTTTCTGGCTGTATTGGCTGAAATTACTGTAGAGGACCATTTTAGCTATTTTTACATATAATTTTTTCTTAAATTTATTAATAAAATATATTTTTAAAATATTTTTTTCTTAAATCAGCAGAATCAGCCAAAACAGCCACTCCAGCCAGAATATCATAAATTTCAGCAGAATCAGCCAAAACAGTCGATTTTGGTGCTACCAAACGGGCTCTAAAATATAAATACACGAAGAAGAGAAACATAGTGCACTTTCTCATTTCGTGTGTGATGATGATGACTCGAATAACAATTAATACGTAATATAATGGAGTAACAATAATGACCTGTAATTGATTAAGAAGTGATCATCAATTGAATTATTAATATAAATTTGGGAAAACTGTCAAATAAGTCCTCGAACTTTCATAAAAAGGTCAATTAAGTCCTTCTATAAGAGGTTTTGTGCGGCCGTCGCGATTTGGGAAAGTTCCCGGTGGAATTTTTTGATGAAATTTTTTGAGCATCTTATTCACCAAGTCTAGTTTACTCATACCAAATTTCAGCTAAAAATTTAATCAGGAACACATTCAAATTAATTCTTGAAGATAACTGCGCATTTTTGCATTCTCGAATTAATTTGAATGCGCTCCCAATTAAATTTTTATCTGAAATTTTGTATGAGTAAACTAGACTTGATGAATAAGATGCTCAAAAAAATTCATCAAAAAATTCCACCGGGAACCGCCCCAAATCGCGACGACCGGACAGAGTCTCTTATAGAAGAACTTAATTGACTTTTTCGTGAAAGTTCGAGGACCTATTTGACAGTTATCCCTATAAATTTAAATATCGCCCAGATTCTATGTCTTGAATATATAATTACTTATATAGAGAGTACAACGTATAGGGTCCATGGCCAGCCAACGAGGCCATAGTTGATGCAATGTAAATGTGACGACTAATTAAGTGAATGTATAGATTCACTAAATTTGATCAAAGAAATTGTATCGTTTTCATTATAAGGATTTTTCATAAGGACTAATAGTGTCTTGATTGGTTTGATCAGAATTAGTCTAATCTAAACTAATTCGTTTAAACATGATATGATATGATACCATATGTTATACGGAGTACTACATAATTACATATTACCTCCGTCCCTTTTATATTGGGACGGAAGAGGGTGACACGAATTTTAAGAAAAGTGAGTTTGTGTGATTGATATTATTTGATAAAATATGAATAAAGTAAGAATGATTTTGAGTCACACAAACTTTACCAAATAAGGTATGAGACAATTAAATAGGGGCATCCCAATATGGTAAAATGAGACATTTAAAAGGGGACGGAGGAAGTATATAACATGTTTAAGTTTAGTGTGCTATAATTTAGTGTACTGTGAGTTTGTTGTGGTTTGATATTAAGTGGAATTTGATATTATATGTGGCTTAACCTAATCGTTTTCTAATAATTTCATTTAAAATTGTTTAGTTGTTGAATTTTATTATTGAAATCAAATAAAATGTTAAACTATTGAATGTTTTGGCAATTATATTCTGATAATCTCATAAAATGTTAAGTACAGAGTATATTGTAATTTTTTAAATTGTGGATTTAATGGTTTAATTAACGTTGTTAATTTGTTATAATGTCAATTATACAATTATACTCATATTTCAATTGTAGTTTGTCTTAGTTGTTTGATAAACAATCACTATGTTACGATATTATACACCGAAACCTAAGCGGTCGAGCAATGGTGTTTTGTTCATCAAATAATGTTAAAAAGGCTTGAATAGAAGTTGAGTTGTCGGATGATGACATTGTTAGTGATCATGGATTGCGTAAAACGATTGACACTTGTGATGTTAATATAAGACACGGGTTGAGGAGGCGTTATGTGACAAAAGGCCCTTGCCAACCGCGTGAGTTTAAATTTCCACCAACTGATTTTAATGGGTGCAACATATCATTTCAAAAGCATTGGTTTGAAGAATTTAATTGATTGTAGTATAGTGATTTTATTTAAAGTTTATAGTTTTATTTATTTCTATATTCGTGATATTTATTTCTATATTCGTGATATATATATGATTTCTTTGTTAATGAGCCCCTGCAAGTCATGAGTCCTGGTTCCGCCACTGTATATGTACATCATATAATAGCAGTCTAACCCATTATTCATATAATAGAAGTAAATCTAAAAAAATAAATATAAGAAGAAAACAACATAGTGCACTTCTCATTTTGTGTGGGATGATTACTCGATTACCAATTAATGATCAATAATTCATTAGGAAGTGATCATCAATTGAATTAATTTTTTATAGTTGAAGAAAAATATAGTGTATCAAAATATCCATCGTCAATATTTCATACGCTACAGGTTCATGATGTTTTTTTATTAAACCACAACCAAAATATCAATGGAAGAAAAGAAGTCTTAAGTCATAAAGAAATAATTTGTGAATAAAATATTTTAGGGAAAACTGTCAAATAGGTTTTTGAACTTTCATAAAAAAGTCAATTAAGTCCTTATTTAGGAGGCTCTGTCCGGCCTTCGCGATTTGGGACGGCTCCCGGTGAAATTTTTTGATGAATTTTTTTAGCATCTTATTCATCAAGTCTAGTTTACTCATACCAAATTTCAGCTAAAACTTCAATCAGGAACGCATTCAAATTAATTATTGAAGATAACTGTGCAGTTAAATAAGCAGTTATCTTCAAGAATTAATTTGAATGCGTTCCCGATTGAAGTTTTAGCTCAAATTTGGTATGAGTAAACTAGACTTGATGGATAAGATGCACAAAAAATTTCATCAAAAAATTCCACCGGGAACCGCCCCAAATCGCGACGGCCGGACAGAGCTTTCTAAATAAAAACTTAATTGACTTTTTTATGAAAGTTTGAGAACCTATTGTCCAATTTGACAGTTTTCCAATAATTTACAATGGTTAATTTGAGAGGTGCAAACGACACAAGCACGAGTTTTCCTAGTAAAAAAGAGTTGAAACACTTGTTTTTCGAGAATAAACTTTCGAAACAAGTGTGGGGCATATTCTTCATTGTTTTTAGCTCGGAATAACCTGAAGTCCTGAACTCCGAGGTTCATTTATAATTTCTTTTCATCGATTAATGATAAGTAAATCTTATCTTCTCAATATAATTGTTCATTTAATTTTGAATTATGAGTATTTTTAGTTAGGGATTTGAAATTCTAGAATGGCTGTTCATATGATATAGGGTTTCTTTCTTGACGAGTTAATTGGTGATATTATATAATTTGTAGAAAAGTTGAATGTTAAAAGCATCTCCAATGCTATGATGTAGAGGTGTTCATTGGTTTGGTTTGGTTGGTTTTCGGTTTCGTCGGATTCGGTTTTAGAAAAGGTGAAACCGTAAACCGAACCGCACTACTTGAGTCAATTTCGATTTGGTTAATTTCGGTCGGTTTGTGGCGGTTTCGGTCGTTTCTAGCATGTTTTTGTCGATTGGTTTCGGTTCGATCTGTTTTTTAACCCACGCCAAAAGGTGAAACCGTAAACCGAACCGCCAATGAATAATCAGTTTCGGTTTGAGTCGGTTTCGATTTTGGTCGATTTGCCGGTCGGTTTTGGTTTTTCTGTTTTTTTGGTTCACCCTTACTACAATATGCACGGTGCAGATGTGGCATGAGAGGTAGTCACATAAATATTAACAAATAAATTATCTCTCTCCATATTTTTGGTAATTTTTTCTCTGCAATGTCAACCACAATGTCAACATCTAAACGGTCTTCTTGACATTATGGACAAAAATTTACCAAAATTGTATAAAATCATTTAAATAATGAGATATATAATTTATTTGTTAATGGAAAAGAGTCAGATAGGTCCTCGAACTTACATAATAAGGTCAAATAAGCCCTTATATAGGAGGTTCTGTCCGACCGTCGCCATTTGGGGCGGTTCCCACAAATTTTTTTTGATGAATTTTTTTGAACATCTTATTCATTAAGTCTAGTTTACTCATAACAAATTTCAGCTAAAACTTCAATCGGGAAGACATTCAAATGAATTCTTGAAGATAACTGAGCAGTTGAAAGCGCAGTTATTTTCAAGAATTCATTTGAATGTCTTCCCGATTGAATTGTTAGCTAAAATTTGGTATGAGTAAACTAGACCTAATGAATAATATGCTCAAAAAATTTCATCAAACAATTCCACCGGGAACTGTCTCAAATGGCAACGGCCGGACAGAGTCTCCCATATAAGGGCTTATTTGATCTTTTTATATAAGTTCGAGGGCCTATTTGATCTTTTTCTCATATTTATATAATTATCTCTCATGCCACATGTGCATCGTGCACATTACATTGGAGATGCTCTAAGGATGTTTTTACTTGGACTGTAATTTGCCCCAGTCCAGATCAGACCAGACTTAGATAGTTATAAAAGTATAAAGAAACCAGACCAGACCAACAAATTACAGTCAAAGCAAAGATCAGGAAAAAAAAAAAGCTGACAGGGCCCATGGTAATTTTTTATTTTTATTTTTTTGGTTATTTATTTATGGTTTACACTTTACAGTTTACACCAAGCATTTTAAATTATGGCTAAATGCCCATCTATTTTAATAAACTCGCCGGTAGCTCCCTGCCATCTGCCGCGGATAATCGTCAATTGTACTTCTCCTTCCCTTCCGAATTTCTTCAAATTTGCAGCGGTTTCACATCGCCATAAACGCTCATCAGCGTCGTTCTCTACAGTATCGTCTTTTTCTTCCATGGACAGTCCGCCTGAGGGTTACCGTAGAAACGTTGGCATTTGTCTCATGAGCCCTTCTGTCAAAAAGGTGATTTTTAATGCGTGTTTTTATTGATATTCTGATTGCTGCATTTATGCTCTTTTAGAGTTTGGATCGCATATTGTTCACGAGGTTCGTCTGTTAATTTTGCAGATTTTTGCTGCCTCGAGGCTTGACATGCCGAATGCTTGGCAAATGCCTCAGGTGAATTTTGGATAAATTTTAACAGTTTGAGATCAACCTCTCATGTTCTCTACTTCTCTATCATATCAGTGCATTCCAATCCACTCGTGTGCAGTGTTATATATTCAACTGGAATACTCTAGTGTCTGTGCTGTCATGCACTCTATTCTACTATTCTCTGCGGATGAAATTCAGCTTCTGGAACTCATAATTCTTACTGTATTGATTCACAATGCAAGTAAGTTCTCGAGTGTGGAGCTATATCTCTCTATGTAGCCAAACACTTATCTCACACTAGAGATAGATACTACGAGGGATGCAGTCAAGTAATAATTTTTTTGAGAGGACACTCAAGTAATAATTAATATTCCAAATAGTAAACTGTAATTATTTAACAGTAAAGTTAATAAAATAAAACCCTAGCTATTCTGAAATCACGTGATTGCCAAGGAAAGATCAGCGCATCATATAAAATAAGCAGTTTTTATGATTTTGGTTTAATTATTTTGGGGGGTCTAAAGAATGAAATTTTGCCTGATCCAAAATAACTCCCCCTCGCTTCTTCTGTTAGTCTCAGTCCCTACTGCCTTCATGATGCCATGACCTAACAGTTTGACACCATTCACAAACCTAGTAGCAAAGTTATCATATGGTTCTATCAGCCAACCTCTTCACTGTATGGTGCTTATTTGTGCCTGTGTTTAGTATGGCAGCATGTCTCCATCGATCTCCCAGTATCTTGAGTGAGGATCATATTAAATGGTTGATTTTTTATATGGAGTATTTTTTAGGATTGTGTATTTTCTTCTGAAGTTAGACTCATCATATAATGTGCCGCAACTCACTTTGAAAACCGTAATTACCTAACTTTCTTCTTGTTTTTTTAAAAACAACTTTAGCTATACTAATATCATATGCCATGACGATTGTGTATATTTTCACATTTTGCTAGTACCACACACATCTTGCTTTCATTCTGCACCAATTGTTCAGTATGACCAATTCTAGTACCCCTTGAGATGAAAAGGCAGCTTGCGATAGGTGTTCGTAAAAGTTCATGGAATGTTATGTACAAATATTGTAGGAAATTGTACCAAGGACTTTAGGAGATAAAGAGTGTAATTTACTTCAACCATCTAGCTTGTGTAAAAGAAATTGTTGAGTTTAGGTAATGCTATTAAATTTAAATTATCTTGTGGTTTCAACCTTTTACCCTTTTATATTTTTTTTACTTAATTTCTGATTTTAACTACCTTTACTCTGAGATGCTGTTTTTTTAACAAAAAAACAAGGGAACAAGTCATATTTAGACACGCCTTGTCTTTTGACTTCTTTAATTTCCACAAATGAAAAATATTTCTCAAAAAAGCCCAGCATGCTGTTTTCAACCATAAACCCATAATGGCATAATGTTCTGCTATATAACATTATTTAGTCCCTTCAAAAAATGGAACCTTTATTTTGGTCTTCCATACTTATTCATAAACCAAAGCAATAATGAAGTACTTCCTCCGTACCGCTAAGATTGTCCCATTTTACCTTTTGGGTCCGTCCCACTAAAATTCTCCCATACCAAATTTGGTAAAGTTTGTATGGCTCTAAATTATTCTTACTTTATCAATTCAATATCAACGACATAAACCACTTTTTATGGGTTTGCGTGCCACTCCCTCTTGTCCCATTGTTAGTGAGACGGAAAGAGTAATAAACCAAGTTATTCTTTTAAACTAACCACATCAGTCTAAGTATGTCTGTAACTACTTAGACTTAGGGTCAGGTACTCAAGTGGGAGAGATGCCACATAAGAACTAATACTGTTTGACTAGACATGTATGGAGTATTTGGCATCCCAATATCTCATACATGCTGGATAGGAACTAGTAACTACATATGATGCTTATCAATTAATGATTGCATGAAGTGTGTTCATAAAAAAGTAAAACCATGACTCTAGACATATAACAAACTAATACTGTTTGCCTAAACATGTACTCCCTCTCTCCCTTAAAACTTGGCCAAATTTGACTGGCACGGGGAATAATAAAGTAAAAGCTGTGTGGTTAAGGTTTGTACTAAGGAGAGAGAATTAACTGGAACCACCCATTTTTTACTTAAAATGGAAAGTGGCAAAGTTAGCGGGACAACAAAAAGGAAAGTTGGCAAAGTTTTAAGGGACGGAGGGAGTATTTAGCATCCCAATATCCCATATATGTTGGGTAGTAACTACATGTGTGGCTTATCAATTAATGATTGCATGTAGCACGTTCATAAAAAAGTAAAACAACGACTCGAGACATGCAACAATGTATTGTATGATGTGCATTTAGGACATCGTTATCCATGGTATGTGGGCAATGTCGTCACAGTTTTCGGTGAAAAGATAACATCCGATATTGATTTTCTGATACCTATTTCTTGTGAAGACTTACAAATACTGTTTTCTTAAACAGGGAGGTGTAGATGAGAATGAAGATCCAAGAGATGCTGCTATCCGAGAACTAAGAGAAGAAACTGGAGTCACTTCTGCAGAAATCATTGCTGAGGTTAGAAGTAGATTTTAACCTTGTTAGTTCATGTTGGAGTCATTATCTTCATTTGTTAACAAGAAAGTGGACGTTTGTAAAGATAGTTGGACCTTTTAATTTATCTTTTCCTCACCCAAAAAAGAATCCATGTTTCACAGAAAGGTACTCTCTCATGTAATCTGCCAAAAAGTTTACAAGCGATTTCAATTTGAAATTTTTTGTCAAGCACAAAAACAAAATTTCAAAATATTATTCGGATTCTATGATTTTTTGAGGAGTTTTACCTTGCCAAAAAAGATTGTAACTTGATCAAACATGATATCTTTTATTTGGACGTACATGTAATATATTTGTGATAAGTGAGTCAATGGAGCTTGTACTGAGCCTCATCATTGATTCTTGATTTGCTTCGACTTGATATATCAACATGATAATTACATAACTAGTTCTTGACATCTCATATGTTACACACAGGTGCCACACTGGTTAACATATGATTTCCCACTGCATGTTAGAGAAAAACTCAACCAGCGATGGGGTTCTGACTGGAAAGGTCAAGCACAGAAGTGGTGGGTTGATCTTATATTCTTATGCCCCGCTTGGTTCCCGTGTAGCTGGACACGGGAATTTTGTAGCTCTTTGCATATGTCTGCTGTGTACTACGTCATCAATTTACTGACAAATTACTAGTCCATGTTGCTCTCTAATTTCAATGTGTTCATAAGTTTAGGTTCCTCTTTAAGTTTACTGGAAAGGACAAGGAAGTCAATCTTCTTGGTGATGGGACTGAGAAGGCTGAATTTGGAGAGTGGTCTTGGATGTCACCCGAACAAGTTGTGGATCGTGTAAGTCCACTCTTTTACTCTTGAAAGTACTTCAACAATAACAACATTCAAACCTTAGTCCTTAAAGAGTTTGTGGTCGGCTAGCATGAATTGACATATGAAATCTGAACTAAAAAAAGATAAGATAAGATAAAAAAGATAAGATAAATATAAATATAAGATAAGATAAAAAAGATAAAATAAAAAAAGATAGAACGGTAAAGAAAATAAGAAATGTTATCTCATAAATATACTACCTCCATCGTTTTTAATAAATAATTTACAGTTGATATGCCGGTTAATCTCATCTAGTGAATATATATGTATATAATACATATCAATTTAAATATACATACATTTTTAAAGAGAAAGTTTTCCAAACAGGAGTAAAATATAGACAAAGTGCACAAATAGGTGTAATTATGTTTATACCCAAAATAGGTCTTATTTGGTTATATATCTAAAACACAAAACTTCCTCAATCCTATTTTAGGAAGAAAACAACAACGGTCCTATATATACATTTAATAGTGCCTTACTTCTAGAGCGAGATTATTTCAATTTATTATACGTAAATGTTATTTTAAAACATCTGTACGTAGTTTTGACATATTTGTATTAAACAATTGAAAAGGTAAATATGTTAAAATTAAAGGTTAGAATTATTCTTGATACAAGACACATTAAATGGAGCCAAAGACTCACTATTTTTTGGTTTCGGAATATGATGGAATAAAGCAAAATGACTCACTACATTGCGTGTGTTTCTTTGTTATGAAACAACATGCAATTTTGACGCGATTTTCACTATGGGTCATCCGGAAACAGTCTCTATGTGCTTCAGTACATGGGTAAGACTGCGTACATCCGACCCCCCTTATCCCACCGTAGGTGGGAGCCTCTGCGGCACTGGGGTAATGATGATGTTGATGACAAGACACATTAAATGATATAGGCCACTATTTGAAGATGGAAGAAATGGTAAAAACTTGCTAGCTTATTTCTTTTGTTTTGAAATAGTTAAAAGTTATATTATAAACGTCTTGTCTTAGAAAAATAAGACCACAAATTAAAAGATGTAGAAACTTTAAAGCTTTAATTGAAGCAATGTCTTGTACTATTGGAAAGCTATATGTCAAGAAATATTATTTAGTTGATTATTTAATGCAAAATAAAAGAAGTTTAAAAATGCATCAAAGCTACAAAATTGACAAACGAAGTAGGGAGCTAAAATGCAGCCGTGGGATTTGAACACTGGACCTAAAGGAAAAACATGCTGCACGCCTACCATATTTACAATCCGAACAGTTGTTCTTTCTTCGTGCAGAGAAGTATATGTTACAATTTTCTGAGGGGGGCTCTTAATACATACATACATACACACACACACATTGCGGCCGTCAGAGAATGGGGGCGCTGGCACCGGCTCACCCCCTAGTTCTGCCAGCGAGTTCCAAACATTACCTTAATGGACACTAAATTTTATGCCACCTAATAAATAATAATATAGTTCGAATGAAGGTTGTGATGACAATAGAGGCAATTGGATCCTTTATTTTCCTTTTTGGTAACATTTGGCTGAAATATTTTCACTGCAGGCCGTGGATTTCAAGAAGCCGGTTTACAAAGAAGTTATTTCAGTTTTTGCTCCATTTCTTCAGTAGCTCCAGGGCTGTGTCAGTCAGTTCTGCATCCTCTCCGTAGTGGACCATGGCATGCAATCAGAGTGTTACTGGGGCAAGATGGAGAGCCAAATAATGTCCCAAGAACAATTTTCCCAAGTCTGTATCTTATTCTCTTGATGAACTGTATATGGCTGATAAGTTACAGAGATATGAATGAGAACCTGCCATCATTTGCGATATTAACTTTAGAGCATCTCCAATGCTATAATGTGCACGGTGCACATGTGGCATGAGAGAGATAGACACAAAAAATTGAATTTATAACATTTCTCTTTCATTCTTTCCACGGTTTTATGTCTTTTTGGTAAGTTTTCCTCTGCAATGTCAAGCACAATGTCTATATCTAGACATTATGTTTGACATTGTGAAGAAAAACTTACCAAAATAATATATGATCCTTCAAATAAGGAGAGAAGTATTCAATTTACTATTTTTTTATTGGCTATTTCTCATGCCACGTATGCACCGTTCACATTTTAGCATTGAAGATGCTCTTATGCCATCAACCCCATCAGGACATTATTGTAATATTGTTATAGAAAATGCTGCCCTGTTTGAACGCATGGATCAGAATATGATGTTTCGAACTTCTCTACCCCGTCGGTGACTTAGTTCCAACTAGATTGAGATCCTTTGCCGTGTGGCATAGGTGCCTTGCGGCAACGGACGGATGAAGAACAAGGTGCCTCGAGGTGCGGTCCTTCGATATCTGCGGCCGTTGTTGGTTTTTTTATCGGACGGCTCTAATCAGCCGGGCACCCTACCTTGCTGCAAAGCAAGGCAGCGGTTCCGGATCCGTTTCAACTAGGGGACAATGTTTTATGTTCATCTACTACGTATTATTTATAATTTTTATTTTTGAACAATGCTCATAGGTTTCATCCATGGACTACGATATATGATTGTGCAATATGCCAATCTTCAATCTTCATCAATCCCCTAATTAGTGTGTAATACATTTATTCTCTCTTTTTTTTCATCTACCTTTTAGCCTTTTAGGTATACTACTAGGCAGACTTGTCAAGTTAAAGAAAACTTATTACGGTGATAGAAGTTTGTACTCCGTACCATAAAAAAGTTCCAAATAACTTTTGCAAAGTCAGAACTAACTGGGCTTGATGAATAAATCGATAAAATCCTTGTAATTAGTCATGGACCCGGCCTGGTTCGACTGGCCCGGGAACCAGCCCGGCCCGGGAAACCAGTTCTGGGCCTTGTCCCGGCCCGAGGGGGTAATGGGGGTGGTTCTGGTACAAGAAAAAGGCGAACCGGCCCGGCTGGTTCGAGCCCGGTGCGGGCCTCTTTTTTTTTTTTTTTTTTGGGTTTAGGCTGGGTTTAGGTGACCTGGGCTGGGTAATTCCAAGGGGTTTGGGGTTTGGGGGGAGATGGGGGGTAGGGGTTGAGATAAATAAGAAAAAAAAACGGAACCTGCCCGGAACTGGTAGCCTCCCGGGCCTTACCCAAAACCTTCTTGGCCCGGCCGGGCCTAGGCCCGAACCGGAACCGGACCGGGCCTGGTCCACCACTACTTGTGAATTGTAATCAGTGGTGAACCCTGTTTAGGAACATACTTTGTTATTTAATGGTGTCTTGAATATCATCATTGCGCAATGCCTAGTCTTGGCTAATACGTAGTAGTTTATATATAGATGATCAAATTTCATTTTTAGTCATTCGATTATGTTGTATTCGCCATTTGTTCACTTTTACTTCCATTTTCTTTTTCGATTGTGAATTTACAAAACTTTGCTTTTATCCAAAATGCTCTCATGAATTAAATTCGATGGAATTTTAAAATTTGATCAAGAAATAAGGATCTTTTTGTATAGGGAAAAATATCAAATAAGCCCCCTACTACTGTGAAAAAGTCAATTAGACCCCCAACCCAATTATCATCCAATTGAGTACCCCTACTTCAAAAAAAAAAAATTAAATCTGTCTTTTTAGAGGTCAGCCAACATTTCTCCGGTATACCTGCACACGTGGACTACAGGTGTCAATTTTTTTATTTTTCTTTTTCTTCTTTTTTCCATTCTATTTCCCTTTCTTTCTTCCTTCTATTCTCTGTCTTCGGTCGTCCCCCTCCATCTCTGCACCCCCTCCTTTCCCTTTCGTTCTTCCATTCTCAGGATACCCCCTCCCTATTATAACTCCATCACGCACATATATTGACCAACACAAAAAGACACAAACACATACAAACTATTCAACAACAACGAAACTAATTAGCTCCATTGCTCCAATTTCTTCGTGCCTAATCAACCCAAAATCCCAATAAGCGTGATTTCTTAGCTTTTAGATCCAATTGAATTAAACTTTGAAACGAAAGAAAGAAGAGGAAGGAAAAAAAGAAAACAAAAGAGATAAGGGAGCAAGAAGGTGATTAGGCGGCAGTGGGAGGCGGCGGCGACCAACCAGCGTTAGGCGAGGGGGACAATCCGATTGACAGGAGTATTTTTCTGAATATTTCATTTACGCTCATCACTATGCAATTACATCCATCCCTGCGTGCTGGATCCAGGGCGGCGGCCTTTTGAAGGCGGCGTTAGGCGGTGGTCGGCGACCAGCTTGCCAGCTAACCAAATAATACGTGGTGGCCAGTGAGGGTGACGAACCAGGGGAAGCTAGAGGAGGGGAAGCTAGAGGACTCATGTCAAAGAGCGGAGAACCAGGGAGGGAAGAAAGAAAAATGGGAAAGTAAAGAAAGGCTAAAATAAAATAAAAGGAAAAAGAAAAAAAATTAAAGGTTATGCAATGTCACCTGCCACATCTACATATTTACTCGGAACCGGGAGACTGCCGGTCAAATAGTCAATTTGATTATTTTACATGAGTTCAAGGGTCTAATTGGATGATAATTGGGTTGGGGGGTCTAATTGACTTTTTTTACAATGGTAAGGGGCTTATAAGTGGACTTTTTCAAACAAATGGTTTATAATAAAAGAACTTAAAGTTAAGAACCAATCAACCAATGCAGTCATGCAGAGACGGCATATGCGAATGATCGAATATCAGAAGTTTCGGTATAGACAAATATGTTAGAAAAACAAAAAAGACTTAACTAAAAGAGTAAAAGTGTTACTAAAAACATATGTGAAGGGACAATAAAAAGCAAAAAAAAAAACATGTGTGGTGGGCATGCTAAACTAATTGGTTTTATTGGTATGATCATATTACGTAAATGCGATATAATGTGTAGAAACACAAATATTCACGTACTAACTTATTAATTTATAAAGATTATTATATTGTACTTGTAGCATAAGCATTAATTAGATGGTTAAACTCTAATTTTGGAGGTCCTCACCCTTTGCCTAAAGAAGCACTGAACTAGTGGCAATGGTGGGATGATGATGAAAGACAATAACTATCGGAAAATTTGATGCTATGATTAATAACACTAAGTTGATACTGTGATAGCGAGTGACGTATCTAAAAAATTTACTAATGTTTGCGAGATTACAAATTTTTATGGAGTATAACATAAAAAATATCTACCCAAACATACATAATAGTTGGTGATTATAGAGATACAATGAGTTGGTGGTGCCGTGGTGATGGTTATTGAAGAAGAGGTTGTGAGATTCATAATGATTAGTATTCACCCGGATTCGGAGCCTCTGCCTAACTTTAGAGCAAGGTAGAGTGTTTTGCTTCTTGACAACCGTCTGATCTTGGGGTCCACTCTTTCGCCGATCTCGAGACCTCTTCAACGCTGCTCTGCCGTTCGATGCGCAAGGGACTCTGCCTTACAATAGAGGATCCTGATCCGTATTCACCCTCTATTTGGATAGTGAACATCACCCTTCATTTGTTTAATATTAAAAAGTAGAATCAACATCATTGTTGACTGTTGAGGTTAAGTCCCGCAGATCCGAAAGCCCAACACACGCTTTGGATATTAAAGACGTAGGACTGAGTTAAAAGGTGTATAAAATATAAAACAGTGAGTAAATCTGAACTCAGGAGCTAGTCTTGTATTAAGTGGTTCTCTGGTTACACTGGAACTACCCGAACGGTACGTCAGAATAGTGTCTAATACAAGAACAAGAGAGATAATTCTATTCTAAGCTCTGAGTATCAAAATGCTAACCCTTTACAATGTATTCAATTCACGTATTTATACAAGAGAGGGGGTAGGTGGGATGATGACGTGGTTGAACCCCGTTGGCTGTTTCTTCTGCCACTTGTACACCTATGCCTTCACTCGCTATTGCCATACTCCAACATTTAATGCACTCTGCCACTTGCCGGTTCCTGTTCGGGCACCCCGTTCGGGGTGCGGGAACTCCCTAGTGGGAGTCTAATGTCAGTACCTCGTTAATTAGCTCAAGTGGACAAATCAACCCGATTGCTGTTCAGGTATCTTCCCCGAGCGGGATGTCTTGAACTTCTCTGACCGCTTTTGGCCCCCCTACTTCCTTTGGGCCATTTTCTGCTTTGGACCGGGTATGTTGGGCTTCGGCCCAATACCTCAACAATCATGATAAGTTATGTTCCCAATTCTCACCCTCTTCTTGAAATGTAACCAAAGTAGAAGTCCTTATAGAGTTGGAGTGGTGGTGCATGAAGGTGATTAATGACGGTGAAATAATAATGATAATAATAAAGAAAAACTATCTAATAAGTCCTACTAATATTTGAAAATTAAAGCAACAATCACATCCTTATATTATATAATCACTTGATCAAGCATGTAAACCTTATAAGAAACACTCAAAATTGCAATATAAGTGATAAGCAATATATTACCTTGTTAAGATGCTTGTGTGACACCCATGCGTCACTTTTTAAGCTCTTTCCCTTTAAATTATTAAATGTCGGTCTAATGTTAGTTAAACTTCGCTCGCTGCGTAAGCCATTTGAAAGGAATTTAGAGTGCGAAAAATGCTTGAGGTACACAAAATGTGTACACATGTCTGCCCTTCACAGAAATTTTGTCTATCAATGAGTTGTCTGTGACAGACAAAATTTTTGTGAAGGACAGACATGTGTATACATTTTGTGTACCCCTAACAAAACTCTAGAGTGCACACCCCCCACAAAACCTTGAATGGCCTTCATCATTGGAAGTGTACAAAGCAAATAAATTACTTTATGTAGACAATAGTAGATAAAGGAAATCAATTAGTCCAATTTTGAAATCTCATTGATGGAAGAAAGTAATTCAAAGGGAAAAAATTATACTATATACTTTTTCTTCCATCATGATATATACATGAAATAAGTTTTTCTTGTTCGAGGGAAAGATCGTTTGGAATACTAATTCTTTAAAAATGAAATGTGAAACATCAAAGTTCTTTGTGATGAAAAGCATTTACTTTCCATTAGAGTTAAATTCACTTTTAGTCATTGACTATTGTGTTAGTGACACATTTGATACTCTATTTTTAACTTTTCCATTTATAGATTAGCCATTGGTTTTAAAATTTACTGCATTTATTGTCAAATCG
This sequence comes from Cuscuta epithymum, assembly GCA_945859915.1. Lineage (NCBI taxonomy): Eukaryota > Viridiplantae > Streptophyta > Magnoliopsida > Solanales > Convolvulaceae > Cuscuta > Cuscuta epithymum. Next base: position 119,539 of record CAMAPF010000148.1, on the reverse strand, counting down.
ATATTTTTAGTCCCCATTATGACTTTGACATAATAAGTATATGTTTAAAAATTTTATTATAATAATCTAAAAGTATATCAAAAAACAAAATCGGAAAACTTCATAGATGAATATTAAAAGTGCAAAAATTAAAAGGGAAAAAATCAAAATCAAAGTGTTAAAAGTGTCATTTAAAGTGGCAAAAACTCGTTTTTCTTATGTCAAATGTATCCCCACAAAACGATTCCATGGAAAATAACCACACAAAAGATGGATCGAAAAAGCTAATTTTGCAATAGTGGACCCACGTGAATTCATTAACTCGTAATGAACAGTGGTAATGGCAAAAGTACGTCCACTCTTTAGTGTTGGTGTCTTTTTTGGCATCTTTAGTCTTCATTTTGACAAATCATCATATTTTACATCAAAGTAAACCCATCGTATTCAAATTTTAAAACAAATTTTCTCACGCAAAACATGAATCATGTTTCTAGCCGTTACCCCCGTCCCAGATAGCTGTAATCTTTCATTTATCTGTTCTGAATAAAAACTTTGGAATACCCAAAATCTGATGTTTTCTAAGTAGCCTCGAAGAAATGAAAACAGTGAAGGTGAAGCTTCTCAAAAAGCTCAAAACAATCGGACATCGTAAGCGGGAAAGAATCATGCGATTGAGGGCTTCCGATGGGTATATTCCGGCATCCCCTCCGCCGCCGGCGACCGATCCCCTCGCTCCGCCGATCCCCATTTTCTTTCAAGGAGAAGAAGAAGAACCCAGAAGTACTCTCCAGAGCCTTGTCAAAGATCAAGAACCAGAGATCATTGAAGTTTCTGAGCTGATGAAGGATCTTGAAGATGAAGAAATGGAGTTTCTTGATGACGTGGAAGACAAAGAGAACATCAGACCTTCACCGGAGGCAAAAAGATTGGAAAATCTTAGTCTAATGAAGGCAAAGATTGAATCTTTGACAAAGTGGGATTCAGGATTTTTCCCCTTTTCCGAGATTGATTCAATCGAAGAAGAAGAAGGTAAAGATGAACCTCCTGCAAAAGTGAGAAAAATGGAAGGAAAGGCTATCTCCCTTTTAGATTTTGAGGAGAAATGTCCACCTGGGGGAAGTGATTCAGTAATTGTATACACAACAGGGCTGAGAGGGGTTCCAAAGACGTATGAGGATTGTCAAAACATGATATTGCTTCTCGAGAACTTTCGGGTTTTGTTTTTCGAGAGAGACATCTCGATACATTCGGAGTTTAAGGAGGAATTATGGAGAATGTTAGGACAAGAAAACAAGATGAAGTTGATTCCACCAAGGCTGTTCATAAGGGGGAGGTACATTGGGGGAGCTGAAGAAGTGTTTGCCTTACATGAACAAGGGAAGCTTAGGCCTCTCCTTGAAGGCATTCCTCTTGATGTGGGACAAGAGGTTTGTGGAGGGTGTGTGGGGATGAGGTTCATCTTGTGTTTCAGATGCAGTGGGAGCAGAAAACTTCATCTTGATCAGAATCATGATTATGACAGTGATAATGGTAATGGTGAGTGGAAGAAATGCCCTGAGTGCAATGAGAACGGGTTGATTGTTTGCCCTTTCTGTTGTTGAATTGAAAATGGATGTTAAGATTTGGGATAGTTTACATAATTACATTGTTGATTGTGATGCCAAGTTGGCAACATATCAAAACCAATGTATACAATGTCTTATAATTTATATAGTTCATTACTATGATAAATTATAAATTACATACATGGATGGTGCGTTTGACATTCCTACAACCTCTCTTAGGGCATCAATGCATTTTTCTTTTGAGGGAATCTCACTTGTTTAAAGCTCCAAACAATCTCTTTAGGTGATGCAGACAAGAGAAAAAGCAAACAATGTAGACAAAAGTGTCAAAGTGATACAAATATTCTCTTTTCTACACCAAGAGGTATCTAATACACACAACATGAACATGCATAGTACATGAATTTATTCGAGGTATTGCCCAAGCCGTTGCCCACTTTAAGACCGTGATTCAAAGCCCGACTATACTATACTCAGATAGTTAGATTCATGTATAGCATCAGCATTATATAAACTTAAATCTAATTGTATCTGGATCATGAATTATTGAGTACGGGAAATACTAGATAATTTATGCTTGGATCATGCAGTAATAAATGTCATTACTTAAACCACAAAGTATGAAGTCGTAGCATAAATAAAACTTCAAATGCTTTGGAAGCGTGACATAAGAACACTTATTCCAACACTTGAAATAAGTGTTTTTTTCATTAGTGTGACAAAAACAAACAAGTGTTTGTGTGTTTCTCAAGATGTCCAGTACACTTGATCACTTGCCAAACTTCCTCAGCTGACTAAGCCTCATCGCAAACTGGAATCTAGCGTCAAGGGAAACCCAAGAAATAAGTGTTGTGCAAATGTCATATGACCATGACCGCACTCTCACCAGTTCTGCAATACGTTAACAAAAACAATTGATAACAAATGTGTTTACTTTACGAGGTTTATGTATTCATATATATGGTGAAATAAACCAAATCACTATCCAAGACATTGTTGACCAACACCCTCCACAACTTCAGCATTCCAGGCATCCAACTCCACTTGCGGTATATACTGTTCACTCCGTGTTTTTATGACTACAAAGTTTGGTAAGATCGTCTCACACATAAGGGTCTCACATGATAAACAATCATTGTGATCTTCTTTGAATCAAACTCCAATGACTTCGCATAATAGATCAATGGGTGGGAGCTAGGGGTACACACTTTTTGTACACAAAAAGTGGGACAGACAACTCATCTCGCGACAGACAACTTGTCTGTGGGGGACAGACAAGTGTACACTTTTTGTGTACAAAAAGTGTGTACCCCAATTTTTTTTCATAGATCAATATCAGCCAACACCTAATGCTTGCCATCAACATTTAGTCGAAGAAATACGTGCAGAAATAATTACACTTTGAAACTAAAAAGAATGACTAATATATGAAGCAGTGACTTCTATCTACGACAAGACAATATTTTAGAAAGACTAGTCCAGTGAATTCATTTGAGGGCCTATCCTCTGTCCAACTCCTTGCCGATTAGATTCTTCAAAAGTTGATGTTACATTTTAAAGGAGACACCAAATACGTTACACATAAGTACAAATTTGGAGGATACATGTTTATGGAGATCAAAACCATTCCCTCTAACTTTAAACCATACCTCTTCACAGGGGCGTATCCATGATTGAAGCTGTTTACGGCTTACGCACTAGGCATAATAAGAACAAATGAATTATCTGGCCAAATGATTAGCTATAGATATGTTGCATGCAGGAGATGTCCCAATGGCTTTTGCCTAATAACATCCATCCAGTGTTGTATGACGGAGTCACTATATAATCTTCACCCCCAAGCAAGATACCTTATCCAAGTCGAGAAAGCTTTGAAACCGCCCTAGAAAAGCCTCGAAAGTTTCTGGAATTCGAAAGTTTTCCTCTGCTAAGCCTGCAATCCAGTTTGATTGTGCAAAAGAAGAAGAAATGGCGAACAAGAAAGAGATGAGCGTGGTGAAGGGTTTGGATGTGGAGAGGTACATGGGGAGATGGTATGAGATCGCTTCATTCCCGTCAACGTTTCAGCCTAAGAATGGGGTGGACACCAGGGCGACGTACACGCTTAACGAAGATGGTACAATCCATGTGTTGAATGAGACTTGGAATAACGGGAAGAGAGCCTTCATCGAGGGAAGTGCTTACAAAGCGGATCCCAAGAGTGATGAGGCTAAGCTTAAGGTCAAGTTTTATGTTCCTCCTTTCTTGCCCCTCATCCCTGTGACAGGAGACTACTGGGTTTTGTACATAGACAAGGATTATCAGTATGCTCTGATTGGTCAACCTCACAGAAGCTATCTTTGGATTCTGTGCCGCAGTCCTCATCTTGATGAAGCGATCTACAACGAGCTGGTTGAGAGGGCAAAAAGTGAAGGGTATGATGTAAAGAAGCTTCACAAGACGACCCAATCTGATAATCCGCCAGAAGTCGAGGGTGCATCGAATGACAAGGGAATTTGGTGGATAAAATCCCTCTTTGGAGGGTAAAGAGTGTCAATAACAGCAATGAAGGGTTCATCATGTACTTAACAAAAATAAAGAGAGCTTCATAGCTGACTAGTACAGATATGAGCGTCTCAGATTTGTGCACAGTTTGGAGGGTGTCTTTCTGATGTTGTTATTAGTGTCTGGATGGTATTGGTTATCTGATGCTGAAAAGATTAGTGTGTGTAGCGTATACGTTTGTTTAAAAAAAAAAAAAAAAAAAAAAAAAAAAGATCAGATATGACATATTCTCGTTTCAATGGGTCTAGTATGGTCAGGGGCGTAGCCAGGACACTGGGCTAGACTGGGCCGGTACAAAGAATATTATTGGGAAAAAATTTACACGAAATTTTTTACACTAAAAATATTGACATTTTTCAGATTTGGGGTGGGCCAGGGCCTAGCCTGGGCACCCCCTAGCTCCGCCCCTGAGTATGGTAACACTATTGGGGCGTTAAGAGCAAATGAATTATCTGGCCAAATGATTGGATCTGTTGCATGCAGATGTCCCAATATTTTTTTTACGCGGAGGATGCCAGAATGTGACAACAGATTGGACTGCAAGGGTAGCGGGGTTAAAGCTCAGGGTTGGACAAATGTCAAGCTAGGGACGGAGTCCTTACAGGTTGTCTCAAACCTGAGGAACAGGGAGGGGTTCCTATTTTGATACAGTTATTGATGAAAGTAGTATGCGGTCCGCGAATGTAGTATTGAAATCATTCGTTGTATGCGGTCCGCGAATGTAGTAAGTACCTCACAAGTTAGCCAGGGCTGCTCTTCGTTTGTCGGATGGCTATCTCTTTTTAATGTTCCTCGTGACTGTATTGATTAGTCTGTTGGAGAACGATAAATTATATTAATAACATGCTAGTTTAACTTCGACATTAATTGACCAAAAAACATTGACTTTGCAAAATAATTTGGAACGGAGGTAATATATACAAACCGTTGAGAAAAATGGACAGTTTTCCGGCCTAATCATAAAGCAGTTGAAAATTTTGGATAAAGGTTTTAATAGGGATGAACAAATAACACTGGAACTTGGATTGGTAGAAGGGGTTTTGATGGGATGAAAGGTATCTTCAGTTTTAGATTTATATATAAGAAAATAATCAAAATATTCATGTAAGGTAGGCCTAAAAGTTAAAATTTTAGGCCTCTTTCGGTTGAGGTGCTTCCAGGACAAACTATTTGATGAAATTTTGTGAGACTACCTTACATGATCACTACCCTATATTTGAGAGTAAAAATATCCTAAGAGATTGAGTTATTTACAACAAAAGTACAAAACCTAAATCAGTTGCAACAAAAAACCTAACTCATTGTTCAAATTTTAGTTTTTTAAAGTGCTAAAAATTAACTTTAAAGTGCTCAATTTGATCATTAACATGTATGTGAATATATTAATCCTTTTTTTCAAGCAAAAATCTAAATCAACTTTTTCCATGTTTTAGCAAACCCTCCCTATGTACAGGCCAAATGAATGAGGTTATGTTGGTTGTAAAATTTGGGCAAGAAATGGTATGAGCTTAAAAGATACTACCTTCGTCACTTAAAACTTTGTAATCCTTAAATGTTCAAGTCAACGGTGATAAAGAATGCTACAATTAATTTTGTTTGTGAAACCTTTCACGAGAACTTTCATTAATTTGAATTTTCTTTATGTAATTTAACACTTGATTTTTTTTTTGTTAATTGGCTCTAACTTTTTCACATTTGGCAAACTTGATTCATCTCATACTTCTATTTACAAAAAAAAATCACTTTAGTTTGTGGAATTAGGATGTTTTACTTGGACTGTAATTTGTTGGTTTGGTCTGATCTGGCCTATTTAAGTCATTTTTGGTAAATGTCTGATCTCTGTGTATTTTATACAGGGGCGGCCCTGTATATTTGAAGGCCTAGGCACGAATAATTCAAAATGGGCCTAAATTTTAAACAAATTGTAAAAGCTGTTTCTTTTTAAATTACATGCAAAATAATAATATTTGAAGCGTATTTTTATTTATTTTCATGTTTCTAGTATAGTATGCATTTGAGAAATGTCTACATTTAGCATTAAGAGGATAATTAAGTTGCGTCTCTTTTATAGGGCCTTTTTTCAATTACAATATCATTTGTTTTGGCATCTAGATTCTAATCAGCAGGGTCATAAATATCCAAAATCAAATGACCAACAATTGACGTTGATACATTTGATCTATCCAATTCATTTTTGGTTGCTCACTATCAATGTTATCAACTCCTAAATTCTGACCTCTTACGACATGATCATTGTTAACTGTTTCGTTTTCGGTTGTTGAATCATTCTTCTCCTTAAAGTTCTTGGGAGGACCTTCTGAATTTGTCTTCTTCATAAAAATAAACTTTTCTATTGAACCTTTTTTTACTTACGGCACCATTATCTAATCTTCTCTTCTTCATTTTTTTTGCCATCCGTATTCCCTCATTTTTATTAAACTTTGAAGTTAAATAAGTTTATAGTTTAATTATAATTGAAAATTGAAAATTTGTACCTAACAAAATGAATAAATTATAACACCAACTATTCTATAGGTAATAATCAACAATTAAGTGATTAACATGTACTACGTACTCCGTAATAATTAAACTAATTAAAAATCAACTATTCATAATCATTTATAAACATTAAACAACTATGAATTTAATCAATTTATCAATTAATAAGCAGGTCAAATATCCACATGTTTGTAACTTTGTATTATTCAAATAAATTAATAAAAGAAAATGTTAATTGTTAAAAATTGATCACATAATCAATAAAGAAAATGTTAAAAACTACTGCGTATAATTTTGCAAAGTGGAAAACAATGGTAATGGCTTATGGCCAAACAGCCGAAGCAGAAGGTTGGAACTCAGAAGGTCAGAAGGTTTACTGCGTGACTTTACAGCTGTGGGGGTGAAGGGTTACGGAAGTAACTGAACTCAGTTTACGGGATTGAACTTAGGACCACTGAATTCAGTTACGGAAGTAACTGAACTCAGTTTACGGGATTGAACTCAGTAACTGAACTCAGTTTACGGGATTGAACAACGTTAGTTTAGTTACTCCGTGTTTTTTGGGGCTTTTGGGCTGCACAAAAATTAAAAATTTTGGGCTGAAAATCAGCCTACTCAAGCATACTTTAAAGAAATAATTCTGGGCCTAAAAATTTTTCAATTTTTTGAGCCCAGGGCCACTGCCCCACCTGCCCCCTCAGGGCCGCCCCTGATTTTATAACTACGGAAGTCTGTTCCGTTTAAGTCTGATATGTGACTGAAAACGGTTCACATAAAAACATCCTTTTTATTATTATTTTTTTATGGTAAGTAAAAACATTCTTAGAATACAAAATAGTGATCCAAATAGTCAATAAAACTTGCAACATGTTAAATAGAAATACAAATTGTCACTAAACCTTCTCATCTCAACAGTCATATATGAGATACAATAAATGATGTTTTAAATAATCATTTTAATGTTTTACTTCTTACAAAAAAAATAATACCCACAATTTATCAAAATTATTATTCAAGCTAAATAATACTACATAGAATAATTAACGTAAATATGTCACATATTGTTTTGGATTCCTGCATTTTTGATTTGTTTTTCATCCCTATAATATATATTATTATTTTTTAGTCTAGCTAAGTAGGTAACCACTCCATACATGAAAAAGTTATTGTCAGTTTCATTAATCAAATAGAAACTCTTAAATTAATTTTTTATAGTTTTTTGGGCTAGTGTGAGACTTCAAATATTTAAACTAATAATTTACATTTTGAAAAATATGTATTAAAGACCTCCCAAAAAATTAAATTGATTACTCTTTAAATAACATGATAAAGAATTAGAATAAAACTATTAATCAATGTTTTTTTGTAAAGTGGAAGTTGTTATCATCGGTGCCTTAAAAAACACAACTTAAATATCAGGGATGAAAAATAAAAAATAATTTTATAATAATGTAAAACAAAATAATAATGTAAAACAAAATGAACTGTATGTATAGGGACTACAAATATATTAAAAATCTAGGGACTACTGTATACTACTACCTCCGGGTTTTTTTTAATCTTCACAGTTTGACTTCACACAAAATAAGAAAAGAAATTTGACTTTACTGTAGAGTACACTGTTGAGGCACTGTTTGACAATGTTTGGCACTGTAGAGACACTGTTTGGCACTGTTGAGACACTGTTTGACACTGTTTTGATGTAGATTTTTTTGCCAAAAAAGGAAGTAAGGAAGTGTGAAGTTTATTTTAGACCGTCCCAAAAAGGAAAGTGTGAAGTTTATTAAAAACCGGAGGGAGTAGTATATTTTTGTTATCCTCAATGGACCAAATTTTAAAAAACAACATCCACAGTTCCACGGCAAATTATACCGTACACCCGGTTGTACGGTGAGAACCGTACAACCGGGTATTTTTGTAATTAATTAGAATTTCGATGGTAAAGGTCGGAGCTCTGTTCTTCTCTGTTCTGCGTTGTTCGCTGAGGTGTGGTGAATAGCCGCCGACCTGGGCGTTCCTATCTCCCAAAAAATCGATGGTCTTCTTCTTACTTTTCCGTTCCTTTCTTTTCTTTTCATGCGGCATCCAATCCAAATCTCAACGAGAAGCTTCTTCACCAACATTTTTTTTCTTGATCTACGCTTTCCTTTCACCGTCCCCACAATCCCACTAACCATCAATTCTGTTGCTTTTCATCAATATATCTATGATACTTTAATATTATATTTTATATTTTGTTTTAAAACTTTCAGCTTATGAATTTCTAATATAAGTTTTACGCTATGTTCAAAATGAGTATATTGTTATAATGAATATGAGTGTTCATATTCATCTTCATATTGAGTGTTCATAATGAATATATGAGCACATTAGAAAAATCATATGAGCATACACAATAGAAAATTTGAGCATATTAGAAAATTCAAATGAAGTACACAATACAAATTTGATCGTACTGTAGATTTTAAATAAACTTTTTGTATTTTTTTCGTTGCTCATTTCTTAAGTTATGTATGCTTATTTGGTACTATGAGCAGAGATCACGATACTTAATTGAATTGTTTTAATACTCAATAGAGAAGTTCCAGTGTTCAAAGAAAATATCTTCATGTTCAACTAACAAAACTTACGATTTTCATATACATGCTCATTTTATAACTTATATATGCTCATTTGGTAATGATGTTATGCTCATTTAAAAATGTCAGATCAATTCATATTTCAAAAGTATCATACTACATTAGATTCACATTTTATGCTCATTTAATATTAAAATGTCATATACATGCATATTTCAAAAGTATAATATTAGATTAGATTCACATATTGGACTCATTTTGTAAGTTACGCGTGCTCATTTGACATTTGATATCGATTTTTGTACTCATTTTAAAATGTTATATGATGCACATTTCAGAAGTATCATACTATATTAGATTCACGTAAAACTTGATTTAGATGCGGGAGCACATACAATGATACTCAGTTGCATGTTTATAATACTCAATAGTGAAAGTTTGATGATCAGTGAAAATGTTTTGATGTTCAACTAAAAATACTCGTGATTTTCATATCAATGCTCATTTTGTAGGTTACATTTGTTCAATTGATACTCATTTTATGCTCATTTTCAAAATATCATATTAGTGCATATTTCAAAAGTATCATGCTACATTAAATTTGCATATTGAAGTTCATAGTAGTTGATTACACATATAATTTTATAAGTTTTTATAAAAGAAAATTTAAGAAAAAGAAAGTGAATTACAATATATGAAGTTGATATCACAATACTCATTATTTGACTCTTAATGCTCAGTAGAATACTTCCGATGTTCATTAAAAGTGTATTAATGTTCATATAACGAAAACCGCGATTTTCACTGAAATTATGAAAATACCACCGTTTTATAGTTGTGGTATCAGCTTTCTTGTAATAACACGATGCTCATTATTAGAGGCTTAATACTCATTAAAATTGGAATATTGCTCATTAAAAGTACACAAATACTCATTTAGCTGAAGCCACGATTTTTTGCTTAAATTCCACAAACGCCACCGAAAATAAAATGACATATATTAGCTAATGGGCTGTCTTCTTCAATTGGGCTGGATGTACCTACTTGTAGGATATAGGCACTCACACAGTTCCACACTCCACTCACAGTCGGATTATTTTATGACGCACCGACTTGGCCACATTTCCGTTATCTCCTTCCTTTTGAGCTGCCGAACTGGTCACTCTCTTCCCCGGGGTTTCCCCATCCCGTGCAGTTACAGGTGCTTCACCTTTCACGAGAATTAACGATACCGTTTAAAAAGAATGCTTCTTTTCCGATCTTTAAATCCCCAGTTTGTGTATCTGGCGGTCTGTTCGGAACCATTTCTGACTGTTTTGGGGGCTGGTACTATCATTAATTTTAATTTTGTTTTCGAAACCTTGTTTTCTTGATTATGTGAATAACCCGCCTTGTAATGTGCTTCTAGTTGTAAGTTCAGTGGTAGAAATCAAGCGGAAATGGAAGCAGTGGTCATTGATGGGTCAGAGTCACAGGTGGTGGTGGGTGACTCTCATTCACTCCACCAGAAAATGTCTTCTATTCGCTGTGCAGGACCTTCAAAGCTCCAGGTTCACTCTTACACTTGTCTTAGTCAACGACATTCCATTTTATTTTCTAATTTTGAGTATCATTGAGTATCAATTTGTAATCGTTTTCAAATTTGGTTTTTGCAATTCAATAGAACTTTTAGAGCCCGTTTGGTGATCCAGTTTTTCGTATTTATCAGCCAACTTTTTCGCCAAACACGTATTTATGTTTTATATTTTTTTTATTTCGCGCGCCGGATTGAGTAATAATAAGAAAAAGTAAGGTTGAGGTTATTTTTCCGGGTGTATTGGCTGAAGTTACTGTAGATGATCATTTTAACTATCTTTAAATATTTTTTTCTTTATTTTATTAATAAAAAATATTTCAGATATGAATTTTTAATAAGTCTTCAGAAGTAGCCAATTCAAATGAGCCAGAACTTCATAAGTTTCAGGAGAATCAGCCAATTCAACTGATTTTGGTATTACCAAACGGCTCGTAATATATTTTTAAAACATGTATTCTTTTTTCCAAATCAATTTGGAAGGTCTCTAATCAGAATCTATTATGTAGAGGGAGAGGTCTGCCACTAGCACTTATAAGGACCCAATCTGCTAGATAGAGTGTGGGGTGTGAGGGACTCTTGCTGACCTAGTTTAATTGACAGAAATTGAATTTGGGCCCACCAGTATATAGTTTTGTAAATGAGAATAGTGTTGGACTGTAGGATAATGTGGTTATTGTTTTCTTCTTGCTGATATACAGAGAATAAAAAGAATGTGGTGTTCATATAATGATTTACAATTCCCTAGGTAATTGCAGATTTTGACGCAACCTTGACAAAATATTGGGTAGATGGACAACGAGGAATGAGTAAGTGTTCGAGTTTGACTGTTTGAGTATCTTTTGTGTGTGTCGGAATGAGAATATTGGATACAGCCAATTATATGAGTGTTGATTATCAATGGAATGCATATCTCTCTTTCCTGTATGGAGCTAGTGACATGCTTAAAACAAATATTTGCAGGCAGTCACGGTCTACTGCAACAGGAAAATCCGGAATACAATAGCAAGAGGCAGAAACTACATGAATATTACCATCCATTAGAATTTAACCCCCTGATACCGCTAGATGAGAAAGCCAAGCTCATGGAAGAGTGGTATGGCTCTTCACTTCCTTCAACCTCTTAATACAATTTCAGAAACTATTGAGTATACTCTGCAGCTTCTTCAGAATAATTTATGTTCTCCCAAACATTACATGCTAAGTGGGTAACAGACTTAGACCCTTTACCGATAAATAAATAAGTAAATACAAGCTGTACGCAGACAACTCATTTTGTTAAGAGTTAAGACTACTGTAAGAAAGTAATGCAAATAGGACTAGAACATCGATCATGCGCACAAACAGGAGTATCCTAGTTTTGGGCTTCAAATACGACTCAATCACTCAAAAAAGAATAGAAGTAGTCAATAAATCTTCTTTTAGGAGTGGATGAGTCTTATTTTCAGGAAAGACAATAATACTCCTATATGAAGAAGTGTTACAAGTCTTATTTACATAATCTTCCCTTTGTACTATTTAGGTTTAGGAGAATATGCGGGAATTCTAGTGACTGGGCAGGGCTGGGTAGGTAATGATTTTTTTTATGTTATGGACTCATATCCCTTTTTGGGTAGGTAATCTTCCCTTTGTACTATTTCTTGTTTTTCTTTTTGGTCCATCCCAGAATAGTCTTCATGTTTCCTTTTATGAAAAGAATTCAGTGATTGATATTGAAGTCTGCTTCTTCTCCATATTCTACTATGCTAATGTTTGAATATATTAGGTTCTAAACAATATGATAAAGTTAGACTCATGCCTGTAGGTGGGGGAAAACACATGGTCTTCTTATTGAAGGAGGTCTTACACATGATGCTATTAAGGAATCTGTGGCGAACGCCAATATTGCTTTAAGAGACGGTGTTGCCGAATTATTTGAACTTCTTGAGGTGAATTTTGGAAAAAATCCCTACGCTCTCTTCATGTCAAGGTTCTTGATATTTTATGACATACCATGGTGTTTTTGCTATAAATTACAGGAGAGAAATGTGCCTGTTCTTATATTTTCTGCTGGTCTTGCAGACATAATAGAGGAGGTCAGTTCTTCCATCCTTATGTTCTGAGGAAGTTGTTTGTCTGGTAGCACATAGTTAGATTACTTTTACATTTGGTGTGAAGGCTATTTTCTCAGGTGCTAAGGCAGAAATTTTGTAGATCATACAAGAATGTGCGGATTGTATCCAATAGAATGGTGTTTGATGAGAATGGTGACTTGCTTTGTTTTAAAGGTATCGTTCTCATTCAACGAAGCAACTATCTCTTTGTGAAAAGTGCTCAGTCAATTCCTTTTTATGTTTGAAATAACTGAATTTTTCTTATAAAAAATTTAAATGGACTTATATTTTCAATTTAATAGATCCCTTGGCCCCTGGCTCTCCCAATGCGCATTGCAGCACTTCCGTATCATGATCTTTTTATTGAATTTGAAATGTTTTTAAACAATTGAAAATCAATAGTTCAATACCTTTAGCATCTATAGAGTTAAAGGCACTTTTCACAAAGCAAAAAAAGCCAAAATGGTGCTTTTAAGAAGCAAAGTGTGTGTTGGAAAAAGTGCTTTTCCAATTTCATCCCAAACAGACACTAGTACGCTTTGGCTAAAGGATACCATGTAATCATGTATCACTTTTAAAATGCTTTGTGTGAACTAGTGATAGTTTTAACCAAAAGTACTGCACATAACATTTTTGCTAAAAAGTGATCAATCTTAGTTATTGAGCTCCCCTGGGCAGTCTCACTACTCATGTAAATTTTAGTGCAGCTTAATAAGAAGAAGGAACAAATATATCCCTCAATTATATGTTAGAGAACAAATATTTGCGTCAATTAAACACAAAAAATTGTAAAGTTGGAACAAATATGCCATTGTATCTAAATAGTATGTTCTCTCGTAATTTGAGGGGTATGCTTGTGAGGGGAATATATACTCTCGGAGTCTCTGAGATATACTTAAAGGTATACTTGTTCAGTTGTTCCTTCTCGCAAACCCAATATAATGAGTTAAACAGCTGGTTTCAGAATATCCTTGAATCTCTGAAAGTAGTTATAGTGGCATCATAACTGCTCTTAGCCAAAGTTGTTTGCATGACTTTTCCATATGTAGGTAATGCCCTCAGGCCTAAACAATGGTATCTGTGTTTTATAGGTAAGACCATTCATGTTCTTAACAAGAATGAGCATGCACTTGACATGGCTGCCCCACTTGGCAAATTTGTTGAAGACAAGGAAATGGTTAATGATGAATCTTCTCTGAAGAAGAGAACTAATGTTTTGCTTCTTGGTGACCACATTGGAGACTTGGGAATGTCTGATGGTCTGAATTACGATACACAAATTTCCGTCGGTTTTCTGTAAGTGGAAGCTACTTATCTCATTTGTAAAATTTCTTACCTCTGTTAGTAGTAATAAAAAAAACTCATGCTTAAGATGCTGATAAACATTATTGCAAATGGACTCTTTTTGAATGGAAGAATATCATAATGATGTTTTCATGCATAGTCAAAGGTGTCAAATGGATGTACCGAATAGAGAAACGCATCTAGTGATCAACAGAGTTGAAAAGCTTTAAAAATGTGATAATTCAATGGTTCCCAAAGACATGGCCTCAGATTAATCAATCATCATCATCATCATTACCCCGGTGCCGCAAAGGCTCCCACCTACAGTGGGGTAAGGGGGGGTCGGATGTACGCAGCCGTACCTCTGTACTAAAGCACAGAGAGACTGTTTCCGAATGACCCAAGGTCCTCAGATTAATCAATGTATTTTAAAAATATATATAGATGGACGGATCGGATGGAATTCCATCATTTGCAATGGAGCCAAAGACTCACTATTTTTGGCTTGGGAATATGATGGAATAAAGCAAAATGGCTCACTAAACTGTCTGCGCTTCTTTGTTATGAAGCAGCGGTTAGTCCATGCAATTTGCGATGCAATTTTCACTATGGGTCATACGGAAACAGTCTCTCTGTGCTTTAGTACAGGGGTAAGATTGCGTACATCCGACCCCCCTTACCCCACCATTGGTGAGAGCATTTGCGGCACTGGGAATGATGATGATGGACAGATCGGATGGATGGTTTTAATCCAATCCAGTTATTAATAATAGTGTTGTAATTTTTGTAAATTGTAATTGATAATTCATATGGATTTATCTTTGGATTTATAATTTTTGCAGCCCATATGCACAAAAGCTTCTTTCTACCTTGCATAAAAGCCCATATACTTTGAATTTAGACTGATATTTGAATGAAAATTGCTGCAGAAATCATAACATTGAGGATTGCCTTGATAGCTACAGGAATGCATTCGACATTCTCTATCTGGTACATGATTATTATTTTTCTTTTTAGTCTTTATTGTCGCTTGATGTAAAACTCAACCTATTTCAAAGTGGTCACTGATGATTTATGAAGGAAGCAAACGAATATTTGTGGGAACAAACAGCTCACAGTAGGTATATATGGTCCCTGGTTGAAGGTCCTAATCATACACCAAACTGTATAAATTATGGCAAGGAAGAAAAGAAGAAAGATAAAAGAATGGAAATACTTTAAAACAGTTTCTAATTCTGCTTTATTTGCCTTGCAGAATGATGCATCCATGCATGGAGTTGTCAAGCTGGCCTCTCATCTGAGTGAACAAGATTAAATTTCCAACCTATGTGACTCCATATCAGTACTGCAAATGCTTGTGTTGGTTCAAGAAAATGCTAGTGCCTTTTAATTCTTGTTAATCGTAAAGGCTGACATATTACAGCTCAATTATTTATTTATTTATTTATTTATTAAATATGAATGCATCTGTCAAAGAAACATTCCATGTGTGAGATTGTGAGAATGAACACTTGTTGATTACTAGTTCTAAGCTTTTATAGTTTTATTTGATTTTTGGATATAATCTGAACCATTCTCATCCATCCATTCATGTTATCATGTATGGGAAGTGGGAACTATTGAACTCAATCAACTCCATTACTCCATGTTACTTGTCGCAAAGAAGGTTGATGATGTTAACCCAGCGTAAAGTTTAATTTGAAAATATAAACTACACATGCCCTGATACCTTTCAATTATCGTTTGTAATAAAAATTTGCATATTTAAAAATTACACATAAAAATCGTTAAAATCCAAAAAATTTAAATTCGAGCATGACATATATTTGGTACAACGTACACATAATTAGAAATTAAAAGAAAACTTGATTGGTTCAGATTTCAAAACAAGTAATACACTATTACTCATTTACTCCCTCATCCCTC
This sequence comes from Cuscuta epithymum, assembly GCA_945859915.1. Taxonomy (NCBI): domain Eukaryota; kingdom Viridiplantae; phylum Streptophyta; class Magnoliopsida; order Solanales; family Convolvulaceae; genus Cuscuta; species Cuscuta epithymum. The sequence continues at coordinate 103,497 of CAMAPF010000148.1, read as the reverse complement.
CGTCCAAATTGATTTCCAAAGTTAACATATTTTTGTTAATGTAAGTCTTTCCCTATTGATAATTAATTCAATGTTTATTAATTAGAACTTATATATTTAGAAACTATATAAAAATATCTTCAAAGTTGCAAACTCCAAATTAGAATATAATTAAAAATTGGCATCTTAATTAAGTGAATAAAATGAATCTATTTGATCAAGAAAAATCAATTTCGCAAATTAATTTTGGAACGGAGGTAGTATGGAATAGGGGTGGACTCGGGCCGGGCGGCCCGACCCGGAACCGGCCCGGCCCGGATTTTTTTTTTTTTTGAAATTTTTTTAAGTTTTGGGTTGGATTAGGTATTTTGGGCCATTTGAGGTGGTTTGAGGTTGAGGGGGAGGGGTAGGGGGTTAAATAGGAGAACAAAAAAAAAAAATTGGACCGGTTCGGCCCGGCCCGGCCCAGCCCGGCCCGGTTTGGCCCGGAACCGGAACCGGCCACCGGCGGTTCGGGCTCGGGCCCCAATTTTCTGGCCTGAGGCCCGGCCGGGGCCAGGCCCGAACCGGGCCTGAACCGGCCCGAGTCCAGCCATAGTATGGAACTTCATCTTGAATTTACTGAACATGAAACTGAACAAGTAGAAAATGAATCTCTTTGAGAGACCAAAAAACTTATTGAATTTACTTCTTACTTTTTACCATGCTTCAGTCATTTACATGCTCATCCTCTTAAAGGGGCAAAAAAAGTGCCACCTAAATGGAAAGAAAAAAAGAACTTGCCCTTTAGAAAAGCAGATATTAAACCTAAAGATGGACATACTGCACAATAACAAACGAAAGGAAGATGTAGGATGAGGTTAGGATATATACTCTTATTTCTTATAAGCACTTTACTCTGCTAAAACTGGTTGTGCTTCTGAAGGATTATTATTAGCATTATGATTAGCAGTCAGCTCCTCAACTGAAGGTAACACCATCAATCTGTCAACACTCTTCGTATAATGGAACTCAATTTGAAGCCGTTGATGAAGAAGTGTGGATGCCATCAACCCTTTCTTCTTCACATCCACTTGTAATTCCCTAATGGGAATCGCCGCCAAGAAACTCTTAATATACTCTTTGCAAGCCTCGTTTCCTGTACACACAACTGTTTCTTGTTTCCTTGATTCGGATTCTTCCTCCCTTTTCTCAGAGTCAACAGCTTTATCCGGAGGCGGTTCAGTCAACCGAGATATTGTTGTGTCTCGGTCAAATTTGAGGATAAAGGCTTTATTGCAACCCTCATAAAGGCGCTCACCCAACGTGTCGATGATGTAATACGCATCTTTCTCTACCTTAAGCACAAAAAAATGGTCATTCCAACTCACAATGTAGACCAAAGAGTCTTCCGCCCCACCTTTCTCTACCTCGTCCCAAATGCTGTCAAATGACATGGCGCCCTTCAGGAAATCAAACCCTTCGTCTTCCATCCCTTCGGGGTGGAAAAATCCAACGAAAGACTTTTCTGGAAATATTGAAAGTTGGCGGACTTCAGCTTGTAGGACCGTTTCGAGATCGAAATGTTTGTCGGGGAAACGCTCCCTATAGCTCTCCTCTTCACACATCTTCCTCCATTCAAGCGAGCCTTCGCGGATGAGAGTGTCAAGTTGGGACTTCACGGGCATATCTTTCGGGCTGGAATGGAACCAATCGGCGATCACGGCAACTAGGGCTGCACAGGCACTTTCCCCCGCTGCTTGTTCATCACGTTGATCAATGGAAGCAAAGAATACGTCAGTTTTCAGTTTCATTTGCCCATCACGGCTAATAATCTCTTTCGATTCCCAGCTTCCCACAGCAAAATTGTCGTCTCCAAATTCAGAGATGGGAGATTGGTTTTCATTTGAGTCCTTTTCGGTATTGCGATGCTGCAAAAATGTTATACACGTCATAAAAGAACTGCTAATATATGATGAGTAGACAAGTTACCAAGGGTCAGTTTGATATTGCTGCATAAATGGTTGAACAATGAAGTGAAGAAATTCTTTGTTTGGTATCTTGTGATATTAAAATGGTGTGAGTGTCCTGCAAAATTGTGTGTTTGGTACTGATATGTTGCGCATTTTTTAATAAAGAGCAACTAATTGAGTCAACAGATGAGGTTGTGTAAACATATCCTGGTTGCTGTGATTTTATTTTGTTTTATATCTTTGAAATCATTTTTTCTATTTCAGCTATAGATCTTTTACACTATGTTTGGAATGGGGAAAATAGTTTTTCATGTTCGGCTTTACCGTTGAAACACAATGGGAAAAACGATCAACACTTGTTAAGATTTTAAATGTATATTTCTTAGTCTTTACAATAAATAAAATGACTTAATAAACAAGTCTAGAAATGTTTCCCTAAATTCTAAAATTCTTCTTTCTTCTAAAATTTCCCCAAAATTTTCTTTTCCCAGCATTCTGCAGGTTCTGAACAGACCCTTAAGGATGCTTGGTTAGGGAATTCCGGAGGCGAAGAGGCCAGGAGATATTTATTTCTACATTTAGAAGGTTGGAAATATGTCTAAAAATTAATGCAACAGTCAACTTTTCGCGTTTGCGATGCACAACTTTGACCATTAATATATTTAATTATCTCTTAGTAAAAAAATCACATTTTGAAAATTTACAATGAAACAAATTTAAAAATATTTTTTTTAAATAAATTATTAATACATTAATAAATAAAATGTAATCAAAGTATAATATGTGAATAGCAAAAATCTACATGTTGCATTTATTAAAGAAGGGATGTAGTATTATATAAAAATACATGGTTTAGCTAATCATAGAGTTATATCTAGTTCGAAACTAACAAACAGAGATAAATTAATAAATTAAATATCAACGAAATCCCTGAAGCAGATATGCCCTTGGAGAAAAAGTTGTGGTCTAAAAGCAAAAGCAATAACAAACAAGGCCCAAGAAGGTGAATATGTTCTGGATTACTAAAAGACAAGTTACGTTGCTCTTAGCAAAGAAAGGGAACTTACAGTGGGAGAGGATGACTCATCTGAGGAACTAAGCTGACGGCGATCAAAATCAATATCATCGCCACCTTCCTCTCCATAGTGTTTCTTCAACAGTGGCTCTCCCTTGCTCTTAGCAGATCTAAAGCTCAATCTCCTCTTTCCCCAGGGAAGAATCCTCCGCTTTGACCCCCGCCCCAAAGAATCATCAACTACTGATCTTCTTATAGTTGTATCTGATTCCCGATTGCTGAAGTATATCCAGTCCTCGTCTTCACTTCCACTTGTATTGGAATAGTATGATCCTCCAACATGGTTCACATAAGCCAATGCTTCATAATTGAAATTAGTATCCACTCTTATGCCTTCCTCAGACTCTCCCCCTTCTTCAGAGTCACCAAAAGAGTCCATGTCAAAAGGGTAGTTATATTCTGTGCTCTCACTTCTAACCGGACTTCCCTCTTCTTCATGTCCAACCTTCTTGTGATCCCGAGGGGCCAATCCAGTAAAAAATTTAACCTTTTCGAGACCAGCTCTCAAAGGAGAAGCTGCAGGGTTTTTCCCATCCTGTAGGATTTCTCCACGTGTCGGAGATGTGATGGCTTTTTGCACCGTTTCATTATTGTTTTTCAATTCCATGAGGTTTAAGGACAGCTGCAGCATACATTACACATGTTTTTAGATTGGGATTCTACCTGTAATATTATTAAAATAAAACTAATGGGAAAAAATATGACTCAATAATCAATACAGTGACTGCAAAAGTATCATCATGGTTACTTGTGTAAAAGTAAAATTGATCATCAATGTGATCACCACAGTCCTTCCAAAAAATATCACTATGGCTTGTACTTCTATTTTAGCAGTTACTTTTTAGACTATAGCGGGCAGTTATGGTAATGGAAGATTTGTTAGGGGTGTTAATTGTACTTACACAAAGTACAGGACGGTTGGAAATACACTGCGGGCTAGAGACTTCCAGAGGAATGGTAATTTTGATGTCTTTCTCCTTCGCAAACGAGACATACTCTGCAAGGTTTAATGATGCAGTGGCGATAGCGGGCATCTTGGCTGACGGTCCCATGCCCAAGCCCTATACATTTGTGAATAGAGAATGAATATTCCATCGAAGTGTATATTAAAAGTTTAAAACCATGAATAATATTACTGATGATACACCAAAGTAACCACACTGTATTATTAGATAAAGCCCACAAGAAAGGGGATTAATGGTGTGGATAAAGCCCACAAGAGGGGGGGCTAATGGTGTTAATAAAGGAGGAAATTCAGGTAATATGCACTTCAAATGCATACAAAAAAAAATCACCTCTAATAGTCTAATACCAAATACAACCATAGACTTTTTGTATAATTAAAATAGAAAATAAAACTAGCCTAGTTCATTTAATTAGGCTAATCGGATTGTCAGAAAGAAATAAAAAACCACAAGAGACAACTCAGACAAGTAGTCCATAAAGAAAAAGCCACAAATCTTGGGTACTTTTGTCTTGAGTAATTGAAAAAAATAGCCATAATTCCAACAACAAATATTCATTTCATTCTTTACAGAATTATATAAAGATTTGCATATTACTCCGCAAGAAATTTACAGAAACCAAAATCATTTTCTTCTACAAAATGAAAATTGAACACCCCCACCCTCCACAAGAACAAGCCCACCGTGTGAATTTTTACTACAAAATTGGCTAAGATCAAAACTCAGAATTCAGAAAAACTTTGAATCCCCTTCTGATTGTTAACTAGCTTCGGACCCAAAATATTTCTCTAATTTCACAAACTTTTACCCAGCGATTTTTATTTTTGTAGATTTGTTGATTCCAAGTTCTTTGGTACAGAATAAAACGAGGGAGTAAAAAAGAACACCTAATTTTTTAATTTAGAAACTATCAAAGAATAAGAGGAAATCCATGAACTGTAACCAAGAACTTACATTGAAGAGAGTAAAAGCAACCTCCCATGGAAGAAATCCAGAACCCCTGTGACCTGAGAAATTGCAGACGCAAAGAAATTCCTCATCCCACCGAACAGCAACCCCATCATCGTCTCTTTCCCTCAAAGACTCCTCCTTTGTCAAATTCCTCCTCTCACTCCTCCTCTTCAGGGAACTCAAAGGGTTGATCTTTGCTGACCCTTTCCAATTGATCTCAACCGCCAATTTTTCAGCAGATTCGAGTGAGATTCTAGGACCCTTTACGCAGTGGACAACAATCTTGGCCTCAAATTTCTTGGATGAAAGCGGAGGCCATGGTCTCCACTTCTTCATCATCCCCACCATGTTTTGGTTGAAAAGTTCAAAGTTGAAGTTTGGATTACGGAGAAGTATGTAACAGAAACTAGAAACTAGAAAGTAGAAAGAAAGATCAGCTTGGGGTGTTGTGAATGAATGACCTGCCCCCTCTATAATCGTGTGTACTTCACGGAGATAGCGGTCAAAAGGAATTTGGGGCTTGATATATCACTAAAACGTTTGGATTACTTCCATTTTGGATATATATAATTAATTTTTCTATCTTTATTACTTCGGTCGGATATACCGAGTACGGAGTACCCCGTATAATAATTTAAGAGGTTTTTGATTGGATTAAATTCACTTGATGACGAGATATTCATTACATCATGTTACACTGTACTTGAACATGCAATGGTAAATACATATATAATGAAAATTTACATAACATAAAGAGGCCGTTTGACAACAATGTTTTTTCGGCTTAACAGGCTTATCAGCCAATTTTTTCACCAAACACGTAACTTTTGCTTTCGCGTGCTGAATTGTGTAATAAGCACAAAAAGTAAGGTTAAAGTTACTTTTCTGGCTGTATTGGCTGAAGTTATTGTAGATGACCATTTTGATTATTTTTACATATAATTTTTTTCTTTATTTTATTAATAAAATATATTTTAATTTTTTTTCTTAAATCAGCAGAATCAGCCAATGTAGCCACTTCAGCCAGAACTTCATAAATTTCAGCAGAATCAGCCAAAACAGCCGATTTTGGTGCTACCAAACGCGCTCAAAATAGATTAGTTTCAATCAGATCAGATCAGAAAATTATAGTCCAATTAAAAACATTATGATAAGTTTATCACTTTTAGTCGCCTCACAATTATGTTAGTGACATTTTTTTTTTATTCGTCTTTCATATTTTCCACTTTTAGTCATTCAATTATTGTTCAAGAGACACCTTTAATACTCATCTTTGAGATTTCACATATTTTGTTTTCCAACTTTCATAAAAAATAATCTTGATCCCTCAATTATCATAATGTTGATATTTTTAGTCTTTCACTTATTGCAACAATATTATAGTAAAAGGAGATTCTATTAGTCAATATTCAAGGGGCTAGATGTCTAAATGCAGATGACTTTAAAGTCCTGGATGCAAGATATTTCTCCCAAAATTTTCGATAGGCTAAAAATGGAATAAACTAGAGTCGAGTATCAAAAATTTCACTTGCACAATGTCGAAGGATTAAACATACCAAAAAAAATATATAACTTGATACTAAAGTTCTATACTACCAGTGGCGGACCCAGAGATTTGTCAGAGCAGGGCCACACTAGACACTAAACTTACTCTATAATAAAATTTTCAAATGTAATAAAATGGTAAAAAGTAAGACAATAGCATAAATTATACGGAGTAGTTAATTACATACTCCCTCCGGTTTTTAATAAACTTCACACTTTCCTTTTTGGGATGGTCTAAAATAAACTTCACACTTCCTTATTTCCTTTTTTGACAAAGAAATCTACATCAAAACAGTGCCGAACAGTGTCTCAACAGTGTCAAACAGTGTCTCTACAGTGCCAAACAGTGTCAAACAGTGCCTCAACAGTGTACTCTACAGTAAAGTCAAATTTCTTTCCTTATTTTGTGTGAAGTCAAACTGTGAAGATTAAAAAAAACCGGAGGTAGTATTAAATAGTTCATTTCTGCAACTTTGGTAAATCAAGCCTACGAGTTTTCATATTCTGAAAATGTTGCATAATACTTTCATTATCAATACTCCTAAAAACATCTCTCCCGATGTAGCACACAAAGCAATCTGTAAGATAATCATCTTCTATCTTATTGTGAAGATCTGTCTTGATAATATTCATCGCAGAGAAGGCTCTTTCAACGGTGGCTGTTGCAACTGGTAATACTAAAGCCAACTCAATCAGACGATATACCAAGTGAAAAGAATTGTGAACTTTAAGTTCAACCATCTTTTTGCAAACTTCACCAATAGTCTGTACGGCAGAAAATAATTCTTTTGTTCTCATTTCATATATCCACACCTGGAGTTGCTCTTTCAGCTCCATTCGATCAACAGATGAAAAATCGCATGAATATAATTCCGCGAGGTTCAGTAGCTTTGACTCACAGAAATTGGAGAACTTATTTCTAGGATCAAGACATGCTAAACAAGTGAGTAATTCTGTGTTTGACTCACTAAAAGGGCTCTCCATCTCAAGACTTATCGATCAATCACCTACAATGAAAAAATAATAATAATAATGTCAAAGCAAAAATAAGTATTGGGTAATAATAATAATAATAATAATAATAATAATAATAAGCACCTGGCAAAATATATCAACTTTAAAGTGATGATAATTTGTTATCGGGTGACGAACACGTCTAGAACGATGATTCGTCTCTTCTATTTTAAGAATGTCAATTTTGTTCTTGCTACAAAAGCTATTGACATCTTCCAAGAGATCATACCATCCACTTTCTCTCAAATCATGAAATTTAGCTTTAGTGCTTTTAACTAATCTCACAGCCTCGAGAATGTTTTGATTTTTTTGTTGCAAGAAATGTGACAATATATATTCGTCAGCCCCAATACTTTTTTCATCAAGTGAGCAATAAAAAAAATTGATAACTCTCCATCTTTTCTACCAAGTTAATTACTAGAAGCGCCTCTCGATTTTAGATCAGTTCCATCATCAAATATATTATCAAGAACTTGAATGGTAGGAGACCACATAGAAAGAATACGAATAATGGTTGTATGATGTGAACCCCAGTGTGTAGCTCCCGGCCTAGCTAAACTACTTTCTTGATTCAATCCTCTCCCAGTTGTAAGTTCACCCTTTTCTACCATCTCTACCATGGCTTCATGTTGTTTTTGCCGAAACTCGTCTTTTCTTTTACAAGAAGATCCTACCATGTTAGTAACCACGGACAAATATTCAAAAAAGTCACTCACAAACTTATTTTTGTGTGCAACGGACACAACAACTAATTGCAATTGGTGAGCAAAACAATGAATATATTTTGCATGAGGATTTTCATTCAAGATTAGAGTCTTTAATCCATTAAGCTCAACCGTAATTCATTCAAAACAATTGGCCGCAACAACTAATTGCATTTCTGTATTAACTGATAATTTATATAACTGTAACATTTTAGTATCTTCATTGTCTAATACTAATAATTTTTTGTATGGGTTGGGGTACTAATTTTACCTGAAGTAGTAGTAGTGAAATTTTTGGCCAGAAGCAGGGGCACCTATTTTATCCTAAGTACTAGTAGTGAAATTCCTGGCCGGAAGCCGGGGCACTTGCCCCGGTAGGCCCCGCCCTAGGTCCTCCACTGTATACTACTCAAAACTTATGAACAGAAATTATACTAAATTTATCATGATTATGTTTACATATTCACTGCCGAGTATAACATAAAAATGAACGTGGTATAGTCATTAAATTCGCCAGTGGAAGAACTAAATGCGCGGGTTTGATAATACTCAAGGGAGTAAAGGGACTGGAAACTTTGAAGTCAATGACTAAAAGTGATATAGTCCAAGAACAACAAAATAGAAAAATTAAAAGTTGAGAAAAAAAGACACCAAGATAATAGTCGGGGACTCAAAGTGACAAAAACTCTTATCATCTTATTTTTTTAGAACATTCTTTTAAATCTATTATAGTATTTGCTCATGTTAAATGTCAACATCCTTGATTGAGATGAGATTTGAACCTGATTTGCCATACACAATTGTATCATGAGTACGGAAGATAAATTTAATTTGCTCTGATTTGATTTGATGTTTGTTTGTTTTATGTGTATTTTACTTTTATCAAAATATGATTTGGTTTAATCAGATATGATTTTATCTATTTAAATATAGTTTGATTTGATATGATTTAGTTAATTTAAAACTATAATTAGTCTAAAATGAAAAAAATACTTGGTAGTGGGAAGCAGACACTTACGGCATGCTTCCCCTAAATCCTCCAAAAATGTGCTTGTTCTTTTAGATAAGGGTGAAAAAAACCAGATAGATAAGTGTTGCTGAGTGACTCAATAACTTTTAGCAATTTATATATCAAATATACCAATATTAGAAGAAGAATTATGGATAGAAAGTGACTTAGTAACTATGACTTAGTAGCTATGAAAATATATCATATTAACTTAAGCCACATTGTTATCCACAAATTTTATTTAGTAATATTCATTGAAAAACTCTATATATCATTAATTTATATTTAGTTTAAATGCAATATTAAGATAAATTGTTTTGTTTGAATTTGAATTGTCGGTGATTTCATAGACTAAAAAATGTCTATTATTACTCGTTCCGGCTTTAACCTATCATATCCCAACTCGGATTATCAAAAACCCGATTCTAACCCAATAAAATGATTATTGCTCCAATCCATAATTTTCATAATCTGAGTCTAGTAAAAATTCGATTCAGATCGGACCGATACTACTCCCGCCTCTACGTTTAAAAGTTTTAGAATTACTTGTAACTATTACGGAATAGTTTTATTATTATAGATAGACTAGTAACACCACCCGTGCGTTGCACGGAAGTGAAATTCCTATACATAAATTTATTTGATAGATTATATATAAAAAGTTGAAAAACAACTTGATCGTTAATCAATTACCTAAAAATATTAAATAAAATATGATATTAAATAAAATATGAAGGCATATTGAATTCAGAAACTAAAAAAAACTCGCAAGTTAATTATAAATCATCATATGATGAAATATGTTTGCATGTATGTCCACGAAACTAAATGTTGAGGAAAACAACAACTAACTAAATTTCTTTGTATATAACATTCAATGTAGATTTGATTGATTGTCCTTTTTCGTCACATATCACAAACTTCAACTCATGTTGACTTGTTACTCTCGAGACCCCACTACAACTATTCTTGCATAAAAATGGGCCGAAAAAATATCGATTACATTATTATTATTATTATTTTAGATTTTGGGTGGAATTTTATTTTACTTAGCTATGGTTCAGTTATGAATCTTTTACAAATGGATTTTTTTTACGATTGGATAATTACATAAATATATCCTCAACTATCATCAAATTCTCAAATCTATCTTATACTTTCACTTTTATTATAAAAAGACTCAAACTTCAATTTCCTAACAATTACACTTTCAATAAATGAATTAGTAAAACTTAAGAAGAAAATCATATTTATAATTTATATTTTTTCACTTGTTTTAGTTCTAAGTTTACAAACTTGAATTGATTATATCATATTGGTATTGATAAAAATGTATAATTTTGAAAAAACAAAAAAGAAAAGCATAATTGTTTAGAAAAATGAAGTTTGAGTCTAATAACCTTAATAAGTTGTAGTATCAAAAAACGATGATCTCAAGACAGAAACAAAACACAGGAAGCCATGGTTCAGGTTAGCTTCAAAAATGTTTTAAGAGAAAGAACATTCACCTGAACTACAAACACAGGAATCTGAACATTCTAAAAAACAAAATGAAGTTTGAGTCTTTAATAAAAGTGAAAGAATAGGACAAATTTGTGAATTTGATGATAGTTTGGGATATATTAAGCTAATAATCCAAAAATCTAATCAAACTACATAATCAAAGCTAAAGTTAATAATAATATCAGATTATTAATTTAATCTAGATGTTCAAGTATTGTAAGAACCCTAAATGTAAATATGAGATTGTAAACATATAATAATAAATCACATGTGATGTGTTTTGAATTTAGCAGAAATAGAGACAAATTACATCTCTTAGAGTCTTAGCTAAACGTGAGAACTTTTTTTATTGAAAACCAAAAGATCAACTATCATTCAGCAAATCGTGATTTACAACATTCAGGACTTCCAAAAAAAACTTCGGGATACAATTTGGAGGAATATTTCACCAACTTTGGCTATCAAACAAACGGCCATCCGAGGCTCCGAGCCATTCGAGCAATCTCGTGAGAGGCACGGTTCGCAGATTGAAGAAAACAAAGTTAATTGAAACACTTCTAAAGCCTCACATCAACACCTTAATATCACTAATATCACCAACAGACATATCTCTTCCCTTTTCAACCGCCATTAGCACTTGTAACACATCCGACTCTTAAGATGACATAATCCCAATTGTGCTCCTTAAGCCACTTCACAGTCTCTCTTGCTTCAGTCTCCTTAACCGAACAGGTACCCAGCCAAGGATTTGTCCCTGCTGCTACAAATCTGCCAGCAGCATCTCTCGCCACCCACCCAAACCCCCTACGCCCCCCAGCTCCCAAAGCTGCGTCCACGTTGACTTTAAAACGGCCCGCTTCAGGTTTCTTCCAGTATTCTACATCACCAAGCCTCGACTTCCTGGGAACTTCAGCGCACCGGTCATGTGCTGCAGGCCAGCCTTGTAGAACCGCCCTCGCCAAGGTCACAACTCACAATAGCGTCCACGCCTCCAGCACAACATTATCAGCTCACAGCAATGCTCCCAGTTCCTAGACGTAAAGAAAAGTTTCAACCATTCCATAAATGGCGTTCCTTGTTCAGCCGCAGTTGCTCGGCCCTTTCGTCTCCAAACTTCAGCTGCTTTCCTGCAATTAAAAAAAAGCTATGGACACGGACTCAAAATCCTGACGACACACTGGACACCTCTGCTTTGCCTCCACCCTCCTTTCTTTCAATCTGTCAGCAGTAGGCAGATTCCCCGTGCATAATTGCCGAAAAACATACGGAGTATCTTAACCTCTAAATGTAATTTTTTAATAAGTATACCTCTAAACATATTTCAAATTGATAAACAACTCCTAATCATTTAAATATATTACAGAACTACAAATTCTTGTTACTTCCCTAATTATCTTGTAAAAAGATGCATAGAACATGAAATATGATGATTCTAGAGAAAAAGAATTATACCCCAATATAATTCTTGAGATGAAACATAATCATTGAAAACAAAAAAACTAACTATATACAGAGTAAATATACACCAATATAATTGCAAAAAATCCATGAAATTTATAATAATCAAAAGAGTAAAATCAAAAATTCAAAATGGATAGTAAAAAAAAGAATTAAAATTTGATTATCAGGTCTACCAATAGATAGTAAAATTCAAAAGCGGCAATAAGGTATGAGAGGAGAGAAGTAATATACCGGATGCACGGGAGTACCCATCATTTGTTTTATTTATCAAACCCCCAAAGTGAATAGATTTGTGTATAGTCTTCACCTATGCTGAAGAGCCATGAGGAAAACATGCCATTTCGCCCACAGATTCTTTAACTCTTCTTCCTGGATATACACTTCCCCTATTTACCTAACAACATCAAATCTCTCCTCCAAACTCATCCTTGGTTAAAAACAACTAACACTAAAAATGAGGGAGCAAAAATGGATCTGAAAACTTACCGGTTCATCTCAAAATGATCCTTTCTCCTTCAGTTCAAGAGGTTGGGTGATTTCCACTGAATAAATCGAATAGATTTAGGTGTCGGCCTTTCAAGTTGAAACCAAATATAGGTGAAACAGGAAAACTGAAGTTTGATGAAGAGGAAAGTAATGGATGACAATAATAGGTCATTTTAGAAGTGATTTTTCCTAATGCTATTTAGAATATCAGAATTACCATGCATCTATAAATGCAAAGATGGACTAATGCTATTTAGAAAAAGAAAGAAAGATCACTTAAACATTTTATCAAACATTACGTATGCAGGTATACCATACAATATAGGTTCTGCTTCTCAACTCATTTAAAATGCATATTAATCCATGATCTACGTGCTGAGTTACACTCACAAAAATTGAGAAGTTGTATACTCAATTAAGCACATCCAAGTTCCATATTTTAACCTCAGGTCGCATTTACCCTAATCTGTGGTTAAATGAATATTAATTCATTTCTGATACAATATCTTTCATAACAAACGTGCAACTCACAATACCTGTAAGTTAGTTGGTTCTGAGATATACTTATTGTGCACACCACAACTATTGCTTCTTCAAACTAAGTCCTTTCTCAAAGTTACTATTGTATTTGCACAGGTAGTGACATAGTGTGGATGGTCTGTTTCGCCTATGCCAGAAAACTCCTTCCTACATGCTTTTAACTGTCATCAAAATGGACAATTCATATTATTGATTGAATCTCACGCATTAAGAACTTTAAATGAATTCAAAATAAGAATCCGGTATAATTCTCAATCGCATCAAGGACAATGAAACAATATTAATAAAAAATACAATTTTTTTTTTACTTTAGAGACAAATCAAGTCGCAAATTTTATTAGTTAATTCACATATGATAACCAAGCTAAGCTAGTTGGACCTCCTACAAAGGGTGCAGCATGACTCGGGCATAGCAACCTCCAAACCAGTCTTTTAAATGTATCCATTAAATTAAATAAACAAAAAACATAAACAGATCATATAATGATAATACATATTAGTGACCTCCTCCTGGCTTCTATAAGTGATAACAAAGCGAAAAAACAAACAGTGACTGAGATACAAAAAGGAAAAATAGATCTGGCGTTCACATGCTCATTTATAAATTATAAGCATAAAAATCCAAATTAAAAACAAAAGAATGTACTTAATGCTAATGCTTGTTTCCATGAATGCACGATAACAATCTCACTTATCCAAATATTCGGAGAGATCAAAAGCAATAAAATTAAACCAATCTCATATTCTCAAGAAACAGAAACTTAAGTATATTGATTCATTTTTCTCAATCATGATATCTTGCACACTTAAATAAAAGCAATTAACTAAATTAAAAAATACGATAATGATGATGAAATTTAAATTTATCTTCTAAAATTAAAAAATAATTGCAATGTAGAATGACAATATGTTATGTAGTAGCACAACACAATCTCGAATGAATGATGTAAATAATGAGCAACTAAAGCAGCAAATTTTAGCTTGAAATCATCTTGATTTAGTAAAGCAAAGCTTTTTTATTTTCTATTCAAATAAACAATCACAAACAAATGATCTCACCCTAGAAGCACATCCTTTTGTCTCAAACCTCTATCGCTAAACCACATGACAAATTGAAGTTACCACTATACCACGCTTCTAAGACACAAAGCTTAGCCTTCTTTTAAAGGGAAAACTGCTTTTAAATGCAGATATCACACAAAAAACCCAACAATATTAAATATTGAGATATAGTAATAGAAAGCTTCGTGGCCTTGGTTTTATAAAAAAAACACCAGTTTGAGCAAGAGGTATACAGTTCATTAATTCTTAGAGACTTCAAAGCTCAGGATGATGGCATTACTACTTGTGAAAACTTTACTATATATTCTGTATATTTTGTTAATACTAAGTTCATGTCATTGCTTGGTTGTTATTCAATTCCTTCAAGGGAGTGAATGCTTCATTAAACAACCTTTGAATGCATTCTCAATTAGAAAATTAAGGCAAGAGCTATAGCAATGACTTGGCTCGCTAAAGTGCACTTTTATATTTATTAGTTTTCAGCTCATTTACCACAACAAAAGTTGTAAATGAATAATTATAGAAATCTCATGGCAAAATTCAGCTCCTTGGTATTGATTGTGCCTAGTCCAGATAAAACATAACAAACAAAGAGTTTCAAGAGATTTAAATTTGATTACATACCCAAATTTTCTGTATCAAACCATCAGCACTTAGTTCATTATATGAAGTTAGAAAAATTAGACTTTTCAGTGGCAATTTATCCACGACGTTAAAGATTGCAAAAGATATACTATTATATTTGGAAAACAAAAAAGGGATGAAATTACTGAGAAACGAATGTTGCCGACCGAACTATAACATAGAAAGGTGAGAAATCGAATCAACTCGAGTGAAAGGGAAAATGAAAAAGAATAACCCATTGACGAAAACTGAGTGCGATAAAATTACCGTGAGTGCTGCTATGGTGAAAGCCGGCCGAATGGTGAGAGATAGAAGAGCAATGATGCAGACAAAATTAGCCAAAGTCGGGGTGAAGACGAAAGAAATTCAAAGCAGCGTGTGGGAGAAGGCAGCTTCATGGGTAGGAATGTGTATTTGGAGAAGGTAGGTGTATTCTTGCGGGACTGAGGCACTGAGCAGGTGCGAATCGAAGGTGTGAAATTACGACTAAAACCCTGGCTAACCTGGGCGGGAGAATTTTCTCTGTCCGGCGTAGTGCTTTTAGGTATAGGATTGTAAATTCAATATAATTGAAATGCGAATCGAATCAGAGACTTTTCATTAGGAAAGTGGTATTAATGTAATCAAATCATGCGTATATGTTTGGCATTATTATTTTATGTTTGTAATAATTAAATAAATATATTGAAGATATTTAACACGGTATTGTAGAGCTGTAGCATCTCCCGTGGGAAGGAAAAGAACGGTAGTCGCGCACTATTCGCGTATAATGTGAAAAGTTATTGGAGACTTGGTCTTGCTTGGCCCTCGCAATTAATTGCTCATTATTATTTGGTCCAAATGACTTTCTTTTTTTTGCTTATTATCGACCAGACGCTCACTATGTTTTTGTCCGAGTCTATCAAAAATTAAGAGCAGACGCTCACTAAAACTAATTTGAGTACCGACAGAGATCCGTTTGCTTTATCGTCGGTTAAACATCGTAAATCATAAAGTATCTTACAATTCGAGATGAAGTATATAACAAAAAATGTTCATGTTGAAAGAGATCATATATAAATAAGCAAAATGTCTTTCTATCCATTACTTCGTATGAACTATACAATAATATACGGAATTACAGAGTATGTTATATGTATATTAGTTAACTAATAGTGAACCTAGAACAGTAACTCATTAGCGAAAATCTCATTATAGTGGGCCAACCACTAACTAAGCCTACAAATATTAAAACATTTTTTTATATTTATTATTATTTTCCTTATTTTATGTTTAAATATTTCTATGTATATTGTGTGTGTATGTAATATATTATAACTATAATTATATCATCACGAGTCGGCTCCAAAACGGGCCGAAACTTAAAAATTCATATCTAACCCATTTTCTCTATCGTGTAACGGGTTCGGATCCGGATCCAAGGAAGTGCCGGATTCGGATCGGGTCTGGGTCTAGACCTGACCCATCATCAGGCCTATATCATGGTTAAAATGACGTCATTTAAATTTAAATAAAAAATTATGTGAATAGTGAATATCTATCTATTTCAAGAATTCTCGTGATGTAAATCTTGATGCCATGTACTTCGTGTTTCTATAAATGCAATATCAGGTGGTGATAAATGTATTGGTATAAGATCTGAATGAAACAGAACTATCAATCTAGGATCTAACATTTCATAGGTTTTGTTTTGTTTGATTTTTTTATTAATTCCATTGCTAACTTTTTGCTAAACTTTTCCTTACAAAACTTTATCAGTTTGGTAAAACAAAATAAGATATTTTTTAAAAAGTTCAGAAAAAAATAAAATAAAATTCATGACAACTTAGACCTAGATTGATAGTTTTCAAATTTCCAGTTCCTAATTTATAGTTTTCTAAATTTGAATTCTATATCAATATTTTTCATCTTTCCAATCCCACATTGATATTTTGTCTATGTTTAAGATCATTGATTAATAAAATTTTAAAAAAAAGAATATACTCCGTATAAAAAAATGACAATTTTCTTTTAAGTAATTTTAGTATTAGTGGTCGGGAAGAATTCATATGCGTCACCACATAATATTCCGCCGGATCCGATTTTGTCTTCAGCACACGATTGCATGAGAAAATGCTAGTGTAGACCTCGGCTATAAAATCTGGCAGCAAAGGAAAAGAGAAAATGACTAGACAAATGTAGGGTACATACGAGTATAATTTTACCAATTATATTTGTAGACACTTTGAGTAGGGGTTGCTATTACAAAATCTCTGAAAATGATATTAATCTTATCAATTTCGCCATTAAAATTAACTAACCTATATGAACTACAAAGTACGGAGTATTATTTAACTTAAACATATGTGTTGTAAATGTCATCTTCACGCTTTATAATCTATCTCGAATTCTGGACCACCAATAAGGATGTTTTCTTTTAGACTGTTTCCAGTCCCAGACCATATCAGATTATACCAGATCAGACTTCCGTACTTACAAAATACACAGAGACCAGATGTTTATCAGAGTTAACCAAACTACCAAATTTCAGTCCAAAAGAAA
Organism: Cuscuta epithymum; assembly: GCA_945859915.1. NCBI lineage: Eukaryota > Viridiplantae > Streptophyta > Magnoliopsida > Solanales > Convolvulaceae > Cuscuta > Cuscuta epithymum. The sequence continues at coordinate 86,086 of CAMAPF010000148.1, read as the reverse complement.
ACATCCTAAATTCATCGGGAAAACCTAAGCCCCGACTCATTCAAAATTTTAAAAATATCTATATAATTAATGTAAAAAATTCCACGTAAATTTTTCTCCAAAAATATTTTTTATACCGACTCAGTTCCAACCTAGTGCTCTGACTCCGTCCTGTCGGATTTGGTGTAAAAACTTATCAGATTTCGTTATGACAGTAGACAATTGGAACATACGTGTATTCAACTATGTATATCCCAGATTTTTACATAAAGATTTTTATGTTAAATTTAAAGTTTTGGCAATACTATTAAATGACGTGATGATCCAAATTAAATATTTTTGGTGGGGAAGTTAGTGAGTGGGGGAGGGGGTTCTGATCCTGGGTGGGAAATGGTCGATCAAGGAGACTCTCTAGAGTGATATTGGCCAAAAGTCTCCTTTACAATTGACCAGCAAGTACCTAATAATCATAGGGGAAGGAAGATTTGGCAAGTTGTAGTTGACTGACGTGGACAACAATCACTAAATAAACTGGGAAAAGATCAAATTTTTTTGTTTTTTTTTACTAGGTAAGTGGAACAGTACTTTTGACATGACATGTAGAATTCCAGCTGTCTATGTTGAGGATCCAATGCCATCGTGGTGCTTAGTTGGGTGTACCAGTGTTTCAATAATCTTGCAAATGTAGTGTTCCGTCACTTATAAATTTGTCATTTTCTTTTATTTTTTGAGCAACTCTGTTTGTACACGTTTAAGAGTTTACACGTTTGCACATTTATATGTGCAGACATTTTTTTTGTCTGTGTAAACATTGTTCAAAGAGAAAATATATTTTGTCTGTATAGACAAAAAATATTTGCACATGCAAATGTAAAAACTTGTAAGCTTTTAAAACGTGTATAAGCAGTTTTTTTGTTATTTTTTTGATATCCCAAAAATTTGTCAATTTTCCATTTAATTAATGAATTTGTGACTCCTGTTATACTGATCAAACACGACAAAGTATTGAGGGACGGAGGGGTACTTCAGTTCAAAGATCATTACAAAATGAAACTATTATGTGAATGCTCCCCCGTTCCATTTTATTTGGGAGATAGAGTGTGTTGTGTGTGTATTTCTTAATTGAGAAAGTACATATTCAATTAGTAAAGTAACTCATTTTAGCGTTCTTGGTTCTAAGTATCTGAATTACGATTGACGGTATCAAAGGCTTTAGAGTGTTGAATTGGAGTATGATATGGTATCCTCATAGTTGAGGATTTATAGACTATAGTTATGTGTTGTTTGCGTGTTGAATCCTGATGGACCAACGAAAGAAACGTGGGATTCGTACTCTAACTCGATTTGTTGAATTGTCTTCCGAGAAACTTTCCGTCTATTCGTTTTTTTCTCCAAAAAATAGAAGCACGTTTTGTTTTTATGTTTGTCCGCATGTCAACTATTCAATACATAACTTTTTATTTCACGCATAAAATTATGTAATGATAAAAATAAGTAAGGTTGAATATTTTTCTGGATGGATTGGTGATGTTATTCTAGATGACTATTTTGATTATTTTTTATATTTTTTATGTTATTAACAAAATATATTTTCAATATAATTTTTTCTTAATTCAACAGAGTCACCCAATCCAGCTATTTTAACCATGAATTCATAAGTTTTAATAGATCAGTCAATTCAACCAATTTCAGTTTTATTGAACGGGCTCTAAATATCAAATGTGGAATAGCTTCTGTTGTACTTTGGTATATGACATAATTACGCATGTATGATTAAAATAAATATTGGGCCGGTTCGAAGATCTTAATTATGGAATCCATTGGTCCGGTTGGCTGGTGAAACACTAATCTCGGGCTTGGACTCACAGGTCCAAACTTTGAAACTTTGGGCCTACTCCCATCACTCTTTTAGTGGCAGTTGAGGTTGTGGTCTTGGCAACAAATGAATGAAATTATGGTCTGTCAACAATTAAGTTGGATGGAATATGATGTGGTAACCATTTAACATTTAAAATGCTATGGTGATACCTTATTATTTCCAATCACTTGGTGGGATTAAATCCAAAAGTAAATCTACAACAGTATTGCAGAAGACTAGATGCAATTGGACAAGTTGGAGGAAATGTGGATATCTCATATTCCATTATCATCTCTCTTAGTAATCAAATCATGCTAAAGAAGTTGGGTGATTCAAACAAGGACTTTGAGTTTGATTTGATTTGATTTTGCAGCCTTCTATGGGAGGAATCTAGCAAAAATTAGACAATAAAATCTCAAAGTGCCACACAACATGAAAACATCCATGGCCACATAAATTACTGTCCCCCACTCACAGCTAGGTTACTTCACAACTTCGCAAAGTCTAAATATCAAATAATTAAAATTGGTTAATTGGTGGGCTTTCACATTCAAATTTGATGCTTTGTAGCCTTATATGCACACCACATCCCTATATAGGATAATAATAATAATAACGATGCCTCCATATTATTGCGCCTTTACGATAAAACTCAACCCTCTGATTTTTGCTTTTTATTTTCATTTTTAATTATCACGAAATATTTTGTCTGGTGTTTGAAGGGAAGACATTAATTAGAAATAATGACAATTTACGATTAAAATAAAGATTGTTTATAAAAATGTGATTGATGACTAGAATAATAATAATAATGTAATCATAGTAACTTATGTGCAATTGTTAAACTTAAATTACCATGAGATTACAATGTAGTAACTATTAATCATATTAATCATATTTGTGTAAATGAATTTTAATTTAGTAAACAAATTAACACGATGCATGTAAAATCATTTTTAATGAGCACAATAAAAGCTAAAATGGACTATTAGATTATTATATCGTTAATTATCATGAAATTAACAAAACTTTTCTATTCTCTAACTTTAATTAAAAGAAGCTCAAACATAACCTTTTATAACAATTGCTATTTCCCGTTGTAATTTTCAAAACTTCAAATTTATATCAATCTCAATACTTTTCATATACTTAAATCGATTTCTTTTAATTTTTTAATTAATTTAATTCTTTTTTTTCATGAATCAGCAAGAACTTTAAATATTATTATAAGGGATTAGATCACAAATAATACTAATTACAATGATTTGGACAAAAATAAAGCTTCCAGTATTACTTTCCTAAAAAGAGACCAGATGGTGGTCTTACCTAATAAGTTGGGAAGGAAATACCATATATGCCCTCCTAGTCAACATATTGCACGTATCCGATTCCTCCCAGCCATATCCCAGATTCTGCATATGCTAGCAAAGTAGCAAGGACCAATGAAATATAATTCTTTTACTTTTATAACCTTCACTTTACAATTATTTGATTACGATTTATATTTAATTGATTCCACCAGTTACACAGCCGAGAAGTTATATAAGTTACGTGGGACCAGTTACAGTTATTCGACTCGTCGTCCAGTTACAGTGATCTGATTCGTCCAGTTACAATTACCTAACCCGTCCAGTTACAGTTATCTGACTCATCCAGTTACAATTATCCGACCCGTCCAGTTACAGTTACCCAACCCGTCCAGTTACACTTATCCGATCCATCCAGTTACACTTATCCGACCCGTCTAGTTACACTTATCCGACCCCGTCCAGTTACACTTATCCAACACATCCAGTTATATTTACCCGACCCGTCCAATTACAGTTACCCGACCCGTCCATTTACAGTTACCCGATCTTCCAGTTATGGTTACCACCGTCCACCACCACAACCACTTCCGGCCACCACTGGTGACCGGCCACCCCTGGTGACCACCGCCCCATCCTGCCTCGATTCCCCACCCCCCTCCCTTCCCAATCTTCGGCACGCCACTGCCGCCCCGGCCGGTCAACCGGCGTTGCCAGTGATGACGCCGACCACCATAGTTACCGTCGCCCGCCATTGTAATCTTAGTAAGCGTCTCTCCCGGTGACCTTCCATCTCTCAGATCTGTTTTCGTCCGGTCAGATTTGGATACCTAGCCGCCTCTTCTGGTGAACTCCCATCTCTCAGATCTAATTTTGTCCGCCCAGATCTGGATATGTTGCCGCCCTCGTTTCTGATTTGAAGAAGGTGAAAGGCTCAAAGCAAATGAGTGATACAGTCCAACCGAGCCTTCATCTGAGCGAGGGAGTCCAACCATGAAGAAGAAGCCACGTGCGACGGACTTCCACGCGGAGTTGAGGAAGAAGACGACAGATTCGTCAAACTCGACGCCCCTTCGCGCTCAGTATCGCCCCGACCATTTGAGCTCAGCGGCACCTCCCTGTTGCCAGACGGAAATAGAAGAAACAAAAAGATGATTGGGGATGGCGCCGGTGGGAGAGATGAGCCACCGCCGCCAATGAGAAGATATGAGTTGCCGCCGCGGGTAAGAAGAGATGAGCTGCCGCCACCGGTGAGAAGAGATGAGATGCCGCCGCCGCCGGTGAGAAGAGATGAGCTGCCGCCGCCACCGGTGAGAAGAGATGAGCTACGCCGGTGAGAGGAGATGAGCTGCGCCGGTGAGAGGACATGAGCTACGTAGGTGGGAGGAGATGAGCTGTGTGGGTGGAAAGATAATAGATGAGCGGGGAGACGTTGCACAGTTATGGATCAAGGGTATTCCAGTCTGTCTGAATATGTTTAGTATCTTTTTTGTCTATTTTAAACTTGTTCTTATATTTGTCAACCTAAAAGTCCATAGTATTATTTAAGTCTTTATTTCTTATTATAATATACTACTACGTACTTCACAAGCCCCCCTACAAATCTTTCCTATTTCCGATTTCCTATTTTCTTTTTTTGGTTTGATATTATTATTTAATCTGGACTAATCTGGTTTAGTAGACATATATTTTATGTATATTTTACTATTGTCTAAGTATGGTCTTGTTTGATATGGTCTGAGACTAAAACTAGTCCAATTGAAAACATGTGAACTATGATTTTTTTTACACTTGAAGAACTCCGTGAGAAATTACACACGTAGATCATTAAATTAGGATTTTTGTTTTTGATCATCAAATCCAACTATTATATTAAAATCATTAGGCAAAGGATCGTTACAACAAACTAAAAAAGATCAACCCTGACAAAAACAATCCCTAACCAACAATCATAATCAACCCTACGGCTAGACTCTGAGACGATCACCCCTGAAAGAGCAATACAAATCGCTAACCACCAAGAGGGTGTGACACAACAATCATTGGCCATATAGATCCTTCTAATGACATATTATCTAGCAGAATTGACAATCATTATTGTAGACTTAAAACTAAAGTCCTCAACAAAAAACGAAACGCCGTAAACAAACATAAAACGAAAATAAGACCATAAAAAATAGAATAACTGACAAATATTCCAAACTTCTTTCTAACTGTTCTCTTGAAAATCATCTTCAAAACCCCGACTTCTCGATCAATCCAAGGCGGCGGTTCAGGAGGGGGACGAACTGCCGATCTGTATTCCTCCTTGATCAGCCCTTTGTCGCTCTGTGCACTGCTACGTCTCCTCGGTTCATCCGTCAAAACACCACAAAACTGCCGGTCCGAACCAGAAACTTCACTTGCCTCCTTTGTCGCCTCCCCTTCCGAATCCTCTATGTCGAAATTAAAAACGGATGGCCGAAAACCAGCCCCACTCCTCGGCTTAAGCCGGTAGCGGACAATCGAAACTAGCGGCAACCCTAGAAAGAGAAAATGAATCATCCCTTAGAAAAGATGAATTAGAAATAAGACTAGTTCATTAAATTAGGATTAAGAATGTTATTTGGTATGTTTTTTGTATTAAATTAACAAACATATGTTCTTAGGAACTACTGGGCTTTTGATTAAAAAAAAGGAACTACACAGCACGATCTAGTACTCAAATCCAATACATACATGGCCGGGTTTCCTCTAAAATCCTCTGCCCTTTTACCTATAATCTAAAAGCCTTTCAGGAGGACTAACAAATAGGTCCTCGAAGTTATATAAAAAGTGCAAATCATCCTTATATAAGAGACTCTGTTCGGCCGTCGTTATATGGGGTGGTTCCCGGGGGAATTTTTTGATTAATTTTTTTAGTATCTTATTCATTAAGTCTAGTTTTCTCATATCAAATTTCAGCTAAAAATTCAACTGGGAAGGAAGTCGAATGATTTTCTGAAATATACTGCGCCGTTTAACTGCGCAGTTATCTTCAAAAATTCATTTGAATGCCTTTCCGATTGAACTTTTAGTTCAAATTTAGTATGAGTAAACTAGACTTAATGAATAAGATGATAAAAAATCATCAAAAATTCCACCAGGAACCGCCCCAAATGGCGACGGCCGGACAGAGCCTCCAATATAGGAGGTGATTTGCACTTTTTATGTAAGTTCGAAAGCTTATTTGATAGTTTTGCCAAGCCTCTCTAAATATATATATGATAAAATGCTAAAGATTTTGTGTTGGTTTCAGTTGATATTCAACCTCATTACTTGTTCTTCCACCACTTCGGCATAATGTTTTTAGGAGGTGGTTGATGAAATTGCGATGTTCTATCATTTTTTTTCATGCTTGTATAGTGTTTCCCAAAAAAAATAAAGTTTCATTCACGTTTTTCTTCTTCTCATAGTTTATTTCTTATAAACCTAGTGATATTCCCCCTATCATTAAGGCTCACATTTCACTATTTTAGTTACGCTATTTAACATAGGCAATATTTTGAAATAGGATTAAGCTTGTTTTCTTTTTTAAAAGTAAAAAAATTATTTAGTCTTATTAAAAAACAACTAAAAGTTCTCAAAATAGGACTCCATGAGTCCTATTATAGGAAGAAAATAATAGTACTTCTATCTGAGAAAATATACAATTTTGAACTCATATTTAGGAACATTTTATATTAAGAAAATTATTGTACTTCTATTTGAAATAAATAGCAATTTTTTAATTTTTACGCATGTTTATGGATATTTTTCAAAAATTATAAGACACCCAGTTGTAATTTTGCCTTCAATATCACTTAATGTTATTGGATAGTTGCGGCTTATCTCGTTACTAAAAAGGGCTAATTTAATCGTAATTCTACTTTTTGCATGCTCTTTTTTTTTATTCATGACCATACTCATTTGAATATAAAACTTTTTTGTTTGTAATTATGCTCTTTTGAATCCGAAGAATACTCCTCTAATCATTTCGACGTACAATCATTAATGCATAATGAACATAATACATTCGGATCTATAGTGCATCTAGAGCTTATTATAACAAAGCGTCTCAAAACGGAGATATCGAAGTATCGAACACGCCTAAACTCTAAACCCCAAAATGCCAAAGTGTTTCTATTGATAATGTATGTGCATAATAGGATTCATTAGTTTTTTTTCATTGAGCATATGAATAAATATAAATATGATACACGGAGTACGTATCATGTGAATGTCCTTATACATATGATTCCTATTGGGCTAGATTTGGCATTGGGCCGTGACATCTCTGTCTAGAGAATGTTTTATTGGGTCGTACATGACTTTGGCATGCATGGATTTTAGACATGTAAAAATCTCTTCGTGCACATTTTGTGTAACACGTCTATTTTGTACACCTCTATAACTCTATTTTGGATTTTTGCACATTCTGTCTAGAGAAAGTTTTATTGGATTTTTTTACACAAGCAATTCGTCTAAAAATGCAAAAAACTTGAGATCTACCTATAACCTATGTACACAAACATGTGTGTGAAACATTACAAAAAATGTGTGCACCAACCAAAACCCTTTCAAACATAGCTATGAAGTTATGAATGTCGGGTGTGAGTTGATTAGAGGTTAATGTATGGGAGTAATGAAATAATTGAGTGGTTACCACGGGGGACATGCTTTTTGACATTTAAAAGAGTTACATCTATGCGTCCACCTTCAGCACACTAAATTCCACGACTGACTGTCGCATTAGAATACAACTTTAAGTCAACAAAATCATTCTCGTAGAGGCTTAGAGTAGTTCATTAACTAATGGTCTATAAAGTATAAAGCAAAGGAAAACCTAGCGCCAAGGAAGAAGCTGCAACTAGAGAATTTCTAGAGCAAAGAAACTAACATTGAAAATATATGGTTCGTCGAAATGAAAAAAAAAATACTTACTAGTATAGAATATAATTAGATGGTAATGTATAATGGCGTAAGACTTTAGCAAGAATTAGACTACCATCAAAAGTAAGTAGGCGTATTAATTACCATCTTGCATATTCATGAATTGAAATTGACACTATTCATAAATGATTCTCACACTTTTAGCCCACTTTTCAATCATTCCAGACTGCACAGATCATGGTATGCCAAGATAACTAAGCACCTATAGATGAGGTTCCTTTACCTTCCTCAACGAATATACCTATTGTCTTGAACCAGCGCATGAGATTCCGGTGGTCCTTAACATATAGCCAAGCTTGCAGGAACGGGAATAAGCTCTCGCTGATTCCACGCTCCTCAATGTAGGCGTGGAGGGCATCTCTAGTTCTTTCTTCTACATCTCTGCAAATGCCCAAACGAAAATCTATGAGAACCACACAACAAAAGAGGTAGGAAAGCTTTTGCAACAGTGACGATGCAAGAATAACTGCAGGTTGGGATTTGAAATACTTGAGATCACCAAAACATTGACTTTACATGGCATTGACTTGAAAATTCCACTTTTGATCCCACAACTATTAGAATATATCCATTTGTGGTAGCGGGCTTTAGTTTTTTGCACTTTTGGTGCATGACTATGAGCTTATGTCTACTTTCATCCAGATCACTTATCAACATGTAATTCTACAAATTGATCAGATAAGCACTCACATGGATAAAAAATAGCAAAAATCCATAATCGTACACCAAAAGTGGACATAATGAAAATGGAGGATTAAAAGTGAAAATGACCTAACAGTCGTAAACATAAAATGAAATGTCTTCTCGAGGATAAAGATAGGCATCTTATCAAGACATGTTCACTACAAAATAGTCCATGTTACGCTGGGCAGGCAGATTTGCGCGGAGCATTTGGGGAGGATTATCCTGGGACTAAAGCGGGGATTTATAGACCAGACGATAAAAAATGGAATACAAAGAGCGATAATTCGTGAAGAACAGTTCCTAGTGTCGGATGTTTGAGATTTATTAGAATATAGGGTTTTACTATGTAACTTTTAATGGGGAAACTCGATCTGAAAGCTTCTCTAATCTCTAAAAGAGTGACAATTTGAAAAGAACAATTCCTAGAATACTCACTTATACTCCATTTGATGGAATGGTACTACACATAACTGAAAGAAACAAGAAAAATTATGGGGCTTATAGATTTCATGGTGATAGGAATCAGCCTATTAATAGAAATAATAATAATAATAATAATAATAATAATAATAATAATAATAATAATAATAATAATAATAATAATATTAGTAATAAGGGTATATGTAGTATTATAGTATAAATAGATGGAAAGGGGGAGTTAGTAAGGAGGCTTTTAGACATTTGTCTTTGGGACTTGGGAAGATCGAGAGTATCTCTTTCTTTTGGGGGCTTCGGCCAGAACTCTTCTTCATCAATAAAGTTTACAGTTCTTGTTCTTGATATTTCTTGATAATTTTCTGTAAATCCTCTCAATACCTAGATAGCTCTAATAGTGGTATCAGAGCACGTTGATCGCTGGATGAGATATACGCATGATAAAATGGAAGGGCGTATGTCAGTTGTAGAAAGAAAACTGAAGGAGGCGGCAGCTAGACAAGATGAGATGACGAGAAGGCAAGAGGATATGGCGACGAAGATGGTCGCTATTCAAGCTAGCATCGCGGACATACAAAACAGACTTCACAGTCGTTCGAAGAGTCGATTGCATCATTCGAATTCTTCGCACCGTACTTCGCACCATGGACACACAAGAAATTCCGATCACGGAGAGCATGGCAACAGCGCACTTCGAGCGAGGAACCCTAGACATCATTCGTCGCAGTCGCTCACAAATTCGCAGTCGAAGTCGCGAACTACTTCTCTTGGCTCGCAATCGCGAACATCTTCTCCCTGTTCACAGTCGCGAACAATTTATCTCCCATCACAGATTGAATCAACGGCTAATAATTCACGACCAAGAAAGACGTCATTGAGAGGAGAATCGTCATCTTCATCAGTCGATTCTCATTGTCCACCATTTTTGCCGCAAACGGCTTCTCTCAGTCTTTGGCAGGATTCTTCTCGAATACTTTTTTCCAGTTCACAAGCTTCATCTGGAGTAGATGTTTCCAGTATTCAGACTTTATCGAGAGCCTATTCTTCATCGCCCAGGGCAGAGAAGTTCATTGAGGGCGAAGATGAAAGCGAGAAGAATGCGTCAGTGACCGATGGACCTGAAGCTGGAGAAATTGATCGAGTTCTCGAAGGCGAACCTGTCAAGATTTTTCAGAATCTCATTCCGGGTCTCTTCACCAATGCAGTAACAAAAGTGGAAAAGGTCAGGGGGCTGTCAACACTCAACAGTTGGTATTATTGTTGTAGATGGAGATGTAGGTCGTAACATGCAGTCTCATATGGAAATTGCTAGTACAGAGATCAAGATTCTCTGGAAAAGAGATGAGCATTGGAAAAGGGGTAACATGGTTCACCAACTTACTAATAGAAGAATGATGGAAAAGTATGCCATGGATGCTGACAGTCAGGGCCAAGAAATTAGGAGTGAAGATGTTGTGTCATTCCGGGGTGCCTTAGCAAAACAAATGTGGCAGAATGATCCACACATTAATGCATCTAAAGGTTCAGTCTGCACTCACCCCATTGTTAAACCTAGGATGGCAGTTAAGAGGGACAGTTTGATACTTTATGCAAATTAGCTCTAACACATGGACAACTTTCATGTCTAGAAAAAGCGACAAAGGTAAAAACAAGTAAACCCATAAAGCCTAGAAGAACGCATGGGTATAACAGTTTTCCTTTAGTTTGGAACTGTGACTTAGGACAGTTCTAGAGCGTAAATGAAGATTAAGAAGTAATTATAAACAGCTTCTAGTGAAAAATAAGCATATCGGTCTGGAACTTACTCAAACGATGGACCACCATACTTATTTGAGGCTTCAAGAAACCCAGCATCATCCCTAGCTCTCAACGAGACTGAATGGATTCCCAAAGCATCAGGATAAAGGCCACACAGAAAATGCAGAGACTCCCTTTGACCAGGCTTAGATATGTCAACATGAAGAAACAGTTGATTCATGCCACCATCATCATCATTGGTGTCCCCTCCTCCGGGTATAATATTGGCCAAACGCATTACAGAGATAGAAATCTCCTCGTTTTCATATGTCCGTTTCAAAACAGGACCACTACCATCAAGTGCTCCCTTCACCACTGTGAATGGAGAAGGAGGACTAATTTTCTGTCAACCATGATGTGGAGTCGGTCATCAAGTTATGTTGAAAGTCATTAATATTTAAAAGAAAACAAAAAATCCATAAATGCTTCTGCATAAACCCGCAATTGAATAGTTATTAGCACTTTATGCAGAATTGCAGATCAAGAAAGACCTCATTGAACGTAATGCTGCATGAATTTGGATTCAACTAGGAGTTGTGGGACTGCACAAAAGTAATTCTATCTTCTTTAGTGGGAGGAACATAGGGTGAATATTTGCTATAAAATTTAATTTACATGTAAGTGGGTTAGTGGGGAGTATTGGAAATACAACTCTCACATATTTCAGATAAACTACATAACTTTGAATAACACATACATAGAAGAATAATATATGTTCTCATGTATATTAACTGCCTAGGTAGGTAACTGAACTGCTGGAAAAGCATACATAGTACTCGGGTATATTGTAACACACTTCGAATGCCAGACGTAACCTCTTAGCTAGCAGCTATAGCAAAAATTCATACTTTGAACAGCAACAAAAAACTGTGATAGTAGCACTAACCCAAATCATCAACATCACAATAAACACATGAATCCAAAAGCAATTACTGCAATTCTCTTGATCCAAACTAAATTGAAATTGACATAAAACTTGTAGTATCAAATTTTAAATGAAGCCCACTAAACCCCTCTTAAACCTCAACCCTATGCTTAAATTAGCAAAGCCGCAGGAGAACCGTTCTTATTCATGTAAAAATACTACCCTAGCTTCACAAATCTCAAATGGATGCATTATGAACTGTGTTCCCTAGCATATCGTATAGGACGGGAGAGAGTTTTACCGGGGGAGGGGTCATTTTGGAGACTTCGAGATAGTGGTCTTTGAGGGAGCGGAGAATAACTCTGTTTACAGTGGATATAGCGGCGGCGACTTGAGAAGACCGTGATGTCGACGTTGAAAGTCGCACACCGGGCACGTTCCACGAATGCCGTTGCCAAAGCGCACCGGCGGCCCGTGTTAACGTTCGACACAACATATTCCGACGTATCCGGTGTTTAAACGTGCCCGGAGTTTGGGAAATAAACGAGCTCGGGCGACAACGGGTGAGGCTGTGGATATCAGTAATTTGTCCCAGATCAGACCAGATCAGACCAGACCAGATCAGACCAGACCGGACCAGATCAGACCAGACCAGATTTGGATAGTTATAAGAATACAAAGAAACCAGACCAGTTCAGACCAGACCAGACCAGACCAGACAAGATCAGACCAGATCAGCTTTGACCAACAAGATAGGGTCATTAGATTTTACTCCGTATAAATTAGCTTCTAAGCCATAATCCCTTTCGATATTACTATTGTATCACTCTTGTTCTCCACCCATACCAAAACTTCAAAGAGAAAAGATATTGCAGCTGCTCACCAAACTCATGGCCACATCAATATCAAATATTCTCTAGTAATATCTCTATACTTCTACTCAAACAAGCAATGTCAATTCTATTACTCATGTACTTATGAATTCAAATTCGTATATCTAAAAAATTATTATGTATATTTTAAACGGTTGAAGAATGTCGTGGTGTATATGTTAAATTACTCTTTATATTGTGAAATATTTAAAACACATCTCTATCTTCATCCATTTCACGAACGTATAAAGCATACATTTAACCGTATTTTATATAATTGTATCGTATTATACACGAATGTACATATAATTGTTTTGTACACGAACCGTATAATACTAATAAAAGAACAGGGGTATAAATACATCTAAAAAAAGAGTATAAAGTAAAAAACATTCGTGTAAAAAGGTGCTTAAAGAGGTTGCCTTTTTAAGAATTAGTCACCACAACAAACCCTAGCAAGCAACGTGATGGCTTTAGGGATGGACCGGGCCCGGGCCGGGATTGGGAGGGATTGGGATTTTGGGCTAAAGGCCCGATACCGGCCCGGGTTTGGATCGGGACCGGGTCGGGTCAGGTCAATTTTTTTTAAATAGCCTTTTCGAATCTTTTCCTACCCCCACCCCCAAACCCTGCCAAAACACCCAGCCCACCCCACCTAGCAGCAGTCCACTAAAATCCCAGCCCGTATCCCGCCCCATAAGAAGGCGATTCGGCCCCCCAATCCTGCCTGACCGGACCGGGTTGGGCCGGATCCCGGGTCGGGCCTACACAGTACCACGTCGGGCCGGGTCCTGGGTCGGGCCGACCCATCCCAGTCCATCCCTAGATGGCTTTAACGACCTAGGGTTTGAAAAAACAAAGGGAGAGTCAGAAAATATGTAAAGTATAGACCGGTTAAGAAATCTGGTAGAGTTACAATAAGCTTGAGAACCAGAAATATGATCACATCCCACAATTTGAAAAGCGATATTTATAGTGAACACGGAAATACTTGGTGAACAAGTAAAATAATCGCTCCTTTAATTTATTGACTCGTGTAAAGCTAATTAAAGAGATAAAATCTAATTGGTTGGTATCGTTGTACCGTCTTTTGTCCATGCGTACTAGACTGACTCGATAAGCTACATATTTAAGCCTGGCAGCTGGCAGGTTTAACAGAATTTCTGCTTCGTTTGTTTCCTTTGTCATCAATACTTTATCTCATCAGTTTGCGATGAAGGATTTAGGAGATATCCATTATTTTTTAGGTATTCAGGCTAAACGTACACCTAAAGGTCTATTCTTGTCACAGGCCAAATATATATCTGATCTCTTACGTCGTTTTGATCTTCATACTGTCAAGCCTGTTCGTACCCCTACCTTCGCGCACTACACTCTCTCACACAGATGGGGAACTGTTATATGATGTTACTGAGTACCGCAGTATGGTAGGTGTTCTTCAGTATCTAACTATTACTAGACCTGATATTACTTATGATGTGTGGCCTTGTGTCTCAGTTTATGCATGCTTCACGTACTACTCACCTTTTGGCAGTTAAGCGAATTTACAGGTATCTGCAGGGTACGAGCTGATAAAAATATTTCCATTGTTACGGCTTACTCTGACGCAGATTGGGCAGGTTGCCCAGACAGCTCGCGTTCGACTACAGGGGATGTGGTTTTCCTGGGCTCCAATTTAATCTCATGGCGATCCAAGAAACAACCAACGGTGTCCAAGTCTTCTACTGAGGCCGAGTACAGGCAGGGGCGGATCCATAAACTTTTGTTATTGGGGGACACTCCTAAAGATAGAGTAAGAACAAAATTACTCATATAATCACAAATTAACTTCAAAATTATTTGAAGTTTTCTAGTAATAGAAAAATAAAAAATATTATTCCCTCTAACCCACCACAATAAGATTCGCGTATTGATTCACGAATAAAGTTAACGAATTCCTGTTAATAATATGATTATTTTTAGTAAATAAAGTATACACATTCAAAAACTTCATTAAAAGTTTTCCTGGGGATGTGGTTTTCCTGGGCTCCAATTTAATCTCATGGCGATCCAAGAAACAACCAACGGTGTCCAAGTCTTCTACTGAGGCCGAGTACAGGCAGGGGCGGATCCATAAACTTTTGTTATTGGGGGGCACTCCTAAAGATAGAGTAAGAACAAAATTACTCATATAATCACAAATTAACTTCAAAATTATTTGAAGTTTTCTAGTAATAGCAAAATAAAAAATATTATTCCCTCTAACCCACACACAATAAGATTCGCGTATTGATTCACGAATAAAGTTAACGAATTCCTGTTAATAATATGATTATTTTTAGTAAATAAAGTATACACATTCAAAAACTTCATTAAAAGTTGGGAAAATTGCACTTTTAGTTCCTAAAATGGTCACCATATTGAAATGTCATACCCGTATTTCGGAGATTGTAAATGTCATTCCTCAATTGTCTAAATGTGGTCTTTTGATGGGTGAATATACTCCTCGCCCACAATGTACATTTCAAGTGTCAAAGGACTACATTTATAGCAATTTGGACAATCGAGAGGTGACATTTACAAACTCGGGAACACAGGTATGACATTTCAATATTGTGATTATTTCAGGGACTAAAGTGCGATTTTCCCTTAAAAGTTTTATAAAATCGCAAAATAAAATTCGAATTTGACAAATGTTGCGAGGGTAAGCCATGAATAGACTTAACCTTGTTCCTTTTGTAGCCGTTAGTTTGGATTTGCCAAGTATAGAGTTGTTGACGAGGCTGAGGCTAACAAGATGTCTTGCTCTTTTTTAAGTGTTTGTACACTGGCATAAATTTGTGAAGTGTAGCATGCTTTTACGAGGTTGAGGCTGGAAAGTGGCCTTTTCCGGGATATGTTCAAAACGCAAAGGTGCTCCAAGAAAAAATATGCAAAATGGATCACTTGAAAAGGGAAGCAAGAAACAAAAGGTTGGTAAGTATTTTCCAAACACTAGTTATCCGTGCACATACAATTAAGATCCCGTTTGGTAGCACCAAAATTGGCTGTTTTGACTGATTCTGCTGATTTTAAGAAAAAATTATGTTTAAAATATATTTATTAATAAAATAAAAAAAATTATATGTAAAAATAGTTAAAATGGTCATCTACAGTAACTTCAGCCAATACAGCCAGAAAAGTAATTCCAACCTTACTTTTTCCGCTTATTACACAATTCAGTACGGTCGAAAGTAAAAGTTACGTGTTTGGTGAAAAAGTTGGCTAATAAGCCGAAAAACTGTGTTGCCAAACAGCCTCTAAGTAGGCCTGTTCGCCTGTAGGGGTGGGCAAAATGGTTTGATTTAACCGAACCGAAGTGAACCGAAAATTGGTGGTTTGGTTTGGTATTTTGGTTTGATTTGGGTTTATTTAAGTAAACCGTTTGGTAACAATTTTGCTCAAACCGAATGGTTTGGTTTAAAACGTTAAACTCGTCAAACGGAATCCTATCACACCCAAAAATGAATAATCGAAAAGCTCCTTCTCCTAGTTAATTAGATACATTAAGAGAAACACGACCTTATTCCAGTACTTTTATCTTCCCTAATTTCTGTCTTTGGCAAATACTCAGTGACAGTTAAGACACAAAGTTTTTAGCTTCAAGTTAAACACACCCTCATGTGGCCATCATCATCATCATCATCATTATTTATTACTCCGTACAAAATATGCATTAAAAAGAAAGTGTAAAGTTTTCTGTAAAGAACTTTGATGAGGATACGGGCCCAATGGGCTGTCATAATAAGCGGGCCCGACGAAGCAGTACACGACTCCAGGACTACGTGACTTATTGAAGCTTCCTGATCATTGGCAATATTTATTTACTTCATGTTTATTTAATTATTTATTTATTTACATTACAGCATTATTTTGGTAGATGAGATTTGTATTAGAATTAGTATTTCTCTTATTTGTTCTTGTTGCTTAAGGAATAGTCTGCTGGCAAGATTCTTGGAGTATTAATACTCTGTTTTGCTGAATAAAACGGGAGGGTTTATTTTTGCTTAATAGCTTGGTCTTTCTATCACCTTGAGATAGAGAATTGGTCTCCTTTACACCGTGAGTAAAAGCTCGTTCTTTATTATTTACATCAATTGGTATCAGAGCCTTCCATCTTGGCAGTGCCTAGCAAGCATGACTAACCGGGAGCGCCTTGAACAATTGGAAAACTCCATCGCCCAGATCAGTGCATCTCTCAATACCTTATCCATTAACATGGAATCATTGAAGAAAAAAAGAAGTTCTGGGAGTAGACGGTCATCAACATCGACATCAACTAACCGATCCAAATCGCCAAAAAGGACCAGACGGAAGAAACGGCGACAGGAAACCACCTCATCCTCATCGTCTTCTTCCTCCACGGGTTCGACTGAAGGAAGCGACTCTTCAAGCAGCACCTCTAGCAAGCCCGATTCCACTACCAGAGAAGATGACCGCAGGGGACCCCGACCGGGTGAGTTACGAGACCGCCTAAAGATTGATTTTCCAAAATTCTCCCGTGATAATTTGATCGTATGTCTGGATAGGGTGCGACAATATTTTTCTGTCAAAAGTATTCAAGGTTCAAAAAAGGTCTTATTAGCTTCTTTTCATCTTGAGGGGGAAGCAAATCAGTGGTGGCAATGGTTCTCTAATGGCCGAAACCACAAGGAGATATCCTGGAAACGATTCGAACACGGAATATTAAAGCGGTTTGGACCTACAGACTTTGAGAATTATGATGAACTTCTGAGCAAAATCAAACAAACAGGTTCTTATCGTGAATATCTCCAGGAATTTGAGAGATTATCCACGCGTGTAAAAGGATGGACCACCAAGGCTCTATTGGGAACGTTTCTCGGAGGCTTGAAGGAGGAACTATCGCTTGATGTGCGCCTTTTCAATCCTAGAAAATTATTGGAGGCAATGGAATTGGTCCGCCGTGTTGATGAGAAACAACAAAGAAGCAGAAAACCAATAATGAAATCTCCTAGTTGGAGAGCACCTCAAATAGTTGCACCTGGACAGAATAATCTTAAACCAGTTTCATCCAACACAGCAAGGAGGCTGACGGTGGAAGAAATGCGAACTCGCCGAGAGAAAAACTTGTGCTATAATTGTGATGAAAAGTTTGTACCCGGACATCTTTGCACAGCGTCTCAATTTGTTATTGAAACTGGGGAGGAAAACTTACCGTCTGATTGTGAAGGGCAAGCTGATAAAGAACATCTAGTGGAGTCACAAATATCTTTACATGCTCTAGCCGGGGGTGTGGATGCTCAGACTATGCGAGTACGAGGGTATATCAATCAACAATGCCTTAACATCTTAATTGACTCGGGATCTACTCACAACTTTATCAATCAAGAGGTGGCAGCCCGTCTGAAGTTGGTGGTTTCCCTGATCACTCCCTTTGCTGCTAAAATTGCTAATGGAGACCAATTATGGTGTACTGAAAAATATGAGCATGTCACTCTTACAATCCAGGGATATACTTTCACCACTGTGTTATATGCCTTGCCTATCACAGGAATGGATATTGTTCTTGGAATGCAATGGCTGAAAGGATTGGGAAAAGTAACAGCTGTTTGCAATACCATGTCTATGGAGTTCCGGTCTGGGGAAACTACTCATATCATTACCGCAGATAATGCTCCATCAATACAACTGGCGATCGTTAATGCCCTGCTCGAAGATTGGCGTTGTGGGGCAGAATTATTTGCTGTAACTGTTGGAGTTGGAGTGGTTAGTGGTACTGTTACAGGTCAGCAACTGCCAGGGGAAGTACAAGACATACTGAACCAATTCTCCCAAGTGTTGGAGGAACCAAGAACACTTCCCCCTCGACGAAGGTTTGAACATCGAATATGTCTAAAAGATGAGACTGTGGCAGTTAATGTTTCTCCATACCGTTATGCACACTTTCAGAAGGCAGAAATAGAACGGCAAGTGGAAGACATGCTACGAGTCGGCTTAATTCAACCTAGCACCAGTCCCTTCTCATCACCTGTGTTATTGGTCAAGAAAAAAGATGGTTCTTGGAGATTTTGCACAGACTATCGAGCCCTTAATAGTGCGACTATCAAAGACCGGTTCCCAATTCCAACCATAGATGACATGTTGGATGAACTGAATGGGGCTCATTATTTTTCTATGCTAGATTTACGTGCGGGCTGGGTTACCATCAAATACGGGTTCATCCGGAGGACGTGTGCAAGACAGCTTTTCGGACGCATAACGGGCACTATGAATACCTTGTCATGCCCTTCGGGCTTTGCAATGCCCCATCCACGTTCCAGGCAGCTATGGATGAGATTTTTCGGCCACACCTAAGGGTATTTATACTCGTGTTCTTCGATGACATACTAATTTATAGTCGGACGAAAGATCAGCATCTTAACCATTTAAAGTGCACACTCAGCATCCTAGCCCATCACCAGTTCTACATCAAGCCAGAAAAATGTTTCTTCCTCCAAATCAAGGTAGAATACCTTGGTCACTACATCTCCAGGGAAGGGGTTCAAGTTGATCTGCGCAAGATAGAGGCAATGGTACGATGGCCAGTACCCACAAATGTTACTACTCTACGGGGATTTTTGGGCTTACAAGCTACTATCGAAAGTTTGTCCAAAGTTATGGTCTGATCGCTCAGCCGTTGACTCGACTATTAAAAAAGGGGAAGTTTACATGGGATTCAGAATCAGCCCAAGCATTTGAGGCCTTAAAAAGAGCTATGACTACAACTCCCGTGCTTGCATTGCCCGATTTCACTTCAGAATTTGTCATTGAAACGGATGCTTCTGGAATGGGAGTTGGAGCAGTATTGTCCCAGAAAGGTCACCCCATTGCGTTTATGAGTAAAGCGTTAGGACCGGAAAAGCAAGTCTGGTCGACCTACGCAAAGGAGATGTTTGCGATCCTAGAGGCAATTCGAGCATGGCGTACCTATCTCTTAGGCCAACATTTCACTATTTGTACAGACCAAAAGAGTTTACGCCACCTCCTGGAACAACGAATTACTACACCAGAGCAACAGAAATGGATAGCCAAACTGTTAGGTTACGACTATTCCATCATATATAAGCCAGGAACCACCAATAAGGCCGCTGATGCCCTGTCCCGCCGTGATAATATGGTGACAGAAGAATCGGCAGAGGCTGATGCCAGGACCATTATGGGCTATATGGGACGAACTACGCAAATAGACGAAGATTGATCCCTATTTACAGAAAATCTGCCATGAGCTTCAAAGCCAACCATCAAGTCAATCTGAGTACATAATTCGTAATGGCTGTGTTGTACACAAAGGGCGTGTGTTGGTCCCAGAAAATGGTGATTTACGGATGCAACTCATTACAGAATTCCATGAGACATCAGAAAGAGGTCATTCAGGCATGTTGCGCACCTTTCGATGATTAAACCAAGTATTTTCTTGAGCTGGTATGAAGTCTGTTGTTAATAAATACGTGCGCGAATGTGAAATATGTCAACGAACCAAAACAAATTCCTTATCCCCAGCTGGTTTATTGACTCCTTTGCCCGTGCAAAGTGTAGTATGGGCTGATATAAGCATGGACTTTATCGAAGGCCTTCTGAAGTCTCAAGGGCGAGATGTAGTGCTCGTAGTGGTGGATCGATTCACAAAATACGCTCATTTTGTGTCTCTTTCACACCCGTTAAATGCTAAAGAAGTGGCTGGTGTGTTTATTCGCGAAGTGGTCAGGTTACATGGGTTTCCTGAGACTATCATTAGTGATCGGGATCGTATATTCATGAGTTTATTTTGGAAAGAATTATTTCGTTTGCAGGGAACGACGTTGAAAACTAGCTCTGCTTACCATCCGGAGACTGATGGACAGACTGAAGTGGTGAACAGACGTTTGGGCCAGTATTTAAGGTGCTTTGTTCACAACTACCCCAACCGATGGAATATGTTTTTAACGTGGGCTGAGCTATGGTATAACACGTCTTATCACCGCTCAATAAATATGACACCTTTTGAGGCTCTTTATGGACGTCCCCTGCCTATACTTCGATCTTATAAAGATGGTAGCTCACCACTGGCAGAAGTTGATGAGCAGATGCGCACACGTGAAGAAGTTCTCCAGAGTTTACGCCATAATCTTGCTAATGCAGCTAATCGCATGAAGCAACTAGCTGACGCAAAGAGACGTGAAGTTCATTATCAGATTGGCGACTATGTCTATTTGAAATTACAACCTTTTCGTCAACAGTCTGTTTTTAAACGGGTTAGTCAGAAGTTAGCATGTAAATTCTTCGGTCCTTTCAAAATATTGGAGAAACTCGGTGATGTTGCTTACAGGCTTGAATTGCCACCCGAATCACGAATACATCCAGTTTTCCATGTTTCGCTCCTTAAAAAACACATCGGGGATGCTATTCCGTCAACAACAACTCTACCTCCATACTCGGGTGACGGGCAACCTGTTTTTGAACCGGAGAAAGTCATTAGTTTTCGAAACATACGAACCCGATCAGGGGTAATTCGTGAAGCCTTAATTCAGTGGTTCTCTCTTGGCCCTGAAGATCCCACGTGGGAACAAGTAGAAGTCATCAAACAGCAATTTCCTAACTTTAACCTTGAGGACAAGGTTCGACTTCGAGAGGAGGGCAATGATGAGGATACAGGCCCAATTGGCTGTCATAATAAGCGGGCCCGACGAAGTAGTACACGACTCCAGGACTACGTGACTTATTGAAGCTTCCTGATCATTGGCAATATTTATTTACTTCATGTTTATTTAATTATTTATTTACATTACAGTATTATTTTGGTAGATGAGAGTTGTATTAGAATTAGTATTTCTCTTATTTGTTCTTGTTGCTCAAGGAATAGTCTGCTGGCAGGATTCTTGGAGTATTAATACTCTGTTTTGCTGAATAAAACGGAGAGTTTATTTTTGCTTAATAGCTTGGTCTTTCTATCACCTTGAGATAGAGAATTGGTCTCCTTTACACCGTGAGTAAAGGCTCGTTCTTTATTATTTACATCAAACTTCTCAACTGTAAATGCACCTGCTTGACTGCTTGAGCTATCATTTTGACACATCCCAAAAATGGAACTTAGCCCCTTTAATTTCAGTTACTCACAGAAAAGGAATACTAACTAGGCATGGCCTCGGGCCGGGTCGGGTCCGGGTCGGGCCTAGTCCCGGCCGGGCTTTTTATAGTTAAGGGAAAGGCCCGGGACCGACCCGGGTTTCCACCGGGTCCGGTTCGGGCCGAGCCGGTTTATAATTTTTTTTGCTTTCCTAACTACCCCCAGGGGTGGATTCGGGCTGGGTCGGGCCCGGGTCGGGCCTAGGCCCGACGGGCTTTCTGGGATTTGGGGTTGGGCCTGGGACCAGCCCGGGTATCCACTGGGTCCGGTCCGGGTCCGGGCCGGGCCGGGCCTCGGGCCTCTTTATATATATATATATTTTTTTTGCTTTTTCTAATTAGCCCCCGACCCCCCCTCACCCCACCCCCAAACCAGCCCAAATGGCCCAAAATACCTAGCCCAACCCGGAAAGTTAAAAAAAAATTAAAACAAAAAAAGAATAAAGCCCGAACCTAGCCCGGAACCGGCCGGGCCGGTTCCATATATCCTAGACCCGTACCCACCCCGGTAACCCCCCCTAAATCGGGCCTAGACCCGGAACCGGTACCCGGTTCCCGGTCCGGGCCAAGCCGGCACAGTACCGGGTCGGGCCGGGTGGCCCGAACCGGGTCCAAGGCTACTACCCCCGACCCCCCCCCTCATCCCCAACCCCAAACCCCCCCAAAACACCCAGCCCAACCCGGGGGAAACCAAAAAAATTGAAAAAACATTTAAAAAAAACATTTTGGCCCAAACCGGGCCCGGCCGGGCCGGGTCACCAATACACATATCCGAGCCCGCCCCCGCTTTACCCACCGGTTCGGGTCCAAGCCCGGTACTGGGCCGGTCCCGAGCCCGCACAATAGCGGGCCGGGCCGGGCCGGGTCACGGGCCGGGCGGCCCGAACTGGGTTGAAGCCTAATATTAACGTCATCTGACTGCACCATTTTATTAGATGCTGACTTGCTGAGGCGGGTTGGCTATCAAATGGGCACTGGTGAGTGTCTACGGTACCAAAAATATTGCATTATTTAATGAGTATTCAATTAATTTGAGTATAAATATTTAGATTGAGATTTTTATTTTTTTCATTAATATGGACCTCCATTTTACATTTGGAACAGGAGTCTCTATATTCATTACACGGGCCTATTGATGACCTGCTATTATAGGTTATTTTCTTTTCTTTGCAAAACATTAAACCATAAATTCGACCTTTCACAAATCTTCTCCAAACGATCCCACATATCATTTTTTCTCCCTAAAAGTTTCTCCTTTTATTTTTAATTTTTTTTATCCTCTTGACTCTTTTACTTCCTTTTTTGTCTTCTTATTCTTATTTTTATTTGTTTTCCATGTTCATGTATTCCATTTCTTCTTTCTCGTTAATATATCATTTCCATTTTTTCTTCTTTCTTTTTATGTATAATATTTTTATTTGTCTTTCTTTTTACTTCCACTTATTTATTTCAGTTTTCCTTAATTCCACCACTAATACTTTTCTCTTTTCTGAAAAATTCAAGGAAAAAATATAAACAAGTAGCCGGGGAAAAATTATAAAAAGAGACTACAACGAATAGGAATACATAAAAAGGAAAGAAAATAAAAATGGAGGAGAAGAAAAAAAGGAAAAACTATTGATGTTACTCGTAATGTTAGTGCAGGTTTTCCATCTGTTGAGAACTCCTATCCATCCTCTGCCCCGCCAGTTGTCTGTCAGCTTTGTTTCTCTGTAGGTCACTCCACCATCACTTGCTCCCGTTTCACTTCTCAAAATACTCCTACTCTTGCGGCTCTTCCCACCGGTGAGACGCATGATTCGGTCTGGTATCATGACTCTGGGGCTTCCGCGCACATGACTCCTCATAAAGGTATTTTATCTTCTAAATTTGCTTATACTGGTCCAAATCAAGTTTGTGTTGCTAATGGTACCAAATTACCTATTTCTAATATTGGTCACATTAAATTAATCACATCTGGCTGCCCGCTATATCTTAACTCTGTTTATCATGTTCCACACATTAAATACAATTTACTCTCCATACAAAAATTGTGTGCGGATAATGCTTGTCAAGTGATTTTTGATAAAAACTCTTTTTATGTTTAGGACAATCAAACGGGGGAGCTTCTTCTTCAGGCCACTAATAAAGATCATGTCTACCCTTTTACTGCCTTTCAAGCCCGAGTTGTACTTGGTCTTGTCTGGCACAAGCGTCTAGGACATTGTGGTGATAGATTTCTTTATACTCTTAGGCAAAATAAATTAATTAGTAGTTCTTCAGTTTTTAATCATGATTGTGTTTCATGTAAGTTGGGTAAATCCCACAGACTTCCGTTTTCTGATGTTATTCATGATACCTCTTCACCTTTGGAAATTATTCATTCTGATGTTTGGCAGTCACCAGTTGTTTCTAATTTGGATTTTAAATATTATGTGTCATTTATTGACGATTTATCTAGATATACCTGGGTTTATCCCATGCGTAGGAAATGTGAAGTTTTTACACATTTCATTAATTTTCAAAAACTGGTTGAAAATCTTTTGAATGCAAAAATAAAATTTTTTCAAAGTGACGGTCGGGGTGAATTTGATAATTCTCTGTTTAACACACACTTTCTCAATCCAGACATTTTATTTAGAAAATCTTGTCCTCATACTCCTGCTCAAAATGGGGTGGCTGAACGCAAACATAAACATTTGCTCGAATTAACTAGGACCTTATTGATTGATTCTTCTATTCCTAGTCATTTATGGGTATGTCAGTAGGGATGTAATTTTTCATGAAAATAATTTTCCCTATAATTCCTTAGTGAGCTCATCCTCTTCCCAGACATCCACTTTTCCCTCATCTTGGCTTTCCTCTTCGGTCTCCGATCACGTTCGGAGGACCTCTGCCCTACCAGCTCTATCGGCCCCACCACAAAGCTTCCCACCGAACTGCAGCTACCCAAATCAGACCTCCAAACCGAGCCCACCGACCTGCAGCAGCTCACCTCCGGCCTCCCCGTGTAGCACACCTGATGCAACCACACCCCGCACACCACCATCCACTCCCAGCAGCTCTCCTCCACTACAGACCACCCACCAGCTTCCCCACTTCTCCCCGAACACCATGCCAGCTCCAACACCACACCAACAGCCTCTCCTCCCTCGTCCCGCACCACTGACAGTAATCACACCATTCCCCAGTCCTTGGCAGCAGACCTCCCGACCTCACCTACACTTGTAAATGTTCATCCCATGCGTACACGTGCAAAGGATGGCATTTTCAAACCCACAAATATTTTTACCTTAAGGAGGTGTTTACTTCACTGCTAAAGTCACAGTTAGGTTAGTAAGACAGGTGAAGTAAACACGCACACTGCTTAAAAAGCCGCTTACTAACCGAAAGAGGTGCTTAAAGTGCCGCTTATTAAGCATACCACCCCCATGTATTAATTAAGCGACACTTTAAGCTTTTTCAGTTTCCGAATTTACCCCTAGCCCTTAACCTATTGTTATCCCTGCCCCACCTCGACCCCAACCCCACCCTACCCCGACCCCACCCTTACCCCACCCTACCCCGACCCCACCCCACCCTACCCTGACCTACCCTACCCCACCCCGAACCCACCTTACCTACCCCACCCCTACCCTACCTAACCGACCCCCACCCTACCCTTACCTACCCGACCCCCCCTACCACTACCCCGACCCCCACCCTACCCCTACCTTACCTGTCCGACCCCACCCTACACGTACCCCACCTTACCCCTACCCTACCCCATCCCCCCTACCCTACCCTTACCCCACCTACACTACCCTTACCCCGACCCCACCCCTACCCTTACCCCACCTACCCTACCCCTACCCGACCCCACCTTACCCCTGACCCAACCCTACCCCATCCTACCCCGACCCCACCCTACCACTACCCTACCTACCCAATCCCACCCCTACCCTACTTACCCGACCACACACCTACCCTTACCCTACCTACCCCACCCCTTACCCACATACCCGACCCCACCCTACCCTATCCGACCCTACCCCTACCCTACCCCCTACCCCGCCTCAACCCCCACCCTACCACTACCCTACCTACCCAACCCCACCCCTACCCTACCTACCCGACCCACCCTACCACTACCTGACCTCAATCACCCCACCCTATACCCCTTACCCCACCCCTTACCCCACTATACCTAGGGTGGTGGGGTCAGGGTGGGGCCGATGTGATAGAGGCGCTAGGGGCAGGGTAGGTGTGGTGGGGTAGGGGTAGGGGGTGGGTAGGGTAGGGGTAGGGGCGGGGTTGGGGTAAGGTAGGGTAAGGTGGGGTCGGGTGGGGTCGATGTGGTAAGGGCCTATGGGGGTAGGGGCCTATGGGGTCGGGGGTAGGGTTGCGGTAGGGTGGGGACAGGTTAGGGTGGGGTCGGGTAGGGGTAGAGTCGGGTAGGTAGGGGTAGGGGGTAGGGGTAGGCGGTGGGTGGGGTCGGGGTAAGGTAGGGTGGGTAAGGGGTTAGGGGTATGGGTACACATATTATATTATATACTTGTGTTCATGAATGTTTGTGTGTATATATATGTATAGGGTTATTTTGGACATTTTAATGTTAAGCGGTGTTTTAAACCGTTTGAAGTAAACACGGTCTTACAACATTGTTTATTTTATGCGCCGCTTATTAACACGGGTCTTAATAAGCACCGTTTAATAACCGGTGAAGTAAACATGTCCTAAGTGTTTTATCTCCCTCGGATGATCCTACATGTTTTACACAGGCAAATAAGAGTTTTATTTGGCGGGCTGCCATGGCGGATGAATTTAATGCTTTGATTAATAATAAGACTTGGGATTTGGTACCTTGGGACCCTACTAAAAATGTGGTTAGCTGTAAGTGGATTTGTAAGACAAAATATTGTTCTGATGGATCTATTGAGCGGCATAAAGCCCGTTTAGTTACTCAAGGTTTTAAATAATAGGCTGGTGTTGATTTTATTAAAACTTTTAGTCCTGTTGTTAAGCCTACCATTGTTTGTCTTGTTTTATCTGTAGCTATTTCTTTGGGCTGGTCTGTTCGTCAGTTAGATGTGAAAAATGCCGTTTTACATGGTGTTTTAACTCAGGAGGTTTATATGCGCCAACCTCAAGGTTTTGTCCATCCATCCTATCCTAATCATGTGTGTTGCCTTCGTAAGGCTCTTTATGGCTTGAAACAAGCCCCTCGAGCTTGGTTTCATCGCTTTAGTGGTTTTTTGTTGAGTCGTGGTTTTTCACAGAGCAGGTCTGATTCATCCATGTTCATTTATTGTACTGATTCTCAGGTGGTTTATATTCTTTTATATGTGGATGATATCCTTATTAAAGGCTCTTCTGCTTCGTTTGTTTCCTTTGTCATCAATACTTTATCTCATCAGTTTGCGATGAAGGATTTAGGAGATGTCCATTATTTTTTAGGTATTCAGGCTAAACGTACACCTAAAGGTCTATTCTTGTCACAGGCCAAATATATATCTGATCTCTTACGTCGTTTTGATCTTCATACTGTCAAGCCTGTTCGTACCCCTGCCTTCACGCACTACACTCTCTCTCACAGATGGGGAACTGTTATATGATGTTACTGAGTACCGCAGTATGGTAGGTGTTCTTCAGTATCTAACTATTACTAGACCTGATATTACTTATGATGTGTGGCCTTGTGTCTCAGTTTATGCATGCTTCACGTACTACTCTCACCTTTTGGCAGTTAAGCGAATTTACAGGTATCTGCGGGGTACAAGAACTCATGGCTTATGGTTACAAGCTGATAAAAATATTTCCATTGTTACGGCTTACTCTGACGCAGATTGGGCAGGTTGCCCAGACAGCTCGCGTTCGACTACAGGGGATGTGGTTTTCCTGGGCTCCAATTTAATCTCATGGCGATCCAAGAAACAACCAACGGTGTCCAAGTCTTCTACTGAGGCCGAGTACAGCCACAGGGCTATTGCCTACACTGTCCAGGACAAACTTTTCATCAGATCACTACTGGCAGATATGGGCATTTTTTTTATTTCGGCCCCAGTGCAGCTTCTATGTGATAATGTATTAGATTCATACGTTAATCCCATTCAGCATGATCGGAGTAAGCGCATTAAAATTGATTACCATTTTGTTCGTGAGATCTTGTGGTGAAGCATATTCCTACAAAATTGCAGTTAGCTGATATCTTCACCAAGAATTTATCTAGTCAGCGTTTTGAATTTTTACGTTCCAATTTGCACGTGATTTCCCCTGCACAAACTGAGAGGGTGTAATAATGTAATATTTAGGGATTACTTTTTAATTCTTCATAACTCAGTTTTATTATAAATACAAGGTTAAGGCACCCAATAGGGTAAGCCATTATTCCCAAAATAATATTTTAGTATACATATTGTTTCTGATAGTGAACTTATGAAATGCTATTACTTGTAACTCTTAATAGAAAATAATTATTTTTATTATTATATGACAATTTATTTTCGTTCGTAATTAACTAACTAGATAATGATCAACTGAGCATACAAGGTTCAAACTAGATCGTCTAGGTTAAAACACATAAAAATGGCGGGGTAAAAATAATTGATTAAGAGTACATAAAACAAATACTACATCCGTCCCACTAACATTGGGACATGAGGAGGTGATATGATTATGAGATCCGGTATGATTATTAAGAAAAGTGAATTTATGTGATTGATATTGAATTAATAAAGTAAGAATAAAATAAGAATGATTTAGGAAATGCATTCACGTAGCATAAATTCAAAATGTTTTGTCCGAGGTGGATATGAACAATAACTCATTCATATAACTTAGTACATAGCAAATTTATACGAAAAACTTATAATGACCGGTGGGCATAGCTCAACTGGTAGCGAGGGAATGCCACAAGGGTTAGGTCCCGAGTTCGAATCCTGGCAACTGCGATGACAGGTTACTATGCTAAAAATGCATAGGGCCTCTACAAGTACCAGGGACGGAACCCACTCTCTATCTGTCAGATTGTGGTTATAGTCCAATTTACATCCTCTCATCGTGTCGTCCGATCGGTGTTGGGGGGCCCTCAGGGATGGAGTGTCATCCTTTTTTTAAAAAAACTTATAATGAACTTTTATTGGGGATGATTTCCTATGACTATGAAAACAATATATGTTTATGGTCTATGAAAAGTTACCCAATAAGTATTAGGGAGTGTTTGCGATTGCTTCTACTTTAAAAAAAGATTTCATGCCTTCCAGATTGAATTGTTAGCTGAAATTTGGTATGAATAAACTAGACTTAATGAATAAGATGCTCAAAACATTTCATCAAAAAATTCTACCGGTAACTGCCCCAAATGGTGACGGCCGGACAGAGCCTCCTATATAAGGGCTTATTTGACCTTTTTACGTAAGTTTGAGGACCTATTTGACCCTTTTCCCAAATATATACTGAAAGGAAAATATTTAAGGTAGTAGGCCTAAAAGTTAAAATTTTAGGCCTCTTTCCGTTGAAGGGCTTTCGAGATGAATTTTTTGATGAATTTTTGTGAGAATGTTCTCCGTGAAGCGTACATTAAACGGAAATTTGGTGGACATAACCTATACTTCATGGAGAACATGCTCCCAAAATTTCATAAAAATATTCGAGTCGGAAGCACTTCAAATGAAAGAGATCTAAAACTTGTAAATTTTACGCTTACTTTAGGAGAACTAAAACCAAATTTTAAATTACATGAAGCAAGTCCTTGTGATACATGTATATTACTACGTATATTTTTAGACTAGAAGCCATATTTTTTGAATTTATTTTCCCAAACATATAGAGCCGTGTTTTTTGTGTGCCATGAACTACATCAATGTCCTCTTTTTAAGTCCGCAATAAACACCAGGCAATTTTCCATTGATTGATAGTTTAGGCAATATGAGAGAAGATATAGAAATTGGAACTGGAAAAACTATGACAAAAGACTGGGCATTGTTTGCCAGATATCTATGCCTTAATGCAACCCTAATGTACAAGCACAATTGTTGATATATGGGGAACAAAAAGGATGGAGAAGGCCAAACGAGGAACACAACCTCTTCAAATCTAAACTCTTATTGCGTCTCGAAATCTGATGCTGAAAGTTTTCTCTGGACCACTCCTTCCTGTGCCCATAACTGGGTTTCCTTTTTGCATCATGGCAACGAATTCGTTGTAATCTATGCATCCATCCTGAAACGTTGAAAGACATTCGCAACACGGCAATTAGTTGTATATATACACATGGAGACAATGCAGAGCATCATGCCAATAACATAGGGAAATATGCATCACCTCGGGATCATCACTAACACTTCATATGAGTAATTATTAGGAGTAGGAAATATGTACAAAGAAAAAAAGGATTAAAGGTTCAGTGACAACTACTAAGCAAAATGAATGGCCAACTTATGTACAAGTGTACAACGCATTAGTCTTTGATCTAGCTTAACTGTGTTTAAACTTTAAAGCCTTTAACAATCTCTTTTCATCAGTCTTGTCTTGTAATGGAAATGACTATAGCAAGTTAGCAACTATCTCAACTCATCTAACCACATTATCCATGAAACCTGATATACCCTATCATGATGACAGTTTTCGAATCTCAATCTCATTACTCAGTAGTAAAAACAACGGCTGAGCCAGGACTGTCTAAAATCCAAATTTGGAGGGGGAGGGGGGGGGGGGGGGTAATTCATTCATATTACTTTTTTTCCAGAAACTAAGTGTAGACAGAAAAATTTACCAAATCCGGGATGAGCCAAACCTGAAGTATGGGACATGAAGGGCACACGAGGTAAAACTTTGCCTCTGTTTTTTTTGCAAAAATAATGCTAGGGGACATCGGATGTTGACTTTTTAAGAAGATATTCTTATATGGACATGTTAGTTGGAAGATGAAAAGCTAAGCATGCGATCATCGTCCAATAAATGTATGAGTGTAAGACGCATACGAAATTAGGAACCTCTCTTTAATGTTCCCTTGGCCTTAATTTTAAACAATTAATAAATT
Organism: Cuscuta epithymum; assembly: GCA_945859915.1. NCBI lineage: Eukaryota > Viridiplantae > Streptophyta > Magnoliopsida > Solanales > Convolvulaceae > Cuscuta > Cuscuta epithymum. Next base: position 55,221 of record CAMAPF010000148.1, on the reverse strand, counting down.
CAATCACCCAACTAGTTAGGTTTAAGGCCGTGGTGCTGATGATTATGATCATAAAGAGTCTCCTGAAGTGTCGTTTAATCTGTAATAGTTTACAATATTGTTGTTAAAACATTAACAGAGATGGGATTTAGGGGTGCGGTAAAAAACTTACGTTATCTTGGTCAGCTTCCCTGATCATATCTTCTAGACGGGCATCCCCAATGCCAAACTCTTCACAAGCTTGCTGAAGCTCATCAGCGGTGATATAGCCACTTCCATCCTTATCAAAATAAGAGAAAGCAGCAAACAGATGATCCTCTCTCTCGATTTTGTTGAAATGTAATGTTGCTGCAACAAACTCGCCATAATCAATTGTTCCACTGTTATCTACATCTGCCTGCACAAATACAAGTAGGATATGATGTACTTTGATCCAAGGAATGATATCAGCAATTGCTCTGTAATGGAATGTGTAGCCTTAAATAAGTATACTGTATACATAAACTAATTATATATAGGGGTGGCAAATGGATTGTTTTGATAAAAAAAAATCTTCGGTGTATAATGAAAGAATTAAAAAGAATAAATTTATGATCCATTAAGACTTCATATCCAATCCATCACTTAATAACTTTTCTGAGGATGGATATCTAATCCCTCCAAATTTATTGATTTCTATTTTATGTGTAGATATCTTTACCAGTGCACATATATCATACTATAGAAAAGATATAGAAACCAAAAGATGAATAAACCATTAATAGATGTATAAAAAACAATGGGACTGATGAATTTAAGTTTGTTTGACGTGATCAAATAGATTTTAGATTGTATCCAACCTATTATCATTAATTTTTTTAATGGAAAGACTAGATGGATGTGATGTTGATATGGTTCTACTCTAAAACATGATAGCTAAACCCACTCCAACATTAGGTGTAGATATACTACTTACAGCTTGCATTAGATCATAGATCTCAGACTCATTGAGATTCGCACCAACTCTTTTTAATCCGGCTTTAAGCTCCTCAAAAGTAATTTGCCCACTATTGTCAGAATCTATCATCTTAAACATTTCTTTTAAACCCGCGATTTCTTCTTCCGATAAGCTCTCTGCAATGACCTGCACAAGACAAATAAATGACCAACCAATCGCATGAACAAAAATTAAAAGATTTTGGGTTGAAGAGCTAAAGAGCCTGCTTGGAACCCATAAATCAGGGAACTAAAAGAGGAAGGAAAATGATGGGGGAGATCTGGAAGGAAAGATAATATGCAAGGAAAAAGGAAATGTAAAACTGGTTCAAACTTCATAAATCAATTTAGATATTGTTCAAACCATGGTTGTCAAAATCCAGATCTAAATCTCAAGATCCCACAATTATATGATCTGTTTCTGCCACTCCATGAAGATCGGTCACTCGATCTCAAATGGGTGAAGTTCGAAGTCCATATTGGTTTTTCTGGTGCATCCTAACATTTCCAATGTGATTCGACCTTTGGACCATAATGGGGTACTAATGAACTACGACGTATATGTTCATGGGATTACATTATTTAAATAAAACTAGACACAATGTCCATTAGAAACCAATTTGTTTCTCTATTAATTAGTGGCAACATAGCCAAATGTTTATGTGATCTTGTTTCTTGTTTCTATGGAACTCTTAACAGGGTAATGGTGCATGGATATGTCATATGTGTACACATCTAGATATGTTCTTACTCTCAAAGCCATTTTCTTGAGCTTGTTCATTGCAGAGAATTGCTTCATTCGACTCAAAACTGCAGAATCTAAAGGCTTGTCGGGAGCAACACCACCAACTTGAACCCAAGGATGGCCTGCAAAAAGGTTTTAAAAAAATCTTCTCACAAAAACTCTAATATGCAATTTGTAATACAATGTACAGAACGGGGAAGGATGTAGAGCACAAAACTATGAGTATATTAATAAATAGTACCCCCTCAGCCCCTCCATCCCAAAAAAAGAGTAATGCTTAAAAAAAATTCCATAAAGAGGAACTAATTTTTCATGTAATTTCAAAAAGAAAAAATATATATATCTTACTAATAAGGTGAATATGAAAAATGCAGTCAAAAAAATATAGATAATTTTATAAAACAAGAAGCACTCCATGAGTTTTAAGTACTGTGCGTTGCCAAAACTTAAAAGTTGTATCTTGAAAAATAAGCATCAAGACGGGGTCCATCCTAAATATGTCTTGATAGGAGTAGGTTCTTTGCTAGTCATATTGGTATTACAGACTCATGTCTTGTATATATCCTTATGTACCCTTTTTTACAATAACTTAATGGAAATCACAACTTCTAACCGGAATTTTTCTATAACACTGGATACAAAAGGTACATTTTATGAAATTGGATATCAACAAATTTAATTTCTCTGTGCACTTACTTATCAATTGGTAAACAAGGTATAAAACAATTAAATGAAAAGCTACTCACATAGAACTTCATGTGCAGTCAAACGTTTTCTTGGGTCTCGTATAAGCATTTTCCTAACCAAGTCTTTAGCACCTTCTGATATGCTAGGCCATGGGTCAGATATGAAGTCAAGTTCACCGTGTAACACTTCTTGAAATATTTCTTTCTCAGTTTCTGTATAATTTATAGAATGGAGAAGGGTTATATGGTGCACTGATATGAAATGGATGAAGTCAAACATAGAATTGTACCAATGATGGAAGATAATATATTATTAACATTTATATATATGGTTTACTATTATTTATCATGAAAATAAATGATGAATAATATATTCTCATGAAAAAATAACTTGTTTACTGCAATATGTCATAATTATGTCATAATTAACTTGTAGTATTATTTATCAGGAAAATAAATAAACTTGATTTTGTTTTTATTTGATTTCCAAATTCTAAAATCAATGACAATGTTTGTCATATTCGCTTCGGATACAAGGTTTATATTACTCTTTATTATAAAAGGATAATATTTTATAGAAATTCTAAATGTTTTACACTCCGCATTAAAATAAGAATCATGGTTTCAAAGGCAATGAAATAAAAAAGTATTATATCAGATATTTTAAAAATTCTGATCTTCTTTCCAGAAACTGAAAACATAAACACTACTGATACCAAACATATTTTCTTGTTTCTATTTTCAGAAATGTAATGAAAAAGTAAAAGATAAAAAAGACTTTTCAAAAGGACACCTTAACTAAGTAAGTCAAGTAACAAAAACCTTACCCGCCCAAAAAGGAGGGACTCCACTTAGTAAAATGTAAACTATTACACCAGCACTCCAAACATCAGCTTCTGCACCATACCTCTTTCGTAGAACTTCTGGTGCAACATAGTAAGGACTGCCAACAACATCACTAACTCTTTCACCTGAAATTGAAAGTTGATAGGCATCAGCCTAGTCAGTATTTTGATAAGATAAATAAGAAGGGAAATAAGAGGTCTGGGGGGGGGGGGTCCAATAGCTTATTAATTGGTTTGTTTGGTCCCTGCGTGGACTTTTACTATAAATAGAAGCTGGGCTAGCTGATTAAGTAGGCAGATATTTGGTTGGACTTAGACTTGGAGAGTGGGCTTCTCGAACAATCCCATAGGCTATTGTATTCCTCTTACGGTGTTTTCCCATTTCAATAAACAATTACAGATCTGTTCATCCTAAATCTTCCATATACTGCTGTCATTTTCACTTGATTTCCGCCAGACCGTAACATTGGTATCAGAGCATCACTGCTCCTGGGGAATCGGAAGTGAAGGACGACTGTAGCCGAGCCCTCGTTTCAGCAGCGCGAGTCAGAACATCGCCTCTGGTGATCGGATCTCATGGGCGACATACACCAGTTCACGTTCAGAGGTGAATGGTCAGAACAAGAGCAAATATGGAGCTGCGCATGGATGCGGTTGAGCGAAGGATAAATGAGGTGCAACTGGAGCTGAAGGAGGAAAACAGAATCATGAAGGACGAGCTGAAGGACGAGCTTCGTTCTGCAATAGCGGCCTTAGAGACAGATCTGTCTGCGTCCATCAACGCAATATCTGATCCGAATCGGATCCGAGCCAGATCGCGTTCGCCACCTCAGCACCGAGTTCGAGCTTCTCGCAGCCCTACTACCTCTGGAGGTAACCACACTCATACTCGCATCCAACATCAACTAGATCCTGAGATCCATAATCGGTTTTCTATCCAGACCGGTAGGAAAATTGATATACCAATTTTCACTGGAGATAACGCGTACAATTGGATTGTAAGGATGGAAAGGTATTTCAGAGAAAATCATATTCAGGAAGAACAGGTTGAAGCATCTGTGGTTGCTATGGAGGGCAGAGCGATTAACTGGTTTATTTGGTGGGAGCATCAGACTGAGAGAAGAAACTGGGAAACTCTGAAGACCTCTATTATCAGAAGGTTCCAACCTGACTTGATCCAAAACCCCTATGGACCGATGCTAAGCATGAAACAGACAGGTACAGTGAAGGAATTCCGAGACGAGTTTGAAATGGTGATAGCACCCCAAATTAATATTGATGCTGAAATCCTGAAGGGCATTTTTATCAATGGATTGAAGGTTGAGATCAAAGCGGAGCTGAAAATGCACAACTCTAACTCTCTAGCTGAAGTAATGGACATGGCCATATTGATTGAAAACAAAAATGAGGCAATGAATTTTAAAAGGAAGGAAGAAGGCATGTTCTTATGGAAGGAAAAAGGACCAGTACCTAGCAAATCTCAGAATTGGGGAGAAGACTATAAGGCTAGATATGGTAGCTCTGGATTCAATAATCAGGGAAAAGATGCAACTGATAATAGGAATTTCAATTCCTGGTTTGAGAAAATGGAGAAGAAGATCACTGACATGCAATCTTCAGGAATCAGGAAGGTAGCACCCCAATTATCTCAAGAAGAATTTCAGGAAAGAAGCCGGAAGGGGCTGTGTTTTAAGTGCGGAGAGAAGTGGAATAAAGAGCATACCTGCAAGCTGAGGCAATATAAGTTGATGTTAGTAGAAGACTCAGATGCTGAAGAAGGAACAGATTCTGAAGAACCTGAAATTCCAGAAGAAGAAGTGGTGTTGGAGTCCAAATCCATGCACTTGTCACTTATGAGTAAGGAAGGGATACCTACCATGAGAGCTTTCAAGATTAAAGGAATTCTGAAGTGGGATAGAGGGGTAAAACAAGTGGAAGTGCTGATTGATAGTGGGGCCACTCATAACTTCATTTCTAAGAGACTGGTGGATGAATTGGAGCTGCCTTTTAAAACCATTTCAGGATATAAAGTACAAGTTGGTAATGGAGAAAAGCTATCTAATGATGGAAGATGTGAAGATTTGACTTTATGTATGCAGGGTTCCATCATGAAACAAAACTTTTACTTTCTGAATTTGGAAGGAACTGACTTGGTATTGGGAATGGAGTGGCTGACTACTTTAGGTGATGCAGAAATAAACTTTCAGAAACAGAGTATAAAATGGAAGGTTCAGGGGGTAGATCAGCACATACAAGGAGATCCATACTTGAATTCTATGGAGATATCACTGAACACTATGAATCAGATTCTGCAGGACACTGGTGATGGTTATTGTATGCTTGGTGAAGGACAATCTGTGGAGGTAAAGGGTGTTGCTTATGCTGGAAGTCAGGATATGGCTTTGATGATTGACAACACTGTAATCTTCATGAGGGCATTGCCAAAGTCTAGGGGGCAGGATGATAATGTTGCAGTTGAAAAATCAGTGTTTATTCAATCTGAGGGCAAGTTGGAGATGATAGTAAGGGATATGAATTCATGTTTCATACTGAAGATAACTGCTGCTGACATATCTGCGACATTAAAAGAGGTGGTATTGAAATCCCTAACCCAGAAATCAGTCAAGTATTGGGAGGGGAGAGGAGCAAGAATGAAGTTGGAGTGGAGAATCATGGCTACTTCCTATGAACCACCTTGAGGACAAGGTGGTTGTTTAGGGGGGGAGTAATGATAGGCATCAGCCTAGTCAGTATTTTGATAAGATAAATAAGAAGGGAAATAAGAGGTCTGGGGGGTCCAATAGCTTATTAATTGGTTTGTTTGGTCCCTGCGTGGACTTTTACTATAAATAGAAGCTGGGCTAGCTGATTATGTAGGCAGATATTTGGTTGGACTTAGACTTGGAGAGTGGGCTTCTCGAACAATCCCATAGGCTATTGTATTCCTCTTACGGTGTTTTCCCATTTCAATAAACAATTACAGATCTGTTCATCCTAAATCTTCCATATACTGCTGTCATTTTCACTTGATTTCTGCCAGACCGTAACAAAAGTCGAAAATAGTATGAAAACAATTAAAGTTCATTTGAGAGAAGATACAATGACTAAAGGCTATGGACCAAGTTGTAAATCAGACAGCACTACGTTTTTGAGCTAAATAGCATACTTCTTACTTATTATAAAAAGAAGTGTTTCAAAAATGCCTCTTCATTAGACTTCTAGGGTGATACATATAGCAAGATCGTAAGAGTTAACACTCCACTTGGGATGGAGGTCTTTGAAGGGGTAAGTTTAAATGTTGATCTCTTGACATATATTTGAGGTTTTATAAAAACTGAAGAGCGAATATCATAGGTGATCATGTATCATCCATTTATTCATTGAAGACTTGCAGGAACCTAGAAATATTATATTTATCACGATATAAACAAAGACCTCCAGTAGGCCTCCACACACTTTGATAGGAATGGGCTTAGTATTGTAGATAATAATAAGTGGGCCTATTATTGTAGCTAATAATAAGTGGGCTTGTTCTATAAATAGTAAGGGAGGGGAGGCTAATAGGTAGGCAAGTATTTCGTTGGATTTGGCTTGGCTAGGAGATTGAGCATCTCGAATGGTCCTTCACTGTATCCCTTATGCTAGGTTCATACTGTTGAATAAAGCTTACGATCTGTTCTTCTACAACTCCTATTGATTTCTATATTGTTCGGAGTATCGATTACCGGTGTTCTATCACACTTCCACTCAAAAACCTTTCAAAATTCTCCACCCTAAGGCTATGCTTGGACCCCCAGAATGCTAGGGAAAGGAAAGAAAAGGCTGAGAAAAGTTACGTCGTTATGTTTGATTTTCCCTCAGAAATGCCAAGTAAAACGAAAGATAATAAATATTTCTAATTTTTCAATATGTTTAGATTTCTTAGTATTTATATAAAATGAATAAACTTGATGATGAATTTGTACAATAATAAACATAATTCAAATGATTTTTATCCAAAAAAAAATCAAATGAATTTTATCCAATGTTATTTTTCTTAACAGTTTCTTTAACTGGCATTTTCTGAGTTCCAAATGGACCCTACCTGACCATATAAATGTCACGAGGGAAAAACTTAAACCTTATGAACTCAGAGAAAATTAAAAATATCATTTTATAAAATATATCTACTATAGTAAATACAAGGAAATGGATACCTGGTTTGAAGAATATAGACAACCCAAAGTCGATTGTTTTGAGAAGGGAATCTTCATGCTTATCCACAAAGAGGAAATTCTCAGGTTTCAAATCACGGTGCATCACCCCTAAGGAATGACAGGCTTCTACAACCCCAACAATTGTCCTAGTCAGCTCGGCCGCCTGTCGCTCAGTATAATGACCCCGCTGTGTAATCCTATCAAATAGCTCCCCGCCCGCACAATATTCCATCACGACATGAACTGCAATAGCATCCTCATAAGCCCCTTTGATCGATATAACGTTCGGGTGTCCCGCCAAGTGGTGCATTATCTGAATTTCTCTTCGAACATCTTCTACGTCATCGTCCGTCAAGAGCTTCCTCTTGGCTATGGATTTGCAAGCATATTGCTTACCGGTTTCTTTTTCCACACAAAGAAATGTAACCCCAAACTGCCCCTGACCTAATTTCCTCCCTATACTGAAGAACTCCTTCAAGTTTCCAGTTTTATTGTTTAAGACGTCAGTTCTTAGCCCTGCACTGGGTATCCTCTTTATGTGGGCCGGCTTCTCGGCATTAGCATGCTGTTTCTCCTCCACATCAGGTCTGGGCTTTGTCGTATGTTCTGCCGGCTTACTTTGTGCTGGCTCGGGTTCTTGACCAGAACGTGTTGTTTCGATTCTGGAACTGCCCTTATTAGTGGTGGCAGGGGCCGCTGGGTCGGGTCTGGGCATTATCAGATGTTCTGGTGGCTTACTTTGAACCATCATAGGTGACTCGGGTTCTCTATGGGAACCTCGAGTTTCATTTAGGAAACTGTCTTCATTACCCGTGGGAGTAAGGTTATCCGCAGATCGGGATGGCCACATAGCAGCTGAAACCGATTGAAAGAATCCATTTCTGGAAATTTTTGGCCCCACACAAGTATTCCCCATCTATTCTAACACTCACTCCTAGAAATCCCAAACACTTCCAAACCCTTGAAAAGGAATTACAATTACTAAATATTACCCAAAAAGCCAATTTACAGAATCACAAGTCAGACTTCCTGAAGCATAACTCTATAGTTGCCAAGAATGATCAACTCCCAAGAACCAAAGGAGTATCTTATACAATAGGATTTAACAGCTAAGTAAATTTATACTATCTAAATAATCAAACCAAGAAAGCCAAGTGCAAATAACAAGGATATGTAACAACACCAGGGCAAACTAAGATGAATCTGTCAAGTGCAGAGCAGAGAGAAAAGACAACCTCCGCAGAGTCATATACACAAAGACTTGAGCTTTGAAATCTTATCTTTATTCAGCAGATTTCCATGCTTCAGTTCCAGGAGGAGGGTCAACGCGCTCCCAATCCCAAGTGGCTACTAGAACACGAGAAGCAAAAACTTTGAATACTTGTTGATTATGAATCGAGCATAGCAATTGCAAAGGTGAGACCAGGTCCAGAGGCATTCTTTCATAGGGGGTGTAGTTTAGTTAAATGCAAATAAACCATATTTACTTTCTGTAATTGGCCCTTTTCTTTACCATATTATTACGTACTGTGCGCGTTTTGAGGATGGGTTTTGGGGATATAATAAACACGGAAAACGCGTTGGTCGGCGTTTCTGTGAAGGTATGTATTGAGAGTTTTGATGTCATTTTCACGTCAACATTTTAGCATTTAGATGGGCCTGTGGACCCAACTTATTAAACCATCCCAAAACCCAATCTGGTAAATAGGATATATTTGGTGTTCTATTTTAGTTGAAACCATCTAACTTTAAATCTTTGTTTAGCAATAGCTGCATTAAGTCCGTCTGGTGGTTGAAAGGTGAAGGTTGTAGTCAATGTTGATCATTTTGATATTGATGTAACGATCATGATTCTAATCATATCAATATAGGCGATTTCCTCTTCAAACAAAATGTAAAAAGCTGTTGGTACACACTTTTTGTACACATCTTGTGACATGACTCCTAATTTTCTGTCCACACAGGCCATTCGTGAAGAAGCTGCCCCAGTAGATAGACAATTGGGGAGGGTGTACACAAGACGTGCACAAAAAGTGTGTACACCAAGCAACACTCTTATAATTAATATACTTCTGATAGATAGTCTATACCGGGATACCACTACCGGTATCTAGAGAGAAGTCAGATCAATAAGTAAGAGGGAGAAGGTGTGGTAGCAATAAATAACCAATGTGCATTATTTATACTAGTCATAAATGCTAGGTGCATTAAATGCAAGTACATGTGTAAGCTAGCCTATGAAGGAGAGCCCCCCAATTGTGCGGGTGCTCGCATGTGGCACCGCATGAAATGTGGTGATTGAAAGCTAGGCAGAGAGGAACTTCTCTTACTCGTGCGGGCCTTCGGTACCGGGGCCAAAGGCTGTCTGACCGAAGGCTGATGTGATGAGACCATGGTGCCGAAGGCATTCCTTTGCGGGATGCGGACTGTACCGTGCTTGGGCTGCTATATCTGGGCTACCTGGGCTTATTGGGCCCGTTTGAGGTAGCAGGAGTATGTGGGTCGGGGGTTCGCGGGTCATATACTCCATCAACTACGTATATACTAGTCAAAGTTGTGAGTTCTGTGTGGTCTCTACCCTCGAAATAGGGTTTGATTTTTCCGCTAGTCGATAACGACGAAGTGCGGTTGGAAGTTCCTGCCTTGCGAAGGCCCTTGTTTCACGAACGACGATCATGTTCACCTGCTTCGTACGAAGGATCTGAAACAACAATTATGAAAGCAAAGGGAAATGGATACTTGGTGGATTTTATATATGAAAATTGTCTAGTTTTTGCTTTGTGTGTGGAGTTATTGGTCATGTAGATATGTTTTGTCCTTTGGAATTTTGGAGTATGAGAGAGTAGATAAGGTTCTTGAGAAACCCTTTAGAACTTGACTTAGAGCGGGGTGGGAAAATTTGACCTATAGTTGTTAACAAATGGCTTGTCAAAGAGGGGGCTTCATCGTCAGGAATGAGCAAAAAGAAGCAAGGGTACAAACAGGACTAGAAGGGGATGACGGCAGGAACAGAGCCAACAATTCATTATAATGGTGTCAATTTTTTAAACTAAGTACTATTTCTATGTGACTATGACATGATATTAAAAATAAATTTATTCCTAATTATACATTTCTGCAATTATTCGAGTCAGTTTTCAAGTTTTAAAATAGAGAAAACAACTTTACATGATATCAATTACCACTAGAAATAATACACACTATTTAAATAGTTATTTCGTATTCAGACAATTCACATACATATAATAAATATGATATCGTGTCACTTTCTAATCTCTTATTCCATCATTCAAATCAACAAGAATTTAATACAAACATAAAATAAAGCCTATTTGGTAATCAAATATCATGATTTAATCGTCGGTATGAATTAATTATTTCCATAATTTGTATTATTGTCGATCTAACATCATGCTCCATTTAAAATTTTGTGTGATTCTCTCACCATTGGTACTTTCAAACACTATTATCAATAACAATTTTTATGATAACTAGAAAACAAAGTAACATTGTGATAATAAATTCATTAAATATTACTTGTGTAGATACTAGATAGTTCTTGTATTAAAGAATGACTATCTGGTTTTTATATCCCACATTATACATATTTAAAATTAGAGTCAAAATGAGTAAAAGATAATAACAATGATTTTATTTTATTACATGTAAATTTATTTTAGTTTAATGTATACTTTTAAAAGTTTTTCAAAAATAATATTGAAATAAAACTTATTCAAAAAATGAATAAAAGTTACTCTAGTATACGTCATGGTCAATTAAATTTAAAAATTAAACATAATAATATGACTAAAGTTATTAATGTAGTCACTATACTTAAGAGGTCACATTTTGTAAATAACCCTTATTTAGTTATTAATATGGAATTTTTTTTATATATTTATACTTTGGCTCTCATTCCGTTTATATAGGTGGTGTCAAATTAATTTTTAGAAATTATACCTCTACATATATAACTCTTAAAAACATTTGAGTGATGTCAATTGATCTACATTCTGTTTATATAGGTGGTGTCAAATTAATTTTTATAATATATATATATATATATATATATATATATAGGGGTTGGTTCAAGTAAAAAGTAGTAGAGAAATCATCATGTCAGGCCGGCCTGACGGGCTGCCCCGTCCGGCCGAGCCCGTTTGGGCACCTTCCCGGTGGAATTTTTTGATGAAATTTTTTGAGCATGTTCCTCATCGAGTCTAGTTTGTCCATACCAAATTTCAGCTCAAAATTCGATCGGGAAGGTCGTCAAATGATTTTTGCAAGTTAACTGGTCCGGAATATGTATTTTCCGGACCTGTTAACTTGCAAAAATCATTTGACAACCTTCCCGATCGAATTTTGAGCTGAAATTTGGTATGGACAAACTAGACTCGATGAGGAACATGCTCAAAAAATTTCATCAAAAAATTCCATCGGGAAGGTGCCCAAACGGGCTCGGCCGGACGGGGCAGCCCGTCAGGCCGGCCTGATGAGAAGAGCTCTCAAAAGTAGTATTAGCTTCCCATGAAAAGTGAGAACAAATCTTGACCTTTGATCACTTGAAAATGGATGGATTAGATGAACTTTAAACACAAGAGACGATTTTAAAAAATGTGCAAATATTTATACTATAAAGTGGATAGTTACTGATTAAAAGTGCACTCATGCGTGTTAAAAAAGCTTCTCAAAATTTTCTAACTTCTGCACTTTTTATTTTGTACTGTATTGCACTTTTGTGCTCTACGTTTACACTTTTTGACTATTCTGATACACATTTGTCACAATATTTTCAATAAAAGTTCTTCATAATTACTAAAATGCCACCGCGTTTTTCACTTAAAATTTGATCTCTTCCATCCATTTTTTCACATCAATGGCCAAGATTAGTTCTTATTTTTCACCTAGGAAGCACTTTATACACACACACATACATACATGTATAACTACAAAAATATTTGAGTGGTGTCAATTGACACCACTACGATGTATGTGGCTCCATCCCGGATGACTGGATAAACGGAGGAAGGGAGACAGGGTTGGATAGTAACAGTGACGGAATACATAGAGGGCAAGACCGGAGATGCCGGGACAACTATTTTGGAGGGTGATTCTATCTGGTGTCCAAAAGAGAAGGTGGTTGTGGGTGGAGCGGGAGAAAGAGGAACATAGGGGCGACGGGATGGCTCTGGATGAGCTAAAAAAACTAGCAGATGTGGGTGTTGGGTACCAGACCCGCCTCGGTTTTTGAGAAAGTTTTATTTCCAAGTCGGAGAGCTAGAGCTTCTCGTGGTTCAAGGGAAGCGGTTTAATTATACTAAATATGCTATCCTTTTTGCTTTTTGTTTTGGTCACGATGTTTTTTTGTTTGCGTTTTGGTTTTATTTTTGTCAAGACTCTAGAGTTTGGATCGGGTGATGAAAGGTCGGTATTGATCGTCTTTATTTGACTCAGTTATGCTCATTATAGGATCAACAAGTCATATGGCTTTCTAGAAGGTGATTGACTTTGAGTCTGGTTCGAGGGCTAGCGATTGGGACTTCAGGGGCGGTCCTGACAATTTATAGACCCGGGACAAACGAAAAAAATAGGCCCCTTATTTTATACGAAGTATATTGTAAGAATGTAATATAAAAATTTCATTGTCAAAAATAAAATTCATTATACAAGTAAAATACTTTACTCGTCAATTAGCTTCCTTTTTATTTTTTCACTGCCAAATAAATATTTCCTTGGATATATTTTATATAATATTACAAGAAAAAGAAGAAATAACCTGAAAATTTTGGTAGGGCCACGGAAAGAAATCTTAAAAAAGGGCCGACTAGGGCCGGTCCTGGTATAGGGGCAACCTGGGCTGCTGCCCAGGGCCCACCAGGAAGAGGGCCCCCTAATTTATATAGTATTAGTGTGTGTATATATATATTAAATTAAATATTAATATGTACTAATACTAAATCACCGTTAAGTCCCGTTATACTAAATTACTAATTATACACTAATTACTAATACTCCGTAGATTGAGCAGAGCAGCATAACACAGAAGCCGAGAAGCCATGCGAATTCTCAAAATGGAATTAATTCCTAGGGCCGATCCTGGTATAGGGGCAACCTGGGCTGCTGCCCAGGGCCCACCAGGAAGAGGGCCCCCTAATTTATATAGTATTAGTGTGTGTGTATATATATATATATATATATATATATATATATATATATATATTAAATTAAATATTGATATGTACTAATACTAAATTACCGTTAAGTCCCGTTATACTAAATTACTAATTATACACTAATTACTCATACTCCGTAGATTGAGCGGAGCAACATAACACAGAAGCCGAGAAGCCATGCGAATTCCCAAAATGGAATTAATTCCGCTTCCTTGGTATAGTTTCAGTTAATCTCTTCAGTCTTGGTCGCTTCCACCTTGGTTGTTCACTTGCTCTCAAATCTTAATCCTCAAATTCTCAATTTTCAAATCACTGGATTTTGGATTTTACCTTTTCCTCTTTAGACGACTGAACAGTTGAACCTCTCAAAGGATTCAACGGGCAGAGTAATAGAATAATAGGTATTTTAGTTTACTAATTATATACTCGGAAATTTATTAATTTCACAGGTTTATTTATTTTTAATTATCTAATCTACTTCGTTTTGGTTAGAAGCATATTTAGTTATGATTCATATAGACGATAATAGATACTGTCACGCCCCGGACCTATCCGGACACGTCAACAATCCGCCGTACAGTACGAATAGCCAACCGCAGCCCAACACATTCATACTATACAAGGCGTCTGGGATATCATTCACTCATAGTACATCCATAAACAAACATAATATAAAATATTCATTCAAAGCAGCGGAAACATTTAATATAAGTGTTCGTGCCACACTTTGGCAAACATGGGCATACAAGCCCCCAAATGATTGTTCAAAATATAATATCCATGAGCATTAATTTAAATGTTTTTAAAACAGGAACGGAAGAAGCACAAACCACTTCTCCCTCCTTTGATCTTCCCGAAGCAACGGGCGGTGGTAGCAACCTTCAAGTTCTACCTGAAACTGTGAGGTGGCCTCCCCCGTGAAGGGGAGGTCAGTACTTGGAAGCATTTGACAAGTACAATGACAACTATACTAAATATAATCAAAGTTTCAATTTCCAAGACCCTCAATCTAGGGTGTTATTATATCGTGGTTAACTTTATTCGTTTAGTGTCAATTCGTCATTACTTGTCACGGTCTAGAGCCCAGCTCAATAATCACCGTTACCTACTACGGTCTAGAGCCCAGCTCAATAATCACCGTCATCTACATCGGTCTAGAGCCCAGCTCAGTAATCACCGATAACTACTACGGTCTAGAGCCCAACTCAATAATCACCGTTATCTACATCGGTCTAGAGCCCAGCTCAATAATCACCGATAACTACTACGGTCTAGAGCCCAGCTCAATAATCACCGTTATCCACATCGGTCTAGAGCCCAACTCAATAATCACCGATTCTTTACAATTCAATTTCTTAGGATCCATTCATCCATTATTCAACTACAATTTCAACTAATATTTCAATACTAGTTATTTATTCATTTCAATGTAATTCTTCATTCAATATGTAATTTGGCCTCAATATCAAAATATCACTTTTATTCCTTCATGGCTTCTTCTCATGAAATAAAAGTATACTTATCACAAATGGGATTTATGGTTGATACTACCATCATGCCATCATATTCATAACATTTAGACATACACAATTTATTCAATAAATTTGTATATTATGCAAACTATACTTATAACCAATAGTAATTTCATTTAGGCATTATTAACCATTAATAATCCATGCAAATCACATTATATATTCATTTAGGAAATCTTATGAAATTAACCCGAAGATTATAAGCAATATAGTCGGTCATCCTCACCTTAAGTGAGCTCACGCGCGTTCTACGCTCCCCGGTTGAACTTTGACTAATTTCCGGTGAACTTTGACCAACTCCGGCGAACTTTGACCAACTCCGGCGAAACTCCGGCGAAGCTCAAAAATACTTTAATCAAGTTCCTAACAAGGTTTTAACATCATAAAACCTTAATCAATACAAATAACCTCTAAAAGGTTATTTCCCGGTAAACCGGTTATTATGGCTCCTATGTCCGCTCTTGGACTTGGAACTTCCTCTCAACCCCTCCTTCTACATTCCTAAGAATGTAGAGCTACTATAAGGGTTCCTCACATTCTATGCAAGCCATATGGTTGTTAATGAATAAAGAAAAACTAGTATAAGGTCATTACCTCAATCAACACACTTTCCCACCCCCTCTTCTTCCTCAAACTTCTTTCTTCTTCCTTGTTGAGTTGCAGCACGAGTTAGGCTATGGAGGAGGTATATTTCTGGGAGGTTTTCTCTTCCTTGGATGATGGTGGTCGAGTGGGTGAGAGAGGGAGAGAGATAGGTGTCTCTTTTGTCTCAAAAGCAAGAGTGGTGTGGGAGAGGCCCACCTTAAGTTTGTTTGATGCCTTTCTATTCACTCCCACTCCTTCCCCATGCCCTCCAGCCGACCAAGCCCCTAATGGAGTGTCCAAATTCGTGGGTTGGCCCCCACCCATGTGGGAGGTCAACCCTTCAGGTCCCAAAGTGTACAATTTGTCCCGAAAGTTGTATTTTTCGGACTGTTTTAAATATATTTTATTTTATCGGGCCAAATAAAATATATTATGTGTTCTCCATCATTATGACCCATATAATGAATATTCATTCCCCAACTTTAATTTATAAGTCCCCGAAATTTAATTTCGGGCTTTTATCGGTTAAATTGCCAATACCGGTATTTGGGCCTCTTTTGACCGATCGGTCAACTCAGGACCCTTCCATGGTTCAAATGAGTTATGCACCACCATATAAATGTTATCTAGACCAAGATGAATAATTATATGGTCCCGGAAATATCGGGCGGCCCCCGCTCCCGGTGCGGCCCCACGTGCGAATTTACTATTCGTGCGAAAGAATAAATAAAAATTCACAACTACGAATACTCGTTAACCATTCCATAAGTTCAATACATTATTTACTTAAAAGTAAATACTTTTTGGGAACGGTGTTACAAGTTCACCCCCCCTTAATTGGGATTTCGTCCCCGAAATCCACGTGTCTAATCGAAAAGAAACGGGTATTGCTCCCTCATTGAGACCTCAGTCTCCTAGGTTTCTTCTTCGAATCGATCACTCCTCCAAAGAACCTTCACCATAGGAATCTCCTTGTTCCTCAGTTTCTTCACCTGTTGACCCACAATCTTTACCGGTTCCACCGCATATTGTAGGTCTTCACGTATCTCCACCGGTGGCTTCTCAAGAATATGAGATGGATCTCTCACGTATTTCTTGAGCATCGATATATGAAACACGTCGTGTATCTTCTCAAGTTCTGGCGTCAACTTGAGACGGTATGCCACGGCCCCAATCCTTTCAAGGATTTCGAACGGACCAATGTATCGGGGGTTGAGTTTTCCCCTCGATATAAATCGGATGATACCCTTCCAAGGAGAAATCCTTAGGAAGACCTTATCACCGACCTCAAACTCCAATGGCCTGCGTCGTTTGTCGGCATAACTCTTCTGCCGATCTTGGGCAGCCTTGAGTCTATCCTGAATGACTTTCACCTTAGCTTTGGTGATTTCAACAAGTTCGATCCCTTCGAGCTTGGCCTCGCCAACCTCGTCCCAACACAACGGTGTTCTGCATTTCCTCCCATACAAGGCCTCGTATGGAGGCATACCAATACTCGCCTGATAACTGTTGTTATAGGCAAACTCGACTAGGGCCAAATGTTTGTCCCAACTTCCTTGGAACTCCAGAGCACATGCCCTAAGCATGTCTTCCAATATCTGTATCACCCTTTCAGATTGTCCATCCGTCTGTGGATGAAAAGCTGTGCTAAACTTCAATTTAGTACCCAAAGATGCCTGAAACTTAGGCCAAAATCGAGATGTGAACCGTGGATCCCTATCCGAGACAATGGATATCGGGACTCCATGTAGTCTCACAATCTCTTCCGTGTATAACTTTGCCAATCTTTCAAGAGGATAAGTAATGTTGATAGGCAAAAAGTGTGCACTCTTAGTGAGCCTATCAACTACTACCCATACTGCATCGTAGTTGTTCACTGTTCGTGGTAGCCCCACCACGAAATCCATGGTAACATGCTCCCACTTCCATTCTGGAATGGTCAGTGGCTGCAAAAGCCCCGCCGGGTGCTGATGCTCTGCCTTAACTTGTTGGCAAGTAAGGCATCGACTCACGTACTCTGCGATGTCTCTCTTCATACCCGACCACCAGTAACTTTCCTTCAAGTCTCGGTACATTTTAGTACCCCCTGGATGCATAGCATATGCCGAAGAATGAGCCTCCTCTAGTATGGACTTTTGGAGCTCCTCACTCTTTGGTATGCATACACGGTCTTTAAACAGTAAAAGACCGTCATCACGTATCCGAAAGTTCTCCACGGGTCCTTCAAGGATCCTCTCGCGGATCTTCTGGCATTCTTCATCAGTGGCCTGACATCTACTGATCTCACCCAGCAATGTAGGCCTAACCTCGAATCTAGCAATGAGGACCCCACTCGTGGACACCTCCACTTGTGCCCTCAAAGTTCGTAGACATGTGAGTAATGTCCCCGACGTACTTTTCCTGCTCAGTGCATCGGCCACTACATTGGCCTTTCCGGGATGATAGTCGATGATCAAGTCATAGTCCTTGATCAACTCCATCCATCTCCTTTGTCTCATATTCAACTCTTTCTGAGTGAATACGTACTTCAAGCTCTTATGATCGGTAAAAATGTGACATGTCTCCCCATAGAGGTAATGCCTCCAAATCTTTAGTGCAAACACTACCGCCCCCAACTCTAGATCGTGGGTAGGGTAGTTCGCCTCGTGTTTCTTCAATTGCCTAGAAGCATAGGCAATCACCCGACCGTTTTGCATTAGTACACATCCAAGCCCTTGGATGCTAGCATCACTGTATATGTCATACCCTATCCCTTGTGTGGGTAGAGCGAGAACTGGTGCTTCCGTAAGCCGTTTCTTTAGTTCGAGAAAGCCTCTCTCACAATTGTCGTCCCATATGAACTTGGCCCCTTTCTTCGTGAGCTTTGTTAATGGAGACGTGATGAGTGTTTTCTCGCACTTAAAATGATGTAGTAAAATGGTGTAAAGTACGAGTATCGTCTCCACAGGGACGGACAAAAGGGAAATAAAGATTAACTAAACTTTAGCGATTAAAAAGAAATAAATAAAATAAAAAAGTGCAATTGTGCGAGATTGGTTGATTGATTGAAATAAAACTAATGCTAATGAGCGAATAAAAAGATTTGGTTTTCCTTAATTAACGACGAAGGGAACAGGAATTGATTCCGGGGTTAATCAGATTTCTGGCAGAACAGGCTTAATCACATGAATTTAATTTAATTGAGCCTAGCTAATCATTACTAAGTTCTTACCGCTCTCGCGGCGTAGAGTACAATAATTTAGGGGACCAGGCTGATCTCTCATGCGACAGGATCCTAAATTATTGCCAAAACGAGCGAGCTTACGGCCCCTTAATCGCTACTAATCTCTTAGCGAACGATTAAGTGTGTGTGAATGTGTCCTAGAACAAATTAGATCTCTCTTAATTTATTCTACATGCAATTGTAATTCTAGCTGCAGTCTAGGTTACAAGAGATATCAATTAAATTATTCAAACACAAATTAAACGGCATTCATGCAATTAAACCGACAAGAATCTAGCCATCAATCATGATTAACCCCTTCATCAACCCCAAATCCCTAATTAAACTACTCACGCCTCATAATTGACGAATCAAAAGAATTGGGATGAATAGAAATAATTGTCATTAATTAAAGAATTGAACTTACAAAGAATCCCAGGTTCTTGGATTAAACAACGTAAACAACGCAGATAAACTCGTCCCTAGGCCTCTCTCCAAAGTTCGTAACCTCAAATCGGGGTTATGGGGGCCTTATTTATAGAAAACAGTGAATTCGGGTCGAATTAGGACAAATCGCGGCCAGGCACGGTGCCAGGCACGATCGTGCCTGCGACCGTGCCTGCGGAAGAAACGCGCAAAAAATATGCAGACACGATCGTGCCTGCGCCGGACACGATCGTGTCTGGCTGCCAGTAGCTTCACGTTGATTCAGATGGCAGGCACGATCGTGCCTGGCCTAGGCACGGCCGTGCCTAGCCATTTCTTCATTGTTTTTCTTCGTTTCTCATTCCGAATGCTCCCGAATGCCTACGACGTCGATCCAAGTGCTCTTTCTTCACCAGAATTCCGTCGTGAATCTCCCGGTGGCCTCCAAATCTTCCAAATCTCTCTCGAATGCCTTCAAACCCTTCCCGAATGCCTCTCAAGCGCCGATTGCCGGACTCTAACTTCTTCAAATCAACTCCAAATGCTATGAAACTCGATCCAACGCCTGTTAAACACAACTTGAGCCAAAATTGAGACTTGCAACGCCTTAAAGCCAGGGAAATTATCAAAATCCGACCTGAACACGCATCAAATGCGTGTCTAAATACGGACTTATCAGACTCCCCCACACTTAAGCTTTTGCTTGTCCTCAAGCAAATCGAACAACGGGACTTACGATAATCACCACACGGAATTTAAAACAGTTAGCATACATACGTAGTTAAAGGGATATTCACAGGACAGACAATTTAAATCAAGAAAATTCTTCCCTAAACTACACCTTTGTACTCAAGCTAAACTATTTGACACGATTATTCACAACATCCTCAAAGTAATGACAGCATTCACTAATAAGCTAGCTACTGATCAGAAGGACTTGTGAATTTGATGGTGAATGGATAATAATGAAAGTAGTCCCTGTATCTTGAGAGATAGGAATATTCTAACAAAGACTTAATGTATTTAGGAACTTCAGGGCTATTTTTGGGGATTGGGAACTCAGTAGGCCACAAATTAGGAACAATCATTTACGCCTATGCAAAGAGTAGACATGGTGTACAACTAAGCTAAACCGTCTCGGCACTTTTGTGCTTTGACGTATACTTGAAGTACGCGGAGGACTAAAGCTAGTTTTTCAATAGCCTCCAAATTCATTGATTAAGTTTAATTTTCCTTGTCATGTTGACACGAGAACGCCGTTTCTTTCGAAAGATACCCAAGTCTCATCTTACGCTTTTTGACCGGGGCTCCCATTCTCTTTTTCGTAAGGTAAGAGGTCTAGCTATATTAATTTTTCACCTTTCGGATTCTCACTAGACATTACCCCATTCTAATCTCGGCCTCACCAAGGAAAAATAGCCATTAAAGTTCATTAATTTCAAAGTGAATCCATGCCCACAATGCAATCCTCGAAAGTATCAAATTCCTAAAAAGTGACTGCTCTTACCCCATTTGGGGCATAGGAACAGTGCCAAAAATGGCTCCTACACAAAATTCCCTAAACTTAGCAAATTAATCCCCTAGTTCCCTAAACATCAAGACTAAGTCAGAAATATTCACGGGTAAGGAAACAGGCCATTTGGCTATGGAGCTAAATTAATTGGGTAAACAAAGAACGGTTAGGCTCAAAATGGCTTCTCCTAAAGGGTCTTATTCAGGTGGGGTGGATGACTAATGGATTAATTCAATGGGTAACTAATGCCTTCATCCTTTCAACAACTAGATTATAGTGTAAGCAATTTAAGCCTAAATACTTCAAAGATGTTCTAAAAGCATAGTCAAAACGCTAGCCAGCTCACAAAGACACAGTTTAAAGAAAAATTTTCAAAAATTTTGCATGAATTTCCTATGAATATACAACTAACATCTGCGCATGCTAACTCTAACAAATCACATGTGACAACTACTGCCCGAATGCCCAATTCACTCCCCCACACTTAAACTTTGGCATCGTCCTCGATGACCAAATATGCATTATGTACTAGGGGTAAAGAGGAAAGGGTCACGCGTGCTCAAAATTAACTCAAGTTAACATTACGCATCAAGTTCAAAGAATCATGGAAACTCCCCTATGGCGTTGGTCAGTCAGGAACAGAACTGAGTCTTGATTCGCACGAACACATTCATCCACTAAGCTGCAACAAATCATGAACACCAAGCAAAGCACAAAATAAAGAGTTAATGTAAAAGAGTGAGAGTGTGAGTGTGATAGTGGTTACGGTACAGTCATCCAACAATATCATGATACAGATGCTAGCAGAGGACAATCTAATGAAATCTAAAACTCAGGAGGGGGTGGTGGTGGATAGGCATCGAAGAATGAACTCCAGCTGGTCTCCATGGAGGTGAGTCTCTCATCAATCCCTGTATACTGAGACTGGAGCTGTGAATAGTGGAGTGCCTGGTCCTCCCGCATCTCTCTGTAGAAGTCCTGCTGCTCGAAGCGCATCTGATCGAACCGCTCATGCTGCTCAGCGGACAACTGCCGATAGACGGCATCCTGATGCGCATGCATCCCCGCCCAAGAATCCGGAAAAGCTGTGCCGTAGGGGGGTGCATCGTATGAAGCCTCGTGAGCAGCCTCCTCCATCTCTACCTCATCATCATCATCAACGTCATCATCATCATCATCATCAGCTCGCTGTCCTCCTCCTCCTGCTGGTGCTGCCGGCTGTGCTCTCCTCCTCGCCACGCCAGTGTTGACCTCGGGAAGCCGGGTCAATGCAGCAAAACTGGAGCTCTCCTCCATCCTCTGAAAGCGGTCCCCGAACCCCATCCTAGTCAACAGTCTCGTAATGAATGGGCCAACATATATGGCCTTGATGTGGTTCGTGGCTTGGCGGTGGAGGAGTTTGGCTATGAGATAGCCCATGTGGGGCTTGCAGTTGTGGATCATACAATATAAGCAGAAGAGGTCCGTCTGAGTGACCTTACCGGCAACCTCGGCCTTGCCGGTGATGGTGGAGGAAAGGAGTGCGTGTATAATGCGGTACTGGCGGGGGTAAAGTAGGGTGCTAGGGGACTTCTTCGGTGTGTAGGTCCCGCCATCTCTCGTAATCGACTCCCAGAATGCCTGGCGGTCGACGCCTGGGGGAAAGTCTGTCAAAGTAGCCTCGTGCTGGCCGTTATCCTCGATCCCCATAAAACCCAAATGATAGCGCACCTCCGCCATGGAGATGGCATGATCCTCCTCGAATGCCCGGAACTTGATGACGGGCCTATGGTTGTCATCCATGGGGATGACCTTCGGCATCTTGAATGTCGCTAGCACCTCGCAAGTAATCTCTCTATATGTGATATCACGGATCCCAAAGAATAAGTGTCTCCACCACCCCCGTCTCAAAAGGAACATCACGTCATCTCTCACTCCTGCTGCCGTGAGAGAGTCCTCATCCGGAAAGTAGAATGTGCCCATAGGCTTTTGCAGCAGCTCCGTATGCTTCAGTTCGTCCCGCAGTTGCGGGAACCTGGGCTGGTACCGGCTGGTGTTGCCTCGGCTAGAGCCGGCACCTCCACCTCTAGTATGCTTCTGCCTTGGTGCCATCTGTAAAAACAAATCAGAACAAGAATTCCAACGGGGCTTCCAAATGTTAGAACAAATTTTCAAAGTACAGCAATGGCCCCGTCAGCACTTACTCAGGCAAAAATATCATCTTAGTAGAACAAACCCAAGTTTAACCAGAATAGTTGAAAAGTTTGAATTTTTATCAAAGAAAAGTTCTTTGAATAAAAGTTCAAATTTTCAACGACACACGGTATAAACAAGGTCACCAGAAAGCGTATTCATCACAAGCACAAAAGAATTAGAGAGATAATTTAAGTAGGGAAGAACTCAATTCTCAATTTAGACAAAGTTTAGCCTAAAATTTGGGGATTTATGCTCAAATGGACTAAACAACAAGGTTTCAATATCAAAAGCAATAATTCACTCCTTAATTTAAGCATCAAGCAAAAAAAAAAATCCCCAAATTTTTCTCACATTCATCAATTTTCAACCCTAAATTGGCTAAATTAGCTCAAAAATTAGGGATTTCAATCAAAAGAGGCAAATTCATCAACAAAGAGCATCAATAACATCAATTCAAGCCTCAATTAATCACAAAGAAATCACAATTACAAAGATTCGAGCACATGCAAATTAGGACCTAAAAGCTTCAAACCATTAATGGTGGAAGAAGGAGAAGGGAAGAAAAGAGAGTTACCTTTGGTGAGAAGAGAGAGAAGAACGGGCGAGTGGGGCTCGGTGGTGCGGCGGTCGCGGCGGACGCGGCGGTCGCGGTGGTGGGTCGGCGGTCTCGGTCGCTCGGTTTTGTCGAGGTAGAAGAAGAAGCGAGGGGAGGTATGTTCTGGTTCGTAGGTCGCGCGGGGAGAGAAAGGGGTGGGTTGGGATTTTGTTGTTATTAACTCGCGGGGGTAATCTTGTAAATTTGCCCAGGCACGATCGTGCCTAGGGCAGACACGATCGTGTCTGGGAGGCAGTGGGCTATGTTCCCTTCGCGCCCCAGGCACGCTCGTGCCTAGGCCAGACACGATCGTGTCTGGGAGGCAGTGGGCTATGTTCCCTTCGCGTCCCAGGCACGATCGTGCCTCCAGCCAGACACGATCGTGCCTGGCTGGCAGTGGCCTCGCGTGTTTCCCCCCTTTGCAGGCACGATCGTGCCTGCCCAGGCACGATCGTGCCTGGCAAAAATCGATTTATTTTTTTATTTTTTTATTTTTTTTTTTTTTGTGGTTTTTGTGGGTTTTTTGAAAAGCAACAAAACTAAAAATAAACAAAAACAAATTAAGCTCGGGTTGCCTCCCGAGAAGCGCTATTTTTAACGTCGTTTGCCCGACGCAACTACGCACTCATCTCTCCAAATTCGTGACAAAGGTCACCTCACGCTCGCGTTCTAGCGGTCCTCCGTAGTATTTCTTCAAATGATGGCCGTTAACTTTAAAACGGCCCTTCTCAGGATGATCAATCTCAACAGTTCCATACGGAAAAACTTCGCTCACTACAAAAGGACCGGACCATCTAGACTTCAATTTTCCTTTAAAAATCTTCATTCGGGGATTGAATAGCAGAACTTGATCCCCCTTACAAAACTCTTTTCCCTGCTTAATGTGCCGATCATGATAGGCTTTGGTACGCTCCTTACTAATTTTAGAGTTCTCATAGGCCATAAGCCTCCACTCGTCCAACTCGTTGAGCTTCCAAAGCCGTTCACGACCCGCCAAAGACAAATCCTTATTCAGTGTTTTCAAGGCCCAGTATGCCTTATGCTCAATCTCTACCGGAAGGTGGCACGCCTTCCCATAAACCAAGTGAAATGGAGTAGTGCCAATGGGTGTCTTATACGCTGTACGCAGTGCCCACAGCGCATCATCTAGCTTATCAGACCAATCCTTCCTATGGGTCTCAACAGTCTTCTCAAGAATGGTCTTAATGTCCCTATTCGAATTCTCAACTTGGCCACTAGTTTGAGGGTGATAAGGGACGCCCCCTTTATGAGTGACCCCGTACTTTGCCAGAAGGCGAGTCATCGGATCATTCCTAAAGTGGGTACCCCTGTCACTTATCAAAACTCGTGGCACTCCAAACCTAGAAAACAATTTCTTCAGAAAACGAATCACAACTCTAGCATCATTTGTGGGCAGAGCTTCAGCCTCGACCCACTTGGAGACATAATCCACAGCAACCAGAATGAATTTATTACCTTTAGAACCCGGGAACGGCCCCATGAAGTCAATGCCCCAAACATCGAATACCTCACAAGCCAATATAAAATTCTGGGGCATTTCATCCCTCTTGGTAACCGGCCCGGTGCGTTGACACCTGTCACATTCCTGCACAAACGTTAGAGCATCTTTAAACAAAGTGGGCCAGAAGAAACCACATTCCAACACCTTACGAGCTGTCCGGTTAAAAGAATAGTGTCCCCCAGTCGGTCCGGAGTGACAATGTTTGAGAATCTCAACTCCTTCACTCAGGGGAACACATCTTCTAACAACCTGATCAGCACAAATACGAAACAAATATGGTTCCTCCCAGAAATAATATTTCAAATCAGCAAAAAATTTCCGTCTTTGATGAGGTGTATAATCAGAAGGAACAACACCCCCAACAAGATAGTTGGCGATGTCAGAAAACCAAGGCACCTCATCAACGATCCTCAACAGTCTCTCATCAGGAAAAGTACCCTCAATATCTCTCTCACTCAAGGAATCAAGAAAGGGGTTTTCTAACCTACTCAAGTGATCAGCCGCTAAATTCTCAGCCCCTTTCTTATCCCTAATCTCAATATCAAACTCCTGGAGTAGTAATATCCACCGAATCAATCTAGGCTTAGCATCCACTTTTTGCATCAAATATTTAAGAGCAGAATGATCGGTGAATATCACTACCTTAGACAAAATCAAATAAGGACGAAACTTGTCAAGAGCAAACACAACAGCAAGCAATTCTTTCTCGGTGGTAGTGTAGTTTTCTTGGGCACTATCGAGAGTCTTTGAAGCATAAGAAATAGGCTGAAAATGTTTCTCTCGACGCTGCCCAAGAACGGCTCCTACTGCAAAATCACTAGCATCACACATAATCTCAAAAGGCAAAGACCAGTCAGGAGCTACTACCACCGGTGCCTTGACCAGTTTCTCCTTCAAACACTCAAAAGCCTCTAAACACTCCTTTGAGAAGTCAAACGGTGTGTCCTTCTCAAGGAGCTTAGTCATGGGTCGGGCTATCTTAGAAAAGTCCTGGATGAACCTACGGTAAAAACCTGCGTGGCCTAGAAAACTCCTAATGGCACGGACCGAAGTAGGGGGAGGTAATTTAGAAATCACATCAACCTTAGCCGGATCAACTTCAATCCCCCTACTTGATATCTTATGCCCTAGGACCACTCCCTCACTAACCATGAAGTGGCACTTCTCCCAGTTAAGTACCAAATTCACCTCTCGACACCTAACCAGGACTTTCTTCAAATTCTCTAAGCACTCATCAAAAGTATCACCATACACCGAAAAATCATCCATAAAAACCTCCATAAACTTCCCAATGAAATCCCCAAAAATAGCAAGCATGCATCTCATAAAGGTAGCAGGGGCATTACATAATCCAAACGCCATCCTCCGATAAGCAAAGGTACCGAACGGACATGTAAAAGTGGTCTTATCCTGGTCCTCGGGGGCTATGGGGATCTGGAAGTATCCCGACATCCCGTCAAGGAAACAGTAAAACTTATGCCCTGCTAGCCTCTCTAAAATCTGATCAATGAAGGGGAGGGGGAAGTGGTCCTTCCGGGTGGCGGCATTCAACCTTCGGTAATCAATGCAAACCCGCCATCCGGTGACCGTACGTGTAGCAATCAACTCATCTTTCTCATTCCTAACCACAGTCATCCCCCCTTTCTTGGGAACCACCTGGGTCGGGCTGACCCAAGGGCTGTCTGAAATCGGATAAATAATCCCTACATCTAACAGACGGATGACTTCCTCCCTGACCACCTCCTGCATATTAGGATTCAATCTCCTTTGTGGCTGCACTACCGGTTTAGCATTATCTTCCATCAAAATTTTATGAGTGCAGAAAACAGGACTGATTCCTTTCATGTCAGAAAGTTTCCGGGCTAGAGCTTCCCTTTGTTCACAAAGTAAGTCAAGACATGCAGATTTTTGGGATTGCTCAAGCCCGGATGCAAGAATAACAGGGAGGTCAGGACTATCATCTAGAAACGCATACTCAAGGTGGGAGGGAAGAGGCTTTAGATTTAATGGAGAAGGAGTAACAATAGAAGAATCAGTCTGACAGTCTTCCTTCTCCACCTTATCTGAGTCATCTTCCTTCCCCTTCACATCACTAGCATCACTTGAGTCCTCCTCCCCATCAAGCATAAGACAATCAAAACTGGGGAGGAGCTCAAGATCTTCTGCTGACATACTATCATCCAAAAGAAGATCAAAGAAAGCTTCATCAGAAAGCATGTTGGGAATGCAATCCTCCACCAAAGAATCAACCACATCCATGTAAAAACACTCACCACTATCTTGACAGGGCCTCTTCATTATTTTGGACATGTCAAAGGTGGCAGACTCATCCCCAACGCGGAGGACAAGCTTACCGTCTCCAACATCAATAAGTGCACGGGCAGTTGCCAAGAATGGTCTGCCCAAAATCAATGGTACCTCCCGATCCTGATCCATGTCCAAAATAACAAAGTCTACCGGAAAAATAAATTTGTCCACTTTAACCAACACGTCTTCAATAATCCCTTGGGGATATTTGACTGAACGATCAGCCAACTGAATACACATACGTGTAGGTTTAAGTGGACCGAGTGCAAGCTTTTCATATAAAGCAAGAGGCATCAGATTAATGCTTGCACCCAAATCAGCCAGGGCCCTATCAAAAGTAAGATCTCCTATAAAGCAGGGAATAGTAAAAGAACCTGGATCCTTAAGCTTCTTCGGCAGATCTGTCCGTATCACAGCTGAGCACTCCTCATTAAGCGTCACAGTAGACGCTTCTTCCAGCCTCCTCTTGTTCGTGAGCAAATCCTTCATAAACTTCGCGTACTTCGGCATCTGAGCTAGTGCATCCACGAATGGTAAGTTAATCTGCACTTGTTTCATGAGATGCAGAAACTTACCAAACTGGTCACTATCGTTCTTCCTAGTCAATCGCGCCGGATAGGGGAGAGGTGGGGTGTAATTCTTGACCGGAACGGACTGTTTTGGTGCAGCCGCCACCTCTCTTCCCTCATCTTTCTCCTTCTCTTCCTCCCGGACAGCCGGTTCAACTTGAACTTCATCGGGCTTCTTTGTTGTGGCAGCAGGTTCCAGCTCTTTTCCGCTCCTCAAGGTCACAGCCTGAACATGTTCTCTGGGATTTGGTTCAGTATTACTAGGGAGGGATCCCTGAGGCCTCTCAGATACAGCCTTAAAGATCTGCCCCAATTGAGTTTCCATGTTATGCATCCTTGCATCAGTCACTTGCATGTATTTCTTGAATGTGTCTTCCAAACTAGAGAATCTTTGCTCAGTCTCTTTTCTAAAACTCCCTTGCGCCGGCTGAGGTGCTTGTTGTTGGCCTTGAGGTACCTGGGGCTGATTAAAGTTTCTAGACTGCTGCTGATTTCCCTGTCCGTATTGCCCTTGCTGCTGCTGTCCGTAGGGCTGATTATAGTAACCCTGTCGCTGATAATACATCGCATCCACTTGCTCTACTCCAGGGGCTGCCGAGTGTGCCATCATTGTGCATTCATGTGGCGAATGGAGTCCCCCACACATAGAACAAGAGGGACTAATAGGAACGGGGGCTACCATATTCACACTGGGCACCGAGAGAGCAAGTTCCGTCTTCTTCTGATTGTCGTCCACCGTAGTAGCAAGCTTCTGAATTAAACTGGTCAAAGCATCTACCCTTGCAGAAAGGGCAGAATTCTCACTGATCTCGTACAATCCCGGGGCCTTCTGGTGAGGTGTGTCCCGAGAACTGTACCATGAAGCATTATTAGACACAATCTTCTCTACCAATTCTTCCGCAACTTCAGATGGCAACTGAGGAAAAGCTCCACCTCCCGAAGCATCAAGCATCATCTTTCCTTCATTGTTGAGTCCACTATAGAAACAAGATAGAACCTCACAATCAGTCATCTTGCCTTGAGGGCAAGCTCTTCTCAGCACCTTGAATCTCTTCCACGCCTCAGCTAATGTCTCCAATGAACCTTGCTTGAATTCCTGTAGCTGCTTCTTCAACTTTATGGCCTTTGATGTTGGGAAGTATTCTTTGATGAAGGCCTTGTGCAGCTGGTCCCAAGTCTGAATGTGGTGATGTGGATTGCTATCCAACCACCTCTGCGCGTCATCCCTCAAAGAGAAAGGGAATAGTAGCATCCGTACCTGATCATCATCTAGCCCAGGGATCTTGAAAGTCTGGCACATCCTCAGAAATTTGGTAATGTGTGCCACTGGATCTTCTGTAGGACTCCCCCCGAACTGATTATTTAGGACCATATTGATCACCGCCGGTTTGATCTCGTATCGGGGTGCAGTAATCCCCGGTACCTGAATACTGTCATACTCTGTGATCTCGGGGGCTAGGAAGTCTGCAATGCTCTCTCCTTGATAGAGTGGATTGTCATGTGGAACAAAGTTGTGGTAAGGAGGAGCTTGATATCTCGGCTGATGAACTGGTTGTGGTCTTATGGGTTGTGGACGGATGATATTTGGCTGAGGTTGGGTTTGATGGAATTGTTGATATTGGGGTTGGAAGGGCTGATTTTGTGGCTGAGTAGGGGGTGGATTTTGTGTGACTGGCGGTTGGTTCTGTCTGGGCTGAAAAACCGGATTATTTTGCCCTAGACCTTGCATCCCAAAGGTTTGGTTTTGAAAGGTGGGTTCGGGAGCAATAGAAGTGTTTTGAAAGAGCTGATAGAGTGGTGGAAGATTCAGTTGTGGAGTGGACTGATTTTGGTGGAAGAATGGGGTACGGAGATTTTGATACCCCGGATAAGCTCTTGGTGAATTTTCTTGTGAAGACTGGGGAGAGGTATTAACATAAAAATCCAGATTACCAGAAGTGGTTTGGACCTCAGACGTCCCAGCTATTCCAGATGCGGATGGTTGATCCATGGCTGCTTTCTGTTCTCTTAAGGCCTTGCGGTTCTGTTTAGCTAGCTTCTCGATCTCAGGATTAAGAGGGACTAGTGATTCTCCCTTCTTAGAGCGTGTATGCATAAACAGATCTGACCTGCAAGGTTAGTAGACAAAAAATCCTACGAAAAACTAAAAACAGGTCGCTAAAATTAATTAACCCTTAAATCCGACACCGTCCCCGGCAACGGCGCCAAAAACTGATGAGTGTTTTCTCGCACTTAAAATGATGTAGTAAAATGGTGTAAAGTACGAGTATCGTCTCCACAGGGACGGACAAAAGGGAAATAAAGATTAACTAAACTTTAGCGATTAAAAAGAAATAAATAAAATAAAAAAGTGCAATTGTGCGAGATTGGTTGATTGATTGAAATAAAACTAATGCTAATGAGCGAATAAAAAGATTTGGTTTTCCTTAATTAACGACGAAGGGAACAGGAATTGATTCCGGGGTTAATCAGATTTCTGGCAGAACAGGCTTAATCACATGAATTTAATTTAATTGAGCCTAGCTAATCATTACTAAGTTCTTACCGCTCTCGCGGCGTAGAGTACAATAATTTAGGGGACCAGGCTGATCTCTCATGCGACAGGATCCTAAATTATTGCCAAAACGAGCGAGCTTACGGCCCCTTAATCGCTACTAATCTCTTAGCGAACGATTAAGTGTGTGTGAATGTGTCCTAGAACAAATTAGATCTCTCTTAATTTATTCTACATGCAATTGTAATTCTAGCTGCAGTCTAGGTTACAAGAGATATCAATTAAATTATTCAAACACAAATTAAACGGCATTCATGCAATTAAACCGACAAGAATCTAGCCATCAATCATGATTAACCCCTTCATCAACCCCAAATCCCTAATTAAACTACTCACGCCTCATAATTGACGAATCAAAAGAATTGGGATGAATAGAAATAATTGTCATTAATTAAAGAATTGAACTTACAAAGAATCCCAGGTTCTTGGATTAAACAACGTAAACAACGCAGATAAACTCGTCCCTAGGCCTCTCTCCAAAGTTCGTAACCTCAAATCGGGGTTATGGGGGCCTTATTTATAGAAAACAGTGAATTCGGGTCGAATTAGGACAAATCGCGGCCAGGCACGGTGCCAGGCACGATCGTGCCTGCGACCGTGCCTGCGGAAGAAACGCGCAAAAAATATGCAGACACGATCGTGCCTGCGCCGGACACGATCGTGTCTGGCTGCCAGTAGCTTCACGTTGATTCAGATGGCAGGCACGATCGTGCCTGGCCTAGGCACGGCCGTGCCTAGCCATTTCTTCATTGTTTTTCTTCGTTTCTCATTCCGAATGCTCCCGAATGCCTACGACGTCGATCCAAGTGCTCTTTCTTCACCAGAATTCCGTCGTGAATCTCCCGGTGGCCTCCAAATCTTCCAAATCTCTCTCGAATGCCTTCAAACCCTTCCCGAATGCCTCTCAAGCGCCGATTGCCGGACTCTAACTTCTTCAAATCAACTCCAAATGCTATGAAACTCGATCCAACGCCTGTTAAACACAACTTGAGCCAAAATTGAGACTTGCAACGCCTTAAAGCCAGGGAAATTATCAAAATCCGACCTGAACACGCATCAAATGCGTGTCTAAATACGGACTTATCAAGACGCCAATACGGAGAATTTTTCAACAAACTTACGATAGTATCCCGCTAAGCCAAGGAAACTACGTATCTCTTTCACATTTTTGGGTCTCTCCCAATTCATAATGGCTTCTATTTTGGCTTTATCCACCGAAATGCCCGAACTTGACACGACATGCCCGAGAAACCCAATCTCTTTGAGCCAGAACTCGCATTTAGAGAACTTGGCAAAGAGTTGTTTTTCCCTTAGTCGTTCCAGTACAAGACTCAAATGATCTCCATGCTCCTCTTCACTCTTGGAGTATATCAAAATGTCGTCAATGAATACTATCACAAATTGATCTAAGTATTCACTGAACACACGGTTCATCATGTCCATGAATGCCGCTGGTGCGTTGGTTAGACCAAATGACATCACCAAAAACTCGTAGTGACCATATCTCGTGCGAAATGCACTCTTAGGTATGTCACTCTCTTTTATCTTCAACTGATGATACCCCGACCTTAGATCAATCTTCGAGAATACTGTTGCCCCTCGAAGTTGATCAAACAAGTCATCAATCCTCGGTAAAGGGTACCTGTTTTTGATCGTGACCTTGTTCAACTGTCGGTAGTCTATACACATCCTTAGTGTACCATCTTTCTTCTTTACGAAGAGTACGGGTGCTCCCCACGGTGAATGACTGGGTCTAATGAACCCGTTGTCCAATAGCTCCTGAAGTTGAACCTTCAACTCTTGAAGCTCGGCCGGTGCCATTCGATAAGGGGGAATCGAAATGGGTTTGGTTCCCGGCTCCACTTCAATCACGAATTCGATCTCTCTGTCGGGTGGTAGCCCCGGCAAGTCTTTGGGAAAGACATCCGGATATTTGCACACGACACGTACATCGTTGATGTCAACCTCCTTCTTTGCTTCATCCACCACGTAAGCAAGGTATGCGTGGCATCCCTTCCTCATCATCTTCCGTGCCCTCATCACGGATATTATACAACTATGAGATCCTCCTCGATCTCCCTCGAAACGTAGAGTGTTTCCCTCAGCACCCTCGAGTTCCAAAACCTTGGTATAACAATCCACTCGAGCATGATGTTTCTCGAGCCAGTCCATCCCTAGAATTGCATCGAATTCTAACATACTTAGAGGTACGAAGTCACCAGTCAAAGGTTGACCCGTCACTTCTACCTCACACGAAGGGTAGTAGTGTTTCCTCTCCACATCGTCTCCCAACGGTGTAGAGACCAATAAGGGTTGCGTCATTTCTATCAACGGCACGTCTAAACTCTCGGCAAACGCTTCACTCACGAATGAACGTTGTGCCCCGGTATCAATGAGAATTCTTGCGTTTCTACCATTGATCTTTAATGTTCCTACATATATAAGTGATGTAAGACACACTAGTCAACGTACCGGATCGAAACGGGGCTTAACGAAAATTTTTTCGGGTAAAAATACTCTGGACCGGCGCCGGTTCTAGGCAAGACCGGCGCCGGTTTTCCTTCGGGGTGGCCGGATACTCACAAAATAACTAGACCGGCGCCGGTTATGGCCAAAACCGGCGCCGGTTTACCTTCGGCGACTTCGGAAAATGATTTTTCCTTCAAAACCGGCCCCGATTGCGAGCACGGTGATTTTCCCGACCCCCATTTCCCTTAGACCGGCGCCGTTTATGGCCAAAACCGGCGCCGGTTTTGCTACGGCGCCCCCCAGAATTAAATTTTTTTTAATCACCTTAAGCCCCCGATCCTTGGCCGGCGCCGGTTATGGGCCAAAACCGGCGCCGGTTTACCTACGGCGACCCCAAAACAGGCATTTTAATTAGGACCGGCGCCGGTTTAAGCCTTGACCGGCACCGGTTTACCCCTGGGCAGCCTATTTTTGCAACTTATTGCTAAGAAACCGGCCGGTATCGGTCCCGGCAAGCCCGTACAAACCCGCTATCATTCTTAGCACCCAAAAACATGTAATTTATCAGTCAATACAAGGGTTTACCTGCAACGGAGTCGGGGTTAGCCCGAGCGTCGGCCTCGGTCATCGCATAGACCCGTGCTTGAGACCTCCCCTGATTCACGGACGGCGCGTTGCTCGTGCTCGCTCCCCCTTGCCCCGTACTAGCATGAGGTGCCCCAGTCCGGTTCCTACTTGCCGTAGTAGCACCACTCGATCCCGCCCCTCGGTTCCCACCAAGTTGAGGGCAGTTTGGCTTAATGTGCCCCGTATCTCCACATTGGTAGCACCGAGGAGGGTCACGACACTTACCCCCATGGTTCCTGTTACAGTTCCTGCATCTAATCATCATTGGGGCTTGCGAGCCCGAGTTTTGTCCACCCGTGCCTGAGCTTCCCCTAGATGGCGGTGCTGGTGCCCTAAATGATCCCCCCCCCCCATGGTTCCCCTTTTTGTTAGAACCCTGGGGGCCATGGCTTTCCCACTTTCTTTTCTTCGCCTCCTCGGCGTCTCTCTTCTTTCTCTCCTCCCATTGCTTTTCTCCCTTCAACCCTTGGGCAACCACTTGGCTGAAAGTCATGTTGGGCAATTGAGTCGCCCTATCACGTATCTCCAGGTCCAAAGCCTCCCAAAAGTGATTCACCATTCGGTTTTCATCACAAGCATACTCCGGTATGTGGTCGGCAAGGTCCCTGAACTTGTGCTCCAGTTCTTTCACCGTCATGTTACCCCCTTGGGTTAGAAGAGTGTATTCCCTCACCTTGGCGTTTACCTCAAAGTCAGAGTAGTACTGGGCAAAGAATTCTTGCCGAAAATCCTCCCAAGTAACAGTCCCGCCATACTTGCCCTTGGTTCCATCCCACCACTTGGATGCCAACCCTTCAAGTAACCTCACCGCGATTCTCAGTTTGAAATCGGGGGTGAGTTGCATGTCAAGGGCTGCCTCGTTCAGCCTCTTGATCCACTGTGCGGCCACCGAGATGTCTCCCGTTCCATCGAACGGTTTGCATCCCAAGTCCCTCGCCTCTTTGATGTATTTGGAGATCCTTATGGTTGGACCTCCATCACCTCGACTCCCATGCGCTTCCACATGGGTTCTCGAATCACAATAGCTCCTTCCTCTTGGAGCCCCACCCGAAGGTTGCCCCGCACGGCGCCTTCGACGTTCTCTCCTTTCCTCGCGCTCCCGATGGTATTGCTGGAGCAACGCTTCAATCCTAGCCAAGGAGCCATTTTCCTCCTCGTCGCTTACGTCATCGTCATCCCCTTCATAAGGGGTCTCAACCGGCTCGGTTTCCGGCCGGTAGGTTGAGTCCTCATAAAACCAATAGGTCTCACTTTCCGTGTCGACGTGGCCATCGCTCACGGTTTGACGTTGGCCTCCACGGCCCCTTCCTCTTGATCCCCTAGAGGACCCCCGGCTACCGCGTTCGGACCCGCCCGGTACACGGCCCGTCGAGTTCCTCCTAGTGATCCTTCCGACTGGCTCCATTTCTGAAAGGAATTAGAGTGAGTCATTACACTCGTATCAATGTCAAATGACGGATAGGTACTTAAAGACATCCTTTGGCTCAAATCACCGCCATACCAATTGTTAAGGGTACCATCTTAACAATTAGAGACTTTGCAACTCAAGTACCAAAAGTTCTTCAAGTACAAAACTTTTATGCTCATGGTTTTCAAATTCGTTTTCAAAAAGAGATTTTGAAGCTTCACTATGAAGTTTACGGACTAAGGCTCTGATACCAATTAAATTGTCACGCCCCGGACCTATCCGGACACGTCAACAATCCGCCGTACAGTACGAATAGCCAACCGCAGCCCAACACATTCATACTATACAAGGCGTCTGGGATATCATTCACTCATAGTACATCCATAAACAAACATAATATAAAATATTCATTCAAAGCAGCGGAAACATTTAATATAAGTGTTCGTGCCAC
Organism: Cuscuta epithymum; assembly: GCA_945859915.1. Lineage (NCBI taxonomy): Eukaryota > Viridiplantae > Streptophyta > Magnoliopsida > Solanales > Convolvulaceae > Cuscuta > Cuscuta epithymum. Next base: position 19,687 of record CAMAPF010000148.1, on the reverse strand, counting down.
ACTTTGGCAAACATGGGCATACAAGCCCCCAAATGATTGTTCAAAATATAATATCCATGAGCATTAATTTAAATGTTTTTAAAACAGGAACGGAAGAAGCACGAACCACGTCTCCCTCCTTTGATCTTCCCGAAGCAACGGGCGGTGGTAGCAACCTTCAAGTTCTACCTGAAACTGTGAGGTGGCCTCCCCCGTGAAGGGGAGGTCAGTACTTGGAAGCATTTGACAAGTACAATGACAACTATACTAAATATAATCAAAGTTTCAATTTCCAAGACCCTCAATCTAGGGTGTTATTATATCGTGGTTAACTTTATTCGTTTAGTGTCAATTCGTCATTACTTGTCACGGTCTAGAGCCCAGCTCAATAATCACCGTTACCTACTACGGTCTAGAGCCCAGCTCAATAATCACCGTCATCTACATCGGTCTAGAGCCCAGCTCAGTAATCACCGATAACTACTACGGTCTAGAGCCCAGCTCAATAATCACCGTTATCTACATCGGTCTAGAGCCCAGCTCAATAATCACCGATAACTACTACGGTCTAGAGCCCAGCTCAATAATCACCGTTATCCACATCGGTCTAGAGCCCAGCTCAATAATCACCGATTCTTTACAATTCAATTTCTTAGGATCCATTCATCCATTATTCAACTACAATTTCAACTAATATTTCAATACTAGTTATTTATTCATTTCAATGTAATTCTTCATTCAATATGTAATTTGGCCTCAATATCAAAATATCACTTTTATTCCTTCATGGCTTCTTCTCATGAAATAAAAGTATACTTATCACAAATGGGATTTATGGTTGATACTACCCTCATGCCATCATATTCATAACATTTAGACATACACAATTTATTCAATAAATTTGTATATTATGTAAACTATACTTATAACCAATAGTAATTTCATTTAGGCATTATTAACCATTAATAATCCATGCAAATCACATTATATATTCATTTAGGAAATCTTATGAAATTAACCTGAAGATTATAAGCAATATAGTCGGTCATCCTCACCTTAAGTGAGCTCACGCGCGTTCTACGCTCCCCGGTTGAACTTTGACTAATTTCCGGTGAACTTTGACCAACTCCGGCGAACTTTGACCAACTCCGGCGAAACTCCGGCGAAGCTCAAAAATACTTTAATCAAGTTCCTAACAAGGTTTTAACATCATTAAACCTTAATCAATACAAATAACCTCTAAAAGGTTATTTCCCGGTAAACCGGTTATTATGGCTCCTATGTCCGCTCTTGGACTTGGAACTTCCTCTCAACCCCTCCTTCTACATTCCTAAGAATGTAGAGCTACTATAAGGGTTCCTCACATGCTATGCAAGCCATATGGTTGTTAATGAATAAAGAAAAACTAGTATAAGGTCATTACCTCAATCAACACACTTTCCCACCCCCTCTTCTTCCTCAAACTTCTTTCTTCTTCCTTGTTGAGTTGCAGCACGAGTTAGGCTATGGAGGAGGTATATTTCTGGGAGGTTTTCTCTTCCTTGGATGATCGTGGTCGAGTGGGTGAGAGAGGGAGAGAGATAGGTGTCTCTTTTGTCTCAAAAGCAAGAGTGGTGTGGGAGAGGCCCACCTTAAGTTTGTTTGATGCCTTTCTATTCACTCCCACTCCTTCCCCATGCCCTCCAGCCGACCAAGCCCCTAATGGAGTGTCCAAATTCGTGGGTTGGCCCCCACCCATGTGGGGGGTCAACCCTTCAGGTCCCAAAGTGTACAATTTGTCCCGAAAGTTGTATTTTTCGGACTGTTTTAAATATATTTTATTTTATCGGGCCAAATAAAATATATTATGTGTTCTCCATCATTATGACCCATATAATGAATATTCATTCCCCAACTTTAATTTATAAGTCCCCGAAATTTAATTTCGGGCTTTTATCGGTTAAATTGCCAATACCGGTATTTGGGCCTCTTTTGACCGATCGGTCAACTCAGGACCCTTCCATGGTTCAAATGAGTTATCCACCACCATATAAATGTTATCTATACCAAGATGAATAATTATATGGTCCCGGAAATATCGGGCGGCCCCCGCTCCCGGTGCGGCCCCACGTGCGAATTTACTATTCGTGCGAAAGAATAAATAAAAATTCACAACTACGAATACTCGTTAACCATTCCATAAGTTCAATACATTATTTACTTAAAAGTAAATACTTTTTGGGAACGGTGTTACAGATACATTGAATTGTACGTAGTACAAGATATACTATGTATTGGATTAACGGGAATTCAAAGTTGTTGGCCGAATTTAATTCAATTGACTTCTGGACTTCTGGAATAGGTGTATTCTGCAAAACACTTTCCATTATTCCATACAATTTCAAATTGCTATTAGCTTTTTTGCTAGGAACTGTCTATCGTGACTCACAAGCTTTGTGCTTAATTGATGAAAGTTTTTTTCATTGTTTTGCTTTACGCAGGGATTACATATTGCAAGTGTTGGCCGGCCCTTACATTTTTTAAGATTTCTTTCCGTAGCCCTACCAATATTTTCAGGTTATCTCTTCTTTTTCTTGTAATATTATATAAAATACATCCAAAGAAATATTTATTTGGCAGCGAAAAAAGAAAAAAGGAAGCTAATTGACGAGTAAAGTATTTTACTTGTATAATGAATTTTATTTTTGACAATGAAATTTTTATCTTACATTCTTACAATATACTTCGTATAGAATAAAGGGCCTATTTTTTCTTTTGTCCCGGGCCTATAAATTGTCAGGACCGCCCCTGGCCGGCCGGCCAACACTTGCAATATGTAATCCCTGTGTAAAGCAAAACAATGAAAAAACTTTCATCAATTAAGCACAAAGCTCGTAAGTCACGATAGACAGTTCCTAGCAAAAAATCCAATAGCAATTTGAAATTGTATGAAATAATGGAAAGTGTTTTGCAGAATACCCCTATTCCAGAAGTCCAGAAGTCAATTGAATTAAATTCGACCAACAACTTTGAATTCCCGTTAATCCAATACATAGTATATCTTGTACTACATACAATTCAATGTATCTATTATCGTCTATATGAATCATAACTAAATACGCTTCTAACCAAAACGAAGTATATTAGATAACCAAGGTGGAAGCGACCAAGACTGATGAGATTAATTGAAAAAATTGATTCTGACAATTTATATGCCCGGGACAAAATTGAAACTATACCAAGGAAGCGGAATTAACAAGGGCGGTCCTGACAATTTATATGCCCGGGACAAAAGAAAAAAATAGGCCCCTTATTTTATACGAAGTATATTGTAAGAATGTAATATAAAAATTTCATAGTCAAAAATAAAATTCATTATACAAGTAAAATACTTTACTCTTCAATTAGCTTCCTTTTTTCTTTTTTCACTGCCAAATAAATATTTCTTTGGATATATTTTATATAATATTACTAGAAAAAGAAGAGATAACCTGAAAATTTTGGTAGGGCCACGAAAAGAAATCTTAAAAAATGTAAGGGCCGGCCAACACTTGCAATATGTAATCCCTGCGTAAAGCAAAACAATGAAAAAACTTTCATCAATTAAGCACAAAGCTCGTAAGTCGGCAGTTCCTAGCAAAAAAGCCAATAGCAATTTGAAATTGTATGGAATAATGGAAAGTGTTTTGCAGAAAACCCCTATTCCAGAAGTCCAGAAGTCCAGAAGTCAATTGAATTAAATTCGACCAACAACTTTGAATTCCCGTTAATCCAATACATAGTATATCTTGAACTACGTACAATTCAATGTATCTATTATCGTCTATATGAATCATAACTAAATACGCTTCTAACCAAAATGAAGTACATTAGATAATTAAAAATAAATAAACCTGTGAAATTAATAAATTTCCGAGTATATAATTAGTAAACTAAAATACCTATTATTCTATTACTCTGCCCGTTGAATCCTTTGAGAGGTTCAACCGTTCAGTCGTCCAGAGAGGAAAAGGTAAAATCCAAAATCCAGTGATTTGAAAATTGAGAATTTGAGGATTAAGATTTGAGAGCAAGTGAACAACCAAGGTGGAAGCGACCAAGACTGAAGAGATTTAAAATCCAGTCAAGGTTTCCTATCTTCTGCCCGTACTGCCGAATTTGTGAAAAACCGACACCATGTTCTCCAAAGAAGAGGTCCGCGGCCTTAGAAGTTTTTGTCCTGGCGCAAGAAGCATCGGCGATGTCAAATTAATATCATCGCTGGCCTGGAGGTTTGGCGGAGCACCTCCGCCGACCCATGTTGCAGCCCCAGAAGTTTCGTCGACGACTTGATTGTTGCTTGCATCTAATGTGTGAGCACAGGCCTGATGATTTAAGGTCCCAAACTGGGTTTCGACAGCCTGAGATCAAGCTCTGCCTCGCGACTGATGAAGTAATACGGCGACACCGACCCACAAAGGAAACTCGTCCGACCTAGGAGTACTAACCTGGCGGCACGGCTCTAGGGTAAGGCAAAGGGATGCGGCTGCTCTGTTCTCCCTTCTCCAGCAAAGGGAACACAGTCAAAGCGAAAAATGTTTTTATTTAGAAGCGAAAACGTGTTTAAGAGTATAAAAATAAATAAATAAATAAATAAATAAATAAATAAATAAATAAATAAATAAATAAATAAATAAATAAATAAATAAATAAATAAATAAATAAATAAATAAATAAATAAATAAATAAATAAATAAATAAATAAATAAATAAATAAATAAATAAATAAATAAATAAATAAATAAATAAATAAATAAATAAATAAATAAATAAATAAATAAATAAATAAATAAATAAATAAATAAATAAATAAATAAATAAATAAATAAATAAATAAATAAATAAATAAATAAATAAATAAATAAATAAATAAATAAATAAATAAATAAATAAATAAATAAATAAATAAATAAATAAATAAATAAATAAATAAATAAATATGGAGTAATATTTGGAGTATAAGGGTATGTTTGGGAGTTTGAAGGGAATATGAGGAGAAAGTTTTGAAGTTTAGTCATTGGAAGAGAAGGGGAAGAAAAGGGACGGAAATTCTCCTTGTTTGAGAGTAACAAATTTAAAAAGATATGAGTTATGAATGAGTTGTGATTTTTTTTTCAAAAAAAAAAAATATGAGTTGTAATTAAAATCACATCAATGACAAATTCAAACAATTGATTTTATATTTATTTAAAATTGAGATAAAGTTATCATTTAATTAGTTATCTTTCAAAATCCCCCAATTTGGGGGACTTGAAAACTGAGCATTTGAAGGATTTTGGAGGGTTATAATGTCATTTTTCATTTGTATTATGTTTCTCTCTATATGTTTTTTTTCAACCTGGTTTAATCCCAAAAACCCGGAGGTCCTTGGGGTGAGGGCCAGGAAACACCCCACCTATTTATTAAAGAAACAGAAAGTTACACGATTAGGAGGGCCAAACCAAAGCCTACTCAAAGAAACGTTTACAAAACATAAGGGAAACTAATGGCATCAAACTTGAGAATACCAACAAAATGATTAAATGGATGACTATTGGTTTTAATTGACATGTTATGGTAAGCAGAAACTCTGCAGCTCTATTAACTTTTGGACTAATGTGGGTGACCGACCAAGTGTTGGTGTTGAGTTTTTTTTTTCTAATTTTGCGGATCTTCGACCAATATTTCCAGTGTTGCAGCGAACACTGGAAATAGGAGGATCTGGTGGTTTGATTGTGACTGGAAAGGTGCGTCGCATGGGCAATGTATCTGCTATCAGTATTGCGGATAATGGCAGCTGATCGGACAATGTTGGGAGCGAGTCTACGGCTGGCCAAGTTGACTTTGTAGGTGTGGTTTGGAGGTTTGGTCCAATGGCTAAGGATGGCTGTTTTGATCTTCTTTTTGGGAGGGGTGGTGTGGATATTAAACGGGAACTTTGGATTCTTGGCCGTTAGGGGTTTGGCGACTGAATGACAAATATATCATATTTAATAGCCTTTATAGCCTCAGGAACATGACCCAAAGTATCATCATAGAGCAACTTGTTTCTGATCTTCCAAAGATGCCAAATTATAATGTTTGGCAGAACATAATTAAGTTCTGAAATGGGGCCGTGGTAGTCAATGTACCAATTTGCAATGTAGTTATTGAAAGTACCATGTTTGGTAGGATAAAAATCAAGAATTTTTTCAAAATGATCCCAAATTTTGCTTGCAAACTGACAGTATAAGAAAAAATGGTCAATTGTATCATCATTATTGCATAGAGGGCATTTGAATGGCCCATGTATGCCAAAAAGGTTTAACTTATCCACAAAAGGCAAAAGACCATTATTAAGTCTCCATAAGAAGAAGGAAATTTTTTTCTGGATGCGGTTATTCCAAAGAAACTTGGCATTTTGGCTCAAATTATTTTTGGGTCTAATAACATCATAGGCGCTATTGAAACTGAATATGCCATTCGGGTTTGGTTTCCAAATGTTATTATCATTGTTGTTACTATATTGAATATTCATTTTATAAATATTGTCAATAATGTAACGAGGTAGGTAGTTTTGGATAGCAAGAATCAAAGCAGTATTAGGCATAGCCTCCCTAATAGTTAAATAGATCTCACTTTGGGGAATCTCCTCCCTGTACTGGTAGAGTGGACCAAGGTCACTCCAATTTGAGAACCAAAAGGAACTGCTACCATTATTCACCTGAACAGAACAATTAATATCAAAAGTATGCCGCACAGATTCAAGTGATTTATGCATAACAGAGTAAGAGATATTTTTGAGAGAGTTAACCCAAAAAGCCCACAACCCAATACCGTTCGTAAGCTTCCAAAGAAGTTTCAAAAATGTGTTTTGAATATGATAGAGACTCCTAAAGCCTAGCCCGTTTTCAGTAACCGGGTAACAGATTTTGGACCACCTGCGCCAAATTTGCTTTTAATGCTCGTGCTTATTATCTCAAAGGAAATTGGTGAGTTTACGCTCAATATTATGCATCACCGTATGGGGAATGGGGTAAACAGCCATATGATAAAGAGGCAAGGAATTTAAGACATGATTTATCAAGATCATCCTACCACCCATAGATAGGATCCTGTGTTTCCATCCCGCAAGTTTATTATCGAACTTAGTAAGGATGTGATCAAAATTAGCAACAAGGTTACGACCCGAATTAATGTTGGCTCCCAAGTAAATGAAAGGGAAGGACACCTTATTGATATGAAAAATATGGTTCACAATATTGAAATTATGAAATTTAGCATGCTTAGAAATAAGGTAAAAGCTTTTGTCCTTGTTGATAAGCTGGCCAGAATAGTTTTCATACTCAGTGAGTACTTTACGCAAAGCAGTTAACGTTTTTTTTCACCATTAGAAAAAATGACCAAATCATCAGCAAAGGAGAAATATAAGGCGTTAGGTGTACCTTTCCCAGAAGAGTATAATTGATTTAAATTCCTTGTAAGAATTTCAACAACAATACTAAATAAAATAGGGGAGAGGGGATCACCCTGTTTAACCCCCCTAGAGGGCTTAAAAAACCCTAAGGATCGCCATTAATAAGGACAGAGCACCAAGTAGCGTGTAAATTATTCATAATAAGATTGATAAAGACGGGATGAAAACCAAAGCTAAGAAGGACACCATTAATAAAAGGCCAGGAGATGCGGTCAAACACTTTAGTCATATCAAATTTAAAAATGATGTTATGCCCACGGGTCTTCTTATTGATGTGGTTAACAAGTTCCCTAAGAACCAGGATACTATCAGAGATCTCTTTGCCTTTTTGAAAGGCAGATTGTTCATCTGAGATAATCTTAGGAAGCAGGTAGGTAATCCTATTAGTAAGGATTTTAGTAAAAATCTTGTGAGAGAAATTACTAAGGCTAATAGGTTTGTATTTAGAAAATTTGTAGGCATTAGGTTCTTTAGGAATGAGGGCAATTAAAGTATGATCAATGCTTCTAGGGATGGGTACTCCACAGAAAAACTCACACACAACATTAAAAAGATCATTCTCAATAATCTCAAAAGCACATTGATAAAACACACCGTCAAAACCATCGATACCAGGGGCGCTGTTCTTGCCCAGACTAAAGACAGCCGTTTTAAGTTCGTCTCTAGTAATAGGCCTCATAAGATGAAGGTTATCTTCCTCAGATATAACCTTGTTTATACTATGGAGATAAGTTGTAGGGTCCTGGGATTCAGTTTCAGCATCTGCACTAAGCGAATTAGAGTAGTACGCAATAGCAGAATTACTAATATCATCCTCCTTATCAATCCAATTGCCATTGTCAAGCTTAATTCTTGATATCTTGAGCCTATTATGTTTGGCTTTAAGGGATAGATGAAAATATTTTGTATTTGCATCTCCATCCCTTAACCAATTAATTTTTGCCTTTTGCCTATAGAATGTGTTAATATGAGCTGAGTATTGAATGCAGTTTGCCTGGGCCTCTTTAAGAAGAATATGGCCAGTCTCAGAAAGGGAATCAGAGAGCTGTTTTTCCAGAGTTGCTATTTCAGTTACCGCTTCAGAGAGTTTATTGAAGATATTTCCAAAAATGTTTTTATTCCAGACCTTTAAATCAGATTTTAATCTCTTTAGTTTAGCAGAAAATTTCCACATCCCATCCCATACAGTGACACGGACGGTGGTTGTAGTGACATGAGTGGTGGCTGTAGTTACAAAAAAACGAAAACAGTGACATAAAAATTTTGCAGTTACATCATGTTTTCTAATTGCACATATATGACCTTCATGATCACTTTTTTGCCCCTTTTTAAAAGTGGTCACTTTTTGGGTAATTGGTTCAAAATTAGTAATATCCAAGTAAAACCCCTAAAATTTTGGCGCAAAAAATTAAAGCGACGAATTCAATTTAATTGTCATAGTAAATGTCAATAAGTGATGAAATACAAGAGTTAAAATGACAAACACTAATACAGTCATAACAAATCATTTTAATGTGACGAACTCGAGTTTTGTCAATTACTCAATATAATGTGACGATTTTTTGTTTGTCACACAATTTTTTGTTATAAAATGTGTGATTTCTTGTAGTGAAACCCTAAATCATAAATCATAAACACTAACCCCTAACCCCTAACCCCTAACCCCTGACCCCTAACCCCCAAGCCCCAAGCCCCTAACCCCCAAGCCCCTAGCCCCTAGCCCCTAGCCCCTAGCCCCTAGACCCTAGCCCCTAGCCCCTAGCCCCTAGCCCCTAAACCCTAGCCCCTAAACCCTAGCCCCTGGCCCCTAAACCCTAAACCCTAAACCGTAAACCCTAGCCCCTAGCCCCTAAACCCTAGCCCCTGGCCCCTAAACCCTAAACCCTAAACCGTAAACCCTAAGCCCTAAACCCTAAACCCAAACCCTAACCCCTAGCCCCTAGCCCCTAAACCGTAAACCATAAACCCTAGCCCCTAAACCCTAGCCCCTAGCCCGTAAACCCTAAACCCTAGCCCCGAGCCCCGAGCCCCTAGCCCCTAGCCCCTAAGCCTTAGCCGCTAAGCCCCTAGCCCCTAAACCCGAAACCCGAAACTCTAAACCTCTAGCCCCTAGCCCCTAGCCCCTAAACCCTAAGCCCTAAGCACTAAGTCCTAAGCCCTAAGCCCTAAGCGCTAAGCCCTAAGCCCTAAACCCTAAGCCCTAAGCCCTAGCCCCTAGCCCCTATCCCCTATCCCCTAGCCCCTAGCCCCTAGCC